>JBBBDQ010000327.1:6472500-7125000 GCA_037127315.1 Ascarosepion bandense | reverse complement strand
CATGCAAGAAAAAAAAAGCGCTGCCGAATTTAGACAACAATGTCTAAGGCTGATGCGCATTATCTATTCTTCTCTGTTACCACGAACTTTGCTTGAAAAACGCCATTCATTTAGTCAGTTAAGTGCCATACGTGATACTTGCTTAGGCGATCATGTCTGGAAAGAGACATGACTGACTGGGAAGAATATTTTCCCGCAGTAAGTTTCCATGACTTTCTGCGGTAGACGTGTCGCCAACCAAGGCTATAGAACTCAATCTGTTCTTCTATTTAACTCATAGCTGGCGGAAGAAGAGACGGATTAAAATATTTCTTAAAGGTATTTGCGCGTAAGTAAATGCAAGGAATTCAACTGAAATTCGAACTCGGTTCTCCGATTTCTTCTTCCAAGCCGATATCAAATGCACCACAACGCACAAAATTATATGTTTCCCTTTTTCTTCATATTATGTAGTTTTTTTTTCTAAGGACCTTATGCAGTATTATAATAGTTCTTGTATAAAAGTCATATCTCATTTTTATTAATAATTTTATATACACTAGAATTTTGTTAAACATTTTGACGCGTGTTGAAACCCTCACGGTATTTTTAAGTTATCGCCAACATTTTTGCGAAGATTTACTAACTCTAAGCGTTGTTTAATTTCGCAAGCCATTCGATTAAATTGGAATAAGTTGATTTGTTTGGAGAAATACTTTGGCAAAAACCATATTTCGCGGTTTAATAATTTCCTTAATTTAAAATAAGTTTATAAGTTTATAAGACTTCACAGTAAATTATATCTTTAAGGAAATTTATTTTTTTCCTTTTTAAAAGCGAAGAATAAATTCTCAGAATTTCTTACTCTTGGGCACGAAACATACAACTGCCAGTGCGCAAATATTTCTTTCTGCAGCCAAAATTCAACATTTTCTTTGGCTTTGGGATTTGTTTATAGTTCTTGCAAACGTAGGGTAAAATAGAAACTGAATTCTTGTCCATTCGAAAGGATATTTGGATGGATCGGGAATAAACATTATTCGAAGTAATATAATTCGTCCTGTTCCAAATATAATACATTGCAATAGTGTGTTGTCAGTAACTTTGTCGAACATAAGAGTTGTTTTATTACATAAGCCTTCTCGATAATTCTATTGCGCAAAGCATTAATGGCTTTCTTGGTTTCGACAATAGGTATAGCCTTGGAAATCTGCTTGACAGTAATGTATTCAAATATTCAATACTGAAACGTAGGATATCATTTGCATTAGCCAGGCTGTCTACAATCCTCAACTTTATTCAATTTCCTCCCAGCTAATCATACATTGCCTTGTTGATGACCCTCCTACACTTGAAATCATCTGCCCATTTGAAACTCTCCCGGCATTATATTTCCAGTGTTACCACTGTGCATTATATTTCATCAGAATAATTATATATATATATATATATATATATACTTAAAGAATGTTAAACAGCCTTTGTTCAAGATTCGGTCATAGAACAACATTTACTTGATAATCAAAATTGTGCCTCAAGCTATGAGGACATTTGTTTTTCTGTCCTGCACAGCCCCCGTTCGGACTATCATTTACGTGTTTTGGTGGCTGTTTACTTAAAAATACATCAACTTAGCCTGTGCAGACCGAAAGATCATTTCATTCGCTCCTTACGATTGTTGTGAGTTTTTCTTTTTCATTTTATTACTCTTGTATGCATACACCCCACTCACAGATTGATTATTTTTCGTTAAAATTATGCTTTTAAACGAGCTCTACTTTTTTCATCCGTAAGTAATTTTCGTGTCTTGTCTATTAATAATACCGTCAACGAGCACCTTTGATAATGTGTTGGCTGAAAGGATCCTAAGTTTTACATGATGACGTCAACTTTGTTTAAATCTATTCGTTGTTTCTGTGGGTACAAGTCTCTGTTTGATATATATATATATATATATATATATATATATATATATATATATATATATACGTAAAATAGAGATATGCAAAACACAATATTGCATGTTTATTAAATGTATATTTGTAATTCAAATCATTTCATTGTGATTTTTTATATAGTAGGAGTATTTTGTATGTTATATAATGAAACTTTTAATTTTTCCAACAAACATTCTCGGAAATCTATTGTACTAAGCTACGCACACTAATATAATCAAGTATATTTTTTACCCGTCCTTGCCTGTTTGCACTTCTTCCCAGTATTTGGTTTCAATTAGTCAATATATGACTATTTTAAATGGTGTAACTAATCTTTCCGTAGGTTGTTTACAATAAAAATTCTATACAATTTTCAAATGTCTGAAATCTAATTCATATTTTACCCGGAACCTGCAAATGATATATCCACACACGAAAAAAAAAAAAAAATAAAACAGACACTAAAGTTTAGTAATAGTCTTTTTCCGCATATACAAGCACCATCTCAGATGTACATTTGTGCTTTTTATGTGTAGGATGTGCGTTGTGGTGCAGTGGACAATGCTTTGAACGAGAAATCGAGGAGCCGAGTTCAAATTCCAGTTGAATTCTTTGAATTCACTTACGCACAAATACCCTTGGGAAAGATATTAATCCATCTCTTTCCTTCAGTTATGGGTTAAATAACAGGACAGATTGGGTTCTTGGTCGGTAACAAGTCTACTGCAGAAAATAATGGCAATCTACTACGGGATAATCGTCTGCCCAGTCAGTTATATCTCTTTCGAGACATGATCGCCCAAGCGTGTATCACGTATGGCACTTAACTGACTGACTGATGTATGGAAAAATCGAAGCAGTAAATCTGATGATGGGGCAATCATACACTTAATTAAAACAACACGAATAATGTCTACGTAGGATCTTATACACAGTTTCTGATCACGTATACATTGTGTCTTGGCATTGTCTTTCTCTACCGACCGCATTTTCCTTTATGTTTTGGACTGATGGATCCAGTTTGTTTCTTCGCCTTGTTGACACGACTGTAATTTGAAAAGTTGACACTGACAACATCCGCGATCTCTCTATAAGGCTTGCCGGTGTGTTTTTGCAGCGTAACAATTTTTATACACTTCCTTGGAGTAGCATCCACCTCAGACAATGGCAGTAGGACAACTAATCAATAACGAGTCATTAGTGTCTGGTCCTGATAAAAATACGGGTGATGTAATATTTTTCAAGGTCAAACAAGATACATCGTACGCCCCAAAATAGATTCATATTACTGCACTTCATGGCAAATGACCTAATCTGAGGAAAAAATATCGATTATACCCTGTCACTCGACTGGCTCTAAAACTGACCGTATGGTAAAAGAAAAGAAACTAAAGATGTTGTTTCAACTCATTTGTACAAGAGTGTACAAATGTCTAATTAGGCCGTTACGCAAACACAGATATCTCGAAAAAGAAATTAGTATACTCATTACGCAATCATCCACAAGGAAATCTTTCCTAAACGGCTGACTAATATGTTAGATACATATTAGATACATCAAAAATGAAAGATCTGAAAGCGACTATGTACATTGTAAGGTTGAACGAAAGACAGCAGATTATTGGTTAATGAAATTTGATTGTATTATTCAAATTTGCTCCCAAAATTGATGAACGGTTTCTTCATTAAATAAAACCTATTCCTCTATTTTCTAAATTGTTAACAGGATTTACAGAACGTTCTGTTCATTAAAAAAATTACGAAAAAAAAAACTCAAATCTAATTCGACCTTTTCTATATATCGAAACAATAATGATAAAATTGATTTCGAACGTCTCACTGAAATATGTTGGTAAATTTACAAGTAAAACAGTAACAGTTAATAGAAAAAGAAAACACCAAAATTAAATTGAGGCCTTAGTTTTTCATATATGCATATTATAATAAAAAAAAATATAATTTCGAAAATAAAAAATTACTGGGATGTGTTGAAAATGTTTTAATTATTCATCCAAAATCAAGATAATATTCACTTTAAGTAAAATAGTTACAATACATGATGCAAGGGATAAACTGTCGTCTAAATTATAGAAAAATAAAAAATGACACTTACACTCCATTTTAACAGATATATTTACCAAAATTACACAAAAATGTCTTGAAATACTAAAATGTAAATATATACTAATCAAGGAGTTGCAGTCTGGGGAGTTATGTCGCTATATGTCAGTGGTGATGTGGTCGCATAAATTTCCTGACAGCCATGTGTGACATGGGGCAGAGTCCTTTTGCCAGACATAGTGACTGTCAGAAACCGCGCTTTTGATCCGGTGAAGCAATACCTTCTCAAAACTCATAATGTAAATCTCCGTGTCTGAGGCCTTCGCCAGCAAATTCGAAAATTATTTTCTCATCAGAACGAACAAAATGAATGAGTTTTCCGAGCATTCGTACATTAAACTCATTCAACTCTCTTCTAATCCTCTGAACATTCATCAAGACACTCTGAAATTTTGGAGCCTCCAATGCGAGTGCCAAGCAGTATAGCATGTCGTTTTAAAAATTCTGGCAGAGTGAATTGCGTCACAGTATTCTTTTTCTCACTGACGGTGCTCAACTGACCCTACTATTTTCTGCAGTCGACAACATAAAAAAAAACAACGCATATGTACGAAATTAAAAATATAAATGGCGATAATTTAACTTTCGTATCCTGTATAAAGGAAAATAAAATATTGGTGTAAACTGATACCTTTTATTCAATAAATCTAAATAATAATTTTAATCTCTAATTTTGAATACTAGTAACATTTAGGATTTTTTATAAGTATTCTGTCTTTTTTTATATTATACTAGCATCATAACCAGTGCAACTCAGAACAATTTTAATTAGATGATTAATGAAGCGTGTTGCGATTTCCGAGCGCTTGTAGACGCCGCCTCACATTAAAACACAGTTATATAAAAAATAATTATATAAAACATTGCTGTTTAGAAATTGTTAAAAGATTCCATTAAAAAAATCTATTTTCGTTTGTTTTGCGTAAACATGAATTGATGTTTTGTGTGACATTGTGACATTTGTTTTTGTTTCAAAATTACGGGGTAAAATATTTACATTTTTTTGTTGACTAAATGAATTTCAGAAATTTTCGAAGAATATTTAAAAATGTAGGCATTTAATTTTAGAGAAAAATGTTACATTAATGCCACGCGAATTATAAACAGTTGATTTCCTGCATGAAATATTTAGCGAAAAGAAAAAAAAGCTTTATTTTTTTAAATTTTATTTTTTAAAGTATGACATATTAAATATGAAAAAAAAGACTTAAATAATTAGATTGATCACTGGCCCTTTTTTTACATTATTTTTTTGTTTTTGTTTGAAAAAGTACTTTTTTTTTAAAATATTTCTTTTGTTTCTAAATTACGGGGAAAATATTCACATATCTTTGTTGACCAAATGAATTTTTAAATCGTCTGAATAAAAACTAAATATAAAGGCTCATTTTTTTTCAGTCGCGTTTGACACGTGTGATTTGATTTCTGTGACGTAATCTAGCAATCATCTTAGATATTAGATGTTTTACAGAGCATATTTAAACAATCGGCTCCATTAGCCAAAAAGTGAGAAAGGGAAAATTGCTGGACTTAAACTCAAAAAATATGTGTCGACCTGGTTTCCCTGTAGATATGTGTCCGGAGAAAGTTTGAATCGCGTAGCTTTAAAAATATTGGCGTGCATAGATTACAGTCACACACAGACTCAGAGATTGACTTTTATATATATAGATTTGCACCATTTATAGTCTTCAGTCTGTTATGCTCATTTCTATTGCCATCTTCTCGGCGTTTCGGCCGTTGTCCGCTCTAGCCTTCTTTGGGATTTCGAACCGAACGTTTTATTTAATTCACGCAGGCAGATTGTTCTAATTCTACATAATATACATTTGGTCAATTCTATTTTCAATTTTATTGAACTAACAAATCTTTCTTGTAAAATTTAAATATTTGCTCATTTTAGGAATATATACTGAATAATGGTAGCACATTTCTAATTATACCTCCAAAATGGAGAAAATACAAAATTTAAGCTAAATGGCTTATATATGAAAAATGATGGCGTAAGTTTAAATAGACCTCTTCTGTTTTCATATATCAAAATTTAATTATAAACTATAATTTCAAAAAACGAAAATTCCATCTGAAATCAAAAAAACACGAGCTTCAAGCAAAATGGACTCAATGTATGGGAAACTTGCAGTATCACTTTAATCTGACATAAGGAGTATATAAATTCGATATTTTTAGGATGTATATAAGAAAATATATTGATATTAATGGTATCGAGCATCTGGCCAGCAGAATTCTGTCGGGGAGATTTGTGACTCAAGACTCCAGCAGTTAACAATCAGTGAGAATCACATTTCGCTTGGCTTCGAAAATTGAGCCTCGTTCTTTGTGTGATCTCTCATTTTCTTATTAACCAGCATTATAAACAGAGCATAAGTAACCGAAAAAAGACAACATTCAACGTGGATTTTGGCGGCCGAATCGAGTGGTTTAGAAAACTTTTAACCTGTGCCACGGCTGCTGTTCTACACTATTTTCTATTCATTTTATAAACTAAGGCATTTAAATTAAGTATTACTGCATGCAAATTAAATAACATAGCATTCGAATAAATATTTAATTTGAATACCTTAGTTTTAAAATTAAATAAATTATTTGTTCTTTGAATGCAGTAATATTTCAGTTAATTGCCTTAGTTTTAAACTGAATAACTTTTTTTAATTTGAATGCAACATTATTTAATTTGAATGCCTTAGTTTTGAAAATTGAATAACTTGTTTTTTTATTTAAATGCAGCAGTTTTTATTATTTGAATGCCTTAATTTTATATTAAATAAATTGTTTTTCAATTTGAATGCAATAATATATAATCTGAATGCGTTAATTTTTAAATTAAACAAATTGGTTTTTAATTTAAATGCAATAATATTTCATTTGAATGCGTTAGTTTTTAAATTAAATAAATTGTTTTTTAATTTGAATGCAATAATATTTCATTTGAATGCGTTAGTTTTTAAATTAAATAAATTGTTTTTTAATTTGAATGCAATAATATTTCATTTGAATGCCTTAATTTTTATATTAAATAAATTGGTTTTCAAATTGAATGCAATAGCATCTAATTTGAATTTCTTTGTTTTTAAATTAAATAAATTGTTTTTTCAATTTGAATGCTATAATATTTAATTTGAATGCCTTAGTTCTTATATCAATTAAATTGTTTTTTCAATTTGAATGCATTACTATTTAATTTGAACGGAAAATAGTGTAGTTGTGCCTAAAATACTTTACAATTATTTGTTTATTGTAGTGTAGGAAAACAAAAATACAAAATAAAATGAATTTTCTGAGTGACAAGAAGAGCTACTAACGGACAAAACAATAGTATTTTAATAGGTTGGTGCAAAAATAATGTCGTTTTCTCACATATATATGATTTCTGAATTAATTCATTGGTATATATAGCCATGTTATATATCATTTTGAAACGCGTTTTTCGCTCTATCGAATCGTGTCATTCGTTACCGTTCTCAATCTCTTCATTCATTTTTTTTGCATGCTTTTCGACAGCATGGACAAAATTCAAATCCGCACGATTTTCTTGTTCCAGTTCAAACTAGGCCGAAAAGCTGCTGAGACAGCTCGTGATATCAATGATGCGTTTGGCCCAGGAACCACTAACGAACGTGTGGCACAACGGTGGTTCAAGAAATTTCGCAATGGTGACGAGAGCCTCGAAGATGAAGACGGTCGCGGCTGGCCGACTGCGGTTGATAACGAACATTTGAAAGCCTTAATTGAAGCCGATCCTCGCAAAACCACACGAGAATTTGCTGTTGAACTCGGGGTCGACCGCTCAACAGTCGTTCGCCATTTAAAGCAAATAGGGAAGTAAAAAAAGTTGGATAAATAGGTGCCACATGAATTGAACCATAATAAAAAAAAATCGTCGTTTTGAGGTGTCTTCTACGCTCGTTCTGCGCAACAAAAACGACCCATTTCTCGAGCGGATTGTGACGTGTTATGAGAAGTGGATCCTCTACGACAACCGGCGACGTTCGGCACAGTGGTTGGATGCCTGAGAAGCTCCACAAAACTTCCTGAAGCCGAAATTGCACCAAAAAAGGTTATGGTGTCTGTTTGGTGGTCTGCGGCCGGTCTCATCCATCACAGCTTCTTGAATCCAGGCGAAACGATTACGGCGGAGAAGTACTGCCGACAAATTGACGAAATGCACCAGAAGCTCCAATGTATACGCCAGAGATTGGTCAATATGAAGGGACCAATTCTCCTCCATGACAACGCTGGCCCGCATGTTGCTCAACTGACCCTGCAGAACCTGAACGAATTGGGCTAAGAGACTCTGCCTCATCCGTCATATTCACCGGACCTCTCGCCCACCGATTATCACTTTTTCAAGCATCTCGACAACTTCCTGCGCGAAAAATGCTTCAAAAGCCGAGATGATGCCGAATCGGCCTTCAATGACTTCATCGCTTCCAGAACTCCAGATTTCTATGCTAATGGGATAAATAAACTTGTTTCTCGTTGGCAAAAATGTGTCGATTCTAATGGTTCTTATTCCGATTAATAAAGTTTATTATGAAAGGAGTTATGATCTGTTGAAATTGAACGTCAAAAAACGACATTATTTTTGCACCAATCTAATATTTGCTGGGACAACAGATAAAAGAAAAATTGCAAATACACAAAGTTTATATTTAATTATTTTCAATAAACGTTTTATATATGTTAATAACTAAATATTAAGATAATATTTTATCAATACTATTGTCAAGCTATATAAGGAATTATTTTTTACAAATATTATGATATTACTGACTACAATATATACCCAAGAAAATTTGGCAGTTTTCTTATTTAGATATTCTGATGAATCTTAATTTTTAAGTTAACGATTGAATAAGCTCATGACGTGTTCTACTAAAATAGAATATCCGTAGAAATTTCCTCATCGCATCGTTAAATATTTGAGCCTAACAACTTCAACAAAATATTAAACCAACAATTGTAAATATGAAGGCTGGTCGTTATTTTAAGAATTAAAAATGTACAAATGAAAAATGTTTCAAATTGACATTTTCCATTTAACTTAAAAGTTAAACACTTCTAACGCTTCTGTTTTTTTTTGGGGGGGGGGTTGTTTCTTTTTAATCGTTTCACCCCAAGCAAAGCGGTAACGCCACTGATGCGCAGGGAGGCTACATAAGAGAAAATGATTGGATAGGAAAAGGGTAAAGAGAAAGACGAACCAGTTACAGGGGGTGTTAGAGAAGGGAGCAAAAGAAGGATGGGAATACAGTTGTGATGACAGATGCAAAGGTAGAGAGAAAGGAAAAGATATACAGGATGATGTAGGAAGAACTGAAGTCATGTGGTTAAGAAATGGGTATTGACATTGCATTTAAATTCCTGGAGGTTGTAGCCGTCAGGAAAACAAGAATATGGAAGAGAGTTCCACAGGCGGAAAGTGCGAGAAAAGAAGCTTCTATCTCACCTCCTTTTTTTCTTTCATTCTTTTTTTCATTTTTTCACCGAAACCACGGAGCGTTTTTGATATGTTTTTTCCGTCTTTCCACGTGATCAAATCGAAGGAGTCTATTATTTAATAAGTATTGGAAGGAAACATTAACTACCTCTATCTTTCCTTGTTATTTTCTTCTTTTTTGTCTTTCTTTCTTTCTTTCATTTTCTCACTGAAACCAAGTAGCTTCCCCGATATGTCTTTTTCATCTTTCCATGTGATCAAAAAAGAAAAAGAATAGTCTATTATTTATGGAGTATTGGGCGTAGCGTACGTATGTTTTAACTAATGAACTAAAGGTGGGAAATCCAGACTTATTATACATTATATTACAATGGTAACATAATTAACAGCGAATCAGTATTTCTCTTTGGCAGTGAATGCTTGAAATTTTCATCATAAATAAATAATATGATTGGGTCAACAGCGGTATGGTTTTAGAGAAGAATACAATGGACGGAACATGTGAACAACAAGGAAGTTTTCATGGAAAATGAAACCGAAACGACATTGACTTATTTCATTATTTTTGTAGTTTATCAACAATTTGTGGTTTCTTTAAAGTCAAAAACATTTTCTATTGTGAGAATGAATTTTCTCATACTCAATAAACCCTTGTGAACATTATACCCTTCATCATTATCATCTCACTCGTTACAACCAATGGCGAGTATGGCGGCACCCTTTTTTTTACTATTTCCGTAACAAACGGTTGTTAGCCTTGCGCCCAACCCTCAAACCTGGAGGACCGGTGGACCACTCTTGGTCCTTACGTTTACAGCACCTGTTATTCCCAAACAGTCACCCATCTAGGTACTACTCAGGCTCGATGTTGCTTAACTTCATTGATCCGACGAAAATCGGTGTATTCAACACAATATATCCGGAGACACATTATAACCTTGCCTGGATTAAATGATTAAAGAAAATAGACTATAACATTGACATTTTTTAGAATAAAAATTCTTATTTTTTTTCTGATAAAAGTCTTACTATTTAAACCCTAGTTGGAAGAAGAGAGATCCATACTTATCCCTTTACGAGTAAGTCCTTAGAAACACAAAGAGACAGACGACATTTCTACGAAACATATTGAGAAAAGAAAGCTTAGAAAATTTGATACTCACTAGACATATTGAGAGCAGATCCTGGCAGTCAGTACCCTACTCAACGAACTTTTTGTAGATACCTGAACAAGAAATGAGAGTGGTAGTAAGCGAGCAAACATTGTCAAGAGCCCCAAAGGATAGGAGGTTATGGAGACCTATGATCACCCACCCACTAGAGAAAAAAGTAAAAAAAAAAAAAGAAGAATGAATGAATCAATAATTAAATAATAATTATGATGATGATGATAATGATGATGAAATAGTTTTTACTGAATTCCCAGGATGAAAACCTGTTGTTATTTACACTGTTTACATTATGACTGTCGTCCTAATCTTTGTTATCATAATGGTGGGCTGTTGTATTCTCTGACCTTCATCCTTTGTATATTGATCCGAATAAAATACATGGAACCTCAAATTGAACCCTCTTACATTTTTACTCATCTCACCTCAAGCAAGGCAATAAAGCCACTAAGACACAAGGGAGGTTACTGAGGTGGGAAACATTATTAATGTGTGAAAACAATAAAATCAGAAGACTGTCGATAACGTTTGACATTGAATTTAAATATTTGAAGGTCCAACTTGAATGGAAAGCAAGAAGCCTGAAGGAAGCAAAAAGTGAGAGAAAAGAAACTGTTAACAAAAAATTTACGGATATATCTAGCCAAGTGAACTTTAAAATTTTCCGCCAATGTAGAATAGCCCTTACATAAATCAAATGTTTCTAACACAGGAAAAAGTTAATATAAGAAAATCAAAATCAAAATAAACTATACCTAGTCATGTGCAGTGAAATGAGAACAGTCTACCACCGTAGATTAAATAAAGTTCTTCAGCTTGGAATTGCATGTCGGTTACCCGGATCGATATATATCTGATGAAGGTTGGAAGGCACGACGGCTGAAACGTTGTCATAACAACAAAGATAAGGACAATAATCCTAATGTAAATAGTGTAAGAAATAGTTTATTTTCTGTGATCAAATCTATTACTGTTCTTTTCAGTATTGGATGAATAAATAAACAGGACTTTAAGGTCAATATATAAACAAAACAAACCTGGTTTTGTCCGTTGACATTTATATATACCTCTATCAATACTGCAGCGACAGTCGACCTACTGGCCATTTGTCGAGAGGCAGAGTTGCAATTTCAGAAGTATCTGCGATCATATTGATTTTGCGACACGGGAAAAATAGAACTGGACATCAGACTTTACGGAAAACTTTTATCTTGAATCAGTTAGTTAAGTGCCATACGTGATACACATTTGGGAGATCATGTCTCAAAAGAGACATTACTAGCTCGAGATAATGTTTTTTTTTTTTTTTGCTAATACCTTCTGCCGTAGACTGGTTGCCAACAAAGGCTAAAGAACCCAATCTGTTCTTTTATTTAATTAATAGCTGGAGGGTAGAGATGGATTCAAACCCTTCCCAAGTGAATTTGTGCGTATTTGAATGCAACGAAGTCAACTGAAATTCGAACTCTGTTCTCTGAATTCCAGTTAAATTCGTTGCATTCACTTACGCACTAATAATATTTGTATGGCTAGTCAGAAATAACAGAAATTTCAGTATAGAATCTTATGTGTTTCCAGTTACTGCGCGTTAGACAGAGAGAAGTATTTTCTATTATGTGCCATTTCCCTTCAGCACGTAGCTGATCACGTCTCCCCACATCTTCCTGTCCTCAGAATTGCTAATATATATTCGGCTTATTTCCTTCAAACGCTGCTCTATAATCTGTTTGATTAATTCCATCAGGTATACCAAGCCTTCTTTACCACTGTATTTTTTCAGTCCTGTGAGTATCAGATTCTCCAAGCCCTCCTCCCTCATTACTTGTCCTGAAAAATTTAACTGTTATTTCCGGATGTTAAGTATAAAATTCCTCTTCTTTTCCCTTCCCTCCAAAATGTCTTTGTTTCACAGATGTTTGGTCTATGGTATACTCAGTATCCTTCTGTAGAACCACATTTCCGTTATTTTGTGTATTACACAGAGAAAAGCAACTAGTTTAATTGAATAAAAAAACATTAGTTATCAAATAATAAACGTCAACAAACCTCGTGCATCCATCAATGAAACCATTTGCTTTTCCTCATAAAATATTTGTTACCCAAGCAGAAATATAACTTCATTTTTCAACTGATATGAAGTGCAATGACTATATTTTTTATAATCATATCGCCCCAAGCAAAACATTTTATTGCCATTGTTTTGCAGGGGGTTACATAGGATGAAAAGTTATGAGAAAGAGTGACAGATTATAGGGGGTGTTAGGAAGTGGGTAAAAGAAGGATGAGAATACTGATGAGAGTGGAGTAGACGGAGAAAGGAGAGGATGCAGGTTAGTGAGATAGGAGATGACTATTGATTTCTCATTTAAATTCTCGGAGATTATAGCTGTCGAGAAAGAAAGTAAATAGAAGGGAATTCCACAGACGGGAAGATGCTGTTAGAGTAGAAATTGCGGTTACAGTTTATCAGTTTCTCCGTAAAAGGGTGGGACTTAGCTGTTAGTCTAGTAGCTCGGGTAAATTCATAGATGGGGGTACCAGTAAGCTATGTTCATTGGAGAAGAAACCGTGAAAGTATTTGTAGAAGAGACAAAGAGAAGCAACATCACGCCGTTGAGAGAATGATTTTTTTTTTTAATCATTTCACCCCGAGCAAGGCAGAAACGCCACTGATGTGCAGGGGGTTACATAAATGTAGAAAGATTAATTAGAAAAGAGTGAGGAGTACAAGCTAGTTAGAAAGGAACAATAGAAAGCTGAGAAAGCAGGTGCAATGACAGATACATGGGCGGAGAGAAAGTGAAGATTATACAGGGGCGGGGAGAGAGCTAGAGTCCAGTGGTATAGTAGGTGAGTATTAACTTTGCATTTAAATTTCTGGAGGTCGTAGCCGTCAGGAAAGCAAGAATACGGGAGTGAGTTCCACAGGCGGGAAGTGCGAGAGAGGAAGCTGCAGGAGTAGAATTGTCGTCTGTATTTGGCTAACCTGACTGTGAATGGGTGGGACCCAGTTGCCAGTCTGGTTGCACGGGTAAACACCTGTTGAGGAGGCATCAGTGACTTGAGCTCATCCGAGCAGAAGCCATGAAAGTATTTATAGAGCAGAAGCCATGAAAGTATTTATAGAAGCAGAAGCCAGAAAGTGAAAGTATTTAAAGTAGAGCAGAAGCCATGAAAGTATTTATAGAAGCAGAAGCCATGAAAGTATTTATAGAAGCAGAAGCCATGAAAGTATTTATAGAAGCAGAAGCCATGAAAGTATTTATAGAAGCAGAAGCCATGAAAGTATTTATAGAAGCAGAAGCCATGAAAGTATTTATAGAAGCAGAAGCCATGAAAGTATTTATAGAGATTGCAGCCGAGCTGCGAAATCGGGATCAATCACTTTACAGATTCTCCGTTGGTTTTGTCAGAGACACCTAGGTGGATAGCAGGAGAACCCGACCAGATATGGCATCAGTATTCAATGCACGGGTGGATGGTAGATTTATATATGTGCATGATTGTTTCAGACGGGAAAAACTTCCTGGCCCTACACAAAGAACCGACTTTCTTAGCAGCGGATTTAGCTATGGATTCTGTATAGTCATTCCACTTGAGCTCCAAAAAGTACATGATTTCTTCCGCCATACTTTATGTTCACATATCAGATTAGACCAAAAATGAATTATTTGCTGTCAAATCCTTGTCAAAGAAGCACAACCTTCCATCTCTCGTCTTGATAGAGTTTTTACCCGGCCGTGTTGGAGATGACATATTTTCACGATTCAGCCTAAAGGAACCTCTGGTCCAGTTTAGAAAATGTTATATTAGCTGTATGCTTATAAGGTAATATGAGATTTTTTGACCGCGGAGGCAGTACTTTTAGTTTTAGACCGGAGCCTTAATTTGACCTGAGCAGGAGGTATCTTAAAATCGGTATAGGCTGCTGCTTTTGACATAGCATTTTATAGAGATCAATTTATGTTTCCTGTATAGAAAAAGCGTTTTTACTGTCACCCTTCAGCAAGTCCCCATCACAGTATGGTACATTTCTTTAGTTTTTTTTAACAATAGTTAAGATGTATATTGAAGAATTTGCTATGCTATTTAAATTACAAAAACCTAAGAAGGGTCTGTAATGTAATCGATCCTGACCACGTACCTCGTCTCCAGTCACTTTCTTTCCGACGTGACGTACGTCTTTTGTATAAATATTTGTTCCCCGATACTCCGACTACATGAATTTAAGCTGGCTACTTGATTGGCAATTAGGTCTTACCTTTTTACAGTTAAACTAGCTAAATGCAGGTGTAATTTCTATTCTAATATTTTCTTTTCTCTCGTTTACCTGTGGAACCCTCTCCCAATTACTTGCTTCCCTGATAATTATATGTTAATGCAACGTCAATAGTCATCTTCTATCTTCTTGAACTCCGTTCCTTTTCTCTCCTTTCCTGAATCCTTCCCATTCTTAGTCTTCTCATTCTCATTCTCTTTCACTTTCACTCTCTGTATCCCTTTACTTTCTTGTTTTGTATACTATCTTGGTCGGTGTGGAATTTTACCAAGAAATTTATTTTACATTCTTTTTAGGAATATGTCACTGAATTGTTGTTTTAACAGACAGATGTAAATAAAGTGGGTCAGTGCTCGGAATGATACAGAGTTTAATGCAAATACCAGGTGTCAATGAACTATTTAAGTGATGTCAGCTGTCAGAGAGACAGTTTAGAGGCAGTTTAGCAGTTAGATAGCCAGACTGAGTTGAGGACAGAAAGGACCGCTTTTCTGGCTGATCCGCCTCGTATGCGTGTGTGCTCCGAACGAACCAAACCACTCACTTAACAATACAACCACTCAACGAAGAGAAGAAGAACGGAATAAAGATATCATTAAGTATTTTTATTTATCAATAAAGTGTTGAAATAAGCCCTTTTAAAGTAAAGGAGCAATTCACGCTGGGTCCAGTATGTATCGTTATATATGAGAGACGTCGAATGGGTTGCAGTTTGTTTTCGTCGACCAAAGAAGACAACAGATAATCCCCGTCATATTTATTGAAGAAGTATATATTGTCATAAGGAGTATATAACATTAGTAGCATTATAGCGTTTTTAGATATTTACTAAGCGTTGCTTAAATTTGGTTCAAAGCCGAAAGAATAGAGCACCCAATGAGAATCGAACTCACTACGCAGTTGTAATTGATTTCGCAAGCTAATCTTGGTAACCGTTACACCTGATTGAAGTGTTCTGTGAATCCTTGTGTTCTTGCTGCAGAAACATTTTATTTTTACCACAAGCGAACAAAAAAGGTCGACAGTGAAGGTGCGCTAAAAAGAGATCTGTTTTCGTCTCTGTGCTGCTTTTTTGTTCTCCAGCCGCCGATCATCAACACGAATGAAAAGGCCAAATAATCGAAAACAATGATCGTGTTGATTGGCACTTTTTCAGCAGTAATCGACGAAAAAAACCGCATCATATTGTCATTATAAATTTGTGTTCTACTCAGACCGTATTAAAAACAGCCTGTGATCAATATATATATATATATATATATATATATATATATATATATATATATATATATATTGTCATCCGCAGACAAATCTGTTTTGCCGTATCACAGCTCATCAGTACGGTTAGACTCCGATTGCTTTTTTTACCCAGGATTGAAATCCGACCGAAATGGCGTCAGTCGGCGACTCTACTCCTGGGCTATGGGCGCTCGGTGGAAGTAAGCAGACTTTTTAGCGCATATCATTATACGCGCCCAATAGCTAGAGTGCTCTAATTCATTTCACTGAATGAGCGATGCGTACATACCAGAGTAGCTACTGTTTATCAAAGTCTACTATTTTTCCAGAGTGCTCAATCAGGGTGTGAGAGCGTAAATATTGTCATCCGCAAACAGATATCTTTCGCCGTATCACAGCTCATCAATACGGTTAGATATATATACAAACTAAATCTAAAAGTGAGCCAAACGTCGACCGCGTTTTCACTCAACGGATCGTCAGAACAACGATCCGTTGAGTGAAACGTTTGGCTCACTTTTTGATTTAGTTTGTATTTTTGCTCTACTTTCGTACTTTCTTATTGAGCTCTTTTTTGTTAAGGTTTTCGTCTTTTTTTTATTTTCTTTCAAACACGACTTATGCTTTGTTTCTTTCTTTTTTTATTCCCCTTTACCCATTTGGTAGTACCTTTTGGGTTTGACGACTTACGTTACTGATTTGTTAGCAGTAGGTTTTTCTGCTTTCGGTCGTGATTAGTGCTACTGTTTTGTTGATACGTTTTGTAATATATATATATATATATATATATAAGGAAAAATTTAGGCGTACACGTTATTTTATAGTAAATCGGAAGTGTAGGACAATTTCAAGCGAACCATCATCAGCTTCCGTCTTTATTGTACAGAAGATTTTACACGAATGAAATTTACAAAGGCCTAAAAAAACGGAATAAAAATAAAGATTACTCCCTTAAAAGAGATAATTAAAGAAAAAATACATCATTACATCAGTTCGGCGAATACACACGCATGTTCACACATAAGCACATATATACGCAACATACAATCAAAATGCACGCGTAAGAGCGGATGGGAACTTAATCTAAAGATACGTTCAGCACGTCAGTTAAACTGCTGACCGGTAGATTTGAAACGTAAAGGAAGGGGGTTAGGTGTGTGTGTATGTGTGTGTGTGTGTGTGTGTGTGTGTGTGTGTGTGTGAGAGAGAGAGAGAGAGAGAGAGAGCGTTAAAAAGAAAGGGGAAGTATATTAATGCGTAAACGAAAAGGGAAGAAGAAGAAAGGAATAAATTTGAATGAGAAAGAAGAGATGATAGGAGAAAATGAAAATAAAAAATAAATATTATATATTAACAGTAGAATGATAAGAAATAATTAAAAATATTTAAGAAATAATAGTTAATCAATCCGTTGTAATCACAAATGCCATCACACCAATATATAATCAAAATTATGCTAATTATACAATCAACAAAACAAATATAATACAATATAAAGTTTTAAAATTTTTTTAAATTTAATTTAAAAATAAACCAAATTATTCTATTAAAATTTAGTTGTTTAAACTTAATTATTTACTTTAAAAATAATTTTACATATTCCTAGTGAAAGGATAAGAAATCGGGATTAAAAATACCCAAGCAAATTCAAAAATTAATAAATTTAATTAATAAAATTATATATATATATATATATATATATATATATACGTCAATTTGTCATGGATACAAAATAATGAAAAGTTCTCATTCTGTTTCTACCAATAAGTCACTGGTGCCCCCAGAACACGAATTTACTCGAGCAACCAGACTAGCAACAAGGTCCCACTCACTTACAGTTAGATCAACCAAATACAGCCGACAATTCTACACCAGCAGTTTCTCTTCCCGCGCTTCCTGCCAATGGAACTTCCTTCCATATACTTGCTTTCCTGACGGTTACAACCTCTAGGAATTCAAATGCAATGTCAATGCCCATCTCTTATCCACTTGAATCCATTTCTTTCTACATCACCCTGTATATCTTGTTCTTTTCTTTTCTGTCTACCTTCGCAATTGTCTTCACACCTGTGTTGCCATCCTTCTCTTGCCCTTTCTCTGACACCCACTTTAACTTGTTCATCTATCTTCTCAATTTTCCTCCTGTCTAAATCTCTTCTGTAGCCGCCTGCGCATCAGTGGCAGTACGGCCTTTCTTGGAGTGAAACGATTAAAAAAAAATAGTGTGCTATGGCTTACAGCCATATTACATTGAAAAACCGGTTCTCATAATATTATCAAAGTTAAGCAATGTCTAGCCTTACGATTACTTAGATGTGTGACAGCTTGGTAGTACCAGGTGCTTTAAATTTGGATGTGCAGATGATGTAATTACTAACGGTTTCAAATTGCCGAGTTTCAACCCTAGTCGTGTTCGTACAAATTGGGAAAGGTATGAATCCAGCTCTTCTTAATCAATCTACGGGTTAATAATTAACACCTCTATCAGTAAATCATCATTATCTACAAAAAGGTTTTGCAATCTAAAAATATTTTCTGAATTTAGATAACAAGCAAAAGTTTCATAAGTCGTAAACGACGAACCGATCAATATAAAAACGAAAGATGGCGATAAAGCTACTGAGACGTAAAGGGTTACTGAAAGTGAACGAAACTGATAAACATTATTGATGAGAAAGTACAATAAATGTAAAGAATTATAAATAACGTTTGATGATGATTGGCGCCGCATTTTAATTTTTGAAGATCGTATTTGACAGGAAATCAGGAACCCGGAAAAAAGTACAAGAGAATAAATTTACGGTTGCATTTATCAACATTCACATAAAAGACCTAGCTGCCAATCTAGTACTAGGTTTCATGCAGTCAAGAACTCAGATCGGAAATGTCATCAGAATAATCGACAAAAAAATACATCTTTACAGTAATGAAATAGTAAATTAGGGTATGGCGAGTGGAAAATAATTAAATCCGAGGCGCCATGTCAGCATTGATAAAATAGCAAATTAATATTTTAATTTTGTTAAAAATCTCCAGATATATTCGGGCCCCAGACTATCAAACCAAATATGTCAGCAAGATTATATAGCACCAGAGAGTGAACAAACATTCTATCATCATACTTAGGAATATAATCGTTCCACTTCATATCACTGGAAAACTTTAGAGCTAGAAGACGCAATGAGTTTAAATATAGAACAGTTGGTTTTCTGTCTTGCACAATGCTCGCTCATCATATCATCTACGGGTCTTGGAGGCTATTTGCCTGAAAATCCAGCAACCGAGCCTGTGCAGACAGAAAGAGCATTTCTTTCGTTCTTTTCAGTTACTGGAGAGTCTGTGAATGTAACCTTTTTCTTTTTTAAATCACTCTTGTGGAATTAATTTTACAACCTCCCCTCACATTTTAATGTTTTTCATTAAAGTTTATTTTAAACGAATTCCACTTTCTCCCAGTACTGTGAGTAATTCCCCTTTTGATATTGTCTTCGTTCTAGCCCTATTCATAATTTTGCCAACGAAGCCCTTGAAAAGTGTTAGCCGAAAGGTTCCTCGGGTTTGGGATAAGTATGACGTCTTTTCTTTTTAGAGCAATTTGTAGCTTCTGTGGGTACCGATCGTTATTCACACACACACACACACACACACACACACATATATATATATATATATATATATATATATATATATATATAACAAAGTCTGTTCAATATTTCATTATATTTTTCCAATTTTTGGATGTATTGAGTATTGTGCTCGAAGTTGTAAGTAAACTGTCCGATGTTCATCTTTTGTTATTTTTATTCAATTACTTTCGCAGTCAAAATCCAGAATCAATGTGTGGTTGTTAGAATTATTTTTTCCACATCGCGATATTTTTGGGAAGCTGGATGCTTAAAATGAACTAGCTTTACGTCATGTGCAATTCTCTGTATTGAGAACGCGGCCGAACAAAAAGAACCCCACTCCAGTATTTACATTATTTGGACTATTGTCCTCATCTTTGTTGCCATTTGTACAAAGTTATACGCTCCGGCCCTTCTTCGGGTGCTTGGAATTTTGAACCAAATCCTTTATTACAATCACTGGAGTATATTATTTTCATCCCTTATGTAGTAATGCTGCTTTTGGAAATCATGGGTTATCTCTTTCTAACCCTGTAAGTTACTAGTTCACTGCTGCTGTGGCATGGTATTGAACTTCCAACTCTTTGGGTAAAGCCACAGAAACTAGCCAACGTCTATATCTACTGGGCAATGTAGCCCTGAAGAAGGTCGGAGTGTACAACCACCAAAACATCGTACAAACGGCAACAAAGATAAGGAAAGTGGATCAAATAATGTAAATACTATAAATACTACCTCCTCTCAGAAATATTGACAAAGAACCCCACTCATTATTTTATTTTATTTTTATTTGTTATGTAATATTTTAACATTAATATGATATGCGCGCACATTAATTATATCATATGTGCTTCAAGATTTTGTTTCCTTTGTTAAATGATATTTTATTTAATGTTGTCAGTTGATTTTTAAAATATTAGACTCTTGGGTTTTGAGCCTTGCGTTGCATGGTTGCTGTTGAGTATTGTTCAGTGTTTATATTCATATTTTGGTTGTTTATTATGTTCTGATCGATGTGTGCATAAATTGCAATGAGTTTTGATAGGTGACAAGTCATGCGCGAGAGGGAGACTGCTATAAATATGTATAATGTAATTATTTAATCTGTTTTATTATTAGTGTTGGAGAAGCAATCTCACAGGAGGAATGAAAATTTCTAGACAACATTAGTTTTAACCCGAGAACACTAACACTAACTATTGGTATATAGTACCAGCCCAAATGACGTGATTAAATATATGTACCTGATTTTCTTACCTAAATAATATGTTTTTCAGTTCCTATTAATGTTAACTCAAAATACAAATTTTGAGGTGCGTACAGGTAAAATATTTTAAATAAAGATTTATATTTAATATTTTTTGATATTTTCAAAATCGGTTATACCCATGGTTAGTAGTGGTGTAAC
This sequence comes from Ascarosepion bandense, assembly GCA_037127315.1. Taxonomy (NCBI): domain Eukaryota; kingdom Metazoa; phylum Mollusca; class Cephalopoda; order Sepiida; family Sepiidae; genus Ascarosepion; species Ascarosepion bandense. The sequence continues at coordinate 7,103,781 of JBBBDQ010000327.1, read as the reverse complement.
TTTAATTGATGGTTAGTGTTCCAGGGTTAAGTACGGGTGACTTATAAGGCCTGTTCTTCTTGATGACAAGTGTTTTAAGCTCGACTGAGAACTGAAGAGAGCGGTGCTATAACCTGTTAATTTTTTATGTTAATTTTACGTTTTTGTTATATTTTTCGATTTTTTACTTTATGGTGATCCAATTGTTTTCTTATCTACGTTCTTCTTCAACTCTTTGTTTACATATATTTATATGTATTATGTGATAATATATTATATATATTAAGCGTGTATATATTACTGTATTTATATCACGCGATAATATATCTTCTTAGGAAAATATGCGTCCTTTGTTAGTTATGTGTAGTCGTGCGGTTAAGACACGTCAGATCTAAAGACAATTTGGCCTAGAAGACGCAGGTCTAAATCCTTCTAGAGGACGCATTTTTTCTTAAGAAGATTTCTCATTCAAAACAGTAAATGTCAATACATATTTTGTTTAATTATAATAAAAAAAAGAGTTATCTGCCCTAATACGCGTATCCATTAAGAGTAATGCTTAAACAAATAAATAAATTATAAATATGTTGGAGTTCATCCATTTTGTAAAAACATCGTAAATATCTACACATAGAAATATGTGCTATTATTTATTATTATTTATTTCTTATATTATGTAATTAGATATCATATATATATATATATATATATATATATATATGCGCTATATTATGTGATTATTATTTACATTTTTATTATTTATTATTATTATTTGCATATATTATTATTATATATATGCAATATTACATGATATCATTTACATTTAGGATATATTGCAGTGGATATCGGCTCGGAACGAGAAATAGGGGAGCCGGGTTCGAATTCTAGTTGAATTCATTGCATTCACTTACGCGCAATTACCCTTGGGAAAGGTATTAGTCCGTCTCTTCCTTCCAGTTATGGGTTAAATAACAAGACAGATTAGTGTTCTATAGCCTTGGTTGGCAACCAGTCTACGGCAGAAAGCAATGGCAACCTACTGCGGGATAATCTTCTGCCCAGTCAGTCATGTCTCTTTCGAGACATGATCGCCCAAGCGTGTTTCACGTATGGCACTTAACTGACTGATATATATTTGCTTGGATATACACTTCCGGCCAGAATCATTAGGACACCCCAGTTTTTTTAAAAGAAACGATGTATTGAATCCTCTTTTTAGTATTAATAGGATTTTGTATCTTTCAATGTAGATTATTTACATGTTAAGACATATCTTTCTTTTTACATGTATGTATGTAATTTAGTTAGGTAAATTAGTGACTAATATATAGCAAAGTGTGTCTCTGTTTTGCTGAAGTATACATCGGCAAAAAACTAAAACGTACTAACGCATGGTAATAGCAAAGTACAACTATCATTTTATATCGCGATACTCCAGCGCATGCGTAGAGACGGCCATAAGTCACGACGAACGGAAGGTCATCATTTCTTCAATAAAAGAACCTACAGCAATTCGCTTGAACTTTCTCCTTACTCAACATTTCCTCGTTTTTTAATACTTTTCTCTTTTCTAGAATACCTTACAAAAAGAGGCAAATTCGATCAAAATTTTATCAACACGTCAAAAACAAAATTGCAGCTTCAAAAAAGTCATACTTGATATGAAATTGTTCTGACAATATTTCATTATAAAAATATATATTTTCATTTCGCGATTTCGTACAGTGCCGATGCCAAATCAAAACGTATAATAATACGAGACAGCAAAAATAACAAAGTAACAGTTATTAAAGAACAATATAAATTCAATCAAAAAAATGGCGTCATGTGATCTATTTTAGATTATCGTACTCAACTCTACTGTCATCGTTACTTTTATTCATACTTCCTAGAAATAATGAAAAAGGACACTACACAGGTGTTTGACTGCGCATATATACACGCATTTACACACACAGACACACACACATATATTATAATTTTCAACTTTATTTTTTTTAGTGGATAAACGTATTTGAATAGACGCTCAAGTTTTTAAACAGTATATTTATTTTCGTCTATTGACCGGAATTTTCACAAAATATTAATGAAAAATATGCTTTCTCGGCAAGATTCGAACCTAGACCGAAAGAAACATTGTCAGTCGCGCCCTTCGATAGTACTTTTTCGCACTGCTTTCATTTTTACGTTGAAAGTTATCACCCTCATGTGTACCGAGGTGCTTATACTGATATAGCAACAAATAAATTTTGCGGATCAACCAAAGCTGAATAGAGTCTTCTCTCCTCAGTTTCGTATCCAAGCTTAAATAATTTCTGAAAAAGTAATGCATTTTTCATTTATTGATCTGACTGATTTTATCACTTTAAACGTTATCTTAATGTGTACGCAAATTAGTGTAGACGCTGCGTTTATTTATTAAACAGTATATTCATTTATTTTTGTTTATAAGCCTTGATAAACTACGACATCCTAGTCTTTAACTATAAGCACGAACAGTAAAAGAAATTTCTTCCATTGCCTTGATAAAATACCACAGATGCGAAACGCATCAACTAAGAATATTTTCCTCTTGTCTCACTTTATTTATTCTGTAATTTCTACAAATATACACAGTTAAGAATTTTACCCCCCCCCCCCAGCACACACACACACACACACACACACACACACACACACACACACACACACACACACACACACACACAAATACACACACACATATATATATATATATATATATATATGGTTGTGGGAATTAACAAATATACATATGGGAATTCAAAATAACATGCAGGTATTAATAAAACAGTGCTCAATATTATTTAAATAGAAGGTATTAATTTATATTAAAAATATACTCATACTTATTATTTTACGCCGAAGTCACGCCTCGGAGTTTCATGCGTTACGCAGTCATCAGATGCATGTTAGGAACTGATCATTTAAGAGATTTAAATTGAAGAAAATTCAAATCTCTTAAACGGTCAGTTCGTAATATGCACCTGATCATTGCATTAGGCATGACACTCCGAGTTGTGCCATCGATGTAAGAAAATATGTATATTTATTCATATATTGTGTATCTGGGTAACAATCTCTCTTTTATGCATGTCTCATTTAAAATGACATAAAAAGTGTGACCCTTAAGTTTCAGAGTTAATGTATTCGTATATATATATATATTTTAAATCAAATTATATAAGAATTGTCCAAAGATTTTGTACTTTCCAGCACATTCGGTTATACTTTTAGCCATTATCAAGAATTAATTTTGTTTTACTTGTAAATAAACATGTGTAACGTTTAATACCGCCATTATTTTTAATCTTCTTTTGCATGTGAAGTATGCTATTAAGTATGTATTATCACCAAGTATCGTATCATGGTTTTCAATCTCATTAATTAAATGTTGAATAGCATTAGATATATATATAGTGTACTGAGTCAGCAAATAATTTTCTAAACATATACTGCTAAATATAAGAGACAATAAATGTCTATTATGTCTAATCATGAGCCGTTCTAAACGTCGTATTTTGGCTTTAATTTCAGCTGAAAATAAAGACAAAAATGAGCCATCTTCAGAGAGGTTCTAAGGAGGGAAACACAATAACATCCACCATCAGCGACGATTTTATCTTGTGTTGACATAAAACTTCGCTAAGCTAACTACATAACTACATGGTTATGTTTTTCTGAAAAAAGAAAAACATAACCATATAGGTAATATCAGACAGATTTTAGTCAACAATACAATAATTCTCACTCATACACACAATAAAAAGAAGCTTCTGATATTGGAGGTCATGGACATTAAATCCAAACAACCCACATTTAATCAAATCACGTTTAAATCTAATCACAACACATTATATTGCATTTGAATATATGGTTCTGTTGTCATTTTGCGCTATCACGCGGTGTGGCGTCATAGAACAGCATTGCAAATTTGAGAAATGCGTTTGTTATTTTTGGTAAATATTGCCAATGCTTAGCGGAGTTTACCATCCTTATAACCTCTCTGAAGATTGCTCATGTGAGCCGAAAGCTTAGAATCAACTTAATAAAAAATTATTCAAATGTTGGAGAATTTTTGTCTTTATTTTCAACTGAAATTAAAGCAAAATACGACGTTTAGAACGGCTCATGATTAAACATAATAGACATTCATTATCTCTTATATTTAACAGTATATGTTTAGAATATATATATATTGTTTAGAATATATATATATATATATACATATATATATATATATATATATATATATATATATACAGAGAAAGAGAGAGAGAGAGAGTGTGCAATACCCCCACTAATCAATGAATTTGAGGTCCTAACCTCAGCGTACATTCTGGACCAATTCGAGTCTGGATTCGTCTGGAGTTTATACATCCGACTTCCCACCTAGAACTAAGGCTCAATTGAATGACGTTCACATTACGCCCTCGCTGATTTCTAACATAATCTCAACACTTGACCCTCACAAAGCGAGTGGTGGGGACGGAATCCCAACCATAGTCCTGAAGAAATGTGCCCCTGAACTCTCCTCTGTCCTTTCTAAGCTCTACAACTTCTGCCTAACTTCTTCCTGCTTTCCTGCCTGTTGGAAGCCTTCTTCTGTAATTCTTATATTTAAGAATACTGGTGAACTCTCGGATCCCACAAATTACGCCCTATCAGCCTTCTTCCGATCTTTGGCACAGTGCTCGAAGCCATTATCAACGCCGAGGTCGTTCAGCATCTCACAGCCCACAGACTCCTCTCGGACAAACAGTATGGCTTCCGCTTCACCAGGTCTACTGCTGATATGCTAACGACCATCACCGAGTATATATACCAGGCTCTCGACAAGAATGGTGAAGCCAGAACCGTTGCCTTGGATATCCTCTAAAGCGTTCGACAGAGTCTGGCATGCCGGCCATCTACGGAAACTGCGAAGCTATGGCATAACTGGACTTTTGTTGGACCTAATCCAGTTATTCCTCTCTAACCGCACAAGGAAGGTGGTATTAAACGGACATGCCTCCCAAAACTACCCTACAAATGCGGGTGTCCCTCAAGGCTTTATCCTAGGTCCTACGCTTTTTCTGAGCTACATCAATGATCTCCCCGATGCCATAACATCCCAAGTAGGCATGTACGCCGATGACACCACAGTTTACTCTCGCCTCGATCAAAAATCTGGTGTGGACGACAAGGTGAACCTCGCTGTCGAGCTTAAAAATGACCTTCAATCCGTGGTGGATTGGGGTAAGAAATGGCTCGTAAAATTCAATTCCTCCAAAACGAAGCTGCTATCAATTAATCACCATAGACAAACGCACCTCCCTCCCATTAGCATGGAACAGGCTTGCCTCCCAGAGAGTAAAACACTACGCCTGCTTGGCCTGACACTCTCAGCGGACCTCACGTGGAATGACTACGTCGAATCTATTGCTAAATCCGCTGCTATGAAAGTCGGTTCTCTGTGCAGGGCCCGGAGGTTTTTTCCGCCTGTATCTATCCTGCACATTTATAAATCTACCATCCGACCGTGCATTGAATACTGTTGCCATATCTGGTCGGGTGCCCCTGATATTCTCCTTGGGCTTCTTGACAAGGTACAGCGGAGGGTCTGTAATGTGATCGATACTGACTTGGCAGACCGCCTGCAGTCTCTCTCTCACCGGCGCGACGTGGCTTCCCTGTGTCTCTTCTATAAATACTTTCACGGCTTCTGCTCTGATGAACTTAGATCACTGGTGCCCCCTAGGTATGACTTTGCACGAGATACTAGATTAGCAACTAGGTCACACCCTTTTACAGTAAAACCGATGAAATGTAACAGCAATTTCTACTCTAACGGCTTCTTTTCCCGCACTTCCTGCCTGTGGAATTCCCTTCCGCATGCTTGCTTCCCCGACGGCTACAACCTCCAAGAGTTTAAATGTCACGTCAGTTGACACATCCTAACACACTAACTCGCACCCATTCTCTCAAACACTCTTTCTGTGTACCTGCTTACTCGTCTATCATCCTCCTTCTGGCATTTCCTATATCCAATCGCTCTATGTAACCCCCTGCGCGATAGTGGTAATGGAATGCCTTGCTTGGGGTGATATGATTAATATACATATATATATATATATATATATATATAGATAGATAGATAGATAGATAGATAGATAGACTATTTTAAACGTTACTATAAAAAGGTTGGATTAAAAATAAATACATTCATTTTTTATTAATAATGTCCGTGTGTGCTATACTGCTTTCATTTATTTATGTGAACGTATATCTGAAAATCTGTATCTCTCTATCTTTCTTTCTCTCTCTCTCTCTCTCTCTCTCTCTCTCTCTTTCTCCATATATATATGTATACTCGAGTGTATTGTACTATAGGTAAATAGGAGTGTCCTCCAGTAGGTTTGCGTGTACAGGCACGGAATGCTTTTTATGTAACCTATGAAACTCCGGCGGGTCTCTAACTGAAAGAGAATCATCGATTTTATTCATTTGATGTGTGATTGTGTTGAAGCAAATAGCGAATATTGATTGTACCTCTACGACCGCAGAAAACAAACACGCTGATGAATGTAAACTTGCTCCATTCACTCGTGTGGAATCAGAACCACATTAACCTACACGAAGCCAGCTGAAAAAAGAAATACATACATATATATATATATATATATATATATATATATTATTATTATTATTATTATTATTATATTTTTCTCTTTGTTAAACCCAAAGGACTGGCCATAAAGGCTGTAAAGGACCATTCCTTACCTTATTTTCTACAGTTAAATCTGTCTACAAAATTTTCAACATGTCCATTAATCACCTCTCTCTTCTACCTCTTCTCTCTTTTTCTCCAAATTCTAACTTCCAACTTCCAACTCTGATTTCCCATTTTCCACCCACTTACCTCTCACGCATAATTCACCAATATAAGTTAAACCATTTTCCGTCTTCTTTTGACACTACTAAATGAGACATTGTCCGTTCAATGTCGAAACAAAATGCACACTTTATAGTAGATGATAATTTGTATAGGTTCTAAACTATAATTTATAATAAATATTCATAGCTCTATTTTATATTGAGCAGCGTTTTAAATTTATGTTTTGAACGTTGTTAATTTTTTCTTCGTTCCATATTCACTTCGATATACTCTACCGGCCATAATTATTAGGACACCCCAGTTTTTTTAAAAGAAATCATGTATTGCATACTATTTTTAGTATCAATTGCCAAGTGGATAATTTTAAATGAAAATAGAATGTTTCTTTTTTTTTATTACTTTGCAAAATTTTACAAGGCAAGGGAGCAAAAATGAATTCGTCGAATCATGCTAAATTTTTTCGACCCTTCATCGACGAAACTGCAATATGGGTAATTATTAAATATTTATCAATTCATTTGATGCACATTGTGCAGTATTAACAAAAGGACAATTTTATTTTCATTTACAATTATTCACTTGGCAATAAATACTAAAAAATAGAATGAAATGCATCGTTTTTTTTTTAAACACTTGGGTTGCCTAATAATTATGTCCGGTAGTGTATATATATATATATTAAAGACACTCTAAATAAATAAATTATCTGAGAACAGAAATATATCGTTTATTTATTTCTGTTATTTATTTATTTTTTTGCTTTGTGCTTTACAGAAAATTGCTCAAATGTTTTGTAGCCAATTTATCCTTCTAGTTGTGGGTTTAACTTTGGCTTTTCTTTTTTTTTTCTTTATTTCTTTCTGTTTTTTTTTTTTTAGCGGAAAAGGCAATCTGGACTTTTAGGTTTGCCACCTGGGAAATCGTTGATCATTTTTTTCTGTCTTGGTGAAGAGGCAACAAAATCTGTAGTGATTTCATTTGTATGTTTTACGCTTTTTTATTGTCTAAACAGTTCGATGAGTTTGAACAGATTCCAATCAAAAGATTGGAATTTGCTTTGCATGCAAAAATGTGTTGGCAAACCCAGGAGACACAAATTGCACCATCCCATTCAAAAGAATATTTGAACAAAAGTTATCCGTATAATACAGGTTCTCTAAAAAAATTTAACTCCTTACCCTTTCACTTACACTAATATATATATATATCGGTGTAAATATATATATATGCTGGTGTATATATATATATATATCCGAGTGAATACAGAACAAAGAAAGAATTCTTACAACGTCCAGAACATTAATTTAAAACAGTGCTCGATATATAATATATAGGGCGGTGAATATTTATTATAAATTATATTTCAGAACATGTACATAATTTTTCTATATATATCCTCGACAAAGGTACGTTTGTTTCGATATTGAATCTTCAATGTCTCATCAGGTGGTATGAAGATTCAATGTCGAAACAAACGTACCTTTGTCGTGGATATATATAGAAAAATTATGTACATGTTCCAAAATATAATTTATAATAAATATATATATATATATAATCATCCCCAGACAGATCTGTTTTGCTGTATCACAGCTCATCAGTACGGCTAAACTCCGATTGAAATCTGATTGACTTGGAGTCAGTCGGCGATTCTACCTCTGAATGGAGGCAGACTTTTAGCGTATGATGTATCATACGCCAGTGGCCAGAATGCTCTAATTCATTACTGAATGACCGATATAAATCTGTGAAAATACACACACACACACACATATATATATATACATATATATATATATATATATATATATATATATATATATATACTTTTTTTTATTGTTGTTATTATTTTCTTTGATTGTATACAGATATCCTTCCAGGTTCCAACCAAAAAGTAGGAAATGGCTCCATGATGTTTTAACTGATCATTTTTCAGTTCTGTCTCAAAGTATCTGTGATATTAACACCGAGACAGAACCCCTATGTCCAGATCAAAAACATATTTTATTATCATTGTCATTATAATCATCATTGTATTTCGATTTCTGCTACGGTCACAATATTTACCACGTCTTCGGGAAGATCTAAAGCTGGTAGTCATATGTTGTTATGGCTACATTTCATGATTTGTTTTTCTATATCTCACAAGACTACTAGCGTTACACGGACAAACCTTCGCGTGTGTGGGCTGTACTTGTCAAGACATTTTTTGTGTTTCTCTTAAGCTAGGATTTCCATAGATTTTTTTTCAACTTGTTACTCTGTTTCTTTTGATCATCCCAAGTACACTTGCTATGACTGTTACTATTCTTGTTTCAACTTCCGCGTTTTCTATCTCGATCTCCAGGTCTTTATATAGCGATAATTTTTTAAATACTTTAGTTGCTATGTTATATTCCGCTGAGCAAGCCGTATCAGTTAGTAGGCAAGATTTTGAGAAAAGGTATTGACAGATCTCTCTCTTCTCTCCCTACGTATGGATTAATTAGCAAATTCTATCACCTAAATCATTATTCAAACCATCTTTTCAACACATAATTTAATGAAACCTGATTTACTACAAACTGATTCTTTACAAAGAATAAATATTCTATTCATAAGAATCTATTCTAACAAATCTGTCGGCATTAAATAAGTTATTGAGGTTGATATAACGTAAAACGAAATAAAGCCAAACCCTTTATAACTCTGCTCCGTTTCACGATGTTCGTATCCCAATTTACTACAATACCTATCAGGATTCATTCATGGACTGTAATGAGCACAAATGTGTTAATAGCTTTCTAAGCGTTTGTCATTCAGAACAGTCGTATTCTTCATGACATTCGCTTGCTTCATCCCGACTTGTGAGGGTGGTGAATGCTTGTACAACTTCACTGCGCTTTCGAGATCCGAGTTACTGCATAGCTGCCAATGAATTCTGAGGGCTACTTTGTCATCGCGTTGTCTGTGCTATTTGTGTACCAAATGAGTGCAGCCACAGATTATGTGTCTCACAATTACAGTCGTTTTCTCCCAAAATATGCACAAGAGTAAATAATTTTTCTATCAACAGTTTCCTGTTATGTTCTATGTCTCATCAGTGCGTCTTCCTGTCCTGTTTAGAATTAATTTTATCTTTTTGTTGTTTCTCCCAAACCCTGTTCTACCATCCATTTACACAGGAAGTATCTTCCGTGCTGCTTTTCTCTTGGTCACTTTTCCTCACTCTGTCCTGTGAGTATCAGATTTTCTAACCCTTTTTACTCATGACGAGATCCAGAAATTTCAAATACCTCTTTCTGATGTTAATTATTAGGTTGTCCCAAAAGTTCGTAAACACTTGCGCAATGGGTCTATGTGGTCCAGCACAATCGAAACAATCGGTGGCAAGAGACACCGTTGGTTCGAAAACAAGATCGATTCGGCAAGAAAGTCATCTTGTGCGTTTGGTGGAACTTTGAAAGGAATCGTGCATTTTGAGTTGGTTCCGAATGGTCGTGCCATCAGTGCCGAACTTTACTGTTAGCAATTTGAGTGGATCTACGAAAAGTTGAAGCAAATGTACCCGGCTCTGATCAACCGAAAGCGCACTTTGATGCAGCAGGACAATGTTAAACCACACACCGCCAGGAAGACCAAAGACAAGTTTGAAGAGCTGGACGGCGTTGAGGTTCTGCCACATCCAGCCTACAGTCCTGACTGTGCTCCATCAGATTACGGCTTTTCAGCTCAATGCAACAGTTTCTGAAGGGCTGCCGATTCGACTGGCTTGATGAAGTCGAGGAAGCGTGTCAAGAATTCTTTCATTCGAAGCCGGCTGAATGGTACTTTGACCAGATCCGAAAGCTTGCAGATCGATGGCAGAAAGTCTTGGAAAATGATGGTCTTTATTCTGAGCAATAACTTTTGTTGTTTTTGCGAGTAAAATTTCAATTTTCTGTAAGTGTTTTCTGGTAATCTTAGACTACTTGGCGAGTAATTTCAATATTTTGCAAGTGTTGACGAACTTTTGGGACAACCTAATATTTCTTTTTTGAAGTTCATATTCTAAAAAATCTCGTCGTTACTCACGTGTTCGTCTATGGTATCATCAGCATTAAGTTTTCGATTTTTTTATATGTTACTGGGCTACTGTAGATCATCGATTTGGTTTCGTTCCGCAATAACCAGTTTCTAAGCTACCTGATCTGCCTCCTCTTGGGATTCCTGTGCAAATGTTTCCGTGTACGAATTCCAGTTGAATACATTGCATTCACTTACGCCCAAATACATTTTAGAAAGGTATTAATACGTCTCCTTCTCCGGTTATGGGTGAAATAACAGAACTGATTGGGTTCTATAGTCTTGGCTGATAATCAGGCCACCACAGAAAGTAAAGACAGAAATAATTATCCCGCAGCTTACTGCGTGAAAATTTTCTGCCCAGTCACTTTTGAGACATGATCGCCCAAGCGTGTATCACGTATGGCAATTAACTGATTGACTGATTTTCTTCCTTCTATTCATCAAATTTTCTCTTAATGCTATTACTATTATTTAGATGACGGGTGTCTACACAAATAATTTTTTTTTGTTTACAAGACGACAAGTTTCTGACATAGTCCTGAACGTTTTTCTTTCTTTGAAGATTCTTCCATAAGGACAACTTCATTCCCCTATTTTCTTGTTTTTCTCGACTTTTTTCCCTACTCCTCGGTGCTCTTTGCCGTCCTTTGAGAATAACTGCTATACCTTAACGTTCTTCAATGTACTTATCTCTCTAGTAAAGGTGTGGTATGTATTTTCTTTATTTACTTTCCTTTTTCACAACTTTTCTAACTATTTGTTTTATTTTTCATTATTGTTGTTAAATCCAGTCTGGTCAGTTTTTTGTTAAATTTCATTTATTTCCTTGAATTAGTTTGTTTATTTGAATCTCAAAGTTTCAGAGGATTTTAAACATTAAATTCTATGTAATAGATTCTAATGCACACATAAACACACACAAACACACATATATATACTTAATATTTATTGTTTATACTCTCACGTGGTCATGTGTGACGTCATGCACTGTGGTGCGATATTCCAGCGTTTTGTATGCACGAGTTTGTTGTTGCTTGGAAATCTTCCAAGTAAACATAAACAGACTGTCAGTATTGTTTTTGTCCGTGAATTGTTATATTATAATATAATTGACATCTTAGAAAATGGTTTATGTAAGCCGGAATCTTAGATTGGATTCAAAATAAAATCTTTCAATATTGTGATTTTCTTTCTTCATTAATGACAATGCTATTAATCAGACAATATCAGAAAATTTACATAAAATAAATACACAGAACTTGTCTATATTATTTAATGAAACATGCATCAATGAAAGAATTGCTGCCTAAATACACACTGTTTAGTTTTGATAGTATCCGGCGCCAAGATTGTTGTTTTCAGTAGTTTTACTTTAACAGGTATTTTGGGAAGCAGCTTTCTTATCGTAAATTTTAGATATGGGAGAGGAGATATAGCTTTGGTAGTTGATAGATATATGCAACATTGGACAGTCAAATAGACTCCCGCGAGAATACTTCCGCACAAATCAAAATACTACTTATTATTAATACAGCAGGATGGATATCACATACCAAATTGATAGTTATTACTTCATTTCTAACAAAGTTTTTTCTGTTTCTCAATACTAGGCCTAGCTTTTGAAATGCATCTTTGAACATACCAATACTACTTCGGATTTCAATATCACACTTTTCTTCCTTTATCAGAATATTTCCAAGATATTCTAATATTCGGACTTGTTTCATTTTAGTATCATCGATTTGCAGTTTGCACTTTGGAACTCATTCATTTGCTAGCAACCATGCATGGTTTAATCCTTCTTTCTTGCTTTTTTCCTACCTTCTGTAGGAATGCTTGTGGCTTCCTTTCTGTGTCTGCTATCAACGCTGGCTCATCCACATGACTAATTCTGTTACCATAGTGGCTGCTAATAAAGAATTCTGATAGGTCAAGTATCTCAGAATCACTTCGCTATATCGGATGGGTAAGTCCGGTGAGAAGACATATTCTTGTCTTACACCCCATTCCATTTTTGTATATTTCTTGTATTCATTTTCTAGCAGTTTAAATGCAATACGTGATACACGCTTGGGCGATCATGTCTCTTTCGAGACATGACTGACTGGACAGAAGATTATTCCCGCAGTAGTTTGCCACTATAAAACCCAATCTGTCCTGTTATTTAACCCATAACTGGAGGGAAACGACGAATTAATACATTTCCAAGCGTATTTGTGCGTAAATGAATGTAAAGAATTCAACTGACATTCGTACTCGGCTCCCCGATTTCTCGTTCTGAGCCGATATCAACTGCACCACAACGCACATCCGATTGCTGTTATATTTTTTCCAAATATATCAACTTTGCTGAGCAGCGCCAACAGATCTTTGTGGAAAACTTTATAAGAAACTGTTGCTTAACAGTATATTCTTCTCTGGTATGAAAAAGTAAAGCTGACATAATGGTAAGGATACAATAGTCCCTGCGAATAGGCAATGTTTGACTTATATGCACACTTATAGACACACCACGAGGAAATACCCGACGGACGCTTATAGACAGACTACAGTGAAATACCCGCTGGACTCATACAGACACATGTTAGTGATATGCCCGACGGACGCTATTAGACAAACGTCGTATAACATGATGAGGTGAGTAAAAACAGAAACAAAAGTTGTTATGTCTGTCCCGTGAGTATCAGATTTTCCAAGCTATCCTTCCTTCTTTTGTGTCCCGGAAACCTCAACTGTCTCCTTCAGGATGTTAAGTATTAGTTTCTTTTTGTTTTTCCATTTTTTTCTAAAACTCTCACATGTTCGATCCATGGTATCTTCAGCATCTTTCTGTAGAACCATATTTCTGTTTCTTCAAGTTTTCTCTTCATATTTTCGAAGATTGTCCAGCATTCACTATACAGATATCACGTAACAGTTCAATAATCTTTTCATTGTTCTTAACGAAGGTTTCTTTTTTTTATCTCTTAATACTCTTATTAGCTTTTGGAAAGCATCTTTGGCGATCCCAATAGGCTTTCAGTAACACACTTTTCCCGTCCTCTGTTATAGCAGTACAACGGTGGTTTATCTCAACTTTTTGCTGCCTTGACAATGAAACTGTACGTTGCCTCTCTATTCTCCCTCGCTTCGTTGAGCACAAAAGACGGGATGGCAGCGATGTACGCTCACAAAAAACAAAAAACAAAAAAAAACGAAATGGGAAACTAAACGCCACAGCTAGAAATGAAAACTTCATTACTTTTTTTTTTTTTTTTTTTAATCATCTCACCCCAAGCAAGGCATTCCACTGCCACTATTGCGCATGGGGCTACATAGGGGAAGGTAAAGAGAAGGAGTGGATAGACATAGGGAATGTCAGGAGAAAGGTGACAGATGAGTAAGGATAGCGAGGATGAGGGTCGGGCAGATGGGAAGAGTGCTTGATAGAATGGGAGCAGGTTAGTGTGTTAGGAGGTGTGTATTGACCTTACATTTAAACTCCTGGAGATTGTAGCCGTCGGGGAAGCAATCGTTTGGAAGAGAATTCCACATTCGGGAAGTGCGAGGAAAGAAACTGTTGGAGTAGAAGTTACGGCTGCATTTTATAGGTTTCACTGTAAAAGGGTGGGATCTAGTTGCTAATCTAGTATCTCGTGCAAATTCGTATTTAGGGGGCACCAGTGATCTAAGTTCATCGGAGCAGAAGCCGTGAAAGTATTTATAGAAGAGACACAGGGAAGCCACGTCTCGCCGGTGGGAGAGAGACTGCAGGCGGTCTGCCAAGTCGGTATCTATCACATTACAGACCCTCCTCTGAACCTTATCGAGAAGCCCTTTCTGTTTCAATTTTATTCCGTTGTTTATTCTGCGATTCTTTTGTACAGTATGGATAAGTGGGTAGATGGCTGGATGTGCGTTGCAGTGCAGTAGATATCGGCTCGGAACGAAAAATCGGAGAGCCGAGTTCGAATTCCAGTTGAATTCGTTGCATTCACTTACGCTCAAATACCCCTGTGAAATGTATTAATGCTATTCTCTCTAGCTATGGATTAAATAACAGGACAGATCGCGTTTTATAGTAGTGCTTTTATAGTAGTAAATTGTATCATGGCTGAGATTAAGAACTACAATTATGCCTACTTAGAGCCAAACCCGAAGCAAAAACTAAAATAAAAAGGCTGAAAAAAAATACAGACATACAGGCAGATAAACAGACACACACACAAACATCTTGCCTTTTATACATATATATTACCGATTTTCTGCACTATTGTAAGAACTGCAACCTTGAAACTTCTGAATATCATTTCTTATGAGTGTTTCAAATTAAAATCGGACCACACCTTCTATAACCCTATTTTTTCGATTATCGATTTCTTATATTTATCCGGAGTACCTCGGCACAAAACCTAGCTAAGAACATTCACAGAAGGCTTATAGTACAACTGTGTAAATTTTCAAGAAAATTGGTTCAGCCATTTCGGAGTCTATAGGTAACGGACACACACACAGACACACACACACAGACAAAGTTCCATTTATAAATAAGTTTAGATTATTTTATTCTCATTGGCCAAATGGTAAGCTGGTTTTCAAGACCTCATTTCGCAAATATTATCTCTGGTCATCAAGCGCAAAATACTCAAGTCTGAGATATAATCGCATAATCCACACCATGGTAATACCTTTTAACTATTTTTATTTTATCATTAAATCCATTATATTAATGACAAAATATCTTTAAAAAATGGGAATAAAAAGAAGACAAAATATTTTATTATAATGAGATTAAACTGCTACTGGGTACGGTAGAATCAAGCAAATATGCCTAGGGTATGTACGACCGAAGAAAAATGTCAGAAAGAAATACGGAGACTTTTGGGGAAAGTAAAAATATTGGCATTCCGTAGATTCTTTAACCTGTAGAGTTTGTAACGATGGTGAGGAAATTCGTTGCAGGTTCCTGCTTAACAACGGCCACATCACGTCAAAACACCTGTAACTGTAGGATCACCGAAATTGTGGTGTAATGGATAATAGCCCGCAATTCTTATCTGGAGAGCTGAGTTTTAATTCTTGTCGATTTCGTTATAATAACTTACACGCAAATGCTTTTGGGAAAGTGATTAAATTCAAAACCAACAGTCTCCTGGGTATAACGATAAACTGCTTCCGGCAGCAAGGCCTCCAACTAGGAGGTTTAGAGAAGCGTGAAACCACCTCTTAATTACTGTTGTTCCCAAGGGTCCCAGCTATGGGTAAATAATTAACCCACAAACTGGGGTCAATACTCTAAGAAAGATTTGATAAAAATATCAGAAATACATTTGACTCTCGACAAAAATCCATTTTACATAAATGCGTAAATAAAACCTGATCTACAATTATTTCAATGAATATATATTCTTTTCATACGGATTTATTGGAAAAATGTTGTCTACATTAAATAAGCCGCTTATGTTGATACACCGCAAAACAAAACAAACCAATCATACTGAATCCAACAGAACCAAACTATGGTTTATATAGTAACTATGAATCTTAGTTACTGTTTCTGGGAGAGAGAGCCTACTCTAGCGTGATAAATAGTTGACAAGATGATATCGAAAGGTGCCTTCAGAAAAGAAAAAAACGGTGGAAATATCTCTGAAGGCCGAGATGTCAGGTCAGAACCAATAACATTGTAGATTCTTCTATTGGTTTTATCAAAGTTTGCAAAGCAAATATTCTAAAAATACTTAAAAAATATTTTACACGGCACATCTTTATTTTCGAAAACAAATTCCTTCTCTATCAAGGCACTTAATTTATTTGTGAATATTGCTAATATATATCGCACATTACCGACTTATTGATTGTATCATTGGAGGCTTGCTTCTTTAAAAATATACGCGTACAATTGGAGAATATTCAGATGCCGTGATATCGATTAATACAGCGAACTAAATCGCATGCCATACTGCCCTGCTCGGCAATGAGATGAATGAATCCCTTCGATCTCTAGAAACAGAACGCCGTTATGGAATTTAATATTTACTCGCATTCAGAAAAATAAAAAAGAGGGAAAATATGATACAAGCTCCGAGACTTGATTTGCATTCATAATGAATAAATAAATAAACGTTTCGTTTCGAAGCAAACATTTGAGCTATTTCATTGAAATGTCCCAGGGAAAGGTCACTAATACTGACCTTCCTTCAACACAATACACACGGCAGCTCAAAACCAGCTTCCCGCGAAAAATACTCAGATTATCTGGCTATCAGTGCGATTCATTACGGCAGATTCGCTTGCCTTCGAGTAAACTCTCCTCTAAACTAAAGTAAAATAAATTATTACCATAAAGAGAAAATATTTTTTTTTTTATTTTGTTCTGCGATTTTTCTTTTCGTTTTCTGTTTCTTTTTTTTTTATCTATTTCTGTTACGGTACCCTCGTATGAAGAATGAACTCTTCTTCTTCCTCTATACCTGTGTGACTTCTAAGGAGCAGTGAAGTGTAGTTACGAGCAGTCAAGTACCGCTACTAGTCAGGCAGCGTAATAATACCTTCGCACTTACTGATTTCTATATTACTACTAGCAGTATAGGCCGGCGTTTCTCGGGTGTAATGAAAGCTTTAAAACTAATATATGGTCTAGGAGCTCAGACACTTTGGATGTTGACACGAAAGACTAAAAAGCAATAGTTGTTTCCAGTTAAAGCAAAACCGTAGACTGAAAGAAAAATGAATGGATGTAAGTCAAATTTTGATTTCCTAGTATCGATATCAAATAAGTTTTTTTCATTGTAAACTGAATTTTGAAGGCTAAATAAGTCCTCTGAGTAAACGGTATCATGGCTGAGACTAAGAACTGCAATTATACCTACTTAGAGCCAAACCCGAAACAAAAACTAAAATAAAAAGGCTGAAAAAAATACAGACATACAGACATCTTGCCTTTTATATATATATATATATATATATATATATATATATATATATATATATATATATTATCGATATTCTGCACTATTGTAAGAACTGCAACCTTGAAACTTCTGAATATCATTTCTTATGTCTTTGTCTATGAGTGTATCAAATTTGATTAAAATCGGACCACTTCTTCTATAACCCAATTTTTTCGATTATCGATTTTCGATATTTATCGACACAAAACCTAGCTAAGAACACTCGAAGACGCTTATAGTACAACTGTGAAAATTTTTAAGAAAATCTGTTCAGCCGTTTCGGAGTCTATAGGTAACGGACACACGCATACAGACACACACACAGAGACAAAGTTCCATTTATAAATAAGTTTAGATTTATTAACATTTCCTGTAAATATCTTGTTTCTTGTTTATACTAATACACTGTTTTGAACCTACGTTCTTTTTCTCTGTTTTACTCTGAGCACAAACCGGTCAGTACAACTTTGCAGCGAAGCTTCGCCACAACTCCACAACAAATTGGCGAGGAAAATCCACAACCATTTCATGTCGAACATTGTTGTTTTGATAAACAATATCTACGTTGATATGTGTCTGGTTGATATAAGTTAAAAGGTAAGCACAGGCCCGGTTTGCACGAGAGTAAAAAAATGTGGTTATAGACTCGGTTTGAACGAATTTCAAAAAACCTATGCAGACATAGGTACGGTTTGAGCTAAGTTATGAAATGGAAATCATAATTCTGGTTTATACATGAGTCAAAATATATATGCAAAATTAGTTTGCATGAGACTAAAAGAAATATAAGCATAGCTATTGAAGGACAATCTCATGTTCACAGCCACACACTTACATTTTACTTAACAGCGACTGTTTGAAATATCGCTAATACAAACTATACGAGATAATTTAAAAATCGTAGTAATTTCAGTAAACCTATGAGTAAAAGATTATTTCCAACAACCTTTACTACTCTGTATAGTACATGTTTTCTAATTGGTTAATTTTTAACCAATCATATCTTTTTCTGAAGAAAGGCGAGTTTCCCGTTAAGCTCTCTGGAGCCTACTCAATTCTTATAAATAGAAAAAATTTCTACAGATCTTCAGTAAGATTTCAGCTGCTTCTGGAATCGACCTCAGTGAAATTCAAGTCTTACTCACAGCATTAAATGCACACAGAGACATGAATATTCAACTGTATGAACTTTCAAACAACTACGTCTAGAACATTGTGTTAATAATTGTTTCGTTCTGAAAAGACTTTATCATATTCAACCCATTTCCATAAACTTTCATTGAGCAATTGACTTTCTCAACTTTGCAGTCTATGGGAGAAAACTCTTTCTCCTTCTTAACACTTATTAACAGTAATTTGCATGTTTTTCTTCAAACTAGTGTATATTTGTTAATATATGTTTATTTTGGTTACATTGGTGTTGTTATTTACTTTCTTGAGTCTTGCGTATTCCATGCATTTTGTCAAATAATATTAATTTAAATATTGTGGGGATTTCTGAAATAATTTAGAGGCCAGATTGACGTAATTGATGCATCTATAATTCCTTGTGCCAGACGCGATCACAAATTATTGACGAAGTCCTCTACAGGTACGGTTTCTAGAAGATTAATAAAATTCAGCCGACATAAAAGTCATGAGTAAAAATATAAATATCGGCATGGCTTACACAAAGATCGAAAAGTAGGCATGCGTCTATTTCAATAGGTAACAAAAAAGGTAGATACAGCAAACAGGTGATCCCATTTCGCGAGGGTTATCCCTCTATCCAGGGTTGATTGGGATTCATCAAAAGTGTAAAAATATCTGTACCTCTCACAAAATAAGATAGAGATGTAATAGAAATCACTTTCTGATGTATTCAAAACGTACAGATAATGAAAAACGTATTTTAAAAAAAAACAGCCATGATGTACGTGTAGGAAAATATGCCTATTAAAATAAACGCTTGTTCAGCCATCCACTCACTTAAAGTCGATGAATATGTTACATATTTCCCTGTTACAATCCTCCAAGACTTCTTAATTATGGATTCCAATAATTCTGACTTTCTCTTTCTTACTACTAGCAGTTGTTTGTAGTTCCTTTTCGACTTAAAACTTTCTCATTATTCACTTATTGTGTCTGTGCTAACCACGACATTCGTCATCAGTACCTCGTCAATGGCAATTCATAGATTTATTCGGATATTTGAAAATTGCTAAACATTAAGTGTCTTATAGAAATTAGACATTTAATTTACTCGAGCCACAAGTTTAGGAGCTTGGTTTCACCCTTTTTATGTGAAACCAATAAAATGTAAACGCAAATTCTATTCCACAGCTTCTTTTCTTGCACTTTCCTGCCTGTGGAATTCTCTTCCATTTACTTGCATTCCCGACATCTACAATATCTAAGAATTTAAATGTAAAGTCAACAGTCATTTCCTATCTCACTAACCTGCATCCTCTCTCTCTCTCATGACCCTTTCTTCATTCACTCTATTCTCATCGGTATTCTCATCCTTCTCTTACCCGCTTCCTGACACCCCCTATAACTTGTAACTCTTTCCCATAACTTTTCTCCTATGCAACCCCTGCACACCAGGCACACCAGTGGTAGTAAATTGCTATGATACAAATATATACATATATATATATATATATATATATATATATATATATATATATATATATAGTAAATAACTTACATAGATAGCCAACAAACCTACAAGGTTTCACCAAATTGGATCTTCAGGGAAAGTTGGCTCTTTCCCTGAAGATCCAATTTGGTGAAACCTTGGTAGGTTTGTTGGCTTTCTAGGTTAGTTATTTACTTTGTTTGCTCTACTTGCGTATTGAGCGCTTTTTGTTTTAGGTTACTCGTCGAGGTTTTTTTTTCTTTGGGCTACGTACTTTGACTGATATTCGGTTGCTTAGCGCGTTCTTTTTTATTACCATTTTTTCCTTCCGCGTATGTACTCGGAGGGTTTTGCGAAACGAGTATCAAGACAAGTTTATATATATATATATATATATATATATATATATATATATATATATATATAGCATATATTGATTGATTTCCCCATCTTCTAATAATTCAATTTGTTACGCCTTAACGGATAGATAACTCACTAAGTCCACTACATATGTTTGACGTGCAGTGTATTGTCTCTTGTCCATTACTTTAAATTAAGTTGAAAAACACTTCTCTGAAATTAACGTTTTTAGCAAAAGCTTCAACAGAAATAGTAAAATTAAGCTATAGCTGTAGTGATAACCATGAGAAGATCATCAAAATACATTATCATGGAATTTTAAACAAATAAAATAACCAACATCATTCTCAAAAAACTAACGATCAGAATAACATTAATTGCAATTACCAAAAATCTATTGAACGTTTATAAGCAAATAAATGTATAAAAAACTCTATCTATACTCTATTTCCACCATGTAGACTCCCACAGTAAGAAAATATAATATCGGTTGTACCAAGAATACTTTTAAAACCCAACATTACTTTCACACCTTATATTTTAATAAGACTTAACGCAATAGCACATCACATTCTACTTATTATTGACAATTAAAAGATGCCAATAAACATCCTACCGTAAAATGGAACATATAAAAACGAGTAGAACTCGTAAATTTTTACATGAACCATGTTTTTTCTGTTTACAAGAAAAATACAAATCATCAAATTCCCAAAACAAAACTTACTAAATAAACGTAGCAAGTAACTGTCATTTGTCATCATCGTCTAAAACATACCCTAAAATATAGTTAATTTTTCCTAATATAATATAACTAGACATCTCTAATCTATCCCCTAGCATATATTGATTGATTCTCATCTTTCTCTTACCCACTTCCTGACACCCCCTATAACCTGCAACACTTTCTCATAACTTTCCTCCTCTGTAAACCCTCCACACCAGTGGCAGTAAACTGCCTTGCCTTGGGTCGATATGATTAATATATATATATATATATATATATATATATATATATATATATATATATATTGATTCATTTCCCCATCTTCTAATAATTCAATTTGTTATGGCTTAACGGATAGATAACCCACTAAGTCAACTGCATATGTTTGACGTTCAGTGGTGTATTGTCTCTTGTCCACTACTTTAAATTAAATAATCACTTAAAGAAAATCCAGTAACCGTTTCACGATGACACGCGATAATTTTTCAGACTTGCAAAATTGCAACATAAGTATCTCTCAATTTATTTCATCACTGTCGTGGAAAATGTCTAGGTCTTAAGTCATTTTAAATCTCTATTTTCTTTTAAACTTACAATCAAATTTTTTCTATACATCATGACCTGATTTTTTATTAGTTAGCTGAGATAAACCCCAAGAAATTTCCCTCACCTTTTGATAAAAAAAATGTGTTGTTTTTATGACAATTCCTAACACAAAAAAATTTTCACTGCCTGAGGATGTGCTAATAAGTTAGCACCAAAAACACAACGGCACTTGTGTTGGAGTAAATTATGTTTTTATTATAACCTTATAATAAAAAAATATTATCATATATATATATATATATATATATATATAAACCAAAACCAGTCCTGATTAGTGATAACATCATAACGGTGTTTTCACGAAACTTTGAAGTCAGCATGAAACTAATCAGTTAATGTGACAGAAACATTGTGCTTGACAATTCTCGATCTCCACTAAGATATCGAGCACTTTACGATAAAAAAAACCTGCTTGCCAACGTATATTTTATCAGTAAAACCACTAAAAAACAAACAATCTTGGCGCTAAACATTCTCACAATTCAACACTATATATATATATATATATATATAATGCCATAGTTCATAATTTCATCTTTGGATTTTTAAATTTGTTGTATAATTTGGCTTGGAAAAGTATTGTTTGTATTAGGAAAGGTGAGTTTGAGAAAAAACAGGCAAAACATATTTAAAAAATTCAATGAAAACAATTAACTTTAATCATTTTAACATCTCATAATACAACTTTATATTGCATATAAAAACGATTTTCTTCGATGAACTATACCGCTTTTTAAAATGTTTATAATTAATTTATCCTTATATATATATATATATATATATATATATATATATATATATATATATATATATATATATATATATAGCCATCTAAGAGTATGAACATTGTAATTATTTATAAGTTTGGTTTGATCAGAAAGGTAGTTCCTTAAGGGGTATATTTTTTTCTAACTTTGATTTTGCCTGTGTGTTATTATTGCTGATAATAAGGTTACTTGTTTTAAATTTTTCGTAACCGATAATTTAATTTTCTTGTTCGTGTCGCCTTGGATTGCGTATTTCTTTATGATATTTCTAAGAGAAAATTCTTCTTTACTTATATTTGCCATATATTTGGTCTTTGTAGAAAACGTTAATGTTAATGTATCTATCTGTATGTTCAACATTACTGGTAACTTTAGAAAGAAATATTCTACACGGGTTGTCGATGAGGGAGTTAAATAACATTTTTAACTAGTATCTGTGTTACATTGATGAGTTATTAACGAATATTGAACCCGGGGATTAATTCTCGTTTGCTTTCTTAAGAATTTTTATTTCATTATTTTATATCATTATTTATTGGCATCCATTCTTGAACAGACTGCGACAGAAATACAGAAATACAGAAAATATATAGATAACGAAGAGATTGGATTGTGATAATGAACTGATTTAGATAGATAGATAGATAGATAGATAGATAGATAGATAGATAGAAGAAACGGAGATAGATAGATAGATAGATAGATAGATAGATAGATAGATAGATAGATAGATAGATAGATAGATAAAAGAAATATATTCTTTCCATGTTATTCTTATAGTACATGGAACATTCGGTAAATTCATAATTCTTTATTCGGATTTGAAATTTTAAATTCTTGTATGATTGAAAACTGAATCGATTACTCAGGTTTAAATTTTTAAACCAGTCATAACAATTCAATGGGGTTTGCATGGCTAGGATCAGAAGAGTAATTGTTGTGCGATTTGATACGGCGTCCTCGCTTGCAAAACGATGTTTGAAACTGAGAAAGTCGCCCTCGGCTGAAGATTTCACGTCTTACCAAAGTCGGTTCTCTAATGGATGCTTTGCTACATGAGTAGCCTAGGCAAACTTCACGCAGCCTCGCCTTTGTTCGAAATGTACTACCACTGCCGATTCCGCGGCTGCTGTTGTCATGGCAATGAATAGGCACCGCCGTCTCTTTTGTAATGGCTAAATGTAAAAGGTCTCCGTTGTTTAGTGGAAGCGATTGTAGCTTTCTGATCCGTTCGTCCCACACTTGGATATTACTTCATGATTTGCGAAATATCAGATACGAACTCTTTGACTCGACCCCATGGTATTCACTTTCAATTTTAAACAGACTGAAAATGCAGTTCAATTTTCGTATAGTTTGGAATATTCGCTTTTTTTTATTCATTAACATCTTCCTTCCTTCTATGTATTTGGACGTGCAGACATTTTGGAAACAGAAGTCTGAGGCTTATTGATATAGTTTGGCGTAATGGATTCTTCTAATTTTTGTGTACCATATCTTTCAGGATGTACACTACCAACCATAATTATTAGGCCCTCCTAGGTTTTATAAAAACGATGTATTTCATACTATTTTTAGTATTTGTTGCCAAGTGGATAATTCTAAATGAAAATAGAATGGTTCTATTGTTATTATTACTTTGCAAAATTTTACAAGGCAGCCAGGATGCCTGTGCTTCTGCCAGCCAATAATAAGAAGAGACTAGCATGGGGAAGAGAGCACAAAAACTGGGCACCAGAACAGTTCAAAAATTCCGAACAGTCATCCCGGGAAGTGTAATAAATGGATTTCGTTTTTAAACAAATAGATCAAGTTTGAACTGTAACAATTTATAATTAAGTAAAAAATATTTGTCTGTTTTTAGGATTTTGTCAAAAAAAGTTAAAAAATAAAGCATTGATTAAATTTTGAAACCATTTGGTAATTTTTGTTCCACCTTATAGTTACCGTGGTGTTTTAAATGTCGGAATATGTTAGAATTTTCATTTAAGTGCAATTTAAGTCTCCGCGAAAATGAGTTAGTAGTATGTCCAATGTAGGTATTATTTAGTTTGTTAGAGATACATTCTCGAAACGGGCATTTGAATTTATACACTACATTGTTTTTTTGCAAATCGCTAACGGTGGGAGAGGAGTCGTTGCGGACGATTGAGTTGGATGTTGTGAATTTAGCGTAATATATGAGAAATTTAATTCTTTTGTTGGGGTCTGTCGGAGAGATATTAGTGTTTATGAGTTTTTTATGATATTTTCATCTAGTTGGTAGTTGGTGTGCATTTGGCTACGATATAAGAGATTGATATGTTTGAGGTTGATTGGGCTATTACCATGTGTTGTTATTTTCGTGTTCAGGTTTTTAAGGAAATGTCGTATTTGTTCATCAACTCAGACTTGATAAAAAATCAGCAAAGCTAATCAGATCATACGAAAGGATCTTACACAAAATAAATAGACAGAACTTGTCTATATTATTCAATGAAACCTGTATTAATATATATATATATATATATATATATATATATGTGTGTGTGTGTGTGTGTGTGTGTGTGTGTGTGTGTGTGTGTGTGTGTATACGAAGAGAACAATAGACGAAATTAAATGCCCAATTGTCTTTTCCTGCTCTGAATTTAGCAAAGAATGCAAATAGTCTGTGCAAGATAAGTGAACATTTCATTTTATTTATTACTATCAAAGCTCTCTCTATTCATATTGATCGCTATAATTATAAATAATATCTTAAAAAACGTTAACGTTTAGTTCAGTATAGATGTAAATCACAAGTGACCTCTTTTTTACCTTGAGCAAATTGAAAGATTCGAATACGTGACTACATTTTCAAGAGAACGCCGACTGAACTTCCTCCATTGCAGTGGGTATTTTGTGAGCTGTCAACATCAAACAAGTACATAAGTTTAAATATCTGGCAAGTGTTTGAACAGAGGAAGGAAAAAAGAGAAAACTTAATCTGAACGCAGAGTGGAGTGATAATTTTTTTAATCTGGACTCCCACGTAGAAAGGAAAAAGGTGCTTTCATCGCGATCTGAAGTTCTTTCTGTTTTATTTCCAGTAGATGGTACCCTTTGAAGTTAGGTTATTTAAGCGGCATCCACACTGAATAGGAGAGCTTAGAGAATTTGACATTCACAGGAACTATCGAAGACAGAAGAGACCGGGGAATGCAGCCGGCGACCTACTTAAGTAAGTTGTCTGCCTCAATGACGGAAAGTGAGGTGAGAGTTTGGCAAAGTTAGAAATGTTGCTAAGAGTTACAAGAAATGGGACGTTGCTGAAGGTTAGAGTTTCTCACGTCCTGAAATGACACGGCATACAGAAGAAAAAGAAATAATCTTCTCAAGATAATTCTTATTTCTCTGTCTATATCTCGGATACACAATGCCTAGAGAAACATTCCAGTCTGTGGTGGACTGGGGTAAGAAATGGCTCGTGAATTTTAATGCTTCCAAAACGAGGTTGCTATCTCTTAACTACCATAGACAATCACTCCTACCCCGCATTAGCATGGATCAGACTAGTCTCCTTGAAAAACAAACACTGCTCCTTCTCGACCTAATTCTCTTAACAGGCCTCAAGTGGAATAACTACATAGAATCTATAGCTAAATCTGCTGCTAGGGAGGTTGGTTCACTGTGTAGGGCCAAGAATTTTTTTTTCGTTTCAATCCATCTTGCACATATATAAATGTACCATCCGCCCGTATATTGAATAATGCTGTTACATCTGGTCGGATGTCCCTGCTATTTCCCTCGGGGTTCTTGACAAAATCCAACGAATAATCTACGATGTGATCGATCCCGACTTGGTAGTTCAGCTGCATTCACTTTCTCACTGGCGTAATGTGGCGTCCCTCTGTCTCTTTTACAAATGCTTTCATTGCTTCTACTCCGACGAGTTTAGCCCCCTGGTGTCCCCTCTGCATGAATTTACTCGAGCAACTAGACTAGCAACTAAGTTCCACCCTTTTGCATTGAAACCAATAAAATGTAACTGCAACTAATCCTCTAACAGATTCTTTTCTCGCACTTCCCGCCTGTGGAATTCTTTTCTGTATACTTGCTTCTCTGACAGCTAAAATCTCCAGAAATTCAAATGTAAGGTCAATTGCCATTTATCTCCGTGACTCGCATCCTTTCCCTCTTGTTCTTTTTCCCGTCCACTCTACTCTAATCAACTCTCTTAACACCAGTGTTCTCATCCTTCACTTGCCCATTCCCTGACACCCCATATAACTTGTTCCTTTTTCTCATCCCTCTACTGTTATGTAATATTCTGCGCATCAGTGGCAGGAAACCTGCCTTGCTTGGGGTAAAATGTTTATAAAAAAACAGCCAAAAATATTCCATAAAATTATTTTTATCCTTGATTCCCTTCATAAAACATTGTTTCTAAATTAACGAAGGTAAAGGTTACAGAATAATCGTTTGAACAATTATACATATTAAAGCCAAACCAGAATTGTACATATTAGAGCCAAACCCGAAGCAAAAACTGAAATAAAAGGGCTGAAAAAATACAGACATACAGGCAGATAAACAGAGACACACAAAACATCTTGCCTTATATATATATATATATATATATATATATATATATATATATCATAAATTTCCTGCACTATCATAAGAACAGCAACTTTGAAACTTCTGAATATCGTTTCTTGTGTCTTTGTCGATCAAAATGTATATACATTGTAGCAATTGGGAAGCATCCTCTTAGGAGCCGGTACGACAACGCAGCGATTCGTAAAAAGAACCTGTTCGAGTAAAACATATTATATCATGAATGGAATACGAAAATAACGAGTACAACACATTAAGCGTGGCATGGCGTAATATAACCGTGAAATTTAGAACTTGTAGAACTAAGAAATGCAGTTCCCTTGAAATAGCGACCGAGTAGAGAGAGACTTGGGAAATTTTGTTTGTAAAAGATGATTGCAGGGTAACATTTGCCCGTATTTAATTAAGCATGTGAAACACTCAATACTGTTCACAATATTCTTCTTAACATAGATGTGTTTGATATGTTAGACAAAAAGATATTTGAATATCATCAGTGAAACTTGTGAGACAACGTAGCACTTGTTGTATCCTAAATTAAAAAATAAATATTACAAATAAAATGCTTTTAGCAGAATGTGATATTTCGAGGCACTTTGTAAAGCAATGTGTTTCTGACGGCCATTTTCATGCATACATTTTTACAATATTAAAAAAATTAATTCTAGCGTATATATATATATACATATACATATGTGTGTGTGTGTGCATTTGTGTTTGTGTCTAAGGGTGTACGTGTGTCTGTGTGTGTATGTGTGCATTTGTGTTCGTGTCTGAGGGTGTACCGTGTGTGTGTGTGTGTGTGTGTGTGTGTGTGTGTGTGTGTGTGTGCAAAACTGTAAACTCTGCCTTTAGAAAAATGTAGGTATATTTACCTTTCCAGAACAAAATAAATGACTGAATAAATTCAGATCATAACTCATCTGAAAATGCAGAGACGAAGATGAAATTTGTGTAACTATATTTAAAAATCGAAAACGAACAATAATGAAAAATAAATGAAATAACAGGAAACAAGTAAAATAATCCAGTCAAACAAGCATACAAACTAAGTGAATAATAAAAGATTGACAAACGCTCACGCAAATAACCGTTAGAAAGAAAACAAGGCATAAAGCCTCATGATTGCATTTAGCATAAAACGGACTATCGCTTCTTACAGTCTTCAGTACAGTATCCACAGTTGTGTATATATATATATATATATATATATATATATATATATATATATATATATCATTAAATATTATTTTTAAATATCAATATAAAGTATATTAAAGTATCGTCAGAGATATGAAGAAATATTAAAAGGAATTCTAGTATTTTTACTATTGTGCTATTAGATTTTTATTGATAATTGAGTCTCACGAGCATTTGACTTGTTTATGTTAGAATGATTTATGGCGTTTCGAAGTCAAGAGGAGTCGACGCATGTTTCAAAGTTTTAAAAAATACAAAAGGAACATGAGCTAGTTGCTTCACATATCTTTTGGCATAGATCAAAATACGAGTTCTGTCGAAACATAATTTGGACTGGTGCTATAAAAACAAAGCTGCAACACATATCATTTTGGCATTTAATCACCCTCCTAAGTAGCTCATTTCTGAAACTGCACACTTTATTCAGCGTCGTTTCTATTGATGTGATAGTGTCCGGAACTTCTTTCCACGATATCTTGAAATCTTTTTTCCTTTCAAGGAAAGATTGATTTTGAATAGAACTAGCAGTATAGCCCGGTGTTGCGCGGGTGTAATGAAAACTTTAAAACTAATCCATTGCCCTGGAACTCAGACTCTTTGGACGTTGGCACGAAAGACTAAAAAACAATAGTTGTTTCCAGTTAAAGCGAAACCGTAGACTGAAAGAAAAATGAATGGATGTAAGTCAAATTTTGGTTTCCTGGTATCGATATCAAATAAGTTTTTTCATCGTAAACTGAATTTTGAAGGCTAAATAAGTCCTCTGAGTAAACGGTATCATGACTGAGACTAAGAACTACAATTATATATACTTAGAGCCAAACCCGAAGCAAAAACTAAAATAAAAGCGCTGAAAAAATACAGACATACAAACAGATAAACAGACACACACACAAACATCTTGTCTTATATATATATATATATATATATATATATATAATCGATTTCCTACACTATTTTAAGAACAGCAACTTTGAAACTTCTGAATATCGTTTCTTGTGTCTTTGTCTATGAGTGTATCAAATTTGATTCAAATCGGACCACTCCTTCTATAACCCGATTTTTTCGATTATCGATTTTCGATATTTATCGGGGGTACCTCGACACAAAACCTAGCTAAGAACACCTCTCAAACGCTTATAGTACAACTGTGTAAATTTTCAAGATAATCGGTTCAGCCATTTCGGAGTCTATAGGTAACGGACACACACACACACACACACACACACACACACACACACACACACACAGAGACAAAGTTCCATTTCTAAATAAGTTTAGATAAAGTTGCACGTTTAAGGAATATGGTGGTTGTTGGACCTGATTTCATTCCAAGCATTGCTATAAGCAACAGAAATGAACGAGACTTAGTGTATATGCAGGACAGCTAAGGGAAATCTGTGTTAATCTGTGTAATTACATTCCGTTAACATACAACACTCCTTATACATTTTGATCGACTCTCGCATGAAATTTGTTGGGTATCAAATGAAAAATAACGCAAATAGTAATTGTGTATGGCTCCCACAGAAAGGATCGAACTTACTACAGTAGTATGAGCGTGAAACAAATACATTTACTTACTGTTATGGGACGACAAGACGTGTATTAGACGTAGATACGAATAGCTGGCATCTGCTACTATTCAGGACGAGGATGGCCTTTGTCCCCCATAACTTACTTTACTATAGATTGTGGCTATTAGGAATATTTGTTCCGTTGCCATCTCTCCCAAAGCCCATTCACCAATGCAAAGACGTATTAGGTTAGCGAAAGATGCTTTCCAAATGCTAAGCAAAGTATTGAGAAACGAAAGAAATTCGTTAGAAACAAAGAAATGAATACTGACATGTTACGTAATATCAGTCCTCGTATATGGCAGTAAATGCTGGAAAATCTTCTTACATATGAAGAAGAGACTTAAAGCTACAGAAATAGGGCTCTACAGAAGAACGCATAGAATGACATGGACCAAACGTGTTAGCAATGGCAAAGTTTTAGAAGTTATTGAAACATAAAGGACACATATACTTATCATTTAGACAGTTGAGATTTATAAGAGACATAATGAGAAAGGAGGGCTTGGAAAATCTAATACTAACAGGACAGATTAAAGGCAATAGAGACAGAGGAAAGCAATGCATAATATGCCTGGCGAAATTGAGTAATTGGATGTAGATCAAGGTTTAGAAGAAATAACAAAAAGACAAAATTATTTAAGAGCGACAAAGGACGATTAAAGAGGGAAGTTTATATTGTCAAAGTAATTTAAAAGCATGCGAATTCATGTAAGAGTAAAATTTTGGTAGAAGTTTGAGATTTGTCTTGTTATTTTTATTTAATATTTATCCTTTTACCTATTTCTTCAATAGGAATAGGTATGTTTGCTATCGTCTTGTTCACATTTCTCGCAAGTCTTTTTAACAGAACTGGAAGATTTATTGCTTGTTCACTCTTTAGGATTGAATTTCTGGTTCATTCTAATGTCTTCCCCTCCCCTTTGATTCCTAGTATCTCTTTGCGTCTTAGTGGCGTTGTCACCTTGCTTCGGTTGAACTGATTAAAAACAATGTAACGAAAAAGAGATTTTATTCATTTTTCTTTCGTTCCATAGAGAAATATTTTGTTTCTTGACTTTATAACAGTGTGGTAATGCATAACCTATTCAATTTCGGGGGTTCCACTAAACAGCCCTTATCGGATAAGCGTTAGAGTTTATAACAGTGTGGTAATGCATAACCTATTCAATTTTGGGGGTTCCATTAAACAGCCCTTATCGGATAAGCGTTAGAGTTTATAACAGTGTGGTAATGCATAACCTATTCAATTTTGGGGGTTCCACTAAACAGCCCTTATCGGATAAGCGTTAGAGTTCACTAACTGTATTTGAACTTAGAACCGTCCAAATTTCAAATTTCTTTGAATTCATCTCTTGAAATCCATCTGCTGCTAACTGCGCGACTGCAAATATGATATAAGAAATCGGAGATGATAGTACGTTTACCATTTGAGAAAATTGAAGAGGCGGACAGATGAACCTTTTGCAAGATAGTTTGTTCAGCTGACGGCTTTCAGTGAAGCGTAAGAGACGCACATCAAACTGACAGCGCCTATCAATGCATCAACCTCACCCAACCAGAAATAGATGTTCCAAACGTGAATCATTTTGCGGACTTTGGAGTCATTAGAATCGAGCGCTAACGGCCGACCAACGAATGATAACCAACTTGTAATGACACTGGAGAATTTTGGAACCAATTCCAATCCCGACCGCTGTTCCCACGCCAATAACTAACTATGAATGCGTGTTATTGCTATAGTTTTTTTTTTCATTCGTCTCTTTCTCTATATGGCTTTAAGTATAGTCAACCACCAATTTGATATTTGCTCCACACAGGGTGAGATGAATTAATTTACACAAAAACGAAAATAACTGACATTTCATTTTAACAGATATATTTGCTAAAATTGCACAAAGATTTCTTGAAATACTAAAGATTAAACCTATTCTATAAAATCAGTATTACCTTCAACCTAGGCCGACAGAAGACTTGTTTTATAATCATATAACCACAAGCAAGGCATTTTACTGCCACTGTTTTGCAGGGAGTTACATAGGAGGAAAGTTATGAGAAAGAGTGACAGGTTATAGGGGGTGTCAGGAAGTGGGTAAAAGAAGGATGAGAATATTGATGAGAGAGGAGTGGACGAAGAAGGGAGCATGAGAGAGAGAGGATGCAGGTTAGTGAAATAGAAGATGACTATTTACATTTAAATTCTTAGAGATTGTAGCTGTCAGGGAAGCATGTAAAAGAAAGGGAATTTCACAGGCGGGAAATGCGAGAAAAGAAGCTGGTGAAGTAGAATTTGCGTTTAGATTTTATTGGTTTCACAGTAAAAGGGTAAGACTTAGTTGCTAATCTTGTGGCTCGAGTAAATTCATATATAGGGGACACCACGGAGCTAAGTTCATCGGAGCAGAAGCCGTGAAAGTATCTGTAGAAGAGACACAGGGAGGCCACATTACGCCTGTGAAAAATGACTGAGGTGGCAGTATTCAATGCACGGGCGGATGGTGGATTTATATATGTGCAGGATTGTTTCAGACAGTTAAAACTTCCTGGCCTTACACAAAGAACCGACTTTCTTAGCACCGGACTTAGCTATGGATTCTATATAGTCATTCCATTTGCGGTTTGTTGTGAGATTTAACCGAATGAGGCGCAGTGTTTTGATTTCACTAGCCTGATCCATCTTAATGGGCGGGAGAAATGATTGTCTTTGATGGTTAATAAATAGCAGCTTCGTTTTGGAAGTTTTAAAATTCACGAGCCATTTCTTATCCCAGTCCGCCACGGATTGGAAGTCCCTTTTAAGCTCGGCAGCGAAGTTTGCTTTGTCACCCTGGGCAAATTTTTGATCGAGGCGAGAGTCAACCGTAGTGACGCCAGCGTATATGCCTACTTCAGATCTTATTACATCTGGGAGATCTTTAATGTAGACTTCCGAATTTCCTGCATCGTCTCCTTGTTTAAGTTGGTGACTACTGTCATAATCTTTGTCTTCAATCTATCTTTGGTATTGTAAGGAATTTTGTTGCTTAACCCCGACTCACACGTAATAATCAAGGCGTGCAGTCAAGGGAGTTAGGTCGTCAGATCTAAGGTGAGATATGGTCTCAGAAATTGTCTGGTTGGCGTCATCTTCTTGTGGGACATGATGCAGAGTCTTCTTGCCAGATATAGAGTATTCTGGCAATCACACTCTTGAACTAAGGGAACACTACCTTCTCAAAATACTTGATGTAGACCTCCGTGTTAAGTCTGTCCCTGAAAAAATATGAATAGAAGTATAACGTCGGTATTACAAGTGATCACTCCAACCACCTTCTTAGGCAGTATTAGACTCTTTGATCAATCAGCATTGATTCAGCACCTTGATCTAGCAGCATTAGTTTAGCTCCTTTGGTCAAGCAGAGTTGGTTCAGGAACTTTGATCCAGCAGCGTTGGTTCCGCACCTTTGATCAATCATTGTTGTTTCAACTCCTTTGAACAAGTATCATTGGTTCTGCACCTATAATCAAGCAGCGTTGGTTCAACATATTTGCTCCAGCAGCGTTGGTTCATCACCATTGATCAAGCAGCACCTTTGATCAAGCTGTCTTTAGATTGGCGGAGTGAATTGAGTCGTGGTACGTGTCTCACAGCAAAACATATGGTACTATACTGTGCACTCGAGAAAATGAGAAACTACTGGAAGCATTCAGTAAAATTCATGCACGCCCCACATTTCAAAACATTTCGGAAATCATTACGCTACATAACTAAATAATAATCAAAAGGCACGCTATCAGGGACATGCGATCGATACAGTCTCTAAAGAGAAGATTAGGTCGCTTGGTGATTTCTTTAATAACTCGCGTGTTGCGTAATGATAGTGTTATTTGCATGTTTTGCTAAAACTTCTATCTCTGATCAGGACGCCATAAGATCATAATTTTATCGCGGCATACATACAACGGGATGACAGCAAATGTATACCCAGAAAACGCATAGAATATATATAAGTACTAGTTTACACGTAGCATACTAGTAATAGTTCACTAACTTGCAATTTTATTGGTTTTATCTTTCCGCATGAATAATATAGAACATTTTTAAATAAGTATAAGGCTTCCGGCTACATCACGTTGAAACATAACTTCATGTACGACCATCGAAGCAACGTAATGCTTTGTCAGTGTCTTGATGGGTGACTGCTTGAGAATACGAGGTGCTGTACGTTTTTATATGCGGATGGTGTAATGGATACTGACACCGTATTTTTTTTTTCAAAGAGTCGAATCCTAATTCCATTTGGTTTTGTGATATTCACTTACGTGCAAATAGCCTTGGGGAAAGAATCAATCCACGTCTCCTTTCCCAGCTACGGGTTAATTAACAAGACTTGATTCATTAACGATTATTATCACAAAAAAGAAATTCTTATAACCTAAATATATTTCTGTCTTAAATAACCAGTAAAGTGTTTATAAACCGTAGAAAATTAATTAATCAGTACAAATAATTTTATTGTCACATCCCTTGTTCCCTGTTTAGGATGTGGTTTCCGGCTTTTTCTTTTCTAATCTTCTCACTTTGTTTTTTTTTTCGATTGGAGTAGATAGATCCATCTATCGCCCGGTTCACACTCCACCCACGTCTATTGAACAGGTTAAGAGGCTCATCCCTTGTTCCCTGTTTAGGATGTGGTTTCCGGCTTTCTCTTTTTCCAATCTTTTCACTATTACGTAGCCCCCTGCACATCAGTGGCGTTACTACCTTGCTCGGGGTGATACGATTAAAAAAAAATTAATTAGGAATAATGTCCAATAAAATTAAGTTGGTCGACCACTAAGTTGAAGGAAACTCGAAGGTTTTATATCCTTTCGCTGCTGCCTTGTGGTAAAGGTGGGTGCTACTCATATCCCCATATTTCACTACTTACTCTCGATCCTTTATTATATTGCTGGGGGTTAAGCAGGGAGACGTCGAGTACCATTTTGAAATAATTTGTTATGATCGAACCTGCATTTTCTCACCCTACCATTGCTCTACGGCCGGTACTTTATAAATAATGTAAATATTACAAAAACAAAGCACGAAACAAAAATTTAACTCTAAATTTCTTAAATGAGAAATAAAACTTATTTACATTAATTAAACGTAACTTATTGTGTTTGTATATATTGTTGTTATCAAATTTCTCCCAATATATCCTCTAACCTTCATGAGATGCTTGTCGCTGCAGGAAACGTAACACCGAAATAAATCCAATATAATACATCACTCAGTAAAATCCTGGGCCTAACTAATAAACAACTTTTCGACAAAAATCGACTTTATTCATCAACAAAGTCTCCTTCTAGAGTGATACAATGATTCCAACGCTCCTCTAACAACTCGAACCCTTTTTTTGTAGAACAATTTGTCTTTACCCTCAAAATACGCTTCCGTTTCCAATATAACTCCTTCAATGGAGCTAAATCTCTTTCCCTGGAGCATTGTTTTTAGGTCTGCAAACAGCCAATAATCGCCGGGGGCCAGAGCTGGAGAATAGAGTAGATGCGGAAGCATTTCGAGGTGCAACTCATGTAGTTTTGCCATCGTTGCGATCGCCTGGTGATATGGTGCGTTGTCTTGGTGACATATCGCTTTTTCTTCTTCATTTGTGAAAATTTTTGGCGATTTCTTCCTTCATATACAATGATTACGCTAGATAATATTCTCTATTGGTGGATTTTCCTTTCTCAATGTAATCGAAGTTCGTACTTCATAAAAATTAAATGGACTTTTATTTGTGGCGCCATATATATGTCAGTCTCGGACTTATTGAGTGATGTGTTATAGATTCAGTAAGACTTCAACAGCAATATAAATAAAAGAAGTCGTAGTGAATGAAGACAAACGTGGCAAGAAGCAGCAGTATCACTTGTAGGCATATTAGTTAAGCGCTTCAAGTTCTACGTTCAGGATTCTCAAAAGCCTAGTGGATTAAAGCATTCGAATAGGGTGCTATAGTAACTGTGTGTTCAATCCCTGGGTCCAGTAGTGCAGACTTAAACACAGGGGAAACAAGGCAAGCAATTAATAAGAAATATTAAATAAGAACTACAGACAAGATATTTCAGGCACGATTAGTAGAACGAGAACAAATTACATAGATTAAAAGACGCGCAAGTTTCAAAATTTCCTGATGGTTCGATAAGTACCTGAGGGAGCGGGAATACACGAGGGTCTAAGTATTGTGACAACTACTAGAACTCAGAATCGTAGAATTGGCAGCTTAATCTCTATACTTCTAAAACGAAGCTGCTATCAACTAACCACCACAGACAATCGCATCTACTTCCCATTAGCATGGAACAGGCTTGCCTCCCAGAGAGTAAAACACTACGCCTCCTTGGCCTTACACTCTCGGCGGACATCAAATGGAATGACTATATCGAATCCATTGCCAAATCCGCCGCTATAAAAGTCCGTTCTCTGTGCAAGGCTCGGAAGATTTTCCCGCCTGAATCTATCCTGCACATATATAAATCTACCATCCGCCCGTGTATTGAATACTGCTGCCACATCTGGTCGGCTCCCCTGCTACTCTCCTTGGGCTTCTTGACAAAATGCAACGGAGAATCTGTAACGGGATCGATACTGTCTTGGCAGACCGGCTGCAACCACACTCCCACCGGCGTGATGT
Organism: Ascarosepion bandense; assembly: GCA_037127315.1. NCBI lineage: Eukaryota > Metazoa > Mollusca > Cephalopoda > Sepiida > Sepiidae > Ascarosepion > Ascarosepion bandense. Next base: position 7,066,834 of record JBBBDQ010000327.1, on the reverse strand, counting down.
GGCTTCCATGTGCCTCTTCTACAAATACTTTTATGGCTTCTGCTCCGATGAACTTAGATCATTGGTGCCGCCTAGGTACGAATTTACACGAGATACTAGATTAGCAACTAGGTCCCACCCTTTTACAGTACAATATATATATATATATATATATATTGAACTCTCTAGAGAAAAAAAATTTAAAAACAAGTTCCACTTCTGCGATATAAGCATTACTCTTCAGAAATGAATTGAGTTCTTTCGGTGACTGGCGTGTGTATACACTGCTTATATACAACACGTTAAAATTTCCTTTCTCTGATTCCATGCGCCCACGGCTTAGGAGTAGCGACTCCGACTGACACAAAATTGGTCGAGCTTCGATCCCGGCCAGAAGCAAGTGGATGTGTCTAGCCACACTGTTGAGCTGTGATATCATCGAAATAGGCTTGTATGTGGCTGACTAACACACACACGCACACACACACACACACACACACACATATATGTGTGTGTGTGTGTGTGTGTGTGTGTGTGTGTGTGTGTGTGTGTGGAGTGTGTGTGTGTGAGTGTGTGTGTGTGCGTGTGTGTGTGTTAGTCAGCCACATACAAGCCTATTTCGATGATATCACAGCTCAACAGTGTGGCTAGATACATCCACTTGCTTCTGGCCGGGATCGAAGCTCGACCAATTTTGTGTCAGTCGGAGTCGCTACTCCTAAGCCGTGGGCGCATGGAATCAGAGAAAGGAAATTTTAACGTGTTGTATACACACGCCAGTCACCGAAAGAACTCAATTCATTTCTGAAGAGTAATGCTTATATCGCAGAAGTGGAACTTGTTTTTAAATTTTTTTTTCTCTAGAGAGTTCAATCGTAATGAGAGCATAAAATATTAGTCATGCACATACAAGTCTGTTTCGCTGTATCACAGCTCCTCAGTGTGGCTAGACACATCCACTTGCTTCTGGCCGGAATCGAAACTTGAACGGAAGCTGCTGGTGTAGAATAGTCGGCTGCATTTGGTTGATCTAACTGTGAATGGGTGAGACCTAGTTGCCAGTCTGGTTATTCTAGATATATACTGTTAAATATAACAGACAATGAATTTCTATTATGTTTAATCATGAGCCGTTCTATAAATCGTGTTTTGACTTTAAATTCAGGTGAAAATAAAGACAAAAATTGTCCAACATCTGTATAATTATTATGCTAGTTCAAAGCTTTAGGCTCACATAATCCATCACAGGATTTTTATGGTAACGATGTTTGATTGATTTAGTTTTGAGTATTTCTTTTAAGCCTACCCGTGTAGTAATATGCTTGTCTTGTTCGAGTTGAAGTATTATCGTTTTCCATAGCCTCTCCTACAATACGTTGTCTAGTCGAACCAGCTTAGAAATCTCCCTTTTGCCGGTTCATTTTTCGTGCTTTGTTCTAATTTCCACGACTTCTACTGATATTTTCATGGTCTGACGAGCTTCTTTCACCGAACACATAAATTTACTCCTGCTACTAGATTAGTTGAATTCCTTGCATTCACTTACGCACAAATACCCTTGGAAAAGGTATTAATCCGTCTCTTCCCTTCAGTTATGGTTTAAATAATAAGACAGATCGGGTTCTAATGTTGGACAATAAGGAAAAGCTTGAAGCAACCGAAATGTGCTTCTACAAAAGCACGCTGAGGATACCATGGACGGAACACGTAAATAACTACGAGGTTTTCGAGACGATGGACAAGAGAACGAAACCGATCGTTAACATCAGGAAAAGACAGCTGAAGTTTTTTGGACATGTTGTGAAGCAGTGTATATCGTCTCGGAACGAGTTCGAATTCCAGTTAAATCCCATGCATTCACTTACATGCAAATACCCTTGGGAAAAGTATTAATCCGTCTCTTCCCTGGGTTAAATAATAGGACAGATTGGGTTCTAGAGACCCGACTGGTAACCGTCTACCGCAGAAAGCAATGGCAGTCTACTGCGGGATAATCTTCTGCCCAGTCACTCATGTCTCTTTCGAGACATGATCGCCCAAACTGTGTATCACATATGGCACTTAACTGAATGACTAGATTGGTAATTAGGTCCACCCCTTTTACCATCAAATGTTCTCGCACTTCCCGCCTGTGGAAATCATTTCCATATACTTGCTTCTCTAACAGAAACTTCAAAAGTTTCAGTGCAACGTCAGTTGCCATCTTCTACTTACTGAAAACCCATTCATCTTTTATCCTTTATTCGGTATCCCCGGTAACTTGTTCCCTCTTTTTTCCTTTTCTCTCACTCATGTGCGTTGTGGTGCAGGGGATATCGACTAAAAATAAGAAATCGAATAGGTGTGTTCGAACTCCATTACAAGTCGTTGCATTTCTTGACGCGCAAATACTCATAAGTAAGGTATTAATCTGTTTCTTCTCCCTCCAGCTCTGGTTTAAACAGCAGGACAGATTTGGTCAGTCATGTCCCTTTCGAGACATGATCACTCAAGCATGTGTCTTGTATGGCACTTAACTGACTGCGCCCCAGTGACGGTACTGCCTCGATTAGAGTGAAACAATTATAAAAAAATGTCAGTATTGTGGATCCTGAGGCTTAACTGGGATTATCATTCAGTCAGTCAGTTAAGTGCCATGCGCGATACACGCTTGGGTGATCATGTCTCGAAAGACTGGGCAGAAGATTATCCCGCAGTAGGTTGCCATTGCTTTCTGCGGTAGACTGGTTGCCGACCAAGGCTATAGAACCCAATCTGTCCTATTATTTGGCTCGTAGCTAGAATGGGAAGATATGTATTATGTTATTACGTAGTAATTAGTGAGGGATCAGTTTATCACTTCATAATAATAGAAAACCGATCCCCCACTTTATGACGAGTAGAAGCCTTAATCATGTTTCTAACTATTATATTCCGTCAGTCAGTTGAGTGCCATACGTGATACACGCTTGGGCGAACATGTCTCGAAAGAGACATGACTGACTGGGCAGAAGATTATCCCGCAGTAGGTTGCCATTGCTTTCTGCGGTAGACTGGTTGCCGACCAAAGCTATAGAACCCAATCTGTCCTGTTATTTAACCCATAACTGGAAGGAAGAGACGGATTAATACCTTTCCCAAGGGTATTTGCGCGTAAGTGAATACAATGGATTACAATTGGAATTCGAACTCGGCTCCCCGGTTTCTCGTTCCGAGCCGATATCCACTGTACCACAACGCACATTGATGCGTACAGGGATGATAAATCGCAATGTTGGATGTTAGAGCGAATTGCAATCGGCGGCGGAGAACTGCGTAGGAATCACCAAACGCTGATCTTGTTGTCAAAGCTATAGAACCCAATCTGTCCTGCTATTTAACCCATAACTGGAAGGAGGAGACGGATTAATACCTTTCCCAAGGGTATTTGCGCGTAAGTGAATGCAGTTGGGATAATCATTAGTTTGATTAAAAAATGATTTTCTTGCCCAGCTTTGACTTAGAAAGAAGTTCTGACGTAAGCAAGGAATTATTTGGGATTTTGCCATCTTTGATATAATTCTTCAACTTTAGAATAACAGAAAGCATCACATTTTTAAGTGTATTTTATAGTTGTGGGTATTTTAAATCCCGGTGAGGAACCACACAAAAATAATGAACAACAAAACAGATATTGATATAGAAAAATAGGTTACATTGAACGTAAATATACAAACTGGAACGCAGGTTAGTAATCCAGGAATACGATTAATGAGGAATATGTATATACAAGTCGTGAAGTGAAATCGTGTTGAAATAGTATATCCGTGTAATAATATTCTGGCTGTGTGGAGCTCAGAGCTACTATGCCAACTGACGCGGTATTCTCTGTGTAACTTCGGTACCGTTCGGTAACTTACGGATCAATCCCGATGTCTCTAAAGAATCTCTATGGGAGGAGTATATGTATACTCAAGTCGAGTCCATTATCATAGAAAAAGGGTAGAGCCCGTCACAGGTATCGAAAAAATATCTCTAATTGTAAAAAAATGATGAACAAATGCTATTTATTATGAATCAGTATAATTAAGTAGTAGATTCACGTTTCTTTTCTACGTATAATACCATCTTAGGAACATGAAACACCGAATCCAACAAAATGTCTGTCATGTTTAGTGTTTTTTTCTTTCAACATATTCTGTGAATGTCAAATTCTCCAAAGCCTCAATCCTAAGTATATGTCCGAAAAACTTCAGTGTTCTTACCAATTGTAGCAAATATAATATGTGATCTCTCTTTGAAAACAATCTGGAAATGTCATTTCTCTTCCATTTAATTAATTAATTCTTAATGGTTTATCAACATCTTTGGGTTATGTAATGCCAAAAGGTAGGGTTTTAAGGTATTTTTAATGTTTAGTTATAGTGAGAAGGTTGATTTAGTCAGAGTTTGATGAAAAGATTAAAAAAAAAACAAAGCTATACTCTTTTAATCGTCTGAGCGAACCCAAGTTGTCATCCATCAGCGTGGCTAATGCCTACCTCCAGGAGTCGGACTTATTGCGTCTTCTCACGCTAACGTTTTCCACAGACATAGAAAGTGAACAAATTATACTGAATCAATAGTTGCTTAGAAAGAAGATCCACTGTTTTATTGGGCAATTGTTTTCACCAGTCTCTATCTTACATATTATTATTATCTACCAATCGTCTATGGGCTGAGTTCGAGTTTTGTTTTGTCTAACGCTATATCAACCTCAGCTAAACGCTAAAAAAGGTGTTAAGGTATTTTTTGAATGTTCGGTTATAGTTAAAAGGTTGATTTAGTCAGAGTTTGATGAAGAGATTTAAAAAAAATCTTTTTTAATTTTAGAAAACTGAAAATGTCTTCTAGTTTTGTATTAAAAAGTGTGTTGCTGGGAATAATCTTTTCAGTCAAAAATGTATTGTTGGTAATATTTTTTCCTTCAAAAATGTATATTTTTCTATAAATGTCTATTTTTATACTTTCATAATGTTTTGACCCCAGTTTGGGGGTTAACTATTTGCCCATAGCTGGGACTCTAGCAGGTGCTACCACTCCGGGTCAGGGTAGACATGGGAACAACAGCAATTAAGAGGTGGTTCCATCCTTCTCACAACCTCTCAGTCAGAGGTCTTGCTGCCGGATGCAGTTTACCGTCATACCCAGGACTAAATATTTTTTATTATAAAAATAATTATTTCTTTTTTTGCGAGCAGATATAGCATTTAGAATTGTTTTCTGCTAAAAATGTTTTTTCTTCCTGAAAGAAGTCCTAGTATTTAAGTTATAGCTGTAGGGAGGACTTGAATCAATGATTGTAACGAACTCGACTGGAATTCGAACTCGGTTCACAAATTTCTTATTTAGAGCAGTATTTGCATACCAACGTTTTGTTCCAAAGCAAAAGAGAAAATGTATAATTAATGTATACTTATTTTCTTCTCTCTTCAACAACTCTTCAAACGAGTTTTTATTATATTCCAAAGCTGATTTAAGCCTCCGTGAAAAAATGGTAAAAATGAAGAATATAACTTAGTATATGAACCAATGGAAGAAAATACTTTCTTAAGCAAAGCTATATAAACAATGGCATCATCTCGACACACTGACGACTGATTTGTCGTACCGATAACGGCAATATTAGGAAAAACAGAACGCAACACATTGTCCTCAGTTTTGCTAGCAGCCTTCACATTATTCGTAGAAGCAGGGAAAGAAAAAAATCGAAGAATAGGTAATCATTTTCTTCAAAAAAAAAAAAAAAAAGAGAAAATCTACGAATAAGATCCCAACTAAAATGTTGGCGTGAATATTTACTCATACGTTTGATGTAGGTTTTCCCTGACAAAACATGCTGCAGCATCTAATATCATGTTTTCTCTTGACCACCTCCTGTTACCGAATATGAGAGACGTGAGCACGCGAGCCATAAGCTTCTTATTATTACTGCACGTTGTGGCATATATTATAGTTACGTTTCGTTTGAAATAAGTTTTCACTTTCTAGTACATATTTTTAACTGAGTCTCATGAACCTAGCAGCAAAAATACCCTATTTTTTATCAACTTCAAGCAAATTGAGATAATATGGATGTTATATATATTGATCTCAGTCGAAAAAGATTAATAGGTATTTTTCTCATATTTTAAAGAAAATATTTGTCACAAAAATTTACTCATAAGAAATTACCTTAAGATTTGACTTGTGAATTTGATTTTTATACATTTCAGACCCCAACTCTTGCTCGTAACACTAGTCCTAAACCTGACAATGGAAGCGTGCTTTTGGAGTTTTTTTTCCCCAAGAAAAATACAGTCTCCTAAAAAATACAAAATACGTCTTTGATTTCCTTGCAAAACGGTAAAATATTCGAGAATGTTTCTTCTTGATCGATTATATCGTGCTCAACCTCCGGGTCAAGTCAGTCTTCGGGTCATAAATTAGAATGTCTTCACGGATGATCACGCATATCACTTCTTTCGCGGTTCACAAAGAGATATGTTGGAACAATGCTCCAGATCTTTGTGGGTGTGGCTGGGATAGTGTTGCTTCGTATTGATCGACGGGGTTACCATCAAAGGTAATCGCTCATTTTGGTTGAAGTTGAATTTATTGCCTACTTCGTCCCTTAGAGACGCAGCCTCCTCTGGATTAGATATTTAGGCCTCTATTAGTCATTCACGTCACAGTGAAGTAATGGATTGTGGTACAAATTGAAGAATTGAAGGGCGAAGTTCGAATTCCGGTCGAACTAATTACATTCATTTATGCTCTAATAACCTAAATATGAGTCAATACATATCTGCTCGGAATGAATAATTGGAGATCCGAGTTCTAGTTACCCTTGAATTCGTTGCATTCACTTATACACAAATATCATTAGGAAAAGTATTAATCCGTCGTTTCTCTCTCTCTAGCTATGGCACTAAATAGCAGGACAGATTGGGTTCTATAGCCTTGGTTAGCAACCAGACTACCGCAGAATGCAATGGCAATCTACTATGGGAAAATCTTCCGGCTAGTCAGTCATGTCTCTTACGAGACATGATTTCCCAAGAGTGTATCATGTATAGCACTTAATTGACTGACATCTGGATCTGCAACAATTAAATAACTAACCATGTGGTGGAGCAAAATAAGCAAAACATTATTGGTACTGACGAAGACTCATTTAGATTTACATCTAACAGTTATAGTGTATGTATATATATTGTCCATCCAGTTTTCCCTCTGTACGTATAAGAAGTAGCTTTTAAACCTGAATATTATAATTTTTAGATGATTATATATTTGATATATATTATATCTAGTCTTTGATGTTTTTCATTTTCTCCAAAGAGAAATGACAACCGGTTTAGCATTTTTTGACATTTTTGTCCGTTTACCTATTTGTGGTAACTATAAAAATATCATCTCTAAATAATTGATATTTCCTCTTTAATTGCAATTATTGAAATTTTTGTCAGAAAAGATTTATATAAAGCTCTACTGAAGTAAAACGGTTTACTTTAACTGCAACTGATTCGTATGCACGTCGTAAAGTGAAATGTTCCATCTTCAGACATTTCACTTTATAAACCCCATGATACTTGATACCGGAAAGTGTGAATTATTGATTGTACTGGAAAGTTATCGATCCAACAAGGGAGGGATTTTAGTTGAATTATAACATTAGCCATTAATTGCAAACTTGGAGAAATTGGTCGAGGTTTTAACCTTTCTATATTCGATGATTATTTACATCACTTTTGTTTAAAGTATTTCTTTTTCTTATTTTTCTTTCTTCTTTTGTTTTTAGAAATAATGAATTTGTGCTGATGATTATTAATGAAATAATGAAAATCACTTGTAATGATAAAGTTCAACAATTTGTATTAGGGTAGAAAGCTTATAAATTAATCCTGAAAGTTTTACCCTAGGATCAATAAATATTGACGCTGACGGGTGAAAGTGACTTATTAAAATAGGAATTGTATTTAACCCGAGAATACTAACCATGGGTATATAGTACCCAGCGCAAATGACGCCATTTTAATTACAATTTAATTAAATTTTCAGTAAATGATTTTCTTACCTAAATAATATATTTTTCAGTTCATATTAATATTAACTCAAATATACATTTTGAAGTGCCTGCATGTAAAATATTTCAAATAAAGATTTAAATTTGATATTTTTTGATATTTTCAAAGTCGGGTAGAATATACCCATGGTTAGTAGTGGTGTAACTTAAATAGGTGGTTATTGTTCCAGGGTTAATTAGACCAATTCAGGCTCAGATTTCGGCCTAGCCTGTTGCATACCCTTCACATTATTGCCATCGAGAAATGTATAAGTTCGTCCCTTCTCCATTCATCACCATCTATGGGTTAAATAGTAGAGTGAACTCTGCTTTTCAGGATTGGACGGAATCTATTTTAATAGAAGTAGATTAGTAGAACAGCAATGTACAAACTACTGATATTCTTTCATAATAAGTGACACAATTTTTTTACCTTTTAAAGAATGCTGTTAAGCGTCATGACCGCCTATATACTATTTACCTCTATGTCTAATCGAACAGAATATGGCACAAGACTAATCTTCAAAGTACTGTTTATATCTTAAAAACCACTTGCATTTCTTGAACTGGCATTAAAAATATTTATTGGGAATGCTAATTGTCTGAGTCGTTCGAAAAGTGACAAGTTGTCAGAAAGTGTACAAGGAAATAGCACCAAAATCCAAAGAAGGGAGTGTAATGTTATCAGTCCTGGCATTTCGACTTCAGTCACTTTCCTATCGCACTCACCTGGCTTCCCTTTGTCTTTTCTATAAATATATATTATAAAATATATTTTTTCATTGTAGTTGTTCTAACGAGTTCTCTTCTATGGTACCTTCAATTAAAACGTACTTATATATTGGCAAAAAGGTTGCATCGTTTAAGTATATAAAGTAGGTACCTCAACTAAACCGATAACAAAACAGTATAGTTTGAATAAAAAAGATCCAAAACTTAATAAAACAAACTTTTTCCATCAAAATGTTTATATTATTATTAAGAGGAAAGATCAAAGTAATTTTTAATTATTTTTTAAAATTTTTTAATCCCTTCTTACATTTTCGAAATTTTCTCAGAAAATTTTGTTTTGATTTGAGTTAACTGTTAAACAAACGTTAAGACTGTTTTGCAATCGAAACGTAATGATTACATCATCAAATCTTTTTGGGTGACAAACATTAATTTGGAAATTCTCGCAAAAATCAAATAACTGTCAGATTTTAATTAAACTTTCAGAACTCATTCAAAAATAAATTAAATTATTTTTGAAATTATTATTTTTTAAAAATCTTGTTAAAAATATGATTTACTTCTGTTACTTCCTCTCCATGTAAATCCATGAAATTTTAATAAATTTCAATTGGCTGCTAACTTTTGTTTTATTACTTAAAGTAGTTAGTTAGTAGAACTCATTGGGGAATATAAATCATCTGTTTTTTTTTATTTTAAGTTTGCAATCATTATCCGAAAATCTTCTCCGAAGAGTAAAATAAAAAATGCAATAAAACTGGTATAATTTAATTTCATAAGCTTTTAATTGCTGGAACAAATAATAAAAATTAAGGACTTTATAACTCTGAAGAAAAAAATTTCAATTAATAATAAAATTTTAAAAGAATTGTTTTTTATTTATTATTAAATAATTTAATAATATATAAAGATTTAAAAATATTTTTAAAATCTTCAAAGAACTGATTGCGAGTAGACTTTTTAGTTAAGAACTGATTATCATATTGCCTATGTAAAATTGAAAAGTTTAATAAAAAAATCGTTCTGCAGAAATATCTATGAAATAATTTTGTAAAAACTTTTTGTGTGTAAATATGTTCATTTTGATTAAGTACGATGTTTCATAGAAGTCATAACATGTTTCCATAAAAATTAAATTAGATATTTTACCATGCTTTAAACTTAATGATAATTTATTAATAATATGAAAAATAGATAATAAAAATATTAATGAATAACATACTATAACTTCGTTCGGTTATTTTAATTTCTTATTAAATTAAAATTATTTTAAAAGAAATATAAATTTTTTAATTTTTATTTTTCAGAAAGCATGTTCAAATGTCTGGCTTTAAATCTAAGCAAAAAATTTATGAAATATTGCATAATTGCTGAAAAGATTATGTTAAATAATTTTACTATTTTGTTAAAAACCAAAAATAAGGAATTAAAATTTGAAAATTTTATGTTTTAACCTAATTAAAATTTTGTCATGTTGTGTCGCCATGCTTGAGAACTTCCGGCTGTCATAAATCTTTCGTCACTTCGATAAGGCAGATAAAAGAAGGATACCGTAGTTAAAAAGTTTTATTTTATTGTAAATTTCTGGCAGTAAGTAATTATTACTCGTTTGAAATCATATAAAGGTAAGTTTCAATTTTAAAAATTGACCTAAATGACACGAGAGCAAGGTATATTTTATTTTTGCAAGATTTTTAAACGGAAATTTGGCTACTGTTTACGAAATGTGTCGACCAATAAAATCTTGTGGTAAATTTATTTATTTATTTAAAATCAGAAACATTTTAGATTAACATCAATATAATTTCGGTTTAAAATACACCATTGTATTTTCCTTACTGGAATTAAAATTTAATCCCTTGGCTTTCAATTAAAGCTATGTTTAAAGCTTGAAGATAACTTATTTATTTTAAAATTTTAATTTAAATTTAGGTATCGAAAATGCGTTAAGATACCTAATATAGAGGTAACCGTAAGTTCTATTCTAATAGTTGTTTTACACACACTTATCACCTTGGGAACTCTCTTCCGGTTTCTTGCTTCCCTACCACTCCCGATATTCAAAAGTTCAAACACAACGCCATTCTTTTGTCTTTATGAATCCTGTTCTTTATTTCCCATTGTGTCCATTAAAGTTTTCTTTTTCCCCGTAACCACTTGCATTATCACTATCCTTGGGGCGAAATGATTTTAAAAAAAAAAGATTGATCGAATCTGAAAAGAGACTCAATTTGGGTAATTGTTTGTTCTCTAGAAGCGAGCATTTGTGAGTTTCCAGGTTCCGAATGAAGAGCGGATACAAAAAAAAAGAGATAGTGAGTGATAAGGGGACAGTAAAACTTTTTCTTCAAAATACACGCTGTTTGCAATAGTCAGGTATGAATTCCTTATCTTATAAAATAAGAGAGTCAGTTCAAATAAACCTACTGGCATAATTTTATTTTTTATCCGGAAAAAATGATTGTATTGTAGAGAATATTATTTTAAGAGCAAATAAGTGAGTGCACTTTATCTGTCACATAATGTGCACTTTATCTGTCACATTAGTTTCAGGACTTGGTTAAATAATTTCCAACTTGTAATGTTCGATTACCGCTAGGTGCTCAAACACTTTCTATATGATACATAAAAAAAAACTAGCAAAACAGACGCCAATTGCCAACAGCTGATATGGTATTTTTATACAGTTTGTGTGTGTGTGTGCCTCTCTCTTTCTCTAGCTCTCTCTCTCCCTCTTTTTTTTCTCACCCTATACTTATGCAGTCTTTTTTTCCGGGGTATGCAAAAGGACTAGGTGTACTCAATGAAAATCACAGATGCTACACACTTGATTGAACGCTTATACTGTCAATTACAACAACACTTTCCACCTTCTCCCTCACTTGTAAATTCTTTCCGATTGTGAGAGAATATATAATGGTTAGAAGCCACTTTCATCAACATTATTGAAATCCTATTTTTATTACTTTTGATATCGATATGTGTATGTCAATAACGTCGGTAATATCAAAATATTTAAACTCTCTGATAATCGCAAGTTTATTACAAAATATGCATATACGTAGAGATGAAAGTGTTTATTTACCTGAATGTGCAAAAAGTGACGGTAATGTGGAGTTATAGCACTAAGTTCACGAGAATCTTTCAAAGCACATCAACAAATGACAGGAATCCTATTGAAAATGTTATTTGTTAATATCTGAATTCAATAAAATGTCTTAAAAATATGCATTTTTCCCTTTTTATTCAGACTTTAGGGACATCCTATAAAGACTGAGAGTTTTGTAGATTCCCATGAAAAGAAATCTGTGTACAGTTATATGCACAAAAGTGAGAAAGGTTGAAAAATCGAAAGATTGGAAAATAATTGTTTGTGAATTGGATAAGAATCATTTTATACGCACAAAAATTTGACAAAGAAGAGAAACGAATGCTAGATAATAGAGTGTTGTGGAAGATGGACAGTGGAGCAAAAAATCAAAGACAAATCCTGGTATTGTTTCAGCTAACATTTTAAATCTCAACGTTAGACAGAAATCGTGACGTGCGTAAAAATATGAACATTCGATTACCTAATGGTCCTAACAAAAGAACACATGCCACGTGATAACTTCACCGCGTTAGAATTCGTGCAAGATAACGAGAAAAAAACTGTCCCAATTTAGACCATGTGATTAGGGGATACTAAAATCAAGCAGATACAAAAATTTTAATGCCTGGGAAGTATTCTAACAGAAGACGGAAAATGCGAGACAGAGATCCGATAGCGAATTGGCATGGCTAAGGAAGCATTCCAGAAGTTGAGTAAAGTATTACGAAACTGGACAATTTCGCTAGAAACAAAGAAGAGAGTACTGGATTGGTATGTGATGTCAGTTCTTCAACATGGCAGTGAATGCTGGACAATATCATCAAAGATGAATAAAAAGACTTGAAGCAACTGAAATGTGGTTCTACAGAAGGATGGTGCGAATATCATGGATCTAGCATGTGAGCAATGATAAGGTTTTGGAAAGGATGGAAACGAAAAGGAAATTAATACTGAGCATCAGGAAGAGACAACTAAAGTTCCTTGGACATGCAATGAGGAAAAATGTATTGGAGAACCTGATACTAACAGGCCAGATAGAGGGAAAAAGAGACAGGAAAGCAGTGGATAACATATTTAAAGGATCTTATCAGGTGGATGACGGAACGAGGGTTGCCTGGTGTTACAGAAGAAAGCGTGCTAAGAGCCACCAGGGATAGGGAGACGTGGAAAGACATGTTCGCCTACGTCCTGAAAAGACAGGGCACAGAAAAAGAAGATTAGATGAGCCAACTGAATTGCTTGAGTAAAAAATTAGTTGTAAAAACATACAGATATTGATGCGTCAGTCAGTTAAGTGCCATACGTGATACACGCTTGGGCGATCATGTCTCGAAAGAGACATGACTGACTGGGCAGAAGATTATCCCGCAGCAGGTTGCCATTGCTTTCTGCGGTAGACTGGTTGCCGACCAAAGCTATAAAACCCATTCTGTCCTGCTATTTAACCCATAACTGTAAGGAAGAGACGGATTGATACCTTTCCCAAGGGTATTTGCGCGTAAGTACAATGGATTACAACTGGAATTCGAACTCGGCTCCCCGGTTTCTCGTTTCGAGCCGATATCCACTGTACCACAACGAACATTGATGCGTACAGGGATGATAAATCGCAATGCTGGATGTTAGAGCGAATTGCAATCGGCGGCGGAGAACTGCGTAGGAATCACCAAACGCTGATCTTGTTGTCAGGTGTGGCTAAAAAGAGCCTAACCCAGAAGCTTAAGTCAGAGTCTGGGAGAAAGTCACTAAATCAGAACCTAAAGTAAGATACCGAGGGAAATCACCTTAACCCGGATTAATAATACCAAATCTTAGCCTATTTTTTCAAGAGGAATTAGTCTTAAAATTCGCAATCACTCCCGCTACTAAAATAACATTTATGATTCTAATTCTTATAAAAACATTAGATCTTGTTAAATTTTAATTAGTTATTCGATTCGATTATTGTCGCTAAAATACAACTAAATCACTTCAACCGATACTTCTGTCATTTGATTATGTGAGCTGACAGTTTTTATGAGACTCATATAGACCGAATCCTTCCTAAATCCATAACTCGGGAAGATAGTTATTAATGCCCAGTCATCTGAGGTCCCGGCAAGCAACACAGACGTTCGCTACATGTCACCTTCTAGACTAACCCTCTTTCTGATTCATGCAAATGATCTGCCTAATAGTATACGCATCATTTGTAAACATAAATTTCATTAATACTACGATATACGGGTCCACCTCTAATACTCTTTACGATCATGGTCACAGATTGACAGCTGGCCTCTCCTCTGATATAACACTACCTTCACAATAAGGAAAAACTGGCTAGTTACATGAGTCAAAAACCAAGCTGATTACATTCAATCACCGGCGATCAGACCCCGAACTATCGCTAGTCATGATGGACGGACGTTCCCTCGAGGAGGATCCGTACCTTGAAAGAATATTTGGGCCCCAAACTCACACCTGACCTTAAGTACAATTCTTACATATTATCAATCGGTGAAGATGCAGGTAAAATAATTGGTTCCTCGTACAGCTTCAGTAAGTACCTGAGTCTTCATGCAATTCGCTACCTTTATAAGAGTAAGATCAGGCCGAAAATGAAATACTGTTGCCATATTTGGGTAGAAGCTGCCTATGAAAACTTTTCAGTTTTCATAGAGTTTAAAAGCGTTTCCGAGTCCTTGTTGGAGAAGAGTTATTTTCCACATTCAGACCTCTCTCTCTCTCTCTCTTTCTCTCTCTCTCTTTCTCTCTCTCTCTGTCTCTCTCTCTCTCTCTCTCACACACACACACACACACACACACACACACAGAAGAGTCTTTCACTGCTCTATCGCAACTACCATGTTAAGTTTTCAGATGAATTGGATTCCTTGGTTCCGGTAGGTCTAACATTCAGGGCTAGAACCCGCCATTCCACTTACACAGGAGTAGACCATCCAGATTCCGTCTCTATTCCTATTAGTGAGAAGGAAGTTCCACTCGAACATCTTGTTCCCGCGAACCATTTCCCTGTGGAACAAACTCCCAAGAGAATGTTTCCTCGATCACTCTAATCTTAAACTTTTCAAATATAGTTAACAGTTATCTTTCCCTCCTATTCATATAAACTAACCCTTAACGCAACCCTCTTAACATAATCTCGAGTAGTCCCCGGGCATAAATATATTTATCTATATTTATATGCATATATATGTAACGTACATACAGGGTGTCAATAAAGTCCATATACGCTTTAAAAAGTTTATATTTGTATTTGTGATAAAAATAATCTGTAAAAAATTTTTATAAAGTTTAACGTAACTAGTTTTAAGTATAGTTATTTAATAATTCTTTATCACAAAATTTGCAATAATAAGTAAAAATATATTTTTTTTCGGAATCAATTTGATCCATAGCTTCAAATGAGGAAAAGTAAACTGTGTTCTTTGATTGTTGTTTTTTTTTTATGGGGACACGTAAAAACAATTGTGTATGCAACCAAACCTAGTTCATTAGAAGATTTGAAAGCTAAAATAACTAATAAGATTTCAGGCATTACTGTAAATTTGTTAGCAAATGTTTTCCGTGAACTGAAAAATTTATTACCTTTTGTATTGCTAATAATGGAGGACATACGGAAACTTAAATGAAATTTCAATAAAACCTTAAAAAATATACATTTACTTCTTTCTAATTCTTTTTACAAATTATTTCTATCTCAAATACAAACAAAATTATAATTTTTAAAAAGTGCACACGACTTTTATGGACACCTTCATACATAAATACACTTATCTATAGGTATAATGTCATAATGTAGCTTCCTTGTGCCATTTTTTTTATAAGCGTTTCACCCCGAGCAAGGCATGTCACGGCCACGACTGCGCAAGGGGCTACGTAGAGTGGAGAAAGGATGATTAAATATAGAAAATGTCAGAGGTTGGGTGATAGGCGGGTGGGGATACCGAGAATGAGGGTTGGGTAGATGAGAGTGTTCTGAGAATAATTGGGAGTTAGGGTGATAGGAGGTATCTATTGACCCTACATTTAAACACCTGGAGATTGTAGCTGTCGGGAAAGCAGACTTGTGGAAGAGAGTTCCACAAGCGGGAAGCGCAAGAAAAGAAGCTGTTGGAATAGAAATTACGGTTACATCTTATCTGTTTAACTGTAAAAGGGTGGGACCTAGTTGCTAATCTAGTATCTCGTGTAAATTCCTGCTTAGGCGGCATCTAAGTTCATCGGAGCAGAAGCCATGAAAGTACTTGTAGAAGAGGCACAGGGAAGCCACATCACGCCGGTGAGAGAGTGGTTGCAGCCGGTCTGCAAAGTCAATATCAACCACGTTACAGATCCTCCTTTGTATTTTGTCAAGAAGCCCAAGGAGAGCAGCAGAGGCACCCGACCAGATATGGCAGCAATATTCAGTACACGGGCGGATGGTTTTTCTATAAATATTTTAATAGTAATTTTACTGATGCGCTATACAATATAGAATTTATTAACTTAAAAGCATTATTAGCAACAAAATCTTATGAAACATTTGAAATGACTAGATGTAACTTTTTGATAAATGATAAGTATTGCATTAGTTTTAAGTGTATTACTTTTTAAAATGTTGCAAATATAAAATTCTTCTTTTATATATATTCATTTCAATAATAAATAATTAATTTTATTTATTGTCCTCCTGGCATAAATTCCCTTTCATAGGATTAAGTTTTATTACATATCTTATAATCGCTTTTTAAAACTATAAATATTGCCGAAAAGTGAATTCAGTTAAGTTTTAAATAAATGGTATCATAAGAAAAACCGTCTTTTGACACCCCGTTTATTTACAGGAACGTTTATCCGTGTTTGCCTGTGAGGGAAAAAATAAACAAAATTTACGCATAATTTAAAAAAAAAATTATCGATTGCCGACATCTGAGGTAAAAACGTGTCCAATATCACTGAATGCATGAAACGTTCAGCAGCCTTAAAATCGAGTTTTCTTCCCTTCCCGGGAGAGAAACAAAAACAGACATTGCTGATGTTAGAATTGATTGACTGCCTGTTGGCACTTAGAGGGATGGACTAACTCGATATTGTTACATCAAAAGTATGAAAGGGTCCAAGCAGAAATTTATAAAACCAGAAAAAATTGGTTACCTGCGGGCGACAGGAAGACAGTCCGAGTGTCCAGTGCCGCGTGTTTGAGACCCCTGGTATAAATCCAGGTAAACACATGCATATGCCCCCAAGGAAAAGTATATAGGTAGAAATGAGAGAATATGATATATACATTTTTATATATAAAAATAATCTTATGGAATTGATTGAGGGATTGGAAAATATTCTATGTGACACTTTTCGTCCATTAAAGGATTTCATGAGACTAAAATGATTGACTTGTTGAACGAATGATATGTATGTAAGGGGATATAAGAACGGAAATGTTGTTTATAATTATGCATTGATGCACTGGCTGAAATTAAAACGCTTAATTTTAAAATTTCTCGCATTGAATCTGTCTGGACGCACAGCTCAGTTATCATTTTTCGATTTGTCAAAAGCTTTATTTTCATCAACAAAAGGTATAAATAGTTATAAATCAAGAATAAATTGAGATAGATAGATAGATAGATAGATAGATAGATAGATAGATAGATAGATAGATAGATAAATAGAAATATTTCACTTTGTGACAATAGAAAGCTGAAATGTAAATTTACCATGGACGATTCAAAATCAGTGCAATTTCTATCTATTCTCGCCTTTTCAACTTCATTTCTCTTTTATGATTTTTATATGGAAATTGTGGTTAGACTTATTACGATGAATGCGCATGTTGATATGCAAAATATCTCTCGCCTTATATGTACATAAACCATCAAAAAGAACATTACTTTAGTCTAATGAAGGGCTTTTAAAGAATAAACCGAGTTCCATAAAATCTTTCGCAATTTGTCATTCCATTAATAAGTATAAATAGAGATAGATGAAGAATGAATTGAGATAGATAGATAGATAGATAGATAGATAGATAGATAGATAGATAGATAGATAGATAGATAGATAGATTCAGACAAATAGATAGATATGAACAGATTCAGATAGATAGATAGATAGATAGATAGATAGATAGATAGATAGATAGATTCCTCGCGGTTTATCAACACTTTTTACGTTACTTAAAGCCGAACCCTTTTTGATATTGTAGCAATAATTCTTTTTGTGAATTAATGTTGCATTAATTATTTTACTTAGTAAATATTTCATTAACAATGATTTTCTAGAAACAAGTAGTACTATTTAATCCATAGCTGGCTCTTCGATTTCTCATTCCGAACAGCTGGCCATAGTACCCGCACAGCCATGAACATTTCGAGATAAAAAGAGAATCTATTGAGCATCTGTGCAGAATGTAATAATTTGGAAAATGATGATCTATTATCAACTAATTTTTCCCCATTCGATAAAAAGAACTCAATTCAATGCGTCATTCTTTCTACTTGCCTCACTTAACCACCACATCTCCCCGCCTTTTCCCTTGAACAGTCAGTAAGAAACATCGAAAATTGTGCAAATCTATTAAGTGGATCAATATCTCTCTTCACTTCTTCTGATATGTCGTCGGCATCATCGAAATGTCTTCGACTCGCTTGTCTGCTTTTTGTTTCACCTTCGTATTTTCACCGCTTTTAAGTCTCGACTATAGTCAGTCGAAAAAGTTTTTCATTTGTTTTTGCGCATCGCTTGGCTTACTTCTGTATTTCGGTGTGGTACTTGTATAAAAAGAGAAAGAAAAGTTTCTGGGTCATTCGAGTATAAAGAAATATATCAGCCAATTTTAACTTAAAGAAACTTAGTCTCTCATGAATTAGTCATTGCTGCCGCCGCTTCCCTAACAAATAAAAACGAAACATTTCTGCTTCGGAAATATTACCTAGCTAAGTTTGTATTTAAAGACATCCTTTGTTTTTACAGACTGCGAAGCGTCAATCATGACATTTTATATATGGAATTCAGTATTAAAAATCAGGAATCGTAAATAATTTGTGACATTGTCACGATATCATATTTGGCCATGTGGATTGAACGCGTATTTGGCAACTACTACCATTTTTTCGTAGTAGGCCGAGTCAGTTGCATCGCAAAGTCAGTTTCCTCAGCCTTCTTGAGACCAATTTACCAAAATTGAACTGAATCCACTTCTTTGAAGAGAAATCGGAAAACCGAGTTCGAATTCCAGTTGAATTCGTTGCAATCGCTTACAAAGTTTGTAACTAGTCTACTGCAAAAAAAACCTACTGTGGAAGCACCTTCTGTATAGTCAGTATTATTTCAAAAAAAGACATGATCACCCGAGTTTGTATCATGCTTGTTACTTAACTGACTAACTACTTCTTGCAGAAAATGTAATTAGTTATTTTTCCAACAAGAGTTTGATTTTCATTTATTAGTAGTGTTAAAATTCACAAATCGTTTGGCCTGTGTTGACTAGCTTTATTGGCCTTAGTAGAAAGACAAAGTACGCCAAAAAGACTTGAGCGAGATACAGGACAAACTTGACAATTCAGAAAAGACGTTAGGATAATCAAGAATCTATACTTGCGTTCACATAGGAAGTGAATTCAGCAGGTATACAAAAATAGAAATGGTTGTAAGACTAGGATGTGTTTTCTCACTGGATGGATCTATTCAACTGATACAGCGAAACAAAATTGTTGACAGGATTCGTAATTGAAGGCCTCAATCTCAACAAAGAAATGACTGCTTGATTGCTATGTAATATCTGTGTTTCTGTATAGAAGTGGATGTTGGACGATCTCATAAAGGATGAAGGAACGGATTGAGGCAGAAGAAATGTGGTTTTACAGAAGGATGAGCAGGCGAGCAACGATGAGGTGTTGGAAAGGATGCAAACAAGAAAAAAACACCAGGAAGAGCAGATGAGGCTTCTGGAGCACGTAATGAGGAATGGAGGTCTGGAGAATTTGATACTCACAGGACGGATAGAAAGAAAGATGGACAGAGGTAAGCAGCGCCAGACATACTTGATAGGTATAAGCAAATGGATGGCGGCACGAGGTTTTGGAGAGATAGCAAGAGAAAGAATTTTGAAAGCGACAACGGACAGAGCCAATTGGAAGTCCATGATCAGCTACGTCTTCAAGGGAGGCACCACATGAAAAAGAATAATAAGACAGTACGTTTTACCATCTACGTGTCATAGAAGAACAGAAAGAAAGGGAGAGAACACGAGAAAGAGTTAGGGAGAAAGACGACAAATACGTTTGTTTGTTTCTCTTCAGTAGTTTCAACCCGCGAAAAAATTGCTTGTGAGAAATGTTTTTTCTTTTTCTTTTACACTTCAACGCTAATTATTGATCCATTAATTGACGAGCGAAGAAATAAGCACCCTTCGTCCTCTATACCCTTTCACATTTTTCATTTTTTGATGACCTGGACGATGCCAGTTCCCCAGGACTCGTGACCGTCAACTGACCCTTTAAAGTATACCGTATTTCTGAAATGCCATATATATATATTCCAAATTAATATTAAAATCTAAAGTGGAAGATGCACCGGCCAGACTGAATAGAAACAAACGGCAGGACCAGACGGTATTATAATAGAGATGTTGGCAGCCTTAGACGATTTCGGCGCAGACAAAATCCCAGAAATAATAAATGAAATCTACAACAGCGGCGATATCACGGTAGACCTAAGCAGATCGATTTTCACAGCAGCGCATAACAATCCATGTGATTTCCACCAAACAATCGACTTAATGAGTCATGAAACAAAACTCATCGTTTGAATTCTGATGAACAGAGCGTGCAACAGAATCGAACCGGATATAGGACAAGAACAGTGCGGTTTCGTCCATGACACTTGAACAAGGAACGCGATATTTATGCTTAAAATGTTAACCAAAAAATCAAAATGCAGATGGATGTGTGCTTGTGTGTCATCGACTACGCAAAGACATTCGACACAAAGACCTGATAGAGATTTTCGGCAACTTCGACATGTTCAGTAAAGACCTTAAGGTAATCGAGAACCTGTACTGGCAGCAACCTGTCTGCATACGGACAGTAAACGAGTTCATCAGATACGCAAACATAGAAAGGGGTGTAAGACAAGAATGTGTCTTCTCATCAAATTTATTCAACCTATACAGCGGGACATTTCTGAGAGCCCTAGAAGCCCTGTCAGGATTCATCATAACGGCCACAATCTGAACAATACAAGATAGGCAGATAATACAGTGCTGATAGCAAACACAGAAAAGGAACTAAAAGACCTCTTACAGGAATTAAATAAAGAAGGTGGAAAGAAAGGACTGCATATAATCTACAAGAAAATAGAGTGCATGGTAATCATTAATGAAGAACCCAAATTGCCAATTACAAATTGGGGATACTAAAATCAAACAGTTGCTGAAATATAAATACTTTGGAAATGTCCTAACAGAAGACGTAAAGTGCGATACGGAGATCAGAAGTTGTATTTGCATGACTAAGGATGCATTCCAGAAGCTGAGTAGAGTATTCAGAGACAGGAAAAATTCGCTGAAAAAAAAGTAGTAAATTGTTAAGCGATCTCTGTTCTTCAATATGGCAGCGAATGTTAGACAATCTCATCAAAGAATAAGAAAGACTTGAAGCAACCGAATGTGGTTCTACAAAAGGACGGAACAAGTAATCAACCACGAGGTTTTCGAGAGGATAGACACAAGAAGGCAACTGATAGTTAACATAAGGAAAAGACAGCCGAATTTGTGTCTTCGGTTGCTTCAAAATTCTACTTCTGTTCTATAACTTATCCGCCTTAAGCGCGGAAATTTAATTACTACTAGCAGTATAGCCCGGAGTTGCTCGGGTGTAATGAAAGCTTTAAAACTAATCCATGGTTCTGGAGCTCAGACTCAGCCTAAATAATATTTGTGTGAAGTTTGGTGAGAATCGGATAAAAATTGTGGATTTGTATAAAGGACATACAGACAGATAAACAGACACACACACACAAAAACATCTTGCCTTATATATATATATATTATCGATTTTCGGCACTATTGTAAGAACGGCAATTTTGAAACTTCTGAATATCGTTTCTTATATCTTTGTCTATGAGTGTGTCAAATTTGATTAAAATCGGACCACTCCTTCTATAACCCGATTTTTTCGATTATCGATTTTCGATATTTATCAGGCGTACCTCGACACAAAACCTAGCTAAGAACACTCACAGACGCTTATAGTACAACTGTGTAAATTTTCAAGAAAATCGGTTCAGCCGTTTTGGAGTCTATAGATAACAGACACACACACACAGACATACACACACACAAACACAGACAAAGTTCCATTTATAAATAAGTTTAGATTTACTATAGGTAAACAGCATTGTAAAAAATATCCTTAAGTCTACACCGTTGTGTAAATTAATTGAAACTATTGCTTTAATTTTCATTCTGTCGCCATACTTTACACCCAGTGGAGTGACAGATTGTAATTGACTTCTATTTTTTTCCTCAGATTAAATAATTTGAAGTGGTGTGCAGTAATATAAATATATATATATATATATATATTTTAGGTGTATGAAGAAATTTTGTTTGGCTCTGGAAGGTATTGCGCCATCCGTGATTGCATCAAATTTTTTATCCCGCCCAGACATTATTGTCTCCAGTGTCGATTATTTATATTACGCCCATTGTCTTCGATGGACGTTACTATAAGGAAGCTTACGAAAATTGTAACGCTGCACGAACACACTTGCAAGCCTTACAGAAAGATTTAAGATATTGTCGGTGTCAGCCTCTCAACTGTCAGTCGTGTCATCAAGGCACAGAAACAAACTGGCTCCATTAGTCCTAAACGTAAAGGAAAATACAGTCGGAAAGAGACAACGTATAAGCGATCAAGGAAAGTGTGAAAGATTATAGAACAATAATCGTTTTGTTTCGATTAATTTGCGCAAGGGTGTAATTATTCTTTTCTACGTATCTAACACAATATCAAAATTGATAGGCTTTTGTTTCTCAGAAGGTTGTCTAAATGTACTTGAATTAAACCGAATATGAAAGACCAACAGATTTCCAACAGTTACTTTCATTTTATTCTTCCTTGTAGTTTTGCACCTGACAAGAGTTTTCAGATTCAAATTAATTTCAGTAATTGTTTAATGCAGTTTTCGGCAAATTTGTCAAACACTATTAAATTATACGCCATTTTATATTTATTTGACACACCCGTAGAGAAATTTCTGTTCCCTTTATTATCTTCCATCACGGCGTCATTATTATTCAAATAATAATGGCTGTTATTTAAATTAAAATAATGTTTGATGCTGTTTTCACGTAGTTGCATTTAATAACTTTTTTGTTTCTTTTTTATCGGCTTCATAGTCGTGCAATCAGAACTTTCAAATCAAGTGACGAATCGAATAAACGCGTATCGTCTTTATGAAATGACGGAAGACGTCCTTTACTTTCGAATTTAGATGAAGTTCTTGTAATATCTTCTTGATCCGTTATTTCAAAATATTTTCCACTGATGTTGTTTGTCTCAAACGATGCGCAAATATAAAATTCATTATATACATCATCTCACGCAGCGTTAGAGGTAGTTTTTACCCAACACCGCATATTGATATAAAACCAAAACGTTAACTTCACTACTCAAATAATGGTTTGTCTATACTTCTGACATGATGTAGCATTTACACTGTTTACATTGTTCGAACTATTGTCCTCATATTTATTGCCATTATTTCGACGTTTTGGCCGTTATATCGCTGAAGCCTTCTACAGGTGCTAAGAATTTCGAAACA
Source organism: Ascarosepion bandense (assembly GCA_037127315.1). NCBI lineage: Eukaryota > Metazoa > Mollusca > Cephalopoda > Sepiida > Sepiidae > Ascarosepion > Ascarosepion bandense. Next base: position 7,043,180 of record JBBBDQ010000327.1, on the reverse strand, counting down.
AACCCTTTATTACGATCACTGGGGTATGTCATTCTAATTTCATATGCGATGCCACTTCAACATTTACAGTGGATATAGACGTTGGTTAGGTCCAATAACTTGACCCAAAGAGTTGTGAGATCAATACGAGGCTACAGCAGTGATGAAAAAAATAACTTAGTTATTTTAAAGAGGAATAGTTACATGGCTACCAGAAGTGCCATCGTAGATGGAATAAGAATGATATACCCCAGTGATCGCAATAAAGTGTTAGGTTTGAGATTCCTAGTACCTGGAGAAGGCTGGAACGTATAACGGCCAAAACGTCGCAATAATGGCAATAAATATGCGGACAATAGTTCAAACAATGTAAACAGTGTAAATACATTCAAATCATAATCCAAAACATCTTCATTAGATCGAATACGGATGCGATGCATGTTTGCCAGAAACTCATTCAGAAACAGTCAGATAAATACAACCCTTTTTATCCGTTCAATGATTAAAATGGCTTCTAGTGAATAAACAATGAATGTCTTAGCGGGGATCATAGTTTTAAACTCATTGTGTGGCGCTACAGAACCTAAATAAAGAACTGTACCATACATGAGGTGCTACTACAAGTACTTCCACCAGCAGCAACAACTAAAATGTATTGTTCATGACTAAAATATTAACATTCTACATTATTTGAAAAAAAAGTAAAAGATTAGCCATGAATAGGAGTGATAGCAATTAGTGGGTTTCTTTTAAAATGAGTATTTCAAAAATTTCAGTTAACAGTAGTTCTAGCTGCTGGTTCAATTAATTCCGGATTATACAAACTTTCTCGCTTGTTAGCTTTTGCGACACGTGGAGGCTTCCATACTTTGCTCAATTCAGCAGTAGCAGTAATGGATATAGTCAACAGAGAACATCTGAATGTTCCAGAACTCATAAAACGCTGACCAATCCCTATTCGGTTTTTTTTTTACATGTTTCCTTTCAGTAACCGTTACCTTCAAGTCCAGCTATTTTTCCCCTTTTTCTTTCCAAAGGCGGCTGCCTTCAAGGTTAGCCCGAAGAACTTCTCACAAACCTTGCTGCAGAAAACACGAAGCTTCTTCTGACAGTTTGACCTGAAAGTGCTCGTTCCAAGCAGGAACAAACGGATAAATATTCGTTTTAAGAAAACTACTCACAACCTTTCCTGCAGGAAATCTATACCCATCCTGACAGTCTGGCACATTCTCGTGGGAACATCTCTCTGGAAAACAGAACTTTTTCCCGTTAAATAGCACTATTTTGTACTGTCTTCTTAAGAGCTGTTATTTCCAGTCTAGTATTTGTTTATTCAACTCTACACACTGCCAAGCACAGATAAACACCCACTAAACTATTACCATAATCTTATCGAAGCATTTCTCTACTACAGCGACTCAAATGAAACTAAGAAATATTAATAATCTTGGAATTATTCCGAACTTTTGTTCTCATTTTGGTTAACATAGGTGTTATAAGAGACACGGCCAATCTATGGACACCTGACGATGAAGAGAGGGTACTTGGTCAAAACGTTGTGTCTATTACAACACCTATATTATTATTGCGAAATAGCCCGTGAAATCAATTATTGTCCTTTCATGTTGGAACTTAGTCTACCAGGTCCAAGAATCGAACGCATAACCACTAGATGATAATAAGTCATGCATAACCAATGACTATATCCACTACGCCACCGTCCTTTAGTGGTGCCTGCTTGGAGGATTTTATATTCGGTGTCAGGTGGATTTTGACAACAGGATTATGTTAGTGGGTTCGTGCCACTTGTCATAATTTGTATTTATTTTTTAGATGAGCAATTTTCAAAGTATTTGAAAGTATTTCGAAATTTTGTTCTCATCTTGGTTAATGTATGTGTTATAATAGACAAAACATTTAATAATTCTTATCAGCCAATCTAGGGACACCTGATGATGATGACAAGAGGGTAATTGGTCGAAATGTTTCCACCCAAGTACCCTCTGATCATCATCATTAGGTGTCCATATATTAACCAAAATGAGAACAAAAGTTAGAATTAATTCCAAGATTATTGAAAATTACACATCTCAGAAAGAAATACAAATTAAGAAATATTAAGTTAAACATTTTATCTATCATTACAAAATTTACGTCCCTATATTGATTGCTTATCAACTTTTTGCGAGTTATTTAAATGAAATGGATGGCAGAGCAGTGTTTGAGAGAAATGGTATTAAGAGTTACAAGGAAAAGGAGGATGTGTCTGTCCATGATCGCGTACGTCCTGTAGGGAGACACAACAAAGAAGAAGAAAAAATGCACTGATCTATTATAATTGTAAATGTATCTTTCCATGTAATTAAACCAGCTGAATTGGCTAAATTGTTTTTGGGGTTTTTTTTCGGCAAAATTTGAAAGAATTGGCAACCTACTGCGGGATAATCTTCTGCCCAGTCAGTCATGTCCCTTTCAAGACATGATCGCCCAATCGTGTATCACGTATGTCACTTAACTGACTGATGATTTTTACAGTGGTTATTTGTTGGTTGAATTTTCAAGTATCTGTTGTTAACTTGGGCTTATTTATTCGAACAGCTTTAAAAACTAACCTCTCTTCATCAATTATCTAAGAGACCCGTTTCTACTTTCCATCGTCATGCTAATATTCAGAAAAGTTATTTGTTGCGCCTTCTCGTCTAAACATCCCTAGGTTACATAAAGTGGAAAGACTACATTAAATCTATTGCTAGATCAGCTATTAAGAAATTTGGTTGACTGCGTCATGCGAGACAATTTTTTCACCTGAATCTATCACTTATATCTACAAATTTACCATTCGTCCATGCTTATAATATTGCTGCTTCATATGGTCCAGTACTCCTGTTATTTACCTTTAACGCCTTGATAAAATCCAAAGAATCAACAATATTATTGGTCTTGATCTGACGACTCACGTTCCCCCCGAGACAAATTTGCCTCCCTGTGTCTTTGCTATAAATATTTTCATGTTAATTTTTCGCATGAGCTCATCGCTATAGGTACCTAGACATTTTTTTAAATTTAAGCGCAGTACCAATCTGTCCTATTATTTATGGGTTAAATAATATTGTATTATATTGGGATCAGCCATTTTGGTCGGCAACCAGTCTACCCTGTGGTGCCAATGGCAACCCACTGCGGATAACCTCTGCCCAGTCAGTCATGTCCTTTCGGGACATGATCGCCCAAGCGCGTATCGCATATGGCACTTAACTGACTGCTGACGTCGAGATCTCAGTAATATACATGACTATAAGTCGTCATAAATTTTATGCTAACAGCTTATTTTCTCACACTTCTCACTTTTTGAAATTCCTTCCTTCCAGCCAGCTTTAATGTTGAAAAAATTTAAATGCAATGTCAATCGCAATCTACGCTCTCCCTCTCTAATCTTTTTGTTGACACTCATTAGTATTTTTCATTGTTTTTGCTGTTTTACAGTAAGGTTTTTTCTGTCCAAGTTTCGGGGGCAACTCGGGAGAGAGAGAGATTGTTAGAAGGCAATTTGAGTGAATAAGTTGAGAAGATGACGATTAACTCTAGGCTTGAACAGAGTTAATCTACAGGTTGTAGATTGTAGTGATCTGGGAAGCATTCTTTTGGGAGCCGATTTCACAGGCAGTGGCTTGCGAGAAGATATTCGAATGAAACTTGCTTCTCGTCCATGGAATACGGAAAAAATGTAGGCGATTTGCTACTATGTACGTAACACGGTGGGTCTTTGCCGCGACGGTTTGAACAGATGAGACAAGAATATGAAAGTAGCTAATTATTCCGCACACAGTAACCCCTTGGGTTTTAGTGGCTTTTCTGTCTTAAGTACTGTCGTGAGCGAGAAATTGAAATGTTTTAATCGTGACGGCAGTTTTATATGTTACACTACAATACGGATGCTTTTAAATGTCTACAAAATAGATTTGAGGCGCACACCTTTCCAACGGAAGAAGAGCGAAAAAGAAACATTAGTCTACTGCCAGTCAGTTAACTGCCATACACTCTTGGACGATCATGTATTTTTCGATCTAAGCTGAAGATTTTTTTCTCAGCGGGTTGATAAATCTTTTGCGGTAGACTGGTTTCCAAACAAGGTTATAAAACACAGTCTGCCATGCAATTTAGCCATAGAAAGAAGGAGAAGAAGTGGATTCATACCTTTCCTAAAGGTATTTGCGCGTAAGGGAATGCAAAATATTCAACTGGATTTTGAACTCGGATCTCCGATTTCTAATTCGGAGCCGATATGTATTGCACCACAACTGCGCATAGCGATCCAAATTTCAGTTGTGAAAAAAGTATTCCTTAGCTGAGATTCTTTGATCAGTTTTAAGAACGTAGACTTCATTTGCCGTTTCTATTTTATCCTCATTCTTTTTCGTTTTAGTTTTGATGAAGGAAAGATGAAGACGAAAGTAAATTCGATGCATAATTATAGATCACGGAATTATGAATAATGATGGGGAAAAGGAAAACCTTAAAAATAGGCTGTTCCACCTTCTGAATTTCATATGTTTCAATTTTTTTTGTGACTTTCTGGTTTTTATTGTTCACACTGATTTTAAGAAATGATCAATTTCTTTTCATATTTTATTCATCAACTACTCAAGAAAAGGAACCAAATCGTTCTTTTATCTAATTTAATTACCCTGAGTTCTGTTGTCGAATTCATGTAGAAAATTATGGTCTCTATTTAATTATTCTTTAACTCATAGGTTTCATGGAATATCTTTAAACTTTTAACTCGCTTTAAAGAATAAAACTTGATTCTGTCTTAAGACAGAAATAGTTTTCTTTTCTTTTGTGGCTATTACAGTGGATTCGTTGAATTGTTTTTACGGTTTATAAAACTTTTATATATTTAAATTGCAGGATTTTTTATCGGTAGCTGGAGGAACAATTGGTGGATTCATGCCTTTCTTTAAGGTATTTGCGCTTAAGTGAACATAAGGAACTCGACTAGACTTTTCAATTGGCCAACCGATTCCCAATTAGCCGAGGCGTTATCTATTACCCCACCCATACCTCCAGGCTCAGAGTACCTGATATTTACAAGTGGTCACACATTTTGTTACTGACCAGACTCGACGTTACTTAACTTTAGTGATCGTATTAGCTTTTATATCTGAACGCAATTTTTTTCTATTTAAGAATGGTCAAGTTTAGTTTATTTGCATAATTTTCTAAGGTTTTTAATTTTTGTCTTTATTTTTTCTCTTGTTTTCATTTCTTTTTCAAAATTCATAATTGTAGATTCGAACAAATATTAATACAGATTATCGTAAAAATGTTAACAGGGGAGCCCATAAATTTCAGGTGAAAATCAGTCACTCAGTTAAGTGCCATATGTGATACACGCTTGGGCGATCATGTCTCTCTCTAACCAACGACTGACAAGGCAGTAGATTTTCCAGCAGTAGGTTGCTAATTCTTTCTGCAGTAAACTGATTGCCAACCGAGGCTGTACAATCCAATCTGCCTTGATATTTAACTCATAGCTGGAGGGAGAAGAGATGTATTAATATCTTTTTCAACGGTATCTTCACGTAACTTAATGCAATCAATTCAACTGATACTAGAACTCCGCCCTCCGATTTCTCATTCCGAAACGATATCCAGTGCATCGCAACGCACAGATAAAAATATTAGGTTGCCCCAAAAGTTCGTAAACAATTACGAAATGGGTCTATCTGGTCCAGCACAATCGAGACAAGCGATGGCAAGAGACACCATCGGTTTCAAAACAAGATCGATTCGACAAGAAAGTCATGTTATGCGTTTGGTGGAACTTTGAAGGAATCGTGCATTTTGAGTTGGTTCCGAATGGTCGTGCGATCAGTGCCGAACTTTACTGTTAGCAACTTGAGTGAGTCTACGAAAAGTTGAAGCAAAAGTACCCGGCTCTGATCAACCGAAAGCGCGCTTTGATGCAGCAGGACAAAGCCAAGTCACACACCGCCAGGAAAACCAAAGACAAGTTTGAAGAGCTGGACGGCGTTGAGGTTCTGCCACATCCAGCCTACAGTTCCGACTGTACTCCATCAGATTACGGCCTTTTCTGCTCAATGCAACATTTTCTGAATCGCCGCCGATTCGACTCGTTTGATGAAGTCGAGGAAGCGTGTCGAGAATTCTTTGATTCGAAGCCGGCTGAATGATACTTTAACCAAATCGAAAGCTTGCAGATCGATGACAGAAAGTCTTGGAAAATGATGATCTTTATTTTGAGCAATAATTTTTGTTGTTTTTGCGAGTAAAATTTCATTTTTTTTGCAAGTGTTTTCTTGTAACCTTAGATTACTTGGCGAGTAAAATTTCAATTTTTTGCAAGTGTTTACGAACTTTCGGGACAACCTAATAGTTGAATTTAAATATCAATTAGGAATATAGGTTGAAATAACGTTGCTCTGAATTTGTTCTGAAAAATAAAAGAAATAACAATAAATAAAATATTAAGATGCTCTGAAAGGAAGTTACATTTCAAAAGGAAAAATAGAAAATCAAATCTGATAAATTTAGTTAAGTTTTTTAATAAAATATATAATCCCCTCCATTTTTAACAACTGCAGAGCACCCGACAAATAGGTAGATTTTTTGATTTGTCTTAAATAAATGCTGTGATCTTTCTGAAAACTGTTTTACCCTTCTTATTTATTTCAGAATGTCACTGAAGAAATATTTTAAGGATCTAAGCAAAATAGAAATTTGTAGGTTCTAAAACTGAAGAGTAATGAAGCAAGTGAAAGTAACTCAAATCACAATCATCGAATTCTTCCTTTATTTTGTAGAGTTTGCTCTTGATTGTCATGCAGGAGAGACACACACTTTGTGATTACATAATCAGCAGACGTTCTACCTATTGCATCATTTATCAGATCAAATAGCTGCTAATAAACATATACAGTGATAATCATTCCATATTTCAGTTGCTCGTAATGGACAACAATTTTTATATTCTACCAAACAAAAGGCAAAAACATTTGTAGATAGAGCCCTGATTTTACTTTTCTCCCTGTTTTTTATTTGTTAATTGCGCCTGAAGTTTTCGTCTTATGATGACTTGCAAATCTTATTTTAATCACCTGCATTTAAGGTAGTGTAAAAATGGAATTTTCGTGTTCCCTGTAAAATGAATAGAGCAGGTGTTGTGTTCGGTACTCAAGTAACCAGAATTTCTTATTCTTCAAGTTTTCCTAATCAAATTCTGAACTACATAATAAAAGACACGTTGTTGGATAGATAAGATGATATATTTATTCAAACCTACCATCCAACCTTTGATCTACTTTGATACGTTGACTATCAATTCATAGCAGAAAAATATGTAATTACTTTCCGAAAAATTAATTTTTATTCAAATAATATAAGAGAATATCACCAGACGACATACGATTAAACTGTAAAGATTTTTCTCGCCAATCAAGAATCCCTTTCAAATTTTTGGTTATTCATTCGGAATTTAGGATGTGAGTCGCTCTGATAATTCTTCAGTGTCTCGCTGTACACCCATTAGATTATCTCAAGAAGCGTTTGCATATATTATCTGTAAGTTGGCAGACGACTAGTTTGAACTTTGAGCATGCGCGAATTGATCATTTTTGCTTGAATTATGGAGTCACAATTTCGCTAGTTTGAACTGAACAAAATGGTTGAGAAAAAAAAAACATTATCTTTGAACTCTTCATCCAACATTTCGATCCTGATCAGGCGACATTTCTACTCCATCAGCTTCTTTTCTAGCGCTTCCCGCCTGTGGAACTCTCTTCCATATTCTTGCTTTCCTGACTGCTACAACCTCCAGGAATTTAAATGCAAAGTCACTTCCCATCTTTTATCCACTTAACTTCAGCCCTTTCTACATCACCCCGGGTATCTTGTTCTTTTCATTTCTCTCAATCTTCGCAACTGTCTTCACTCCTGTGTTCACATCTCTTTCGTGACTTCCCCTTTTAAAACCTGTAGCTGCTTCGTCTTTGTCTTCATTCTCCTCCTGCCTAAAACTTTAACTCTCTTATGTAGCCCCCTGCACATCAGTGACGGTACCGTCTTGCTTGGGGAGAAATGATTACAAAAAAAAAACGTGAAAGATTCTATAAAACATTAAATATACTAACACACACACACACACACACACACACACACACACACACATATATATATATATATAAACAATAATACAGAGAAAAGCAGGAAACAACCACTCCCAAAAGTATGAAATAATAAAAAGGTACGTGATACAAAATTTAATAAGAAGAAAGTAAAGCGAAAATATATACTCAAGAAATAATTTTAACACTTGGCTACGCAGGTTTCTACCATGTGTCTGAGGATACCACACGGTAGAAACCCGCGTAGCCTGGTGTTAAACCTTTATTATTGAGAATATATATATATATATATATATATATATATATATATATATATATATATACTTCAATCCTGGGTTAAAAGCAATCGGAGTCTTACCGTACTGATTGAACTGTGATACAGCGAAACATATCTGTCTGCGGATGACTATATATATATATATATATATATATATATATATATATATATAGGTTTCTACCGTGAGGTATCCTCAGACACATGTTAGAAACCTGAGTAGCCAAGTGTTAAAATTATTTCTTGAGTATATATTTTCGCTTTACTTTCTTCTTATTAAATTTTGTATCACGTACTATATATATATATATATATAGTCATCCGCAGGCAGATCTGTTTCGCTGTATCACAGCTCATCAGTACGGTAAGACTCCGATTGCTTTTAACCCAGGATTGAAATATATATATATATATATATATATATAAACGGCTTCCAGTTCTAATATGTATATGAAATAAGATTAGGGGTAAAATTCTATAAAATGATAGTATTCTGAGTGTATCGTAATAATTAATAGTAATCGTTTTTTTTTTCTTTGATATTTTACCACATATCAACTCATCAGCACCTAGAGTTCAAATCTATGTTTCGATGCTGAATATCAATCCCTAAGCAGTATATTCTCATCGCAAAAATGTTTTACTTCCAGGGAACATGTTCAGTGGCCTGAGAAAATACGTCAAGGAATACAGACAGTTTGTGTTACTTCCCACCCCCAAATATGTGCAAGTTTTCATATTTAAGATAAGCATTTTGCCAATATATTTTCTCTGTGAAAAGATAGATAAATATCTACCATGGTCCTCAGATTGTTATTGGATTGTCATTTATGAAGCATACTGATATGTTATTTCAGTGTTTAATTCATAACTAAAAATAGTAAATACTCATTTTTTTAACATTGTGCTTCTAAAATCATTTGCTAGATCTGGTGTTAAGAAAACTGATTCACTATCCCAATTTTTCTTACCAGAATGTATTTTACATTTTTACAAGTCTATTATTCATCTATTCCCTGAATACTACTGCCACATATATAATCAGGTGCTCCAGCTCTTTATTTACAAGATGAATCTGCAATGTTACTGGTACTGGCCTGGCATCTCGACTTCATTCGCTTTACCACCGTCGTAACGTAGCTTCCCAGAATCTTTTATGTAACTATTTTTATAATAATTGTTTCAACGAACTATCGGCTATGTTTACTAGTTGTTATGTATTTAGGCGCAGTACTAAACTTGATGTGCGTTGTGGTCCAGTGAATATCGACTCGGAACGAGAAATCGGAGGGCCGAGTTCGAATTCCAGTTGAATTCGTTGCAATCATATACGCGCAAATACCCTTGGAAAAGCTATTAATCCGTCTCTTTCATCCAGCTATGGGTCAAATAACAGGACAGATTGGGTTCTATAGCCTTGGTTGGCAACCAGTCTACCGCTGAAAGCAATGGCAAGCTACTGCGGGATTATCTTCTGCCCGGTCAGTCATGTCTCTTTCGAGACATGATCGCCCAAGCGTGTATCATGTATGGCACTTAACTGACTGACTAAACTTGAGGCAAGGTCTAATCATTTAACCGTAAGTTCTATGCTAAAAGATTTTTCTTTCAGACGTCTTGCTTGTGGAGCTTTCTTCCGGCTTCTTTATTTCAAAGTTTGATCTTCAAAAATTTGAATGTCAATCGTTATCTTGTCTTCTTTATTCCTACTCTTTTATTCTCCTCGCTCCTTATTTTTTTTTTGTTTTTTTCATTTTTCTTATATTTTTTTGCACTTGATAATCCTTGTGTCTCAATGGCTTTATTGCCTTGTTTGGGATAAAATTATTTTTAAAATACTGATCATACATTATATCATTATACTTTTCGGAATTATTACTTCCAATCTGTTTGTTTGTTTGTTTGTTTGTTTGTTTGTTTGTTTTTATATATATTTCATTCATTGCCTCCAGCGCTGATGACTTATTTTTGGTTATACCTCATTGATTTCTCTTCTAAAAGTGTATCTAGTTTAAAGAGTTCTATAAACGCACCAATTAAAATTCTAACCAACCACAGGACGATAACAGCATATGCTATTGTAATATATATATAATTGCTGTTCTGCACAGAGTCAATTCTCTTCCATTCCTCTTTGTCAGGACTAATTCAGATAAAATAATTTAAAATTGCCTGAATAAAAGTTTGAACAATGACTTGAATGAAATGAACGCAGACTTACCAGCTGAGTGCGCAGTAATGCTAACAGCGAGAGGAACGTTCAGCTGATCGTTGGAATTTAAAATCATTTTTTACTTGAAACTCACTTCGTATGATCAACCCGTTTCCTTTTGTTGACGACTCCGGAGACTTTTCGTGTAAAACTTTTCAAAAGTAGCTCTTTTCTGTATGATTATCACTAATGTAAAAATAAATGTTCCTAATACGTTTTATTTAAGAGATCAGAAATATTCAAAATTCGCAAATGCGCAGAAAGAAAATAGACTTCTGATAAAAGAGTGAAAGTGAGGCGATCATTCTTTTTAGTAAAATGTACACAAGAAGGGAAGGAATATGAAAGAATATTGATTATTATACTTCTTAAATATATATAGATAATTATATATATATATATATATATATATATATATATATATATATATATATATATGAGCATTGTAAACTATTTTCGCTTATGATTCTATCTATCTAATAATCCGTCCTTTCATTCATATCTACCAGTCTATTCGTATCTCTTTCTATTTGTTGCTATCATTCTCTCTGTCTGCCCGCCTCTCTCTCTGTCTCTCTGTATATATATATATATATATAAGTTCCCTTCTACCTATTTTTATTTTATTCATACCTATCAGTTCATTCATACGAGTATCTGCTTCAATCTGCTCGTGTATATATATATATATATATATATTGTGTGTGTGTGTATGTGTGTGTGCGTGTGTGAAAGAGAGAGAGTGCCTGTTTATCTTAACAGTTCTTCTGTGCTTATCTCAGTCTATTCATATCTATCGCACTTGTTGGGCACCTCGATATGGTAGTGAGTTCAATTCTCAATGGGTGTCTCTTCCTTTCCGCCTTGTGCCACATCTAAGCTACGCTTAGAAAATCGCCATATTCATATCACTTCTTTATATCTGTTTCTCTCTATATATCATATATACATACAGTACTGTGAAAAGTTTTAGGACCTGAAATATTTTATCTTTCATGAGACATCAAAATAAAGTTTAAAGTCACCCCTGTCCTAACATTTTGCACACTACCGGTAATGTGCAAAATTATTAGGACAGGGGGTGATTTTCTTAAAAACTTCACTGAAATTCAAATACAGGGTTGAAAACCTAGGAAATTGCTAATAAATATTGAATATTTAAAATTAGGTGTTAGAGAAACGCAATAAAAAAATTATATTTAATTTTTCCTATTTTCAATTAAACAAGTTATATCTAGTGGATATTTTGGATAAAAAAAATTGATAAATCTAATGTTACTTTGCAAAACACACTTTGAGAACAAATACAAGCTGCTTGGCAGGAGATACCATTAAATACATTGAAGAAGTTTGTGATGTCAATGCCTGTCCGAATGAAGGCTGTAATCAAAGCAAAAGGCTATTATGCTAAAATTAATTTTATTTTGTAACAAGTATATTTTCTTGTTAAAGCATTTGTTGAGTAAATCAAACAAAATTACTTTAATTTAATTGTTTATTTTCTGTCAATATTCCTCATAAAAATAAAATAGTTTTTGTCCTAATTCTTTTGTACAGTACTATCTATACATATATTGCATATGTCGTATGATCATTTCTGCGAAGTATCTTTTGCTTCGTCAGTGATGTATTTATTATGGGAAAAATCAAAAAGCTTTTCATTTACTGTAAGTTAACTTAAAAAGAACGAAAAGGAAAGAAATAAGAAAGAAATGTGGAAGTTAAAAAAAGAGAGGGAAGATTATATTAGAAGACAGGCGTATAAACGCTGCTTCAGAAGGCAGAGAAGAGAGAAAACAACGAGAGATATTAGAAGACAGGCGTATAAACGCTGCTTCAGAAGGCAGAAAAGAGAGAAAACAACGAGAGATATTAGAAGACAGGCGTATAAACGCTGCTTCAGAAGGCAGAGAAGAGAGAAAACAACGAGAGATAGCGAAATGAATTCAAACTTGATCTTTGAAAAGAACATTTAAAGATATTAGAGCAAGTGAAAAAAAAAAACGTTTATACTTAGAATCCGAAAGCCCCATTTGGAATTTCTAGTAAAAAGGACTTGGAGATCTTTAAACAATACAGTGTATATTAAAACATCTGATGAACAGAGGAACGAACGAATAACCTTCATAGCATTCTTATGTAAAGGTTAACAGTAGAGTAAAGCAAAAAGACAAATATTGTTAAGAACTAGAAAGGACAAGAAATGTTGGAGGCATATGATCGTCAACTTCTTGAAGGGACAAGCCTCGAAAAGACATACTTCAAAAGAAACAACTAAAGAGAGTGGATCAATAAGTCCAAAGGCTGTTCATATTAACCTCTTTTTACATTTACGTTTATCTATCTATCTATCTATCTATCTATCTATCTATCTATCTATCTATCTGGAAGAATGATAGACTTTGAAAAACAGTACTTATTCTAACATAATACGCATCGTTCATTCAGCAATGAATTAGAACACTCTAAGCTATTGGGCGTGTATAATGATAATATACACGCTAATAAGTTTGCCACCTTCTACCGAGCGCCCATAACTCAGAGGTAGAATCGCCGACTGACGCCAATTCGGCCGGGTTTCAATCCTGGGTAAAAAGCAATCGTCTGTCTAACCGTAGTGATGAGCTGTGATATAGCGAAACAGATTTGTCTGCGGATGACTATATATATATATATATATATATATATATATATATATATATATATATATATATTAGTTTAGAACATGTACAAATTACCATTTACTACAAAGTGTACATTTTGTTTCAACATTGAATGGACAATGTCTCATCAGGTAGTGTGAAGGGAGATGGAAAATTCGTTTCCTTATATTGGTAAATTTCGTGTGAGAGGTAAGGTGGGTAGAGAAAATGAGAAATCAGAATTGGGAGTTGCAAATTAGAATTTGAGCAAAAAGAGAAAAATGGGGGAGAAGGAAAGAGGACATGTTGGAAAAGTTTAAGGACAGTAGAAAATAAAGTATGGTCATTTACAACCTTTTATGGCCCGGCCTTTGGGTTTAACAAAGTGGAAGAAGTAAGAAAATGAATAGGGGGTAGGAGGGAGTAGGAGAGGATGGGTGAAGAAGAGAGACGAATCGGTAGTGGATAAACATATAGATAAACATGTAGGTAAATATATCTGAAGTATAAGGCTACAAATTTGTTGGTGTTTCTTGAAAGGATGGTGAAATCCTATACATAGGTGTAGAGGTTATTAAAGGGATTCATTTTTATATTTAAACTTAATTTAAAATTCAAGGAATTTATATATATATATATATATATATATATATAATAGTTTTAGAAAAATCTTAATTAGGTCACAGTTTGTAGTAAAAAAAAGTTAAAATTTTTTACAGTTTTTAATCTCCGTATCCTTTCACTTCTTTATAATATATATATATATATATATATATATATATATATATATATATATATATAGTATAAATTATAGCTTGGAACATATACAAATTACAATCTACTACAAAGTGTACATTTTGTTTCGACATTGAAAGGACAATGTCTCCTTAGGTAGTATGAAGGGAGATGGAAAATTCTTTTCCTTATATTGGTAAATTTTTTGTGAGAGGTAAGTGCGGCAGAGAAAATGAGAACTCCGAATGGGGAGTTATAAATTAGAATTTGAACAAAAAGAAGAAAGAGAAAGAGGAGAGAGGTGATTAATGGACATCCCCTTTTACATATATTTTTTTCCTCTAATTTTGCTTTTATTTTATACTACAAATTGAGATCTAATTAATGTTTTATAAAAAAAAATTCCGTAAATTTTAATTTAAACATGAAAATATATTAAATAAAAAAATTAAGTGAAAATACAAAAATATTTATAATCGTATACTTCACTAATACAGATATGTATAAAGAGACAGGAATTGGTAGTGGATAACACTACCAATTCCTGTCTCTTTATAGCCCATCCTCTCCTACTCCCACGCACCACATATATATTTTCTTATTTCTTTCTCTTTGTTAAACCCAAAGATTTGGTCATAAAAAGCTCTAAAGGACCATACCTTATCTTCTAGTGTTAAACCTGTCTCTAAAATTTTCAACATGTCCAGAAACCGATTCTTCGATTATTATATTACATGATCATTTATCTGTACAGATCAGACGAGTCATAATCATTTCTCCCGTGTCGTTTTGTAAGCTAGTGTAACAGATTGTTGCTACATTTGTGAGTTCGCTACTCGGAAGATGCCTCGCTGTTGTGCCCTTGTGACAATCCTAAGCAAAGATTAGTACATATTTGCAAGTTGAACATGATGCGCTTCCCTTAATATTGACGAACTTGTTTGATGTTTAGATATAGTATCGAGTTAAAACCTCTCATCACCATAACAACTGCTCATCTCATTAACAAATAGGGTAGAATAGACTGCGTATATTTATTTGCTTTCTTTTTAATAATTTTAACGGTAATTATTTAGAAAATAAATATTATGTCTTATATTCAATTATAGATTTACTGTAGAAAAAACTATTTGATTTCTCATACAGAAAATATATCGAATTCAAAATGAAAAAAAACACACTTTATTTTCATCAGTTGTTGATGGTCGATTTGGACTAGTTTTGAATAAGACATAAGTTTTACTTTGTACGTTGAAATAACTATTCTTATGGACTTCCTGGGTAATTCGATTTCATTTCATGCCGATGAAAAATATGCAAAAAAAAAAAAAATTAAATAAATAATAATAATAATAATTTATTAAAAAGAATTGAAAATTTTGTTTCATGCTAAAACAATTTTTCTTTCTTTTTTCTTTTTTTTTAGTGACATAATTTTTGATCGCAGATAATAATTGATTATCTATCAGAATTCTGACTTCGATTGACAAACGAACACTTAAATGCCGATAGAAAAGTAATTTTTTTGTGGAGATTATTTTTTAAAGCAAAAATGTAAATATGTATATTCCGATAACTTAATTCAATAAAGATGTCTATTCTTACATAATTTATTTTTCAAACATTGTTTTTTATGGCTTTAAAACAGTCCATTTCAGCAAGAACTTTCTCTTTCTTTCATGCTCATGACCCCTCTTCCCGCTCTTTTCCGACCGTATCTATCTCTAAATCACGTCACATATCTGTCTATCTCTGGTCACCTCGACGTGGTGTAATGGTTAGCAAGCTTATCTCATTATACCCTATTACAACTGAGTAGTGATTTCAATCCTCACTGGGTGTCGTATACTTCCGGCCTTGAGAGACATTTAAGCGATGCTTAGAAAATCAACATATCTATCTCTGTTTACTTGTATTTGTCTTCTTGCGTCGAAATTAATCAAATACAAGGCTCGAGAGTATCTCAAGATACGGGTCATTGTAACAATATTAATAATTAATTACGTGTTTAATATCAGCAAAAAGTGTGTGGTAGAGAATGAATGCCGATAAGAAAGATGATGACTGTTGAAGTGACGAGTTAGGACTGTCATTTTCAAGGAAGCACTCACGAGGTAGTCCGTTATGCAAACTCGTAGTTCTTGGGAAATGGATGAGTTAAATGTTCTTCTTCCACTTTGTAACACGTGGAAACTGATGATGATTCAATTCCATGAAAGAGGATTGGAGTGTCCTAGATATAAGGACCTGAACAGGTAGAACTATAGGAAGCGGCTTTTCTAAACTTTTGCCGTAAAAATAATGACAGATTAGCGGCTGTGGGAGAGAAACTGGAGAGTAAAAAAGAAGTCGTCCGGCTCAATGCCACGGGAATGATTTTGGAATCTATCAAAGCCGGGAACTGTCGACTGGACAGATCTAGCAGCAATGCTCCGTTTTTAGTCGGATCTGACTCTTCTAAAAATAAAGAACGTTAGAAGGATCTTTGGTAATTCCTGGAGTGATAGAGCATTACTTCAACATTTTATTTCAGCATTTTAGTAATGAGACCCTATATATGAGCTCCCGTTTAGATAAAAGATAAACACAGTTCCGTGTTCCAGATGAGTCAAAAGATAGACAAATAAGGTTTCTATTTGAGTTAAAAAATAGAGATATGTTAGGTTTCAATTTGAGTCCAAAAGTAGACATGTTAATTTTGCCAAAGGTGTCGTAAAGTAGATCTGTTTTACTTGCGAGTCAAAAAGAAGATCTATGTCCTAATTTAGAAGCAAAATATAAGTCTTTATGAAGAAACACACACCTGGCCTCTAGTGGAACTCGAACATACGATCTATTGCCAAAAGATGCAGGTAAAAGATTGACTACATGTACCCCTCCAGTAAATACCCAGTTCATCAAGCTATACTCTAACTCTACTAAGGCTAGATGTGCCGTGTCTCTTCAAGTCGTAGGCGTTCATTTCCCTTTTCTCTCTATTCCTTTTGGTTCTTAATACCCCTTCTGTTATTGCACTCAATCCCCGCTCCGCCATCCCTCTTCTCAAGTTTATCTGGTATGTATTGCGAAGTTTTCCCTTACTCCACTTCCCCTCTATCCATCTCGTGAGCATCGGGTTCTCCAAGCCGTCATTCCTCATTACATGTCAAAAAAATTTAGCTGTCTTTTCCTGATGTTAAGTATCAGTTTCGTTTTGTGTCCTTCCTCTCCAAAACCTCCTCATTGCTAGTGTGCTATGTCTATGGCATATTTAGTATCCTTCAGTAGGACCATATTTTGTTTGCTTCAAGTTTTTCCCTTATCTTTGAGGAAATTGTCCAGCATTTACTGCCATATTGAAGGACAGACGTTACATAACAATCCAGTACTCTCTTCTTTGTTTACAGCGAAATTTTTCTGTCTCTTAACACTCTGAAGTACTGTTTTCCATGTAAAGGCAGGAGCCGCCCAGTTTTCACTTTTCGATCACAGTAAAGTTCAAAAACTTCTCTGAGTCCTTTTGGTTGATGAATTATTTTCCACCGTCTAAATTCTTCTCTCACAGGCAGGATGTAGCATTTCTCTCGTCACTCTATCGCTACTTCCATAGAAACTGTTCAGACGAACAATATTTCTTGTTTCTACCCGATGTACCCTACACGGCTACGACATGATATGCCACTTATATTGTAGTAAACTTCCAATATTTCTTCCGTATTCTATTTATGGGGAGTAAATTCCACTCAAACATCGTCCTGGAACCGACTCCCAAGTTAATCACTACAATATTAACCCGTTAAAGGCTAAGGTTAACCCAATAAAGTTCAAGGTTAAACATTATCTTCTCCTCCTATCTGTATGAACCACCTCTCAACGTAACCCTCTACCTTGAGTGGCCTCCATGGCTTGTAAAGAGTAAACCTTAGTGTCAAAAAAGGAATTAGACTCAAGATTAAATTAGACTTATTCGGTATATTCTAACGGACATTGATAACGTTTGTATACTGGTCCGATTGCTTGCAAGTGCTACTGATTTATTTAATTAACAAACGGTAAGACAAACGGCAAGACAAAACAATATTTCGTACAGGGTTTTTATTCTTAGTAAATGTGCGTTTTAGTGCTGTGAGTATCGGATCGGAACGTGAAATCGGAGTGCCGGGTTCGAATTCCAGTTGCATTCACTTACGCACAAATTAATTCATCTCTTCTCTCTATCTATGGATTATATAGCAGCACAGATTGGTTTCTTTAGCCTTTGTCGGCAACTAGTCAACTGCAGAAAGTAATGGTAAACTACTGCGGAAAAATCTTATGCACAGGCAACTATATTTCTTTTGAGACATGATTACATAAGCGTGTATCACGTGTGGCACTTAACTGACTGACTGAATGCTAAGGAAAATCTAGTGGTAGTTAGACATGACAAATTTTAGGTTGCGTTGTATTATTACCCGCTTACTGTAAGGAGCTACTACTAAAGAGATGGATACTGAATGGCTGCGATTCGGTTGTCCTTGCTAATATATTCAAGCTGAGATAAAGAATGCTACAGAAACTAGCGCCGTAGGAACCGTTTGTCTCATTGAAAGAAATACCAGCACAGGAACTCCACGTTCATTGTTAAACACATTTCAATAGACGTGTGTGCCAATAAGCTGATTTAAAGTCATTTAGGAAATATGAAAGGTCAATAAAAGTTTCGTTACTCATCGTGGGTAATTCGTTATTAATACATATATTTAGAATGCATGAGGCATCGAAGCACTTCAGTAGCAAAAAGATTTCTTTCCTTTGGTTCAAAACTGGAGGAACGTTTTCCATATCTTGAAGTTATTGGAAGAATTACATATCAGCTTAGAATTTTATTTTATTATTATTCATTTAATAAAAGTAGAGGTATACTAAATGAGTTTATTGTAAGAGTGTACAAGTTTAAAGTAAGAGGTGAATTATATAAATAATATGTAGGATCGGGGAGCCAAGTTCGAATTCCCGTTAAATTCCTCGCATTCACTTACGCACAAACACCCTTGGGAAAAGTATTAATCCACCTCTTCCCTACAGTTATGGATTAAATAATAAAACAGGTTGAATTCTATAGTCTTGGTTGGCAACCAGTCTACCGCAGAAAGCAATGGAAACCTACTGCGGGATAATCCTCTGCTTAGTCAGTCTTTCTATGCATAATCACCCAAAGCGTGTGTCACGTATGGCACTTAAATGACTGACATAAGGATCGACCCAAGAATTGAGGGGATCCTCTTGAGTGTCTGTTCTACAATGCATCAGTCCCAGGGAAAAATCTGCCCGAGTAGATCTTTCCCATTACCCATGGAATAATGTAGGTAATGAGGATGAGCCAGAAGTTCGTCGGAGCAGAAGCCACGAAAATATAAAAAGTATATATATATAAGCAATCGGGTGTCTAACCGTACTGATGAGCTGTGATACAGCGAAACAGATCTGTCAGCGGATAACTGTTTACGCTCTCATACCCTGATTGAGCGCTCTGGAAGAATGGCTGATTTTGAAAAACAGTAGCTACTCTAGCATCTACGCATCGTTCATTCAACAATGAATTAAAAATTAGAACACTCTCAGCTATTGGGCGTGCATAATGATAATATACACGCTAAAAAGTCTACCTCCTTCTACCGAGCGCCCATAGCTCAGAGGTAGAATCGCCGACTGACGCAAATTTGGTCGGGTTTCTATCCTTGGTAAAAAGCAATCGGATGTCTAACCATACTGATGAGCTGTGATACAGTAAAACAGATCTGTCTACGGATGAATATATATATATATAAAAGACTTTTTTAAAACTTGTTCCATGTTATTAGCAACATGTGTTTTGAGCGCTTCAAGTTACGTAAGGGATGTTGGGTCAGTACATTGCACTGGAATCGAAATCTGTTCATCCACATATTCTGTGCAACAAAGAAATTTTCATCGTAGAAGACCCTTTACCCTAACAAGATATATCAGTCAGCTAAGTGCCATACGTGATACACGCTTGGTCGATAATGTCTCGAAAGCGAAATGACTGACTGGGCAGAAGATTATCCCGCAGTAGGTTGTCATTACTTTCTCCGAGAGACTGGTTGTTAGCCAAGGCTATAGAACCCAATCTCTCCTGTTATTTAACCCTTAACTAGAAGGAAGTGACGGATTAATACCTTTCCTAAGGGTATTTTGCGTAAGTGAATTCAAGGAATTCAACTGGAATTCGAACTCAGCTCCTCGATTTGTCATTTCGAGTTCATATCCACTGCACCACAAGGCACAGATAATTTATATGATATATATGATCTCCAAATAAGCTGGTGAAGATGGTACACGATAAAGTATTTTTCATATAAAAAAGCAGAATGGTACTCAAACTATCACATTGCATTCACCCGTGTTTCGTTCACTTGTAGTGCTTGCTAATGCTTTCTTTTCCGTATTCAGAAAAAAGGAAAACTATTTAGACGATGCGAACCATATCCAATGATACAAATCCTGTTTCACTGTTCGTATCCCCATTAAAGACGATTTCAATTATGGACCTTTATTTCTATGGCTACTGGCTGATTGCTTCAACTCGACCTCACCAAACACAATTATCAGTGTACTGGAGGTGCGTTGTAGTGCAGTGGATATCGGCTCGGAACGAGAAATTGAGTGGCCGAGTTCGAATTCCAGTTGAATTGGTTGCATTTACTTAAGCACAAATACCCTTGGAAAAGATATTAATCCGTATTTTCCTCCAGTTATGGGTTAAATAACCGGCCAGATTAAATTCTATAAATTGAAAACCGGTCTACCGTAGAAAGTAATGGCAACTTACTGTGGGAAAATCTTCTGCCCAGTCAGTCATGTCTCCTTCGAAACATGATCGCACAAGCGTATATCACGTATGACACTTAATTGACTGACTGATCAATGTAATGTGGATTGTTACGTATTTATTTATTAAATTGTTACAAGATATTTTGCCACAGTAGCTCTACTGTTGGCTTGTACTTGGTGGGGAAGCTTTCGTCGATCTCGCATCGATAAGACTCTTCATGGTGTATATTCTCTGAATACTGAGGATAAATCTTCAAGACAGCTAAATGTTAGCACCCTACAATTTTCAATGTGTGGATAGAGCTCTGACACGATATTTTGGCCGCATGAATTTTTCCTTACTCGAAGTTAGTCTTTTTTTGTTGTTGTTAAACGTAACTGCAGTGTTGAATATAAAAAAACTAAGAAATGGAGAAAATCTAATCTAGTTAAATACGTTTGTCTCTTAGGTGTAATAGTTACAAGTTGGAAGCTCTCATTCTTGCAACACATCGCTGATGATATTGTCTGATTGATACAATGTATTCAAACACGGAGTATTTTTCAATTTGGTCAAAATAGTTTTATTGTCCATATAAACTGAAAATCTGGAACAAAGAAGGTTGTGTTGATAAGATAGTTAAACTTCCTTTTCTATATACCGCGTCGCTTAAAGACGTGGGTAATCATATTTGTCTTTTCGCTTGTCTTTTCGCTAACACACCCTTTCATATTCCGCCATCTATTTACGCAAGAACGCAATTACTCGCTGTTTTCCTCTGTTCATCTTACTCTTAACGCGTCTTGCGAGTGTCAAATTTTCCAAACTCTTCACCTTCAAGACATAGCACCCAAACCGAAAGATCCTATTCCTGCTGCTGGCAAAAGACCAAATATAGCATGCAGATGATAATTCAGCTAGTTTAGCTAATTTCTATTCTATGTTAAAGGCTACTCGTAATCGTTTTGCAAGAGCACCAATGATAAAATAGACAAATGAATTTCACTGATACTCAGAAGTTCAGAAACGACTTCCCAGTGAGGTGTTCGTATTACTGCATATTCGCATCGCTTACGAGCGATTTCTTTTTGATGGGCCCTTGACTAGTATTGTAGAAGATTATTAGGATTACAATTTTTATGTCGCAAACATAAAAATGTCCTTTTCCCTGTGAAAATTCAATCTTGCATGTAATATGCTTTAATATCTTACCTTAGACACGTAAATAAAAACGAAAGAAAAAGGTAAAAAAATATGTTATATCTATCTATCTATCTATCTATCTATCTATCTATCTATCTATCTATCTATCTATCTATGCTTACTTTGGACATATGTACCTGTCTATCTATGCTTAATCTGATTCTATCTATCTATCTATCTATCTATCTATTTCCATGAATATATGTGCTTACTTTTTGGCCATTCATCTGTCTATGCTTACTCTGGACTTATATATCTCTCTATCTATGTTTACTCTGGTTCTATCTATCTATCTATCTATCTATCTATCTATCTATCTATCTATCTATCTATCTGTGATTACTATGGACACGTATCTATCTATGCTTACTTTGGATATATGTACCTGTCTATCTATGCTTAATCTTATTCTATCTATCTATCTATCTATCTATCTATCTATCTATCTATTTCCATGACTATATGTGCTTAAAGTTTGGCCACGGACGCATCTATCTATGCTTACTCTGGACTTATATATCTGTCTATCTTTGCTTTATCTGGATCTATCTATCTATCTATCTATCTATCTATCTATCTATCTATCTATCTATCTATCTATCTGGCTCTTTGATGCTGGATCTGGACAAACAAAGATCGTCTTGATCGTACATATAAAATTATAAATCGGCGACGGTTGTGCGAAGTAGGAGGCTAGCCGGGGAGAGTTCACACAGGCAGATATTATCGGGGAGTCGTTAGCATGCCTCTGCTTCTTTAGCCAGCGGAGATCTCTCTTTTCTCATCTTCATCTTTTTTTTTCGGCCAGAAACCCCAGACTTACATAACCCCAAACTTTCTACGCAGTTTGCTTTGTCTGGTTGTCGCTTAACCTGACGTCATCTACTGCCAGATGCATCTGTCAATCATCTTCGCCGGCTAATTTCTTTCAAGCCTGTTGTCGCTTGTGTTTTCTCCCTTTGATGTCGCACCCTGCCGCCACCATTCACGACTGGATATTTTTGTCAATCATATCTTTGTCGGCTATTGTCTGAGTTTCGCCCTTTGATGTTGCACCCCACTGCCATTATCAACTGTCGGATACTTTTGGCGATCATATTTATGCTGCTCAATGTAATATATTACATATCTATCTATCATTTGGATTGCCATTTTTGCTCAGTTCCTTCTATAAATCACTGTCATCGATTTTTTTCTATTTTTCTATGAACAATTGCAATAAATGTTAAACGTTTCGAGTCGGGAATTTAATTAGCGGGATGTACAAAACTACAGACATTTGTTTGTTTGTTTGTTACTTTTGTATATGTTTTTCTTTTCTTTTTTTTTTTTTTTTTTTTTTTTTGCAATTGCGTTCCGATTTCATGCCACTTGTCACTTTTATAATTCAAACATAGACTTCGCTGTCACTTCCGGCATAATGCGACAGTTTATTTATTATTTTAAATTTTTTGGTTTGTTTTGGATAATGTGAGAATTCCGTTTCTTTGTCATCAAACAACAATGTACAACGCAGTTATTTTTTTCAGGAAGAGTGAAATTTGTTTTCCCTTAAAATTTAAGATTAATGATTTTGTTATTCACAAAACTATTTTTGCTGCACATGACAACACGTTTCTTGCAGATATTTTTCTCACTTTGCTTTCGTAAATTATTTGCAGCTTCTGCATATTCAATATTATCACAAGAAACGCCAGAATTACGCACA
Organism: Ascarosepion bandense; assembly: GCA_037127315.1. Taxonomy (NCBI): domain Eukaryota; kingdom Metazoa; phylum Mollusca; class Cephalopoda; order Sepiida; family Sepiidae; genus Ascarosepion; species Ascarosepion bandense. The sequence continues at coordinate 7,019,490 of JBBBDQ010000327.1, read as the reverse complement.
CTTCGTTGTATATTTAACTGCTTAGTTTATATAAAAGTTGCTGCGAAATAACACGAATTTTTCAATAGTATATAATTACTTTTTTTTTTTTAATCATATCACCCCAAGCAAGGCGAAAACGCCACTGATGCGCAGGGGGCTACGTAAGAGTCAAAAGATTGGAAAAGAGGAAAACCGGAATCCACAACCTGAACAGGAAAAAAGGGATAAGACTCTTCACCTGTTCAATAGACGTGGGTGGAGTGTGAACCGGGCGATAGTTTAAACTATCTACTCCAATTGAAAAAAAAATAAAAATAAAAAAAAGACTGAAAAGATTGAAGCGAAAAACCGAAAACCACAACCTGAACAGGAAACAAGGGATGAGCCCCTTCACCTGTTCAATAGACGTGGGTGGAGTGCGAACCGGGCGATAGTTTAGACTATCTACTATTATTTCTTTTCTTTTTGTTGACCACATGTTTATTATTCTATTCACGCGTTCTATCTTTGATTGAAGGCAGCTTATTAGTAGGGAATGTGGAATCGGCATGTTGAGTTCAAATTTCGTCTGAGGGTGTTTTATTCACTTTCTTACTAATGCCCTTTGAAATGGCGCGAAGAAGTCTCCTCTTCCAGGTGTGAGAACCTCCACTGTCAGCGAAGCGAAAACAAAAACTATTCCGCAATCAAAATGTTGGAAAAGGCAACAAGATCACCAACATCGTCAATATTTTTTCCAAAAAGTCATGGTAATTCATAGTTAAAACAGAACAAAAATCTATGAAGAGTCTTGAAGTTTTGAAAAGCATGTCATTTGAGAAAAAAAAATGTATCTAGTGGCTTTCATCATCGACCAATCCAAGTAAGAGTAAAATAACAAGAATTCAAGCAATCACCACAATGATTTCTGAGGTAGTTATTTAACAACATCGATCCCCAAATGTCTGGTGAGGACCAAAATATTTGAAATTTTATCAGGAATATGACGAGGAGGAGAAGGAAACTCATATTTCATTTGTTTTATCAAATAGAAAATTTACTTAATAAGCCAAACGAAATTTTTAACTAACCTAATTAAATCTTTTCATGAATTATGTTCTCTACATATACAATGCACAGCTGTGACGAGTTGGGCACTGATTATTGAACTATTTTATGCCATGTTCTAAACGTATCTTCTAAAATAAAAACTGCGTTTCTGTTTTCCCTCTTGCAGCTAATGTACTGCTGACGATGAGTTTAGGAGAGGTGCAAATAACTTTATTCATAATAGTGATAAAAATTATCCTGAAAAACATCAACGCCTTCATCGAAGGGTTCCCAGATAAGCACTGAAATGATGAATTTAAATTGGAAAGAAAGTGTACACAGAGTAGTTTCACTTAATACCACCAATTGCTACAAACTCAAAACATTAACCTAAAATCCGTTATGTTCTTAAATAGATTAGTCAGATACAGAATTTTATTTGGCGACAGGCTCTTTCAGAAATTTAATCAATGATTACAAATGAGTAGATCATAGCCAAAGGCATCCTTCTTTCAACCTAGTGAACTGGTGCTACAGAATCACAGAATATGGTACCAAAAGGAATTTTAATAGCAGTACATACTAAAATGTATTTCACGTTAACTCGAACAAAAATATTTCTCCACGTAAATAGGTGTACTTTTTTTAATAATAAAAATTATCTGTCACGGATGTGCGTTGTGGTGCATTGGATATCGGCTCGGAACGAGAAATCAGGGAGCCGAGTTCGAATTCCATCCGAATTCATTGTATTCACTTACGCGTAAATACCCTTGAGAAAGGTATTAATCCGTCTATTCCTTCCAGTTATGGGTTAAATAACAGGACAGATTGGGTTCTATAGCTTTGGTCGGCAACCAGTCTACCGCAGAAAGTAATGGCAACCTACTGCAGAATAATCTTCTGCCCAGTCAGTCATGTCTCTTTCGAGAAACGATCACCCACGTATGGAACTTAACTGACTGATCTGTCAAGGTAGAGGGTGGCATCATGCTCTTAGAGATTCTTAGGTGGCGCATGGCCAAAAACAGTTTGGGAACCATTGGTTTATATCTCTGCTTCGGGTTTCAGTTGCCTGATTTTAACAAAATTCATTGAATATAACCTTGGAGTTATAGTCATGAAATTATATATTCCTATATAATTGTAAACACATATACCGTTCATGTATACCGCAGCCCACTTCAAGGTAAAGACATGGAGTTGCATTCTTCAAAGATGCAAGAACTAATGCAAAGCAACAATGTATATTTGTAGAAGGAACACAGTATTTTTTTAATATAGTAGTATTCTAAAATTAAATGATAATATTATTGCATATAGCAAGACAAGTTTTAAAGGAAAGTTATATTAACGCCATTTTACGTTCCTTCCGCGTGACTAGGAGTTCATTTTTTAAATAATAAGAATTATATATCACGAGGTATCATCGAGTTTTTAGAGATGATTAGATAGAACATTGCAAAAAAAAGCTGATATAGACTATTTTGTAAATAAGTGATGAATCGAGGTATCTCAGACTGACCATTGTTTTCGTATAAGAACAATGCATTGTCAAGGGTTTATTACTGGTATCAAATTATTTTTAATGGCGTAAGAGTCAGAACACTTCCGGCAAAAGCCAATCGATACAATATAATTACTTTTTAATCGAACCTTATTTACTGAGTGGAGATATTTTCTCTAGATTGTTGCCAATTATACCAATTGCAGCAAAGCTTGTCTCTAATAAAAAAGATTTTCAGCTTCTTCACTTTTTTTCACAATCCCATCCTAATCAAAATAATTGAATTATTTGTAACAATTTTAAATAGGGAAATAGAAAGAGATTCAATTTGATCGCGAGAAAGATAGATAAATGGATAAAGAGTGACAGAAAAAAAGTTAAGCAGAGTACACGCACAAAAACACGAACACACACTCATACATTTCTGCAAATTAACGTTTTCAACTTCACTCTAATGAAGGGAGTAAACATCTACACCCATAGAAATACAAGTACATATGTACACACGTATAAAATATGCATGGTATATAATTCAATACAGACTGAATGAATAAAACGTTTGAAAGAAAATTCAAATATATAAATATCGCAGAAGTAACTTACATAAAGTAGAAGTTATATATATATATATATATATATATATATATATATATATATATATATACAGAGAGAGAGAGAGAGAGAGTATGCGTTGAGCTGTGGTAGTTTGGGGCGCCAAGATTGTAGATTTTTCAGTAGTTTTACTGATAAAAGGTACCTTGTTAACAAGCTGTTTTTTATCGCAAAGTGCTTGATATCAGGATGGAGATATAAGGTTGATAGTTTTAGCACAACTAGAAGAAAAATCCTAGTTCCAATGAGTGAAGACACCATAACGGTTTCCTCATGCAACTTTGAAGTCAGCATGAACCTGCTCAGTTAATGTGAAAAATTCTTTGCTCTAAAACTATATATATATATATATATATATATATATATATATAGGAAAACTACTAAAAAGTTGGAAGTTTCAAAATGTATTTTTTGACAGTATTTATTCATTTCTATTATTATATTTGATATTTCAGACCGTCCTCGGCCTCTCATCAGAAAGAAATGATTTTAAAATTTAAATTTGAAACGTTTTCGCGATGAGCGTTCGTGGAGAGATTGTTTACATCACGTGACGCAGAAAGCGACGGATTTTTTAAATATTTGTAAACGTAGTCCTACCTTTAATAATACTTATAAATGTTGTTTTAAAGGAAATTTTTAAGTGTATCTAAAAATGTTTAACTATTGAAATATTTATAAAGATTCAAAACACCTAAATCCCTATTTAACCCTAGCCTAATTTTAAAATCCAGTATTTTGCTTTCTTTCAGCGTGAGTATATATATATATATGTGTGTGTGTGTGTGTGTGTGCTGTGAGAATATATATATATATATATATGTGTGTGTGTGTGTGTGTGCTGTGAGAATATATATATATATATGTGTGTGTGTGTGTGTGTGTGTGTGTGTGTGTGTGTGTGTGTGTGTGTGTGTGTGTGACAGAAGAGATATACATAGGCTCCCGAAAATGATGCTGTATGGACAGCTACTAAACTCCAAGTGTTCGGTTTTACCTCCCCCTCTTACGCTACAAGGACAAATTAAAAGACAACTTGAAACGCCTCAACTTTGATTTGAAAACCTGGGAATTTCAAACATCAAACCGAAAGAAGTGGCGTAAGACATATTTTCTTTATGTTGAAGAATTTTGAAGACAGTAGACTGAACCACCGTGATCAGCTTTGTTAAGCTCTAAAGCAGAGGCGTCATCAAAATCCTGCTTCAATTTCATGAATCATTGTGGCCTTGCCGCCCGCAGCAAGGCTGGGTTAATATTGCACTCAAGAAAACACAAATAAAATAACTTCTTACCAGATCTTCTTCACATTTACACAAAGCAAGCATGCATAAGAGTAAAACAAAGAGCCTCATCCAATGCTGACTCTCATTTATCGTTCACGATAAGAGAATACACCATCCTCACACAAACAACTCAATAATGATTCACATTCCAAGAGATAAAACTAAACCAGCCAAACGAAAATCACCTAAAACCACTCATTACTGGGTCAAGTCACAGGAACTAATAGACATATTTATTTACTGGGCCAAAATGTTGTGAGTTCAATACCAGCCTACAGCAGTGGTAAACAAGTAACTTACAGGAAGATAATTCATGACTACCAAAAGAGGCACCACGACACAGAGAAGGAAGTTCATATACCCCAGTGATTGTAATAAAGGGTTCGGTTCGAAATTCCTAGCAGACAAAGGCTGGAGCGTACAACAGTCGAAACGTCGTACAAATGGCAACAAAGATAAGGACAATAGTCCGAATAATGTAAATACTGTAAATACTACTTTATCTCAGAAATATAGACAAATACTAAAAACAAATATAACTGGTAATTTCTCATGAAGGTGCTTTGCCATTGTTTTTAATTTTTTCCAGAAATTAGAAGGATGATCCGGTCCACAGAAATCTAACTTTAAGTCTCAAACAACAGAGTTACAGCCCCTGGCAAAACTTATGAAATTACTACTCTTAGAAGATGTTTATTTTAATCTATCTTTTTAATTAAATTTAACAGTAAATTAACTAATAAAACAGATAAAACGTAAAACCTTTTTATATTTAATAGCTGTACATTTTGGCTTCATAAAAAGCAATTAAACAAACTAGATAATTCTTCTCCAAGCCACGTGCAAGAATATATAATTGGATAAGTTAATGTCGATGAAAAATTATGCAATGATCTCGCAATTTGCAATCCCAAAACAAAAAACTAACAGAAACCTAGACATGCGCATCAGTCTAAAATCAAAAAAAGATTCTTGTAGGCCTCACCAAATCGATGGATATAACTAGCTGAAAGTAAGCATAATAAAAAAAAGTCACTATTAAAACAACGAAATTGATCGTAAAATTCACTCAAGAAGGCAATCCACAGGGAGCATTGGCCTAATTTGGTTGGTTGTTACAAGTCTGCTGTGTTTAAAATATGTATTTTTTTGTTTTCTTTTTAAATCATTTCGCCCCCCACCCCCAACGAAGGCAAGAATGCCACTATAACGCATTGTGTTACAGCGGGGGACAGTGAATCAGAAGACTAAGTGTTGGGGATCACCCCTTTTGAGACATAAGAATGAACTCGTCTGACGTGTACATATAACCCTGCCTATACAGAGTCCGGCAGGGGCTGAGTAGTAGTATAATTTACTAAGCGCAGCTTAGATGTGACACAAGGCCGAAAGTACGGGGCACCCAGTGAGGATCGAACTCACTACTTAATTGCAATAGTGCTAGCGAGACAAGCTTGCTAACCATTACTCCACCTTGAGGTGCCAAGTCAGAGAGTCAGTAAGGAGTAAGTTGGTCAGTAAGAATATAGACTCATTTCCCGGACCTATTTCACTACAAAACTGTATACATTGTTTCTACTAATAGTATTCCTAGTATTCCTGAATTGACTAACCCGTGTTCCAGTTTGTATATTTTTGTTCAATATAACTTACATTTTCTATCTCCATATCTGCTTTTGTTATTTATTATTTTGTGTGGTTTCTCAACAAGAATCCACATCACTAAGAATCGGGGAGATCGAGGTGTTGAAAATATAAAAGAAATAGGATGATTAAAAAAAAGGAAAACCTGCTGTTAGACCACAAAATGCATCAAACATCGGGATAAAAAAAAACTCAAGCGTTATGCCCGAAAATATAAAATATAAAACAAACAGAAACAAATGGGTTTAAAAAGATGTCAATATTTGTGAGAGAATTTTAGGCATGAGCTTGAATAAAGTTGGGTTTACATAAAAAGAAGCCCAAAGAGTTCTAGAACTAAAATACAAACAGATGAAATAAGGTTAAAATGGACTAAATAAACAATTATTGCATGTGGACGATTGATTGAATGTGACATTCAGTGAGGAAACAAAAATCTGCTTTGACTAATTTGATGACACTAGGATATTTTCTGGCGCCGTCCAAATGAAACACATATTACCCAAGTTGCCCAAGGACAAAAGTAAATATCCCAAATTATTCATGATGTAGTGTTTTCATGTCATTTAAAGAATTGAATATGTCAATAATTACCTCGGCAATAAATCTATGTGTTTACACTGACATTTTGGATTATTTTTTCATTCTATTGATGAAAAATTGGTTTAGTGAAGATGAAGTATTTATTCGGGCCGATAATGACATAAAGTAAAGATTATCAAAGATTATTTCTTCAGGAAATTTACTAGTTTATTTATTAAACAGTATATTTATTTGTTTATTTTAAAATATAATAAACAAATATACTCTTTAGTTTATGAATGCATCGTCTACTCAAACTGGAGTATGTACCAAAATAATATATATATATATATATATATATATATATATATATATATATATATATTCGTTTACATTCGTGGTCGAAAAATGTAAAGTAAAGTAAAGATCAATTAGTGGCTTCCCCTATATGGATAGGGATCACAGGTTCGAATCTTGCCGAAAAACACACACTTTCGTAACAAAAATTTATCAAAAATAATCAGGCTGGTAGAAATAAATATATAATACTGTTTGATTATAAACAGAATATCTACTCAAATACGAGTATCGATCAAAAATAATGTTCAAACAAGTCATTTCATATATATATATATATATATATATATATATGAACCACCACTGACGAGTAAGAACATCATAACGGCGCAGTTACGAAACTTCGAAGTCGGTATGAACCTGCTCAGATAAAGTGACACACTCTGTGCTTATCAACGTTCTATCTCCACCCCGATATCGCCGATACCGAGCACTATACAATAAAAGCCTGCTTGCCAAAATATATTTTATCAGTAAAACCACTGAAAAATTATATATATATATATATATATATATATATATATATATACTCCAGCAGCTTCTTTTCTCGCAGTTTCAGCCTGTGGAATTCTCTTCTGTTTACTTGCTTCCCTGACAGCTATAATCTTCAAGAATTTAAAGGTAAAATCAAGTCGTATCCTATCTCACTAACATGTATCCTCTCTCTCATCCTCTCATCTCACCTCATCAGTATTCTCATCCTTCTCTAACTTTCCTCCCATGCAACCCCCTGCACAACAGTGGCAGTTTAATGCCGTGTTTAGAGCGATACGATTATAAGAAAAAATATATATGTGAGTCAGCCAATGCTAGAGAATATGATAAAAAACATTGTTGCACAAATATCTTAAAAAAGAAAAAGACTTTTACATTTCTTCGACATGTTCTTAATGATACTACACTTTCTGAGATTCCGATGACAAAATAAGACTATTATCTGAATAGTTTCTCAGAAAGAATCAACTAATGACTCTCGCTTTTATTATTGTTATTTTCTACCAAAGTACATAGACGATAAATGTAGACGAAATAACTTTATTGATAAATGTAATCTAATATTGGAATAGAATAAATATGATGTGATAATAGCAGAAAGAAGACGTCTGAGCCAAACAATATCCAATTTTAAAATATGAATGCGCACATACAGAGAAAACGAAGAATGCCTATGTCACAGGATTTTGTCTTCATTATATTTTTAATGTGGGCTAATTTATTGCTCAGGAGATAAATTGCAAAATTTGAACTCTTTAATAATTTCAAGATGTTCAAAACAACGCAATTATTTCAGATGTTTTTTGTGAGAAATTTGCTCAATAAAGTCTACAGCAAGAAATTTTTCTCGCTGTAAGTAGACGTTTCGCATATATTCAGTCAAAATACTTTATAAGCCGAATTTGTCTTCAACTAACAGTGTTACATATCACATTAGGTCTCAATACTTTTTTTAGCTCCTGTTATTCTTTCTAGTCTAGTCAACACACTCAAGCAGACATAACAGATTGAGATTCAATTTCGAAAAAGTGTTAACAGAACATGAACTGCAACACATATGACCATAAGTAATGTTATTATTGCTTCCTTATAAGAAAACATTCAGTATCCTTTGAACGACCAGTGATAGGTAACCTTGAAATTCATAAAATCTTTCTATTAAAACAATTTTTCAGGAAAATATGTTTCTCAAGTCCATTAACTATAATTTCACTTTTAAGAGTTGATGAAGCCTTAAAACTTGTTGTTTGAATTAATGTGGGATGTCAGTATTATGTCTGAATTATTTTCATGTTGAGTTAGATGTGCTATGCATTCTAATTGTTGCTGCTGTTGAAAGTCCTCAAGTGGTGCCGTCTCTTTTATCTGGAACAGCTATTTGTGATTCTATAGCATCAGTCAATTAAGTTGGAAGAAGGATGATCTTCGCAAAGACCTAAATGATTCATTTGCTCGAAACTATTTTAAGCATTGATCTCAGAGCATCCGACTGGCTAATGACACGTAGCTTAGCCGGGAATTTAATGTCGTTGCGTACGAAGGGAACACCGACTTTTCAAACAGCTGCAAGGAGCCATACATCAGGACTAGATGAGGCAGGTGGGCCAGGGCAAATAAGCCTCCCGAGAAAGTTACAAGGATGCAACCGCCTCATTGCAAAGGCTCTATCACTGTACGCTACTTCATGCAACAAATTTAAAAACATAACATTTGTTTTTAAGTTATTGTTTTAATTTTGTAAGAATCTATATTATGTTTATAGTTAATATTTCCATATATTTACTGACATTTTATTTTTGTACTCCATGTGTGCTGTGGTGCAGTGGATATCGACTCGGAACGAGAAATCGGAGAGCCGATATCGATTTCCAGTTGAATTCGTTGCAAATCATCTTGGGAAAGGTATTAATCGAAATTAAATTTCATAGGCGGGAAATGCGAGAAAAGAAGCTGGTTGTACAGATGTGGCATCTGCATTTTGTTTTGACTGTAAAAGAGTGGGACTTTGTTGCCAGTCTAGTTGCCCGAGTAAATTTGTGTAGAGGGCACACCAAGGAGCTAAGATCGTCAGAGCAGAAGAGTGAAAATATTTGTAAAAGAGACAGAGGGAAGCAACATCCTGCCGCTGAGAAGATGAGCGGAGTTGTACTGCTCATCGGTTCTCATTAAATCACCGATTAAACAACATCGAACCTATTCAACACCAAGATAGAAATACCAGGGATGCAAGCTTGGGTGTGCGAGTGGTGAAATGAGTTATTTCTTACCCCACCCGCTGTTAGAGAGCAGAGTTCGAATTCCAGTCCGTTTCGTTACTCTTAAGCAATTAGGTCTTTTTAAAGAAATGTAACTGTCGAAGCTTGTCAAATCCCCTGCTACTAACACGCATTATGCCAACGCGATGTGCGTTGTGGTTCATTGGATATCGGCTCGGAACGAGAAATCGAGGAGCCGAGTTCGAATTCCAGTTGAATTTATTGCATTCACTTAGGCGCAAATACCCTTAGGAAAGGTATTCCTTCCAGTTATGGGTTAAATAACAGGACAGATTGGGTTCTATAGCCTTGGCTGCCAACCGGTCTACCACAGAAAGCAATGGCAAACTACTGCGAGATAATCTTCTGCCCAGTCAGTCATGCATCGAAAGAGATATGATCGCCCGAACGTGTTTCACGTATGGCACTTAACTGACTAACTGATAGGACAACGGCCTAGCCCTTCCCATGAATGAAATCTAGATTTTTCACATGCTAAGAAAGAAAATATATCTGAAAAGGCTATCATTGACAGATTGACTTCCTAGAATAAGCGCGAGTTAGCGTTAAATGCACCTAAATTCGTGTTGACCAATTCAGTAAGCGCGCCTTGTGTCTATGACACTCCGACATTACATCATTGATTAAACATATAAAAACACAAAGGCAGTAAGTAAGTTACAGGAAGAAGAAGAGAAGAAATAAACAACTGAAAAAATTTGTGATTCGAATTAAAATTTGAATGTTAGGTTCTCGTTTTAATTAGTCGCTTAAAAGATTACAATCATTAATCAGCTGGAGCTATAAAAATAATTGATCTCACTTCAATAAAATTGACAGCTTACTCTAAGTCGACGAAAATTGCATTTACTACGCATTGACGTTGTTTGAATGTCGACGAAAATTGCATTTACTCCGCATTGACGTTGTTTGAATGTATATGCTTATTAGGGTAGGTTGATTTTTCACTTTTTTTTTAAATATAAAAAAATCTCACTTACCGAAAGTTGTGTATGGACCTATTAAGTACTGATACAAAATATTAGATCAAATACTTCAACGGTTTTTTGAGCGTTTGGCATCAAAGATCGCAGACAAAAATATACTGAAAATTCTTCGTTTTCGCAGGATTTGGCTTGAATATTAGTGAGAAAACCAAATAATTTTAGTATTTAAATCAAGGAATGTCATTTTATTTTATAAAAATGATATTAATTAAAGAAATGATGACTAATCTTCAAATTGAATATCTGCACCCCCAACATTTTCAGTATCTGCTTTAAAAAACATGAATTAAGCAGTGATATTTGAATACCTTAAATGATTTTATCTGTTATTAGTGAAAATATAACAAACAAACAAATAAGGAAAAACAAACACTATTTTAATAGTGCTAATATATAGAGTCAAATTGCTCCATATAAGACCCCTTATACAAAAATGCTGGTCTCAATTTCTGACTCAAAACTTTGGCTGTAATATGTTGATGCCTTGCTTCAAAACTATATACATTTTGCAAAGCTTCTGTTGTTAACTTGACTGCCAATTTCATGCCTTGGGAATGTGAGGGCAAATTTGGCAAGTAAGCTTGGTTACATTTAACAATGATTCCTGAAGTTCAGATTCAGAAAAACCTTCCGTCATTGGTGGTTCAAAAATGCTACAATGATAAATCTATCAATTGTGTCCAGTGTGTGGCATTAAAATTAATGGTTGGTATTCTTTTTAACCTTTTCTTGGTTTACTCCCCACTCCTGAAAGAATATAAAAGTTTATTGATTCATTTAAAAACTTCCAGTCTCTACTATAATAATTATGATGAAATTAGATAAAATCTTTAAAATGATTCTATAAATTGCAATAAATAATTGAGTCATTGATATATAAATAAATATTTAATTACCTAATGGCTAAAACTTTTTTTAAAGCTTCAACTTCATCAGATTTGACTATGGAGTATAGGTTTTCAAACAGTAAACAAAATGTACTTCCTTGTATATTTCTTAAAGTGATCTGTTGGATTTCATGAGGCTGCTACTTGATCTTCTGGATCATATTAAAAATGTGCACTTGCTGATTGTGGAACTTATTATTTCTTTTAATTTCAAACCAACAAATGGCATACAATTGACATTTACAATAAAACTTATTAAACTGTGAAGTTTTGTTGTGAGCTTTTGTGGGTATGTGCCACGACTCAATAAACGCATAAGCCTCATGGACAAAGTTATCCGCCTTGCCTGGTTAAAAGGAACAATTTTCCAGGAGGCATATCTAGAGTTAACCTTACCTCTAGAAACATCCACTGTGTATTCATACATATGTCTTTGGTCACAACTAAGATCATGTATTTCACCAATTTTCAAAATTGAATGCAGCGGACTGCTAATAGTGGAAAATGATATTTGTGGTAAATCATTTGAACATAATTTCCCCAGAGGAACACTGAATGCTGTAAGGCCTTTTGTGCAACCATCTATGTTTTTGAAAAGGGCTCTGAAAGGTAGTTCATTATGGTGCAAATAGCAACAATTGTATGAAGATTTTTTTCTAAAATTGCAACCATTCCACCTTCACAGCCTGTGTTGGCATTAGTGTTGTCAACAAGGATAACTTTGATAGTGTTCTCACTGTTGAATTCATGCAAAACATCCACTACTTGGTCTGCATTAACAACACTTGTTGCACCACTATTAGGGAAAACTCTATGTATCAGATATTGACTTTCATGTGGTGCATCCTTTGTAAAAGTTAAATGGCGTTCTGGTTCCTTAGTTTTTTCATAGTTTTCTGTTCATTTTCCTCCACAATTTCCTCATACAGCAATGTATCCTTATTCATTCTCCCATCAACTGCAATACATATAAGGTTTTCCACACTTTCATCATGTTTTTGTTGAGCAGTTGTTTTCACTTTAGACTTGGTCCTATCAACTTTGCATTTATCTATAATATCTTTCATATTAATATTTGGTATAAGAAGGCCTATAGCCTTCAAATCCAAGAGCAAGGCATTGACAAGGCTAGCTCTAAGATTAGAAGATATGTCCCCCCTAACTAACTTGAAAGCATAACTTGGAAATTATAAGGGCCTTTTGGATGTCTCCTTGGCTGCAAATATTCTTCTTCTGGTTTTTCACTTAGAGGATGAGTATGAGGGGGAAGAAACATTAGCCTGAACATTTGATGTTGAAGCTGTTGGTGATGAAACTAAATTTTTCTTAACCTCTCTCTTTCCCTTTTACTTTTTTATAGCTCTTTTATCAACAGGTCCAAGCTGGAAAGTGCCCTTAGACCCTAATTTGCATCTCTGATCTTTTTAGTTATTCACGATCCTGAAATACCTAAAAAAATATATGTACTATCAGAAATGAAATTCCATAAATATTTTAAAAATAAATTTGATAAAATTTGAAATAAATACATTAAATTAGAAGGAATGTTTACTTACTTTAAAGTAGTGTCACTTCCGAGATTACCTCGTAAACAGGCTTTTTAATAAATAAATATTAAAAATATAAACAAATCAGAATAATTATAAAAGTTGAATATTCCATTAAAATAAGACTTAACTATTAAAAAAAATACATGAGATATTCGTGATAATTAAAAGTAAAAAGTAAACAAAGTAAAAACAATCGTTTAGTGGGGAGGTAATTTCAACAGGTGAATACTATAAAAATGCCAATAAATAAAACGGCATAGGTAAATAGTTATTTGTATATTAAACTGAATATCATAGTGTTTTTATTTCTGTTTAATTTTGGTGTTTTCATTTAATTTCTTAAGAAAAAAGAATACTAAACTTAAAATATCTATTATTAAGCGTATTGTATTTTTTTCTTATTGTTAAAACTCGGGTTTTATTTAAGCCGACACATGTTTCCGGTAACACCTATATCGCGATAAAAATCCCAGTTTATTTCGTCTTTAAGTTTAAATGATCAAATAAATACAAAGTTTTGAAGAAAAAATTTCTTGCGGTAACTCTTGACATTATTTTGCAACTTTCTTCAAGTGCGATTTTTTACAGTTCCAAAATCGACCTAGCCTAATGCTTATATATATATATGAAATGAATTGTTTGAACATTATATATATGAAATGATTTGTTTGAACATTATTTTATTATAATATTAGTCAAATTAAGCCTATAACACAATTTTCGATTCATCGTAAAAACCATATCTGCTCTGAAATGTATCGTAATGTCAATAAATGTAAACATGTTACGGAAATTAACGAAGATTAAAGAAATTTGGTTATATGCAACCGACAGTTTGAAATGAATTGTTTGAACATTATTTTTTTATCGATACTCGTATTTAAGTAGATATTCTGTTTATAATCAAACAGTATCATATATTTATTTCTACCGGCCTGATTATTTACGATAAATTTTTGTTACGAAGTCGAATTTCGTAATTTGACTTCGTAAATTTTTGTAACGAAATTTGACTTCGTAAACGAAGTCAAATTTCGTAATTTGGCCTCTAATGACTGCTTGTCATTAGTGGTCGAGAGGTCTAAGATGCGCCAGATCACTTGGTAGCTTCTTCTGTCGTGGATAGGGGTCGCAGGTTCGAATCCTGCCGAATGACACGCATTTTCGTAAATTTTTCTACGGCTGATCAGCTCTTTGCTGGTTATTCGAAAACAAATTATTTTTTTATTATAAGATTTTTGCTTTTTTTTTTTTTAATAATACTGCTTAAAATTACTAATTAGCCCATAGCTAGTAGGAGAAGAGGCAGATTCATAACTTTCCCAAGAGTATTTGCGCGTAAGTGTATATAACCCAGCGGAAATTGGAAATCGGTTCTATGACGGACACTTGCAAGCCATTGCCCGTTATACGACCCAAAAGTAAGTGAATATAACGAATACATCGTGAATTGAAATATGGCCCACAGATTAACAATTCGGAGCCATTATCGATTACACCACCTACACGTGCAATCTAGTCTTCCCAATTTATCACACATCTAACATTCTCGACGTTCCTCAAGTTTGGCGCTAATACGGAACCGGAGTTTCGGAGTGATATGACCGTAAGCTTCTTTTTTATCGAGTTTTATCACGGCGGCTTGAGGGTAGTGTAGCAACGTTTAGCGATTTGGACGGAGATTTGAGTTTAGCAATTTGGTCGGTGATTCGAGTTTCCGACCGAATGCGTGCTTGTTTTTGTTTTGTTTTTTATTTGGGTACAATATAGTTCAAATTTTACAAGAAGAGGGGTGCACTCGAGGTAAATGCTTACCTTAAGTGGTAGTTTATATGGATTAGGCAGTTAATTGTCATACGTGATACACGCTTGGGCGATCATGAAAGAGACATGACTGACTGGGCAGAAGATTATCCCGCAGCAGGTTGCCATTGCTTTCTGTGGTAGACTGGTTGCCGACTAAGGTTATAGAACCCAATCTGTCATGCTATTTAACCTATAACTGGAAGGAATAGACGGATTAATACCTTTCCCAAGGGTATTTGCGCGCAAGTGAATGCAAGGAATTCAACTGGAATTCGAACTCGGCTCTCCGATTTCTCGTTCCGAGTCGATATCCACTGCGCCACAACGCACATTTATATGGATAGCAGGGGAAAATAACGGTTAACTTGTAGTGATCGGAGTAACAACCTCTTTGGCATTTGTTCTACAAGACCGTGCTTCGTAGGAAAAATCTGTTTGCGCAGAACTTCTCGTCGATGGAATATGGAGAGAGTTTGGATGGTTTGCTATTATGTAAGTGACATGGAGGTTCTAGTAGTGAAGTGGAACCAGATGATGCAGTTTGTCCGTGAACTTTTCATGGGAGTAGAGACAGAGTTGCAATGAACTAACCATATCCCAACTGTGAGAAACTTATTTACGCTCACTTTCATACAAATATAAATCCCTCATATCTTCAACAAATATGTGATAAATAGTTGGGCTGACTTCACTACCTTATTTAGAGCTGACAATTGAATATTGTAATTCTTTCATTTTGTCTTCTTTCTTCGTATTTTATTTTCGTTTCTTTCAGAAATCCGAAAAAGGTCTATCTTTTTTTTATAAATTCTACGTTGTAATTTTTTTCATTTTGTTTTATCTCTCTTAACATTCCATTTTGGCTCATTTTAAAAATCCTAAAATGATTAGTCATCTTCATTATAAATTACACATTGTCATCCTTTCATTTTCTCAGCCTCTTTCTCCATTTTATTTTCGTTTCCTTTAGAAATTTGAAAAAGGTTAACCTTCCATATAAGTTGCACATTGTCATTCTATCTTTAAGAAATCCGAAGAAGGTTAATCATTGTTTTTATAAATTGCACGTTGTCATTCTTTCATTTATCATTCTCTTTCTTTATATTCTATTTTGATTTTTTTTCGAAATTCGAAAACAGTTAATCACCTTGTTAAAGAAATGCACAATATCATTATTTGTTTTTGTCTTCTTTTTTCTTTATTTTTTATTTTCCTCTCTTTTCGAAATCCAAAGAAGGTTAACCATCTTCATTATAAATGATACCTTGTCATTCTTTCATTTTTTCCTTTTTCATGTCATTTTCCTTTCTTTTAAAAATCCGAAACAGCCTAACCATCTTCCCTAGGAATTGAACTTTGTCATTCTTTCATTTCCTGTATACTTCATTTTCCTCTCTTTTAGAAATCCGTAAACGTTTAATTATTTTCATTATAAATTGCACAATGTCATTTTTTGATTTTTTCTTCTTCCTTCTTATTTTACTTTCTTTTCTTTTAAACATCCGAAGAAGATTAATCTTCTTCATTAGAAATTTCACATTGACATACTTCTATTTTTTCCTCTTTCTTCAAATTTTATTTTCGTTTATTTTAGATATTCGAAAATATTGATCATTCTACTTATAAATTGCACAGCGCCATTCTTTAATTCTGTCTTCCTCTTTCTTAACGTTCCATTTTCTTTTATTTTAAAAATCCTAAAACGGTTAGTCATCTTCATTATAAATTGCACATTGTCATTCTTTCATTCTGTCAGCCTATTACTTCGTATTTTATTTTCGATTCTTTTAGAAATTCGAAAAAGGTTAATCATCTTCCCAATAAATTGCACGTTGTCAATCTTTCATTTTGTCTTCCTTTTCCTTTATAATTCATTTTCGTTTTATTTTTCACGCTTTTGTTTGTTTTGTTTTTGTTTTTTTTCTTTTGAGTCATTTATTTCCTTTTTCTTTAGAAAATTTGTTTTTAAGGCATTAACAATGTCATATGTTTTTTTGTCACAGGTCATATAATTCTTTCGTTCATTCTCATTTCTCTCACCATTTCTTTTTCTATGTGCCTTGTCTTTTCAGGACGTCTGCGATCATGGCCTTCCACGTCTTCTTATCCCTGCTGGCTCTTAGCACGCTTTCTCCCGTTACACCACACAAACCCCTGCTCTACCATCCACCTGCTCAGGCCCGTCAAGTATGTTACACGCTGCTTTCCCCTGTTTCTCTTTGTCGCTGTGAGTATCAGATTTTCTATGCCTTCCTTCTTCATTGCATATCTCAGGAGCTGTCTCTTCCTGATGCTCAGTATTAATTTTCATTTTCGATTCCATCCTTTCCAAAACTTTATCATTGCTCACATGCTCGATCCATGACATTCGTAGCATCCTTCTATAGAACCACATTTCAGTTACTTCAAGTTTTTCCTTCATTTTCGATGAGATTGTCCAGCATTAACTGCCATATTGAAGAACTGACATCACATAGCAATCCAGTACTCTCTTTGTTTCTAGTGAAATTTTCTTGTCTCTTAATACTATACTCAGCTTCTGGAATGCGTCCTTCGCCATGCCAATTCAACTTTGGATCTCTGTATCGTACTTTTCGTCTTCTGTTAGAAGATATCCCAGATATTTAATTTTTTTTTTTGCTTGATTTTAGTATACCACCCAACCTGTATTTAGCATATATACCTTATTCGCTGATTTCTTTTACGGTTTCAGGTTTCAAATTATTTGATTAGTTTACTATTTGTTTTAGTTTTTTGTTTATGTTTAATTATTCCTTCGTCTTTAGATTTATTGTATATCTTTCCTTCATTCGTGATTCTTTCTTTTCTTTTTCCTTTTTTACTGATTGTTATTAGTTTTTTTCCAGCATATTTAATCAGTTCTTCATTTTAAAACTTATTCTTTCAGAGTCTTCGGAAAAATATTTTCTTTCTATCATTATTTTTATACTTTTATATTTTTCTACCTTTCTTTCATTCATTCATTCTGATCTACATTTTATTTTTATTCCTGTATATTTATTTTAATGTTTTCAATCAAAATAGGTTTTTCTTTCTCTGTTTCTTTCTTTCTTTTTCTTTTTTTCATTTTTCTTTTTTTCATTTTTCTTTCTTTCTTTCTTTTCCTTATTTTGCATTCTTTCTTTCTGATCGCCTTACATTTTATATTTTATTCTTTCATATTTATTTATTTTAATGCTTCATTTAAAGTTTTTCTTCTATAGAATCATCTTATTTCTTTTTCAGGATTTTTCTTCTTTCTTTCTATTTTTTTTTCTGTTCACTTAACAATTATTTTTCTTTCCTTCATATTTATTTGTTTTATTTAATTTTTTAAAATTATTTTCCGATATCATTTTGTCTGTCGTTCTGTTTGTCTTTTTTCTTTTTTCTTTATTTCTGATTGAATTACATTTTACTTTTATTCATGCTCATTCACTTATTTTAATGTTTCATTTTAAAAAATATATTTCTTTGTGATTTTCTTTCTTAATTTCTTTCTGTCTCTTATTAAGTTACATCTCCCTATTGTTGTTCAGTTCTCTGCTTCAGGCGTGAAAAAATTATATAATTTTATATAATTCTTGAAGATATACAATATCAAAAAGTACAAAGCAAAGTCATCAGGCTCATTACATAACGGTTTTATTTACAGAAAAGGCATAAAGTTATTAAGTGAGAAATGAATGAACACCCTGCAGTCACTACCAGTGATTCATTTAATGGTGCATTTCAATATACTAGAGAAATTGAAAAATAGGTTGAAGTAAAATCAAACAAAGTAAAAAAATACGATTCTCCAGGCGAGGGACGTATTACACATTTCAAGGCTAACGTTTTCCGCTGATATGAAGTAGAAAGATTATATTGAATCAATTTCTAGGGCTGCTGCAAGGAAGGTTTGTTCACTATGTAGTGCTAAACAATTTTTATTGCCAAAATCTACCATATACATGTATATTCACCAATGCATTGAATATTACTGTCACAACTAGTCTAGTGCTTCTGTTATGTATTTAGAGATTCTCGATAAAATACAAAGAAGAATTTGTTATGTTATAAGTTCTGACCTGGCATCTAGTCTTCAATTATTTTTAAACAGCCAAAACGTGGCTTCTCTGTGATTTTTTTATAAATTCTTTCATGGGTATTTTTATGAACTTTATTACCAAGACATTATGAGTTTAAGTGCAATACTCTACTGGCGTTAAGATGTCATCATTTTACACTATTTATATTTTTCGGACTATTGTCCTCATCGTTGCTGACATGTTTGTGACGTTTCGGCCGTTGTACGCCCAGCCTTTCTTCAGGTACTACGAATTTCGAACTGAACCCTTTATTAAGATCACTGGGGTATATCATTCTCATTCCATATGCGAAGACGCTTCTGGTAGCCATGAGTTATCACTCTTTAACTTGACTCTCAGTGGTAAGCAAATAACAAGATATTTGTTTACCACTGCTATAGCTTGATATTGAACTCACAACTCTTTGCGTCAAAGAGTTGTGATTTCAGTGCCAGGCTACAGCAGTGGTGAATAAATAACTTCGAGTATCAAGTTAAAGTTAAATAACTCATTGATACCAGAAATGGCATTGCACATGAAATAATAATGATATAACCCAGTGATTGTAGTAAAAGGTTCGGTTCGAAATTCGTAGTAACTGAAGAAGGCCGGAGCTTAAAGCGGACGAACGTCATAAACATGGCAGCAAAAATGAAGGCAATCGTCCGAATAATGTAAATAGTGTAAATATTACCTCATCTTAGAAGTATAGACAAATACATCATTTTACATTTGAAATGAGAAACTCTAACCGTAAATTCTACGCTAACAGTCTCTTTTTACGCGCTTCTGGCTTATGAAACTCTTTTTCAGTTTTTTCTTTCCTGTTTACTTCAAAAATTTAAATGCAATATTAACTTTTATTTTGTTTTGTTAATTCTTGTCCTTGTCCTTGTCCTTCTCTCTCTCTCTCTCTCTCTCTCTCTCTCTCTCTCTCTCTTAATAATGTTTTTTTTTCTCTTATACTTCTACTTCAACAAACTTAAGTCACTGGTGCCGCCTCCTCAAGAAATTACTCGTGCAAGTAGACTGGCAACAAAGTCCCACCCATTTACAATTAGATCAGCTAAACGCAGCCGACAATTCTACTCCATCAGCTTCTTTGTCGCACTTCCCGCCTGTGAAACTCCCTTCCGTATGCTTGCTTTCCTAACGGCTACAACATCCAGGAATTTAAATACAATGTCAATTCCCATCTTGACTCCAGTCCTTTTTGCATCACCCCGTCTGTTTTGTTCTTTTCCTTTCTCTCTAGCTTCGCAACTGTTTTCACACTTGTGTCCCCATCCTTCTCTTGCCTTTTTTGTGACACCCCCTGTAACTGGTTGGTCTTTTTCTTCATTGCCTAATCTTTTATTCTTTTATATAATCCCCTGCGCCTCATTTGCAGTACCGCCTTGCTTGGGGTGAAACTATTAAAAGAATTATCTAGAACTCAGTAACTCCATGCATCTTGGTGTTTTTATTGCCTTAACCCTATCGGGCCATTCGTATCATATTTGATACAGTATTTCCCTATAAGGAAACATTTGGTATTTCCCTATAAGGAAACATTTGGTATTCATTGACTGAGCAGTCAGTACTGCTTTCATTTGAAATTTATAAAATATTTCTCTTAAAAAATTTTTCAGGAAAATATTTCTTTCAATTGTTTTCATACTGTATCAAATATGATACGAATGGCCCTAGAGGGTTAATAATATAATATGATTAAGGCTTCTACTTGTCATAAAGTGGGGGATCAGTTCTATATTGTTATGAAGTAATAAACAGATCCCCCACTAATTACTACTTAACCCTCTAGGGCCATTCGTATCAAATATGATACGAATGGCCCTAGAGGGTTAAGTGGGTTAAAAAGATAAAGTAATAAAAATTGTACGTTTATTGTACAAATGACGTCATATGAAGAAAGAATTTATAAATCTTGTCTCAAGAATGAACGTATCATGTTTTTTTTACATGTATTAAATAATTAATAACCGCTTCAGCTTTCTGAATATATCAGGGAATTGTTAGCAAAATCTTGTCTACCGTGCTGACAACATTAAGTACTTCAAAATGCCAGAGTGGGTCGAAGATACAACCTCCACACACCAAAATACAGGTAGATCTCGCTACTTGCCAGTGCAGAATCACTTTCACATATCGTTGTTCTTCGGTTAGTTTAAGTAGCGAGATGGTAACGGCTGGTGGCGTTCTCGGCTATTTGCATAGATTAAATCACTTGTCACTCAGCGGTTACCCATCTGACTACTCAACAGGCAAAGTCTTGTTTCAACGAGATATAATTGTAAACCACAGGTAAAAAATAATGAAAAAATCAACTTTAGACAATATATTCATAATGTATATATGCATATACAACAACTGATTCGAAAATTTTAAAAAATATTTGAAAATGTAGACAGAACAACTTAGTAAGATGTTAAAATGAATTCTTATATATATATATATATATATATATATACTCACGCAGAAAGAAAGAAAAATACTGGATTTTAAAATTAAATACATATAGGCTAGGGTTAAATAGGGACTTAGGTATTTTGAATCTTTATAAATATTTCAATAGTTAAAATTTTTTTAGATACACTTAAATTTTTTTTCTTTAAAACTACATTTAAAAGTATTATTACAGTTATGTTTATGTTTAAAAATATTCAAACTCTATTGCTTTCTACATCACGCGATGTAAACATCACGCGACGGACGCTTCTCGCAACGGACGCTTCTCGCAACGGACGCATCTCGCGACGAACGCATCTCGCGACGAACGCTTCTAGTTTAAATTTTAAAGTCATTTGTTTCTGATGAAAGGCCGAGGCGGGTCTGAAATATCAAATATATATATATATATATATATATATATATATATATATAATAGAAATAAATAAATACTGTCAAAAAATATATTTTTAACTTACAACTTTTCAGTAGTCTTTCCTATATATATATATATATATATATATATATATCGGGGAGAATTTTTTTTTTATCACCCCGAGCAAGGCGGTAACGCCTCTTAACCTGTTCAATAGACATGGATGGAGTGTGAAATGGGCGATAGATATTGGAGATGATATACAAGCTGCAATCAGTGGTGTAGCGTTAAATGTATTATCTGGAATATTGAAAAATGTGGTGTTACCCGTTAAATGCCATTACTTCCAAGTCAGCACTGCCACAGAGTTTCATTTATGGGTTAGTTATTTTACGGGTGCACCTAAGTGTACGTGTTTGTTATGAGAATACATTGAATGCGTGTGTGCGTGTGTGCATGTGTCGGACGGCTATGTAAATATGTACTGTGTGTGTGAAATATTTGCATCATGTATATGTTGGTGTGTACATGAGGGGGGACATTTCGAAGTCTGAGCTAAGAAATCATAGGCGCTCACAGACCACCAGCACTCGTATCAGAGACGGCAAACACTGACATCAAAACCACTTATAGTGTGGTCCACTATGCACTAGCCAATGTATTTAAAACCCAGGAGGGGCCAAACTCCGTGATAGTATAACATGGTAGCATCAACGCTTGACATACAGTGCACTTGCATGGGCTATGCTTTTTTTTATAGAGAGAGAGTGTTTTCATCGTGCTGCAAAAGCAACTGACCACTTTAAACAAATCTTAGTGAAGGTTTATCGGTATTTAGATGTCTAATAGCTGAAGAAAAGTGCATGCAGGACAGAAACCTAATACATAAGTGTAAAACGAAGTACACCATCTACTGCTGATACACATTTATTTTTTTTTTAATCGTTTCACCCCTAGCAAAGCATTCCACTACCACTGTAGCGCAGGGGGTTACATAGGGTCAAGGGAGTGATGGGAAAGGATGGTTAGACCTTGGAAATGTTAGAAGGAGGGTGATAGAAAGGGTACCGAGAATGAGCGTTGGTTAGATGGTGAGAGTGTTTGAGAGAATAGATGCAACTTAGCGTGTTAGGATGTGTCTATTGACCTTACATTTAAACTCCTGGAGATTGTAGCCGTCGGGGAAGCAATCGTGTGGAAGAGAATTCCACAGTCGGGAAGTGCGAGAAAAGAAACTGTTGGAGTAGAAGTTGCGGTTGCATTTTATCGGTTTCACTGTAAAAGGGTGGGATCTAACTGCCAATCTAGTTTCTCGTGCAAATTCGTATATAGGGAGCACCAGTGATCTAAGTTAATCGGAGCAGAGGCCGTGAAAGTATTTATAGAAGAGACACAGATTCCACCAAATATATACATGTGTGTATGTGAAAGAGAGATAGAGATAGTGAGTGTGCACGTGCATGTGGGTGTGTGGGATAAAATATAATTTATAAGGTGCATTACACACTCTTGTGCAAATTAACTGAAACAACTGCTTGAGTTTCCTTTCTTTCGTCATGTGGTCAGTTTTAGAACCACTAGGGCCAGAGGATGTAATCAATTTTTATTTTTCGCCTTCAAAGGGAAATACGATGGAAGGCGATGATCGAAGCGAGAGTAGAGATATTGAACAGAAATAGAAAGTAGGGAGGGAAAAACTTAAGGTATCCTTATTCGGGTTCATATAAACCAAAAATATGTTTGCATTCTGACATCACCTCAGACATCTCATTTGCCAAACTCCTTTGCTATGTACACGATCTAACTGCCAATTCCCTTGCATGACACAATCTGCACATAGTATGACAAATTTTATAAAGCATGGCACTTTTTATAATGCAATATACATGTATTATGTACAGTGCATACGTAATTACATATGTACGTACATACACACAAATATTATTTTATGAATGCATACGGTATATGCAGCGTATATATTAACTCACCCACCCACAAACACACACATACAAACATTCTTACTCACTCAGACTCAATAGTAAAAAAAAATCACCGTTAATCTAAACTTATTGATAAATGGAACTTTATCTCTCTCTGTGTGTCGTGTGTGTCCGTTATCTATAGACTCCGAAACGGCTGAACCGATTTTCTTGAAAAATTACACGGTTGTACTATAAGCGTCTGCGAATGTTTTTGGCTAGATATTGTATCGAGGTACACCCGATAAATATCGAAAATCAATAATCGAAAAAATTGGGTTATAGAAGGAGTGGCCCGATTTTAATAAAACTTGATACACTTATAGACAAAAACATAAGAAACGATATTCAGAAGTTTCAAGGTTGCAGTTCTTACAATAGTGCAGAAAATCGATAATATATATATATATAAAAGGCAAGATGTTAGTGTGTATGTCTGTTTATGTCTGTATGTCCTTTATACAAATCCACAATTTTTATCCGATTCTCACCAAACTTTACACAAATATTCTTTAGGCTGAGTCTGAGCTCCAGAACCATGGATTAGTTTTAAAGCTTTCATTACACCTGAGCAACGCCGGGCTATACTGCTAGTATCTCAGAAAAATGTACTTAAAAATCAAATTGCTTCTTGTGGGGCGTGCGCTCCACGTTGGGAACCCCGGGTCTTTTTTTCTCCAGAAAATAAAGTTACTGTTTTCTTTAAACAACGAACCACACGTCTACAAAATCACGACCAGCATGCATCTATAGAAGTCTCGTTCTTTTATCTTACTATATCCCTTTATCCCATTGATGATCACTGATTTCCACAGCTTCCTATCTTTTTAGCTCAAATTTATATTTTCTCATTTGAATATGCCTTATTCACTGTTCTGCCATCTTTTGTGGTACGTTGTAAGCTGTTTCACTGCATCTCCTTGTAAGTGTTAAATTCTCCAAGTTCTCTTTCCTTATTATATATTCCAGGAATATCAACTGTCGCTTAAGTACAAGATTTCTTTCTGTTTCTATTTCCCTTAAAACTTCCTTCTTACTCATCTGGTCTGACCATGGTATTCTTAGAATTCTGTAAAGCCACATATCTTTTACCACAATTCTTCTTTTAATTGCTTACGGCCTATCGCGTTGAATACACCGGTTCTCGCACGATCACCGAAGTTAAGTAACGTTGAGCCTGGTCAGGACTAGGATGGGTGACCGCTTGGGAATACTAGGTGCGGTAAGCGTATAGTGACGGACGTGCGTTGTGGTGCAGTGGATATCGGCTCGGAAAGAGAAATCGGTGAGCCGAGTTCGAATTCCAGTCGAATACCCTCCATTCACTTAAGTACTGGTACCCTTGGGAAAGGTATTAATCTGTCCCTTTCCTCCAGTTATGGGTTAAATAACAAGGGTAGGACTTGGGGACCCTGCTCTTAAAAACAAATCCCAATGAATCTTGATACTCGAAAAAAATTTTGTAAAAAAATGAAATAACCTTACCCAAAAATCATTGGTTATGACCTTAAATGATCCCATAAGGATTGATAGGTCGTTAAACCTCGAAACAAACAAACAATCTTTTTATTTGTGACCAATTTGGCAATCATTCACTACCATATAGGATAACTGATATTATATAGAAGTGTTGGTTTTTTGTTTGTTCTTTGTTTTTGCTGAACTTTTCCTGGTTCTTATTATTTGATTATATTTTATATCCTTATTCTAATGTGCCTTCGGATTTCGGTGTCACTTATCCGGCTTATGTTAACATACTTCAGCGCTATCTACTATTTCGTAGAAGCGTGATAAATAAATATCTAATTCAAATCTCGTAACATTCTAGCAGTTTTTTTTTAAGTTAAATTGTGCAAATTAATTGAAACAACGGCTTTAGTTTCCCTACTTTCAACATAGGGTCAGATTTAGACACACTGGAGTGACAGGTGTAATCAAGCTCTATTTTCTCCTCAGATTAGATCATGTGCAGCAGTATGAATCTGCTTTTGGAGTGTATGACAAAATTTGTTTGGCCTTGAAAAATATATCGTAATCCGTGATTGCATCAGAGTTTTATCACACCCAGATACTACAGTCAATTAGTTGCCTTACGACAATTGCATGCGATCGACGTTCCCCCAAGAAGCATACGAAAATTGTAACGCTACACGAACATGCTGGCAAGCCTTAAAAAGAGATCGCGGATATTATTGATGACATTCTTTCATCTGTCAGTTGTGTAGGCGAAAAAACAAACTGGATCCATCAGTCCAAAACCTAAAAGAAAATGCGTTCGAAAGAGAAAAACAAAGCCAAAAGACGACGTATATGCAATATAAATATAAAAAAAATTAAAATATTTCGAATGAAAACACAGGCAAAATTATATGTAAAAATAATAACAAACCACAAATAATTAAGTAATCAATAAGAAATCATGAGTGAAATGTTAATAACCAACAATATAAACTAGCTACATATCCGCATTCGGATACACAATTATATTTTTCTTTTAATCATATCACCCCGAGCAAGGCGGTAATGCCACTGATGTGCAGGGGGCTACATAAGAGTAAAAAGATTAAGTAGAAGAGAGTGAAGAGGAAGACGAACCAGTTAGAAAGGAGCAAGAGAAGGATGGGAATACAGGTGTGATGACAGTTGCAAAGGTGGAGAGAAAGGAAAGGATATACGGGATGGTGAAAGAACTAGAGTCAAGTGGTGGTTAATAGATGAGTATTAGATGAGTATTAGATGAGTATTAACATTGCAGATATTATTTACTCAATAACAGCTCAGTGAACGTTAAGATAATACAATAGACTTTTCAATCCATAATGAACCACTGACAAGCATATATAAATAGTCGAGTCAAAACGTAACACGCTTGGATTGAAGATTGTGTTGAAACATAAAATCGACAGTGGCTGTTTGATGTTGATCTCATTGTCCACTTATATATTTGCATACGCTCTATTTCGAATCACTTTTACCCATAAAAATAGCATATATTATAACTATATTTGCAATATATATATATATATATATATATATATATATATATATATATATATATATTACAAACCGAAATAGTGTTTATTTCAACGAGAGAAATTGTCCTGTGTCCATAATGTTATTTGTGTCGCTTTAGACTCGAGAGTCCCCTTTAGATCGAAACACGCGGAGCGACACAAATACCATTATGAACACTTAATATATCATACACTTTAACTTTAAATCTACACTTTAAACAAAACGTTCACGGCTTCTCACACTTTTCTAATATATTCTTATATATATATATATATATATATATATATATAAGAATAGTGACTTCTTCATTTATTTTTTTTTAACAATTGTTCATCTCCCATATGCGTGTTTCATACAGCGACAAGCCATTCCTTGTTACAGTTGCGCGCTACAGCGCATTCAACGCCCATAGAACTGTGATTCATACAGCAGCTAGGCTGACCCGACCTTAGTTTCTGGGTGAGAGCGCATCATCTGTTATGATGAGCAGTTTGAACTCGGCCGGTACGTTTAAACCTTCGATCAGGATGACTTTTGATTCCGTGCAAAAACAACCATCGACGGAATTCTTCAATCAAAGGCATGGTTCAATTCGTGCAATTGTTTTTCAGCATTTTTCCAAAGTATCGCACGCTGGTATTACATCCTCAGACTAATCTTCTTTAGATTTTTCATGATAGAAAAACGAACATTGTAATCACGCGGAGGCGTGCCTAACATATAAGATTAAATAAGGAATACACTGTAATATCTTGATATCTTTCGCTAAAGCAGCATAAATTTAAAAATTTCCGAACATCTCCGTATTTTATTTATTCCTACAGTGTTTCTGACGAAGCCAAAATAATAATAGCGAAAAACGTCTTCCTCCCTATTCATTATTACACCCTTTTTTTCAATTTAATCAATACTTTCAATCCAATTATAATATACACACACACACACACACACACACACACACACACACACACATATATATATATATATATATATAAATATATATATTAACATATATATTAACAATAAAGCCAGATGGAGTCAAAAGCCACAGTTCGT
Organism: Ascarosepion bandense; assembly: GCA_037127315.1. Lineage (NCBI taxonomy): Eukaryota > Metazoa > Mollusca > Cephalopoda > Sepiida > Sepiidae > Ascarosepion > Ascarosepion bandense. Next base: position 6,991,607 of record JBBBDQ010000327.1, on the reverse strand, counting down.
AGAATTTACTTTATAAAAGTGCTCAATACAAAGTAGAGCAATATATTATTATAGTATTTTTATTATAAGTGATAATATTAAAAGCATTTTTAGAGCTATCGACACAAGAGATATCGCGTTTCATTGCTATGAACTGTAATTTGTCACGCAATTTAGGCAGCATATCTTCACTCAAACAGGTCTCCTGAAATAATATCGATATCTTGTACTCATTTTATACTGATACTTTGCAGCTTTTTGGTCGGTTTCTTGATGTTACGATAAAATTAATCAAGAAAGACGTCGTTATTTTTTCTACCCAAAGTACTTTCGGTGTTTCCCAAATTTCTCTTCAAGAGTAAATTACAAAGACAAACTTATTATAACTGCGATACATTCTGTATTCCACTGTGGTAGTGATAAAAAAACAACGGACACGATCTGCTATAGCTGTTATAAAATTTTAATTTATCCGTTTGTAGCAATGGAACTTTTCCAAAACAAGCATCCTAATATTTGGGAGGTTATTGTTGTATACCTGCCTATATACAGGAATGGAATGTTCCTATCTTCTTACATATGTGAACATTATTGAAATAAAGGGTAGCAGAGTTGAGAGTTATACTAACTAACAGTTCAATAGCAGTTTATCTACTTCACACAGTGTGCGAGTTTTGTATTTGTTGATATACTATTATTCCCAACCTCCGTTTTGGTGATTACTCACGCACTAACCTTTTAGTGTTACAACAGTTATTATGAGTGCATCATTAACGCAATGAAGTGTATCTAGCAAATATTTAATGCTAATTTGCATTTGTAGCAATTTCGATAAATACAACAGATAAATTAAAATTGATGAATTTCCCCTATCAAATCAAGAAACTGATGAGAGAACAGAAAAGAATCAGTATAAGAATAAATAGACACACTATTTATTTTTATACACTCATCTATATATTATATTATAGATAGATGAAACACTGCAATATCCATAGATAGATACATAGATAGATCAATAGTTTTCTTTCCTTAAAAATGTTTCTTTTTTTACCTATTCTTTCAACTCAGTAACACCTTGTATTTTAGTGGTTTTACTACCTTACATGGGTTGCAGTGATTAAAACGAAAAGAAAAACTAGGCAGATAGATAGATAGATGGATAATGATCAGATTAGAAATAAGACAGAACGGTATATGATATTAAGGGAGGTGTTGGATAAGATAGATAGATAGATAGATAGATAGATAGATAGATAGATAGATAGATAGATAGATAAGTATCAGATTAAGAGAAATAAGACTGATCATAATATGCTATTAATGGTGATGTTGAAATATGTTAAAAAAGAGAAATACAGTAAAAACAGTAAAGAAAGAAAGACAGAAAGAAAGAAAGAAGAAATAGGAAAAGAAGAAAAAGATGATACTAATGGAATAAAATGATGTCGAACAAATCACGTGACCTCTTTTCCACTTTAGATAGTGAAACCGCCATTTTCTTCTTGAGCTGTCTGGAAATGTCTGTAGGCTTTTAGAGACATTGCCGTCTATGGTAGACCAGACGTATGTAAAATTTCAATAAAATGCTGAATAAGAGGCAAGCAAAATGAAGACTATAAAGCAAAGGATATATCGAAAGAAAAAACAGAAAATTCAAACACGTCATAAATGCAAGAAAATAGTCATTTCCAGTTCTTTACGTATTCCGTTACGAAATCATTTACCTGGACCTAGTTCAATATGCATAAGTCCCAAGAGCCACTCCGAGTAGATCGTTACAGAGTAAGAGACACAGTTTTTAGAGTCATGTGCGGAAGGTACCGGTGAGCCTTAGATTTGAATAGATTATGATTGGGGAGACATCTTTTTGGGAGTTGGTTGCATATAAAAATACTTCATGCAAAAAAAAGTTCCTAGAGCAGAACTTACATCTTATCAATGGAATACGAAGGAAATAATGATAGTTACTGTTAGGGCGCCGCCCCTATCTGACTGCATAATGGACTGTTCCCATTGCTATATATAGCAATGGTGGATTCTCTACAGGGGAGTGATAGAGAGAGTCATAGAGTGTCATAGAGAGTCGTACAAAGTCACTTGAGAGTCAGTGCGAGAGTTAGACATACTTCCGGTGGCGTACCGGAAGTAATCACGTATACACACGTCTTACGACGGATTGGACTATTGTATCTTTCCTATTGTAAATATTACTAATCACTTCTGTACCTACTAACCGTCTTTCCGCGGAATACAACTTATATTCTGATTCTGTTGTTGAGTTATTCATTTATACTTGGCGACATAACAGTTACAACGTGAGTGATATGTCGGGACTTAGCCCTGAAAGTTAGAACTAGTGGCACTATGAAATTTCGTGGGTTTCGACACTTCCATTGACATAGGTATATAGCTGCACTGTTTCATCTGTAAGAAAAGAGGTAGGATGATATATAATTCATCACACAAAAGAACGCGGAGACATTTTTAAATTCTATAAAAACTTGCAAAGCGAAGATTTGGTAGTTTCTATCCATACATGGTAGCAGTTATCTATTTTTCGGATTGATCTGTCTATAGTCTTAATAGAGCGGTACAGGGAACTGAAAAATTTTCCATCAACTTTAGCAAAGGATCGCATGTGCGAGTTCTACTTGAGGCCTGGGTTGAGCTTGTCCCAATAGTCGCTCAACAGTCACTCATCGAGAGAGGTGAAAGTTCAGAGTCTGCCCGATGATGATGCTAGGACGGTGGTTTTGTTTTCTCATAAAGTTATTGAACATTTTATTTTTCTGTGCATGGAAGTAATGCTCATGTGCAGGATCGAATAGATGTCAGAGTTTCTGGAAATTTTTAAATGCGTTCAGTATTCTTTTTAATCAGTCCCATTATTCCGATTATTATTGACATGCTGGTTGCATTTAAATACCACGTTCATAAAATTTCTCTTTCCAGGTAGCCATATTTTGAAAATTTATCAAATAATTTTGCTGAGATGAGTTGTATTTATTAGAGGTGATGTCCATGTTTTTATTGCTATATTCAATCTGTTGTCTTGTATAATATAGATAGTTAGTTGCTTGATTCGCTTTCTACTGATTTGTGTTTTAATCATCTCACCCCAAGCAAGGCATTCCACTGCCACTATTGCACATGGGGCTACATAAGGGAAGGTAAAGAGAAGGAGTGGTTAGACATAGGGAATGTCAGGAGGAAGGTGACAGATGAGTAAGGATAGCGAGGATGAGGGTTGGGCAGATGGGAAGAGTGTTTGATAGAATGGGAGCAGGTTAGTGTGTTAGGAGGTGTCTATTGACCTTACATTTAAACTCCTGGAGATTGTAGCCGTCGGGGAAGCAATCGTGTGGAAGAGAATTCCACAGTCGGGAAGTGCGAGGAAAGAAACTGTTGGAGTAGAAGTTACGGCTGCATTTTATCGGTTTCACTGCAAAAGGGTGGGATCTAACTGCCAATCTAGTTTCTCGTGCAAATTCGTATTTAGGGGGCACTAGTGATCTAAGTTAATCGGAGCAGGAGCCGTGAAAGTATTTATAGAATTATCAACACTTTGTTATTTCTCATAAAGTGAATGTAATAAACTCGACTGGAATTCAAATTGAAATATCCCGTACCAATATTCATGCACAACAACGAATGTTCTTTGACCAGGAGAAGAGGAGAAATGCAAGAGAAGGAAAAAAAGACCAAATAATATGCTTCATCCAGAAAAGAATTAATCTTGCCTTAGGCAGATTTTGTTTTGTGCAACAGAATCCACCAGAAATGTGATGTGCCATGTGTCAACACGAGGACAAATATTTAAGTGACGTCAGCTATCACGGAGCTTAGATTTGAATCCAGAGTTTCAATTCAGATTTTTTTCTATCTTGTTAAGTTTATATCTTATGTTGTTGTTGTTATTATAATTCCTGTTATTGTGTTTAACATTTGCATTGAGTCGGACCATATCATAGGTCACCTTTTGACAAAGCCTATCCACCCAGAAACAAAGTTTACAGTGAAAACATCGTAAGCAGGATGTTGCATATGGGCAATGAGAGAATCTAGCAAACCAAATTTGTAGTCCTGAAATGCAGTGCATGATGGGTAAGACCTAATCATTCCGAATCAGAATTGTGCTTTCTATGTATGCGTTGTGCGTTGTGTAATGGATATCGGATCGGAATGAGAATTTGGAGAGCTGAATTCTAGTTCCAGTCAAATTCGTTTCATTCACTTATGCTCTTCCTTCGGGGAAGGTATGCATCCATCTCCTCTATAGATTAAATAGGACGACAGATTGGGATCTATAGACTTGCTTGGTAACTAATCTACCGCGGAAAGAAATGTCAACCTACTGCGAGAAAACCTCTTGTTTAGTCGGTCATGGGTCAAAATACATGATCGCCCAAGCGTGTATCACATATGGTAGCCGAAGTGCATACAATGTCATATAGAGGTTTTTGATTAACGACTAATTCACTTTTGTTGCACACTTTCTTCTAGTGAGTGCAGAGCCAGGGATCGAACCACAGACCGTTGGATTTCAATTCAACGCTCTCCCAGCTGGCTTCTTGCTACGCCTCTTCCTCTTCCTCCTCCACTTTCCTCCTTCCACCTTTTCACTGCGTCTCTCTGCGTCAGCTTCTCGCCAAGAAATTGACGCCACCAACTCCTCGGTGAACTTGGTCGGTCGGTTTTATCTATCCATAATCCATTTCTCTACCCATAATCCATTTCCTCAGTCTATAAAAATTCCACTCGAGGGCCTCCTCTCTTTTTTCCTTTAGAATGAGCTGAAGGTGGATTATTAAGACAGCGGTGAGTATTATTATTATTTTCTTTCTTTGGAACAGATTACTGCCCTGCACGCCAGACACAAACGAACCCTCTTTTTTCCAGAGCCGCCGCTAGTCGCCCTTTCATGTTCACAACTTTGTTGATTGGTTGTTTTGTTTTTAGGCATATCAACCTAGGAGGGTCATTTATTGCCAACTAATTTTTTTTATTTATTTATTGCTGGTAATACCTTCTTCTTTCAACAATTTATTGTTGTTATTTTTTATATAAGTTTTTGTGTCTAGTAATACTTTTTTCTTTCTGAATATCAAGATTCATTGGGATGTGTTTCTAAGGGCAGGGTCCACAAGTCCTACCCTGTTAACCCTCCATAACTGGAGGAAAGGGACGGATTAATATCTTTCCCAAGGGTACCAGTGCTTAAGTAAATGCAGTGTATTCAACTGGAATTCGAACTCGGCTCAACTATTTCTCTTTCCGAGCTGATATCCACAGCACCTTAAGCTCATCCGACACTATACGCTAACAGCACCTGGTATTCCCAAGCGGTCACCCATCTAACTACTGACCAGGCTCAACGTTGCTTAACTTCGGTGATCGAGCGAGGACCGGTGTATTCAACGTGATATGGCCGTAAACCTAATTCACTTTGTGTAGTATGAGTTACCACCAAACCACCAGCAGCGATCAACAGCTTTGAAAGGTTGTATCAGGTTGTAAACAGACAAGGTTCACTGCAATGAAGAGCAGTGTAAGGTTGCATAAAGTTCAATCCATGCAATATATTAGAAGAAGCCATGAGCGTGATTTTTAGCAATTCACATAGTAATTTGTTCTATATATATATATATTTGCTTCTTTTGATGTCATAGTCCCAGCAAAAAGATTTCGATCTTGACAACCATATAATTTCATGATTTTTCATAATAATTTATAGTCGATTTGCCGGCATTGTTATCTTTACTGTTGCTATTTATTTTGATTCCTGTTGTATAAACATTTTTCTTCGCAACCAAACACCTAAGGTCGGGAACCAAACACTTAAGGTCAGGAAGGGCATCATGATATTTTTACTGATTATTTTTGCAACAACAACAAAGAAACCTGAGACAACCCATGCATTTTACCTAAATAAAGTTGATCGTAAGGTGTAAATTGTACTAGTAAATACAATTTTTGTACTTCTCTAACGCATGGGTTTTTAATGTTGTAAATTTGTTCGGTCGGTGTGAAATTTTGTCAAGAAGTGTATTTTGCAGTGGGCGAAGTAGGGTGTAGAAAGCAGCTGGCAAGGGTAGATTTTGTTTTGATAACCGGAGGTGGGATAAAATGCACCGGAAATGTGATGCGCCATGTGGCAACATAAGGACAACTATTAAAGTGACGTCAGCTATCACAGAGTTTAGAGTTAAATCCAGGGTTTTGCAATGACCACTTGAAGAAGAAGAAATCAGCTAGTCGGGTTCAGCCCGCTGCTGATCGTATGCGCGTGTGTCTAATCCGACCAGATCCGACCCACCCATTCCACAATACGGTCAAGTCACCTAAGAAGAGCGAATAAAAAAAATTGTATAATTTATATAAGACGTGTTGATGTTCCTCATTATGAATTGAGAAACTATCGAATTTATAAAGGTGAAATTTGAGTTCAGTTTACATGTTTCGTCATTTTGACTGAGAAGAATTTCCGTCATTTTGAATAGGAAAAGATCATCAATTTATTAACTGTTAAAATGTGGGTTCAGTTTATATATATTTTTTTAATCATATCACCCCGAGCAAGGCGGTAACGCCACTGATGTGCAGGGAGCTACATAGGAGTGAAAAGCTTGGAAAAGAGAAAACCGGAAACCGCCTCCTAAACAGGAAACAAGGGATGAGCCTCTTCAACTGTTCAATGTTTCGTCATTTTCACTGAGAATAATTATCCGTCCTTTGTAAGTGAAAAAGTTCATCGATTTAATAGCTGTGATGATTTGGGTCCAGTTTAAATGTTTCGTCATTTTGACAGAGAAGAATTTCCGTCATTTTGAAGTGAAAAAAAATCATCGATTTTATAACCGTGAAATTAGGGTCCAGTTTATATATTTTGTCATTTTGACTGATGAGAATTTTCATTTCAAAGTGAAAAAGATCATCATTTTATAACTGTGAAAATTTGGTCCAGTTTGTATGTTTCGTCATTTTGACTGAGAAGAATTTCGTCATTTTGAAAGGGAGTAGATCATCGACTTTATATCTGTGAGTATGTGGGTTCAGCTTATATGTTTGGTCATTTTGACTGAGAAGAATCTCCGTCATTTTGAAGGGGAGAAGATCATCGACTTTATATCTGTGAGTATGTGGGTTCAGCTTATATGTTTGGTCATTTTGACTGAGAAGAATTTCCGTCATTTTGAAGGGGAGGAGATCATCGACTTTATATCTGTGAGTATGTGGGTTCAGCTTATATGTTTGGTCATTTTGACTGAGAAGAATCTCCGTCATTTTGAAGGGGAGAAGATCATCGACTTTATATCTGTGAGTATGTGGGTTCAGTTTATAAGTTTGGTCATTTTGACTGAGAAGAATCTCCGTCATTTTGAAGGGGAGAAGATCATCGACTTTATATCTGTGAGTATGTGGGTTCAGTTTATATGTTTGGTCATTTTGACTGAGAAGAATCTCCGTCATTTTGAAGGGGAGGAGATCATCGACTTTATATCTGTGAGTATGTGGGTTCAGCTTATATGTTTGGTCATTTTGACTGAGAAGAATCTCCGTGATTTTGAAGGGGAGAAGATCATCGACTTTATATCTGTGAGTATGTGGGTTCAGTTTATATGTTTGGTCATTTTGACTGAGAAGAATCTCCGTCATTTTGAAGGGGAGAAGATCATCGACTTTATATCTGTGAGTGTGTGGGTTCAGCTTATATGTTTGGTCATTTTGACTGAGAAGAATCTCCGTCATTTTGAAGGGGAGAAGATCATCGACTTTATATCTGTGAGTATGTGGGTTCAGCTTATATGTTTGGTCATTTTGACTGAGAAGAATTTCCGTCATTTTGAAGGGGAGGAGATCATCGACTTTATATCTGTGAGTATGTGGGTTCAGCTTATATGTTTGGTCATTTTGACTGAGAAGAATCTCCGTCATTTTGAAGGGGAGAAGATCATCGACTTTATATCTGTGAGTATGTGGGTTCAGTTTATATGTTTGGTCATTTTGACTGAGAAGAATCTCCGTCATTTTGAAGGGGAGAAGATCATCGACTTTATATCTGTGAGTATGTGGGTTCAGCTTATATGTTTGGTCATTTTGACTGAGAAGAATCTCCGTCATTTTGCAGGGGAGAAGATCATCGACTTTATATCTGTGAGTATGTGGGTTCAGCTTATATGTTTGGTCATATTGACTGAGAAAAATTTCCGTCATTTTGAAGGGGAGGAGATCATCGACTTTATATCTGTGAGTATGTGGGTTCAGCTTATATGTTTGGTCATTTTGACTGAGAAGAATCTCCGTCATTTTGAAGGGGAGAAGATCATCGACTTTATATCTGTGAGTATGTGGGTTCAGTTTATAAGTTTGGTCATTTTGACTGAGAAGAATTTCCGTCATTTTGAAGGGGAGGAGATCATCGACTTTATATCTGTGAGTATGTGGGTTCAGCTTATATGTTTGGTCATTTTGACTGAGAAGAATCTCCGTCATTTTGAAGGGGAGAAGATCATCGACTTTATATCTGTGAGTATGTGGGTTCAGCTTATATGTTTGGTCATTTTCACTGAGAAGAATCTCCGTCATTTGAAGGGGAGAAGATCATCGACTTTATATCTGTGAGTATGTGGGTTCAGCTTATATGTTTGGTCATTTTGACTGAGAAGAATTTCCGTCATTTTGAAGGGGAGGAGATCATCGACTTTATATCTGTGAGTATGTGGGTTCAGCTATGTTTGGTCATTTTGACTGAGAAGAATCTCCGTCATTTTGAAGGGGAGAAGATCATCGACTTTATATCTGTGAGTATGTGGGTTCAGTTTATAAGCTTTCATTAGTTTGACTGAGAAGAATCTCCGTCATTTTGAAGGGGAGAAGATCATCGACTTTATATCTGTGAGTATGTGGGTTCAGTTTATATGTTTGGTCATTTTGACTGAGAAGAATCTCCGTCATTTTGAAGGGGAGGAGATCATCGACTTTATATCTGTGAGTATGTGGGTTCAGCTTATATGTTTGGTCATTTTGACTGAGAAGAATCTCCGTGATTTTGAAGGGGAGAAGATCATCGACTTTATATCTGTGAGTATGTGGGTTCAGTTTATATGTTTGGTCATTTTGACTGAGAAGAATCTCCGTCATTTTGAAGGGAGAAGATCATCGACTTTATATCTGTGAGTGTGTGGGTTCAGCTTTATATGTTTAATATTTTGACTGAGAAGAATCTCCGTCATTTTGAAGGAGAAGATCATCGACTTTATATCTGTGAGTATGTGGGTTCAGCTTATATGTTTGGTCATTTTGACTGAGAAGAATTTCCGTCATTTTGAAGGGGAGGAGATCATCGACTTTATATCTGTGAGTATGTGGGTTCAGCTTATATGTTTGGTCATTTTGACTGAGAAGAATCTCCGTCATTTTGAAGGGGAGAAGATCATCGACTTTATATCTGTGAGTATGTGGGTTCAGTTTATATGTTTGGTCATTTTGACTGAGAAGAATCTCCGTCATTTTGAAGGGGAGAAGATCATCGACTTTATATCTGTGAGTATGTGGGTTCAGCTTATATGTTTGGTCATTTTGACTGGAGAAGAATCTCTGTCATTTTGCAGGAGAAGATCATCGACTTTATATCTGTGAGTATGTGGGTTCAGTTTATATGTTTGGTCATTTTGACTGAGAAAAAATTTCCGTCATTTTGAAGGGAGGAGATCATCGACTTTATATCTGTGAGTATGTGGGTTCAGCTTATATGTTTGGTCATTTTGATTGAGAAGAATCTCCGTCATTTTGAAGGGGAGAAGATCATCGACTTTATATCTGTGAGTATGTGGGTTCAGTTTATAAGTTTGGTCATTTGTACTAAGAAGAATTTCCGTCATTTTGAAGGGGAGGAGATCATCGACTTTATATCTGTGAGTATGTGGGTTCAGCTTATATGTTTGGTCATTTTGACTGAGAAGAATCTCCGTCATTTTGAAGGGGAGAAGATCATCGACTTTATATCTGTGAGTATGTGGGTTCAGTTTATAAGTGTTTGGTCATTTTGGACTGAGAAGAATCTCCGTCATTTTGAAGGGGAGAAGATCATCGACTTTATATCTGTGAGTATGTGGGTTCAGCTTATATGTTTTGTCATTTTGACTGAGAAGAATCTCCGTCATTTGGAAGGTGAGAAGATCATCGACTTTATATCTGTGAGTATGTGGGTTCAGCTTATATGTTTGGTCATTTTGACTGAGAAGAATCTCCGTCATTTTGAAGGGGAGAAGATCATCGACTTTATATCTGTGAGTATGTGGGTTCAGCTTATATGTTTGGTCATTTTGACTGAGAAGAATTTCCGTCATTTTGAAGGGGAGGAGATCATCGACTTTATATCTGTGAGTGTGTGGGTTCAGCTTATATGTTTGGTCATTTTGACTGAGAAGAATCTCCGTCATTTTGAAGGGGAGAAGATCATCGACTTTATATCTGTGAGTATGTGGGTTCAGCTTATATGTTTGGTCATTTTGACTGAGAAGAATTTCCGTCATTTTGAAGGGGAGTGAGATCATCGACTTTATATCAGTGAGTATGTGGGTTCAGCTTATATGTTTGGTCATTTTGACTGAGAACAATCTCCGTCATTTTGAAGGGGAGAAGATCATCGACTTTATATCTGTGAGTATGTGGGTTCAGCTTATATGTTTGGTCATTTTGACTGAGAAGAATTTCCGTCATTTTGAAGGGGAGAAGATCATCGACTTTATATCTGTGAGTATGTGGGTTCAGCTTATATGTTTGGTCATTTTGACTGAGAAGAATTTCCGTCATTTTGAAGGGGAGGAGATCATCGACTTTATATCTATGAGTATGTGGCTTCAGCTTATATGTTTGGTCGGCTGAGAAGAATCTCCGTCATTTTTGAAGGGGAGGAGTTCATCGACTTTATATCTATGAGTATGTGGGTTCAGCTTATATGTTTGGTCATTTTGACTGAGAAGAATCTCCGTCATTTTGAAGGGAAGATCATCGACTTTATATCTGTGAGTATGTGGGTTCAGCTTATATGTTTGGTCATTTTGACTGAGAAGAATCTCCGTCATTTTGGAAGGGAAAAGATCATCGACTTTATATCTGTGAGTATGTGGGTTCAGCTTATATGTTTGGTCATTTTGACTGAGAAGAATTTCCGTCATTTTGAAGGGGAGGAGATCATCGACTTTATATCTGTGAGTGTGTGGGTTCAGCTTATATGTTTGGTCATTTTGACTGAGAAGAATCTCCGTCATTTTGAAGGGGAGAAGATCATCGACTTTATATCTGTGAGTATGTGGGTTCAGCTTATATGTTTGGTCATTTTGACTGAGAAGAATTTCCGTCATTTTGAAGGGGAGGAGATCATCGACTTTATATCTGTGAGTATGTGGGTTCAGCTTATATGTTTGGTCATTTTGACTGAGAAGAATCTCCGTCATTTGAAGGGGAGAAGATCATCGACTTTATATCTGTGAGTATGTGGGTTCAGTTTATATGTTTGGTCATTTTGACTGAGAAGAGAATCTCCGTCATTTTGAAGGGGAGAAGATCATCGACTTTATATCTGTGAGTATGTGGGTTCAGCTTATATGTTTGGTCATTTTGACTGAGAAGAATCTCCGTCATTTTGAAGGGAGAAGATCATCGACTTTATATCTGTGTGTATGTGGGTTCAGCTTATATGTTTGGTCATTTTGACTGAGAAGTATTTCCGTCATTTTGAAGGGGAGGAGATCATCGACTTTATATCTGTGAGTATGTGGGTTCAGCTTATGTGTTTGGTCATTTTGACTGAGAAGAATTTCCGTCATTTTGAAGGGGAGAAGATCATCGACTTTATATCTGCGTGTATGTGGGTTCAGCTTATATGTTTGGTCATTTTGACTGAAGAATCTCCGTCATTTTGCAGGGGAGAAGATCATCGACTTTATATCTGTGAGTATGTGGGTTCAGCTTATATGTTTGGTCATTTTGACTGAGAAGAATTTCCGTCATTTTGAAGGGAGGAGATCATCGACTTTATATCTGTGAGTATGTGGGTTCAGCTTATATGTTTGGTCATTTTGACTGAGAAGAATCTCCGTCATTTTGAAGGGAGAAGATCATAACTTTATATCTGTGAGTATGTGGGTTCAGTTTATATGTTTGGTCATTTTGACTGAGAAGAATCTCCGTCATTTGGAAGGTGAGAAGATCATCGACTTTATATCTGTGAGTATGTGGGTTCAGCTTATATGTTTGGTCATTTTGACTGAGAAGAATCTCCGTCATTTTGAAGGGAGAAGATCATCGACTTTATATCTGTGTGTATGTGGGTTCAGCTTATATGTTTGGTCATTTTGACTGAGAAGTATTTCCGTCATTTTGAAGGGGAGGAGATCATCGACTTTATATCTGTGAGTATGTGGGTTCAGCTTATGTGTTTGGTCATTTTGACTAAAGGGAAAATTTCCGTCATTTTTTGAAGGGAGAAGATCATCGACTTTTATATCTGCGTGTATGTGGGTTCAGCTTATATGTTTGGTCATTTTGACTGAGAAGAATCTCCGTCATTTTGCAGAGGAGAAGATCATCGACTTTATATCTGTGAGTATGTGGGTTCAGCTTATATGTTTGGTCATTTTGACTGAGAAGAATTTCCGTCATTTTGAAGGGGAGAATCATCGACTTTATATCTGTGAGTATGTGGGTTCAGCTTATATGTTTGGTCATTTTGACTGAGAAGAATCCTCGTCATTTTGAAGGGGAGAAGATCATCGACTTTATATCTGTGAGTATGTGGGTTCAGTTTATATGTTTGGTCATTTTGACTGAGAAGAATCTCCGTCATTTGGAAGGTGAGAAGATCATCGACTTTATATCTGTGAGTATGTGGGTTCAGCTTATATGTTTGGTCATTTTGACTGAGAAGAATCTCCGTCATTTTGAAGGAGAAGATCATCGACTTTATATCTGTGAGTATGTGGGTTCGGCTTATATGTTTGGTCATTTTGACTGAGAAGAATTTCCGTCGTCATTTTGAAGGGGAGGAGTCATCGACTTTATATCTGTGAGTATGTGGGTTCAGTTTATATGTTTGGTCATTTTGACTGAGAAGAATCTCCGTCATTTTGAAAGGGAGAAGATCATCGACTTTATATCTGTGAGTATGTGGGTTCAGTTTATATGTTTGGTCATTTTGACTGAGAAGAATCTCCGTCATTTTGAAGGGGAGAAGATCATCGACTTTATATCTGTGAGTATGTGGGTTCAGCTTATATGTTTGGTCACGATGACTGAGAAGAAGTCTCCGTCATTTTGAAGGGGAGGAGATCATCGACTTTATATCTGTGAGTATGTGGGTTCAGCTTATATGTTTGGTCATTTTGACTGAGAAGAATCTCCGTCATTTTGAAGGGGAGAGAAGATCATCGACTTTATATCTGTGAGTATGTGGGTTCAGCTTATATGTTTGGTCATATTGACTGAGAAGAATCTCCGTCATTTTGAAGGGGAGAAGATCATCGACTTTGTATCTGTGAGTATGTGGGTTCAGCTTATATGTTTGGTCATTTTGACTGAGAAGAATTTCCGTCATTTGAAGGGGAGGAGATCATCGACTTTATATCTGTGAGTATGTGGGTTCAGCTTATATGTTTGGTCATTTTGACTGAGAAGAATCTCCGTCATTTGGAAGGTGAGAAGATCATCGACTTTATATCTGTGAGTATGTGGGTTCAGCTTATATGTTTGGTCATTTTGACTGAGAAGAATCTCCGTCATTTTGAAGGGGAGAAGATCATCGACTTTATATCTGTGAGTATGTGGGTTCAGCTTATATGTTTGGTCATTTTGACTGAGAAGAATTTCCGTCATTTTTGAAGGGGAGGAGATCATCGACTTTATATCTGTGAGTGTGTGGGTTCAGCTTATATGTTTGGTCATTTTTATTGAGAAGAATCTCCGTCGTTTTGAAGGGAGAAGATCATCGACTTTATATCTGTGTTTATGTGGGTTCAGCTTATATGTTTGGTCATATTGACTGAGAAGAATTTCCGTCATTTTTGAAGGGGAGGAGATCATCGACTTTATATCAGTGAGTATGTGGGTTCAGCTTATATGTTTGGTCATTTTGACTGAGAAGAATCTCCGTCATTTTGAAGGGGAGAAGATCATCGACTTTATATCTGTGAGTATGTGGGTTCAGTTTATATGTTTGGTCATTTTGACTGAAGAATCTCCGTCACTTTGAAGGGAGAAGATCATCGACTTTATATCTGTGAGTATGTGGGATCAGCTTATATGTTTGGTCATTTTGACTGAGAAGAATCACCGTCATTTTGAAGGGGAGAAGATCATCGACTTTATATCTGTGAGTATGTGGGTTCAGCTTATATGATTGGTCATTTTGACTGAGAAGTATTTCCGTCATTTTGAAGGGGAGGAGGAGATCATCGACTTTATATCTGTGAGTATGTGGGTTCAGCTTATATGTTTGGTCATTTTGACTGAGAAGAATTTCCGTCATTTTGAAGGGGAAGATCATCGACTTTATATCTGCGTGTATGTGGGTTCAGCTTATATGTTTGGTCATTTTGACTGAGAAGAATTTCCGTCATTTTTGAAGGGGAGGAGATCATCGACTTTATATCTGTGAGTATGTGGTTCAGCTTATATGTTTGGTCATTTTTGACTGAGAAGAATTTCCGTCATTTTGAAGGGAGAAGATCATCGACTTTATATCTGTGTATGTGGGTTCAGCTTATATGTTTGGTCATTTTGACTGAGAAGAATCTCCGTCATTTTGCAGGGAGAAGATCATCGACTTTATATCTGTGAGTATGTGGGTTCAGCTTATATGTTTGGTCATTTTGACTGAGAAGAATTTCCGTCATTTTGAAGGGGAGGAGATCATCGACTTTATATCTGTGAGTATGTGGGTTCAGCATATATGTTTGGTCATTTTGACTGAGAAGAATCTCCGTCATTTTGAAGGGGAGAAGATCATCCACTTTATATCTGTGAGTATGTGGGTTCAGTTTATATGTTTGGTCATTTTGGACTGAGAAGAATCTCCGTCATTTGGAAGGTGAGAAGATCATCGACTTTATATCTGTGAGTATGTGGGTTCAGCTTCTATATGTTTGGTCATTTTGACTGAGAAGAATCTCCGTCATTTTGAAGGGGAGAAGATCATCGACTTTATATCTGTGAGTATGTGGGTTCAGCTTATATGTTTGGTCATTTTGACTGAGAAGAATTTCCGTCATTTTGGAAGGGGAGGAGATCATCGACTTTATATCTGTGAGTATGTGGGTTCAGCTTATATGTTTGGTCATTTTGACTGAGAAGAATCTCCGTCATTTGGAAGGTGAGAAGATCATCGACTTTATATCTGTGAGTATGTGGGTTCAGCTATATGTTTGGTCATTTTGACTGAGAAGAATCTCCGTCATTTTGAAGGGGAGAAGATCATCGACTTTATATCTGTGAGTATGTGGGTTCAGCTTATATGTTTGGTCATTTTGACTGAGAAGAATCTCCGTCATTTTGAAGGGAGGAGATCATCGACTTTATATCTGTGAGTGTGTGGGTTCAGCTTATATGTTTGGTCATTTTGACTGAGAAGAATCTCCGTCATTTTGAAGGGGAGAAGATCATCGACTTTATATCTGTGATTATGTGGGTTCAGCTTATATGTTTGGTCATATTGACTGAGAAGAATTACCGTCATTTTGAAGGGGAGGAGATCATCGACTTTATATCAGTGAGTATGTGGGTTCAGCTTATATGTTTGGTCATTTTGACTGAGAAGAATCTCCGTCATTTTGAAGGGGAGAAGATCATCGACTTTATATCTGTGAGTATGTGGGTTCAGTTTATATGTTTGGTCATTTTGGATCGAGAAGAATCTCCGTCACTTTGAAGGGGAGAAGATCATCGACTTTATATCTGTGAGTATGTGGGATCAGCTTATATGTTTGGTCATTTTGACTGAGAAGAATCACCGTCATTTTGAAGGGGAGAAGATCATCGACTTTATATCTGTGAGTATGTGGGTTCAGCTTATATGATTGGTCATTTTGACTGAGAAGAATTTCCGTCATTTTGAAGGGGAGGAGATCATCGACTTTATATCTGTGAGTATGTGGGTTCAGCTTATATGTTTGGTCATTTTGACTGAGAAGAATTTCCGTCATTTTGAAGGGGAGAAGATCATCGACATTATATCTGTGAGTATGTGGGTTCAGCTTATATGTTTGGTCATTTTGACTGAGAAGAATTTCCGTCATTTTGAAGGGGGAGGAGATCATCGACTTTATATCTATGAGTATGTGGGTTCAGCTTATATGTTTGGTCATTTTGACTGAGAAGAATCTCCGTCATTTTGAAGGGGAGAAGATCATCGACTTTATATCTGTGAGTATGTGGTTCAGCTTATATGTTTGGTCATTTTGATTGAGAAGAATCTCCGTCATTTTGAAGGGGAGAAGATCATCGACTTTATATCTGTGAGTATGGGTTCAGCTTATATGTTTGGTCATTTTGACTGAGAAGAATTTCCGTCATTTTGAAGGGGAGGAGGTCATCGACTTTATATCTGTGAGTATGTGGGTTCAGCTTATATGTTTGGTCATTTTGACTGAGAAGAATCTCCGTCATTTTGAAGGGAGAAGATCATCGGCTTTATATCTGTGAGTATCATTGAGGAGAAGAATTTCCGTCATTTTGAAGGGGAGGAGATCATCGACTTTATATCTGTGAGTATGTGGTTCAGCTTATATGTTTGGTCATTTTGACTGAGAAGAATTTCCGTCATTTTGAAGGGGAGATGATCATCGACTTTATATCTGTGAGTATGTGGGTTCAGTTTATATGTTTGGTCCTTTTGACTGAGAAGAATCTCCGTCATTTTGAAGGGGAGAAGATCATCGACTTTATATCTGTGAGTATGTGGGTTCAGCTTATATGTTTGGTCATTTTGACTGAGAAGAATCTCCGTCATTTGGAAGGTGAGAAGATCATCGACTTTATATCTGTGAGTATGTGGGTTCAGCTTATATGTTTGGTCATTTTGACTGAGAAGAATCTCCGTCATTTTGAAGGGGAGAAGATCATCGACTG
The DNA here is from genome assembly GCA_037127315.1 of Ascarosepion bandense. Taxonomy (NCBI): domain Eukaryota; kingdom Metazoa; phylum Mollusca; class Cephalopoda; order Sepiida; family Sepiidae; genus Ascarosepion; species Ascarosepion bandense. The sequence goes on along the minus strand of JBBBDQ010000327.1, from coordinate 6,974,501 downwards.
TTTATCTGTGAGTATGTGGGTTCAGCTTATATGTTTGGTCATTTTGACTGAGAAGAATCTCCGTCATTTTGATGGGGAGAAGATCATCGACTTTATATCTGTGTGTATGTGGGTTCAGTTTATATGTTTGGTCATTTTGACTGAGAAGAATCTCCGTCACTTTGAAGGGGAGAAGATCATCGACTTTATATCTGTGAGTATGTGGGATCAGCTTATATGTTTGGTCATTTTGGACTGAGAAGAATCACCGTCATTTTGAAGGGGAGATGATCATCGACTTTATATCTGTGAGTATGTGGGTTCAGCTTATATGTTTGGTCATTTTGACTGAGAAGAATTTCCGTCATTTTGAAGGGGAGGAGATCATCGACTTTATATCTGTGAGTATGTGGGTTCAGCTTATATGTTTGGTCATTTTGACTGAGAAGAATTTCCGTCATTTTGAAGGGGAGAAGATCATCGACTTTATATCTGTGAGTATGTGGGTTCAGCTTATATGTTTGGTCATTTTGACTGGAGAAGAATTTCCGTCATTTTGAAGGGAGGAGTTCATCCACTTTATATCTATGAGTATGTGGGTTCAGCTTATATGTTTGGTCATTTTGACTGAGAAGAATCTCCGTCATTTTGAAGGGGAGAAGATCATCGACTTTATATCTGTGAGTATGTGGGTTCAGCTTATATGTTTGGTCATTTTGACTGAGAAGAATCTCCGTCATTTTGAAGGGGAGAAGATCATCGACTTTATATCTGTGAGTATGTGGGTTCAGCTTATATGTTTGGTCATTTTGACTGAGAAGAATTTCCGTCATTTTGAAGGGGAGGAGATCATCGACTTTATATCTGTGAGTGTGTGGGTTCAGCTTATATGTTTGGTCATTTTGACTGAGAAGAATCTCCGTCATTTTGAAGGGGAGAAGATCATCGACTTTATATCTGTGAGTATGTGGGTTCAGCTTATATGTTTGGTCATTTTGACTGAGAAGAATTTCCGTCATTTTGAAGGGGAGGAGATCATCGACTTTATATCTGTGAGTATGTGGGTTCAGCTTATATGTTTGGTCATTTTGACTGAGAAGAATCTCCGTCATTTTGAAGGGGAGAAGATCATCGACTTTATATCTGTGAGTATGTGGGTTCAGTTTATATGTTTGGTCATTTTGACTGAGAAGAATCTCCGTCATTTTGAAGGGGAGAAGATCATCGACTTTATATCTGTGAGTATGTGGGTTCAGCTTATATGTTTGGTCATTTTGACCGGAGAAGAATCTCCGTCATTTTGAAGGGGAGAAGATCATCGACTTTATATCTGTGAGTATGTGGGTTCAGCTTATATGTTTGGTCATTTTGACTGAGAAGTATTTCCGTCATTTTGAAGGGGAGAAGATCATCGACTTTATATCTGTGAGTATGTGGGTTCAGCTTATATGTTTGGTCATTTTGACTGAGAAGAATTTCCGTCATTTTGAAGGGGAGAAGATCATCGACTTTATATCTGTGTGTATGTGGGTTCAGCTTATATGTTTGGTCATTTTGACTGAGAAGAATTTCCGTCATTTTGAAGGGGAGGAGATCATCGACTTTATATCTGTGAGTATGTGGGTTCAGCTTATATGTTTGGTCATTTTGACTGAGAAGAATCTCCGTCATTTTGAAGGGGAGAAGATCATCGACTTTATATCTGTGTGTATGTGGGTTCAGCTTATATGTTTGGTCATTTTGACTGAGAAGAATCTCCGTCATTTTGCAGGGGAGAAGATCATCGACTTTATATCTGTGAGTATGTGGGTTCAGCTTATATGTTTGGTCATTTTGACTGAGAAGAATTTCCGTCATTTTGAAGGGGAGGAGATCATCGACTTTATATCTGCGAGTATGTGGGTTCAGCTTATATGTTTGGTCATTTTGACTGAGAAGAATCTCCGTCATTTTGAAGGGGAGAAGATCATCGACTTTATATCTGTGAGTATGTGGGTTCAGCTTATATGTTTGGTCATTTTGACTGAGAAGAATTTCCGTCATTTTGAAGGGGAGGAGATCATCGACTTTATATCTGTGAGTATGTGGGTTCAGCTTATATGTTTGGTCATTTTGACTGAGAAGAATCTCCGTCATTTTGAAGGGGAGAAGATCATCGACTTTATATCTGTGAGTATGTGGGTTCAGCTTATATGTTTGGTCATTTTGACTGAGAAGAATCTCCGTCATTTTGAAGGGGAGAAGATCATCGACTTTATATCTGTGAGTATGTGGGTTCAGCTTATATGTTTGGTCATTTTGACTGAGAAGAATTTCCGTCATTTTGAAGGGGAGAAGATCATCGACTTTATATCTGTGAGTATGTGGGTTCAGCTTATATGTTTGGTCATTTTGACTGAGAAGAATTTCCGTCATTTTGAAGGGGAGGAGATCATCGACTTTATATCTGTGAGTATGTGGGTTCAGCTTATATGTTTGGTCATTTTGACTGAGAAGAATCTCCGTCATTTTGAAGGAGAAAAGATCATCGACTTTATATCTGTGAGTATGTGGGTTCAGCTTATATGTTTGGTCATTTTGACTGAGAAGAATTTCCGTCATTTTGAAGGGGAGAAGATCATCGACTTTATATCTGTGAGTGTGTGGGTTCAGCTTATATGTTTGGTCATTTTGACTGAGAAGAATCTCCGTCATTTTGAAGGGGAGGAGATCATCGACTTTATATCTGTGAGTATGTGGGTTCAGCTTATATGTTTGGTCATTTTGACTGAGAAGAATTTCCGTCATTTTGAAGGGGAGAAGATCATCGACTTTATATCTGTGAGTGTGTGGGTTCAGCTTATATGTTTGGTCATTTTGACTGAGAAGAATCTCCGTCATTTTGAAGGGGAGATGATCATCGACTTTATATCTGTGAGTATGTGTGTTCAGCTTATATGTTTGGTCATTTTGACTGAGAAGAATCTCCGTCATTTTGAAGGAGAAAAGATCATCGACTTTATATCTGTGAGTGTGTGGGTTCAGCTTATATGTTTGTTCATTTTGACTGAGAAGAATTTCCGTCATTTTGAAGGGGAGAATATCATCGACTTTATATCTGTGAGTGTGTGGGTTCAGCTTATATGTTTGGTCATTTTGACTGAGAAGAATCTCCGTCATTTTGAAGGGGAGTAGATCATCGACTTTATATCTGTGAGTATGTGGGTTCAGCTTATATGTTTGGTCATTTTGACTGAGAAGAATCTCCGTCATTTTGAAGGAGAAAAGATCATCGACTTTATATCTGTGAGTATGTGGGTTCAGCTTATATGTTTGGTCATTTTGACTGAGAAGAATTTCCGTCATTTTGAAGGGGAGAAGATCATCGACTTTATATCTGTGAGTGTGTGGGTTCAGCTTATATGTTTGGTCATTTTGACTGAGAAGAATCTCCGTCATTTTGAAGGGGAGAAGATCATCGACTTTATATCTGTGAGTATGTTGGTTCAGCTTATATGTTTGGTCATTTTGACTGAGAAGAATCTCCGTCATTTTGAAGGGGAGAAGATCATCGACTTTATATCTGTGAGTATGTGGGTTCAGCTTATATGTTTGGTCATTTTGACTGAGAAGAATTTCCGTCATTTTGAAGGGGAGAAGATCATCGACTTTATATCTGTGAGTGTGTGGGTTCAGCTTATATGTTTGGTCATTTTGACTGAGAAGAATCTCCGTCATTTTGAAGGGGAGAAGATCATCGACTTTATATCTGTGAGTATGTTGGTTCAGCTTATATGTTTGGTCATTTTGACTGAGAAGAATCTCCGTCATTTTGAAGGGGAGAAGATCATCTACTTTATATCTGTGTGTATGTGGGTACAAAGCTTATATGTTTGGTCATTTTGACTGAGAAGAATTTCCGTCATTTTGGAGGGAGAAGATCATCGACTTTATATATCTGTGAATTATGTGGTTCAACTTATATATTTGATCATTTGACACGAAGGTACTAGTGTTTGAAGGGGAGAAGATCATCGACTTTATATCTGTGAGTGTGTGGGTTCAGCTTATATGCTGGTCATTTTGACTGAGAAGAATCTCCGTCATTTTGAAGGGGAGAAGATCATCGACTTTATATCTGTGAGTATGTGGGTTCAGCTTATATGTTTGGTCATTTTGACTGAGAAGAATCTCCGTCGTGAGAGGGAGAAGATCATCGACTTTATATCTGTGAGTATGTGGGTTCAGCTTATATGTTTGGTCATTTTGACTGAGAAGAATTTCCGTCATTTTGAAGGGGAGGAGATCATATTTATATCTGTGAGTATGTGGGTTCGACTTATATGTTTGGTCATTTTGACTGAGAAGAATTTCCGTCATTTTGAAGGGGAGAAGATCATCGACTTTATATCTGTGAGTGTGTTGGTTCAGCTTATATGTTTGGTCATTTTGACTGAAGAATCTCCGTCATTTTTGAAGGGGAGAAGATCATCGACTTTATATCTGTGAGTATGTGAGTTCAGCTTATATGTTTTGTCATTTTGACTGAGAAGAATCGTCATTTTGAAGGAGAAAAGATCATCGACTTTATATCTGTGAGTGTGTGGGTTCAGCTTATATGTTTGGTCATTTTGACTGAGAAGAATTTCCGTCATTTTGAAGGGGAGAAGATCATCGACTTTATATCTGTGAGTATGTGGGTTCAGCTTATATGTTTGGTCATTTTGACTGAGAAGAATTTCCGTCATTTTGAAGGAGGAGATCATCGACTTTATATCTGTGAGTATGTGGGTTCAGCTTATATGTTTGGTCATTTTGACTGAGAAGAATCTCCGTCATTTGGAAGGTGAGAAGATCATCGACTTTATATCCTGTGGTAAGGTTCAGCTTATATGTTTGGTCATTTTGACTGAGAAGAATCTCCGTCATTTTTGAAGGGGAGAAGATCATCGACTTTATATCTGTGAGTATGTGGGTTCAGCTTATATGTTTGGTCATTTTGACTATTTCAAATCATTTGAAGGGAGGAGATCATCGACTTTATATCTGTGAGTGTGTGGGTTCAGCTTATATGTTTGGTCATTTTGACTGAGAAAGAATCTCCGTCATTTTGAAGGGGAAGATCATCGACTTTATATCTGTGTTTATGTGGGTTCAGCTTATATGTTTGGTCATATTGACTGAGAAGAATTTCAATCATTTTGAAGGAGGAGATCATCGACTTTATATCAGTGAGTATGTGGGTTCAGCTTATATGTTTGGTCATTTTGACTGAGAAGAATCTCCGTCATTTTGAGGGGAAGATCATCGACTTTATATCTGTGAGTATGTGGGTTCAGTTTATATGTTTGGTCATTTTGACTGAGAAGAATCTCCGTCACTTTAGAAGGGAGAAGATCATCGACTTTTATATCTGTGAGTATGTGGGATCAGCTTATATGTTTGGTCATTTTGACTGAGAAGAATCACCGTCATTTTGAAGGAGAAGATCATCGACTTTATATCTGTGAGTATGTAGGTTCAGCTTATATGATTGGTCATTTTGACTGAGAAGTATTTCCGTCATTTTGAAGGGGAGGAGATCATCGACTTTATATCTGTGAGTATGTGGGTTCAGCTTATATGTTTGGTCATTTTGACTGAGAAGAATTTCCGTCATTTTGAAGGGGAGAAGATCATCGACTTTATATCTGCGTGTATGTGGGTTCAGCTTATATGTTTGGTCATTTTGACTGAGAAGAATTTCCGTCATTTTGAAGGGGAGGAGATCATCGACTTTATATCTGTGAGTATGTGGGTTCAGCTTATGTTTGGTCATTTTGACTGAGAAGAATTTCCGTCATTTTGAAGGGGGAGAAGATCATCGACTTTATATCTGTGTGTATGTGGGTTCAGCTTATATGTTTGGTCATTTTGACTGAGAAATCTCCGTCATTTTGCAGGGAGAAGATCATCGACTTTATATCTGTGAGTATGTGGGTTCAGCTTATATGTTTGGTCATTTTGACTGAGGAAAATTTCCGTCATTTTGAAGGGGAGGAGATCATCGACTTTATATCTGTGAGTATGTGGGTTCAGCATATATGTTTGGTCATTTTGACTGAGAAGAATCTCCGTCATTTTGAAGGGGAGATCATCCACTTTATATCTGTGAGTATGTGGGTTCAGTTTATATGTTTGGTCATTTTGACTGAGAAGAATCTCCGTCATTTGGAAGGTGAGAAGATCATCGACTTTATATCTGTGAGTATGTGGGTTCAGCTTATATGTTTAATATCATTTTGACTGAGAAGAATCTCCGTCATTTTGAAGGGGAGAAGATCATCGACTTTATATCTGTGAGTATGTGGGTTCAGCTTATATGTTTGGTCATTTTGACTGAGAAGAATTTCGTCATTTTGAAGGGGAGGAGATCATCGACTTTATATCTGTGAGTATGTGGGTTCAGCTTATATGTTTGGTCATTTTGACTGAGAAGAATCTCCGTCATTTGGAAGGTGAGAAGATCATCGACTTTATATCTGTGAGTATGTGGGTTCAGCTTATATGTTTGGTCATTTTGACTGAGAAGAATCTCCGTCATTTGAAGGGGAGAAGATCATCGACTTTATATCTGTGAGTATGTGGGTTCAGCTTATATGTTTGGTCATTTTGACTGAGAAGAATTTCGTCATTTTGAAGGGGAGGAGATCATCGACTTTATATCTGTGAGTGTGTGGGTTCAGCTTATATGTTTGGTCATTTTGACTGAGAAGAATCTCCGTCATTTTGAAGGGGAGAAGATCATCGACTTTATATCTGTGATTATGTGGGTTCAGCTTATATGTTTGGTCATATTGACTGAGAAGAATTACCGTCATTTTGAAGGGGAGGAGATCATCGACTTTATATCAGTGAGTATGTGGGTTCAGCTTATATAAGAGTCATTTTGACTGAGAAGAATCTCCGTCATTTTGAAGGGGAGAAGATCATCGACTTTATATCTGTGAGTATGTGGGTTCAGTTTATATGTTTGGTCATTTTGACTGAGAAGAATCTCCGTCACTTTGAAGGGGAGAAGATCATCGACTTTATATCTGTGAGTATGTGGGATCAGCTTATATGTTTGGTCATTTTGACTGGAGAAGAATCACCGTCATTTTGAAGGGGAGAAGATCATCGACTTTATATCTGTGAGTATGTGGGTTCAGCTTATATGATTGGTCATTTTGACTGAGAAGAATTTCCGTCATTTTGAAGGGGAGGAGATCATCGACTTTATATCTGTGAGTATGTGGGTTCAGCTTATATGTTTGGTCATTTTGACTGGAGAAGAATTTCCGTCATTTTGAAGGGGAGAAGATCATCGACATTATATCTGTGAGTATGTGGGTTCAGCTTATATGTTTGGTCATTTTGACTGAGAAGAATTTCCGTCATTTTGAAGGGGAGGAGATCATCGACTTTATATCTATGAGTATGTGGGTTCAGCTTATATGTTTGGTCATTTTGACTGAGAAGAATCTCCGTCATTTTGAAGGGGAGAAGATCATCGACTTTATATCTGTGAGTATGTGGGTTCAGCTTATATGTTTGGTCATTTTGATTGAGAAGAATCTCCGTCATTTTGAAGGGGAGAAGATCATCGACTTTATATCTGTGAGTATGTGGGTTCAGCTTATATGTTTGGTCATTTTGACTGGAGAAGAATTTCCGTCATTTTGAAGGGGAGGAGGTCATCGACTTTATATCTGTGAGTATGTGGGTTCAGCTTATATGTTTGGTCATTTTGACTGAGAAGAATCTCCGTCATTTTGAAGGGGAGAAGATCATCGGCTTTATATCTGTGTGAGTATGTGGGTTCAGCTTATATGTTTGGTCATATTGACTGAGAAGAATTTCCGTCATTTTGAAGGGGAGGAGATCATCGACTTTATATCTGTGAGTATGTGGGTTCAGCTTATATGTTTGGTCATTTTGACTGAGAAGAATTTCCGTCATTTTGAAGGGGAGATGATCATCGACTTTATATCTGTGAGTATGTGGGTTCAGTTTATATGTTTGGTCCTTTTGACTGAGAAGAATCTCCGTCATTTTGAAGGGGAGAAGATCATCGACTTTATATCTGTGAGTATGTGGGTTCAGCTTATATGTTTGGTCATTTTGACTGAGAAGAATCTCCGTCATTTGGAAGGTGAGAAGATCATCGACTTTATATTCGTGAGTATGTGGGTTCAGCTTATATGTTTGGTCATTTTGACTGAGAAGAATCTCCGTCATTTTGAAGGGGAGAAGATCATCGACTGTTTATCTGTGAGTATGTGGGTTCAGCTTATATGTTTGGTCATTTTGACTGAGAAGAATCTCCGTCATTTTGATGGGGAGAAGATCATCGACTTTATATCTGTGTGTATGTGGGTTCAGTTTATATGCTTCTTATCATTTTGACTGAGAAGAATCTCCGTCACTTTGAAGGGGAGAAGATCATCGACTTTATATCTGTGAGTATGTGGGATCAGCTTATATGTTTGGTCATTTTGACTGAGAAGAATCACCGTCATTTTGAAGGGGAGATGATCATCGACTTTATATCTGTGAGTATGTGGGTTCAGCTTATATGTTTGGTCATTTTGACTGAGAAGAATTTCCGTCATTTTGAAGGGGAGGAGATCATCGACTTTATATCTGTGAGTATGTGGGTTCAGCTTATATGTTTGGTCATTTTGACTGAGAAGAATTTCCGTCATTTTGAAGGGGAGAAGATCATCGACTTTATATCTGTGAGTATGTGGGTTCAGCTTATATGTTTGGTCATTTTGACTGAGAAGAATTTCCGTCATTTTGAAGGGGAGGAGTTCATCCACTTTATATCTATGAGTATGTGGGTTCAGCTTTATATGTTTGGTCATTTTGACTGAGAAGAATCTCCGTCATTTTGAAGGGGAGAAGATCATCGACTTTATATCTGTGAGTATGTGGGTTCAGCTTTATATGTTTGGTCATTTTGACTGAGAAGAATCTCCGTCATTTTGAAGGGGAGAAGATCATCGACTTTATATCTGTGAGTATGTGGGTTCAGCTTTTATATGTTTGGTCATTTTGACTGAGAAGAATTTCCGTCATTTTGAAGGGGAGGAGATCATCGACTTTATATCTGTGAGTGTGTGGGTTCAGCTTATATGTTTGGTCATTTTGACTGAGAAGAATCTCCGTCATTTTGAAGGGGAGAAGATCATCGACTTTATATCTGTGAGTATGTGGGTTCAGCTTATATGTTTGGTCATTTTGACCGGGAGAAGAATTTCCGTCATTTTGAAGGGGAGGAGATCATCGACTTTATATCTGTGAGTATGTGGGTTCAGCTTATATGTTTGGTCATTTTGACTGAGAAGAATCTCCGTCATTTTGAAGGGGAGAAGATCATCGACTTTATATCTGTGAGTATGTGGGTTCAGTTTATATGTTTGGTCATTTTGACTGAGAAGAATCTCCGTCATTTTGAAGGGGAGAAGATCATCGACTTTATATCTGTGAGTATGTGGGTTCAGCTTATATGTTTGGTCATTTTGACTGAGAAGAATCTCCGTCATTTTGAAGGGGAGAAGATCATCGACTTTATATCTGTGAGTATGTGGGTTCAGCTTATATGTTTGGTCATTTTGACTGAGAAGTATTTCCGTCATTTTTGAAGGGAGAAGATCATCGACTTTATATCTGTGAGTATGTGGGTTCAGCTTATATGTTTGGTCATTTTGACTGAGAAGAATTTCCGTCATTTTGAAGGGAGAAGATCATCGACTTTATATCTGTGTGTATGTGGGTTCAAGCTTTATATGTTTGGTCATTTTGACTGAGAAGAATTTCCGTCATTTTGAAGGGAGGAGATCATCGACTTTATATCTGTGAGTATGTGGGTTCAGCTTATATGTTTGGTCATTTTGACTGAGAAGAATCTCCGTCATTTTGAAGGAGAAAGATCATCGACTTTTATATCTGTGTGTATGTGGGTTCAGCTTATATGTTTGGTCATTTTGACTGAAGGGAATCTCCGTCATTTTGCAGGGGAGAAGATCATCGACTTTATATCTGTGAGTATGTGGGTTCAGCTTATATGTTTGGTCATTTTGACTGAGAAGAATTTCCGTCATTTTGAAGGGGAGGAGATCATCGACTTTATATCTGCGAGTATGTGGGTTCAGCTTATATGTTTGGTCATTTTGACTAGAGAGAAGAATCTCCGTCATTTTGAAGGGGAGAAAGATCATCGACTTTATATCTGTGAGTATGTGGGTTCAGCTTATATGTTTGGTCATTTTGACTGAGAAGAATTTCCGTCATTTTGAAGGAGAGATCATCGACTTTATATCTGTGAGTATGTGGGTTCAGCTTATATGTTTGGTCATTTTGACTGAGAAGAATCTCCGTCATTTTGAAGGGAGAAGATCATCGACTTTATATCTGTGAGTATGTGGGTTCAGCTTATATGTTTGGTCATTTTGACTGAGAAGAATCTCCGTCATTTTGAAGGGAGAAGATCATCGACTTTATATCTGTGAGTATGTGGGTTCAGCTTATATGTTTGGTCATTTTGACTGAGGAAAATTTCCGTCATTTTGAAGGGGGAGAAGATCATCGACTTTATATCTGTGAGTATGTGGGTTCAACATATGTTTGGTCATTTTGACTGAGAAGAATTTCCGTCATTTTGAAGGGGAGGAGATCATCGACTTTATATCTGTGAGTATGTGGGTTCAGCTTATATGTTTGGTCATTTTGACTGAGAAGAATCTCCGTCATTTTGAAGGAGAAAAGATCATCGACTTTATATCTGTGAGTATGTGGGTTCAGCTTATATGTTTGGTCATTTTGACTGAGAAGAATTTCCGTCATTTTGAAGGGGAGAAGATCATCGACTTTATATCTGTGAGTGTGTGGTTCAGCTTATATGTTTGGTCATTTTGACTGAGAAGAATCTCGTCATTTTGAAGGGGGAGGAGATCATCGACTTTATATCTGTGAGTATGTGGGTTCAGCTTATATGTTTGGTCATTTTGACTGGAAAATTTCCGTCATTTTGAAGGGGAGAAGATCATCGACTTTATATCTGTGAGTGTGTGGGTTCAGCTTATATGTTTGGTCATTTTGACTGAGAAGAGAATCTCCGTCATTTTGAAGGGGAGATGATCATCGACTTTATATCTGTGAGTATGTGTGTTCAGCTTATATGTTTGGTCATTTTGACTGAGAAGAATCTCCGTCATTTTGAAGGAGAAAAGATCATCGACTTTATATCTGTGAGTGTGTGGGTTCAGCTTATATGTTTGTTCATTTTTGACTGAGAGAAGAATTTCCGTCATTTTGAAGGGGAGAATATCATCGACTTTATATCTGTGAGTGTGTGGGTTCAGCTTATATGTTTGGTCATTTTGACTGAGAAGAATCTCCGTCATTTTGAAGGGGAGTAGATCATCGACTTTATATCTGTGAGTATGTGGGTTCAGCTTATATGTTTGGTCATTTTGACTGAGAAGAATCTCCGTCATTTTGAAGGAGAAAAGATCATCGACTTTATATCTGTGAGTATGTGGGTTCAGCTTATATGTTTGGTCATTTTGACTGAGAAGAATTTCCGTCATTTTGAAGGGGAGAAGATCATCGACTTTATATCTGTGAGTGTGTGGGTTCAGCTTATATGTTTGGTCATTTTGACTGAGAAGAATCTCCGTCATTTTGAAGGGGAGAAGATCATCGACTTTATATCTGTGAGTATGTTGGTTCAGCTTATATGTTTGGTCATTTTGACTGAGAAGAATCTCCGTCATTTTGAAGGGGAGAAGATCATCGACTTTATATCTGTGAGTATGTGGGTTCAGCTTATATGTTTGGTCATTTTGACTGAGAAGAATTTCCGTCATTTTGAAGGGGAGAAGATCATCGACTTTATATCTGTGAGTGTGTGGGTTCAGCTTATATGTTTGGTCATTTTGACTGAGAAGAATCTCCGTCATTTTGAAGGGGAGAAGATCATCGACTTTATATCTGTGAGTATGTTGGTTCAGCTTATATGTTTGGTCATTTTGACTGAGAAGAATCTCCGTCATTTTGAAGGGGAGAAGATCATCTACTTTATATCTGTGTGTATGTGGGTTCAGCTTATATGTTTGGTCATTTTGACTGAGAAGAATTTCCGTCATTTTGGAGGGGAGAAGATCATCGACTTTATATCTGTGAGTATGTGGGTTCAGCTTATATGTTTGGTCATTTTGACTGAGAAGAATTTCCGTCATTTTGAAGGAGAAGATCATCGACTTTATATCTGTGAGTGTGTGGGTTCAGCTTATATGTTTGATTACTTTGACTGAGAAGAATCTCCGTCATTTTGAAGGGGAGAAGATCATCGACTTTATATCTGTGAGTATGTGGGTTCAGCTTATATGTTTGGTCATTTTGACTGAGAAGAATCTCCGTCATTTTGAAGGGAGAAGATCATCGACTTTATATCTGTGAGTATGGGTTCAGTTTATATGTTTGGTCATTTTGACTGAGAAGAATTTCCGTCATTTTGAAGGGGAGGAGATCATCGACTTTATATCTGTGAGTATGTGGGTTCAGCTTATATGTTTGGTCATTTTGACTGAGAAGAATTTCGTCATTTTGAAGGGGAGAAGATCATCGACTTTATATCTGTGAGTGTGTTGGTTCAGCTTATATGTTTGGTCATTTTGACTGAGAAGAATCTCCGTCATTTTGAAGGGGAGAAGATCATCGACTTTATATCGTGAGTATGTGGGTTCAGCTTATATGTTTTGTCATTTGATCGAGAAGAATCTCCGTCATTTTTGAAGGAGAAAAGATCATCGACTTTATATCTGTGAGTGTGTGGTTCAGCTTATATGTTTTGGTCATTTGATTCGAGAAGAATTTCCGTCATTTTGAAGGGGGAGAAGATCATCGACTTTATATCTGTGAGTATGTAAAGGTTCAGCTTATATGTTTGGTCATTTTGACTGGAGAAGAATTTCCGTCATTTTGAAGGGGAGAAGATCATCGACTTTATATCTGTGAGTGTGTGTGTTCAGCTTATATGTTTGGTCATTTTGACTGAGAAGAATCTCCGTCATTTTGAAGGGGGAGAAGATCATCGACTTTATATCTGTGAGTATGTGGGTTCAGCTTATATGTTTGGTCATTTTGACTGATAGTTGAATTCTCAATATTTTGAAGGGGAGAACATCTATCGACTTTATATCTGTGTGTATGTGGGTTCAGCTATATGTTTGGTCATTTTGATCGAGAAGAATTTCCGTCGTTTTGAAGGGAGAGATCATCGACTTTATATCTGTGAGTATGTGGGTTCAGCTTTTATGTTTGGTCATTTTGGACAGAGAAGAATTTCCGTCATTTTGAAGGGAGAAGATCATCGACTTTATATCTGTGAGTGTGTGGGTTCAGCTTATATGTTTGGTCATTTTGACCGAGAAGAATCTCCGTCATTTGAAGGGGAGAAGATCATCGACTTTATATCTGTGAGTATGTGGGTTCAGCTTATATGTTTGGTCATTTTGACTGAGAAGAATTTCCGTCATTTTGAAGGGGGAGAAGTTCATCGACTTTATATCTGTGAGTATGTGGGTTCACGTATATGTTTTGTCATTTGGACTGAGAAGAATCTCCGTCATTTTGAAGGAGAAAAGATCATCGACTTTATATCTGTGAGTGTGTGGGTTCAGCTTATATGTTTGGTCATTTTGACTGAGAAGAATTTCCGTCATTTTGAAGGGGAGAAGATCATCGACTTTATATCTGTGAGTATGTGGGTTCATTATATGTTTGGTCATTTTGACTGAGAAGAATTTCCGTCATTTTGAAGGGGGAGAAGATCAATTAATTTTATATCTGTGAGTGTGTGGGTTCAGCTTATATGTTTGGTCATTTTGACTGAGAAGAATCTCCGTCATTTTGAAGGGGAGAAGATCATCGACTTTATATCTGTGAGTATGTGGGTTCAGCTTATATGTTTGGTCATTTTGATCAGAGAAGAATCTCCGTCATTTTGAAGGGGAGAAGATCATCGACTTTATATCTGTGTGTGTGGGTTCAGGTTTATATGTTTGGTCATTTGACTGGAGAAGAATTTCCGTCGTTTTGAAGGGGAGTGAGATCATCGACTTTATATCTGTGAGTATGTGGGTTCAGCTTTTATGTTTGGTCATTTTGACTGGAGAAGAATTTCCGTCATTTTGAAGGGGAGAAGATCATCGACTTTATATCTGTGAGTGTGTGGGTTCAGCTTATATGTTTGGTCATTTTGACTGAGAAGAATCTCCGTCATTTTGAAGGGGAGAAGATCATCGACTTTATATCTGTGAGTATGTGGGTTCAGCTTATATGTTTGGTCATTTTGACTGAGAAGAATTTCCGTCATTTTGAAGGGGAGAAGTTCATCGACTTTATATCTGTGAGTATGGGTTCAGCTTATATGTTTGGTCTTTTTTGACTGAGAAGAATTTCGTCATTTTGAAGGGGAGAAGATCATCGACTTTATATCTGTGAGTATGTGGGTTCAGCTTATATGTTTGGTCATTTTGACTGAGAAGAATCTCCTGTCATTTTGAAGGGGAGAAGATCATCGACTTTATATCTGTGAGTATGTGGGTTCTGTTTATATGTTTGGTCATTTTGACTGAGAAAAATCTCCGTCATTTTGAAGGGGAGAAGATCATCGACTTTATATCTGTGAGTATGTGGGTTCAGTTTATATGTTTCATCATTTAGACCGAGAAGAACTTTCATTTTGAAGTGAAAAAGATGATCGATTTGATAACCGTGAAATTTGAGTGCATTTATATGTTTGTGTTATTATATCTCGAAAGAGACATGACTGACTAGGCAGACGATGTTCTTGCAGTAGGTTGCCATTAATTTCTGCAATAGACTAGTTACGATGTAAGGCTATGAACCCAATTTGTTCTTCTCTTTAACCCTTAGCTGAAAAAAAGAAGCGGTGGATTTGTACCTTTTCCCAGGGTATTTGTGCGTAAGTGAATGCAACGAATTCAACTGAAATTCAAATTGGGTTCTCCGATTTCTCGTTCTGATTTGATATCTACTGATCTTATTGATTCTCTACCCTATATGATGTGAATTGTGGTGCAGCGAATATCGGCAAGAGGATCATGGTCAGGGAATTTACAAGTACTATTTTTTAAATACATGTTCCATTTTCAGTTCGCTCAATGCTAACTTATAAGCACAGAGAAATCGAAGTTATTAATACTGTTATTTAAATCCTTCTTCTTCTTCTTGTGCCATTTCGTGTCAGAATGTACGAGAACATGGCTCTCTACAACTTCCTGTCCCTTTTAACTCTTGATAAATTTTGTATTTTTATTTTTTATCCTAAACCCTATTTTCTTCCTTCACTCTTGCCTTCAGTCTTGCTTTTGTAATATTGTGTTGTTCTGTGAGTTCTATTGCTATTCTTTCAGTTATGCAGACTTGTATCATTAGCATTGATGCTTTGATTGGTTTTCGAACTGATTTGTGCTACCGTCTTCTTCAGGTAAACTCATATAAATATCTATAGACACTGACAGAAGCCAAGCTATGCATAAATGCTTTCTCACACTCTTCCCGTTCTTAACTTCTTTCTTTCTTTTTAATATGTTTTTCTCTTTTCTTCCGTTGCTCCACTCTCCTTGTTTGTTTGTTTCTCCCTTTCTCTTCCCTTGCACTGAAATTCTTATATTGGCATACAAGGGTATTGACGTGACAAGTTAATTAAAATGGACAACATGGTTTTACCGTGAAAGTTTGCAAATAGTAATTAAATTCGCAGAGGCTGCTTAATATTTTGGCGCGCTTATTTGATCTTTCTTGCTTTCTTTTTGTAAATATTTGTCTTAGTTTTCTGAAAGCCAACCACTCATTCTATAAAAGGGTACACAATCCTGTCAAGTCTCGAATCATTCCTGCCAGCCTGATCACTGGGTTAAAGATAATTACCCTTTATTTAATTTCAGTTCATTTTAACTTTCTTTCTTGCTTCATTTTTCCGCCAAAAGAAAACATGCCAATTGACCAAAAAAAAAAAAAAGAACAAAACATAACGTTAGCAACAAAAAGACACATTTCTTTTTATGTTCTGTTTTTCGTTGATGACAATGGGAACAATTAAAAGACAGATACATTGAATGGTTTCAATATGAGTATATGCTGTTTGACGTATTTCTCTGCACCACAACATAAATAGATCTCAAGGATACCTTGAGACATTCTTTCACATTACTGCATTTGTAGCCGCACATAGCTGTTATCGTTAAAATAAAGTAGTTTCTCTCCTTATCGACTTCATTGATAGAGTCGTTTGGTTCAACTTGGTAGAAAAGCTCTCCTCGAGTTCTCCCAGAAATACAAAAATGGCATTTTCATAAAAAAAAAAGACTAAAGACTACCTGGATACAACTTCACTAGGAACACTATTAATCAATGCGTCTAAGACGAAGTTACTGTCTGTCAGTTATCACAGGCAACCCCTCCTGTCTCCCATAAGTATGGACCAAGCGAGTCTCCTTAAGAGCAATACACTGCACCTTCTCGGCCTTACCCTATCTTTCGATTTCAAGTGTAACTATTACATTGTGTCAATAGCTAAATCCACTGCAAGGAAGGTTGTGTCACTGTGTCGGACCAGGATGTTTTCCCGCCTAAATCTATCCTGCATATATACAAATCAACCATCCGTCCATGCATGGACTACTGCTGTCATATATGGTCAGGCGCACCCGGTGTCCATCTCAGTGTTCTTGACAGGCTCTAAAGGAGAATCAGTAATGTCATAGGTACAGACTTGGCTGCTCGACTCCAGCCACTTTCTCACCGACGGAATGTGGCTTCCCTCTGTCTGTTCTATAAATATTTTAATAGCTTCTGCTCCGACGAACTTAAGTCCATGGTGCCCCTGCCACAGGTGTTTACTCGTGCAACCTGACTGGAAACTGTGTCTCACCCATTCACCTGTGGAATTCTTGCTTTCCCGGCGGCTACAAACTCCAGGAATTTAAATGCAATGTCAATACCAATCTCTTAACCACTTGACTCTAGTTCTTTCTACATCACTCTTTATATCTTTTCATTTCTCTCCATTTGCAACTGTTATACACCTGTATTCCCATTCTTCTCTTGCTTCTTTATAAGTGGCTCGTCTTTCTTTTTACTATCCTCCTATATAATCTTTTTACTCTGATGTAGCCCCCTGCACATCAGTGGTGTTACCGCCTTGCTGGGGTGAAACGATTAAAAAAAATTAAGCATGAATTTAGATGTAGCTTCAAGCGCTCACTTACAGTAGTTTCTTTATTCTGATGCATAATATCATCTAAAGTGATACATGTATACATATCTCCTCGGACACAACATTTAGACTTATCAGCCTAAAACGACAACGGACGGACTGTAATATTTCAGTCAATGTTATTAAAGGTCTCCAGTTATCAGATTTAGGTGAACTGACTACTTTTAGAACCTGTCATTCATGCTGTACGACTTCGCTTTGCAAAAAAAATAAAAAACATAAACCTCTTCGGCATATAGGTCAACATTTAACAATCACTAATTCTCTTTGAATCTGCACCAAATCAAAGTATCATCTACCTTCAGTCTCCATCGGCTTAAGTCAGTTGAAAATAGTCCAGAACTTCAGATAGTCAAACAGCGTCATACCCCTCCAACCTCCAACCTAAGACTGGACAGAGAAATAAGCAAAAGACTAGCTAAGGCTATCCAAACGTGTGTTAAAATAAACAAACTCGTGTTCAACAATAAAAATTTCATGAAGCCAACGAACTGCAAACCATTATATATAGCGCCGAATACAAAATCATATACCTACCTCAAATATGCCTATTAAGTCACTTCTATCAACATTGCGCCCGCAACATTCTAATAGTGTACTGGAACAATTTCCTCAATAATACTGAGATTCTTGACTCATCCAAAACTGACAGTGTTGAAGTTATGCTTCATATGATCGCAACTGAAATAAGGTGGCCTTGTGGCAAAAATGGAAAACGATATTTTTGCAAAAACCGTCAAATTTTCTCTGACAGAAAACAAGACATAAACATTTTGTCGAGAACCTCAAGATGAATAGCAGGAGCACCTGACAAGATATGGCAACAGTATTCACTAAACAGACGAATGATAGATTTATAAATGTGCAAGATGGATTCTGATGAGAAAAACTGATCCAAAATTTATCACTTCTCTGTTGACTCTGGTCAACAGAGAAGTGATAAAAGAGAAACAATGAGTTCCTTTAAAACTATCTTAATCAATTGTAAATACAACTAACATCAGTGTCAAAGAGAGGTAACCGACATGTTGTCATAGAATTACAGGAACTATCAAGCTGTTCTCGAATCAAGACAGAAACAAAGAGCTGAAGTAGATGAGAAGATCAATGAAGCGTGATCGCCACTTCCAATGACTGTCAATTTTTTTCTGCAGAGATTGTAGAGGTCTCATTAAAACAGACAGCACATGTACGTAAAGATATCTCCATATAGCCAAAAAAAAAAAAGAAATTATAAGAAGTTTTATTGCACTGAACTCTCATAATGTATGCATTTCAAAATCGGTATCGTCCTTTAAGCTGTTGCAATATTACTTTCTATCACGGAATATATAAATATATATAGTTTTTTATAATAATTTCAACCCAAGCAAGGCAGGACCACTACTAGTGCGCAGGGGGTTACAATGAGAGAAAAAAGTTACCGTGGATATCAAAGAAAGGATATAAGATAGATGTTAAACAAGTAATTAGAAAATGGCAATTAACGTTACATTTGAACTTTTGAAGATTGTAGCTATCAGGGAAGCAGGCAACGGTATTGAGTTTCACAAATGGAAAGTGCAATACAAGAAACTGATAGAGTAGATGAGGTAGTTTCATTTAACTATTTCGACGGTAGAAGAGTGGGACCTTGATGCCAATCTTGTAACACGAAAAAATACAAGATCGGAAACCATGGTATAAAGCTCGTCAGGGAAGTTGCCATGAAAATACTTGTAGAAAAGACAGAGGGAAGCCACGTCACGTCTGTGAGAAAGTGACTGAAGTCGGGCTGTAAAGTCAGGACCGATTATTTTGCAGATCCTTCTTTAGATTTTGTCGAGAACCTCAAGATGAATAGCAGGGGCACCTGACAAGATATGGCAACAGTATTCAATGAACAGACGAATGATAGATTTATAAATGTTCAAGATGGATTCTGATGAGAAAAACTCCCTGGCCTCATCCATTGAACCAACCTTTCTAGCAATAGATGCAGCTATGTATTCGATGTACTAATTCCAAGTGAGATAAACTGAGAGAGTAAGAACAAGGAGGTGAACAGTATTACTCTCTAGGAGACTAGTGTCATCTATTCTGATAGTAGTCAGGAAGATTTTTCTATGGTGGTTAAAAGAAAGTATGTTTCATTTTTAGAAGCGTTAAAATTTAAGGGCAATTTCCTACTCCATTCAATGACAATTCTCTTGTAGGTTTACTTTGTCAGTAAAATTGTAAAAGATATATATTCTTACGACATGGTGTCTCGTAGTTACAGGACTGAAGTGACCATAAAAGTTTGAAGTATTTCGCTTCATTTCAGCTCTCTATCAAAAACATTGGAGACTTATGGGAAAGACAAAATCGGAGAGGATGTTTTGGCATTTCATTGTTAAAGAATTTTTTATTGTTCTGAATTTTTTTCGTTTGTTTGGTTGTATTTTTTAATTTATTTAGTTTTATAAAATTTCTGAGATTCTAATTTTGGTACTTGCTTTCGATAAAAAAAATATTCCATATATATATATATATATCGCTCATTCAATACTGAATTAGAACACTCTAACTACTGGCGTATAATACATCATACGCTAAAAGTTTGCCTCCTTCTGCCGAGCGCTCATAGCTCAGAGGTAGAATCGCCGATCGACGCCAATTCAGTCGGGTTTCAATCCTGGGTAAAATTAAGCGGATGTCTAAACGTACTGATGAGCTGTGATACAGCGACACAGAACTGTCTGCGGATGGCTATATATATATATATATATAGAGAGAGAGAGAGAGAGAGGTGTGTGTGTGTGTGTGTGTGTGTGTGTGTGTGTGTGTGTGTGTGTTTAGCCTACTTCTGTCTCTTCTACAAATTTAGGGCTTCTGCTTCGAGGAGCTTAGGTCCCTCCTCTGCCCGAACTTATTCCATCTATTTGACTGGCAACAATGTCCTACCGTTTTACAAAGAAAATAATCAAATGCAACCGCAACTTATACTCTATCAGCTTCTTTTTTTTTAACTTTCCGTTTGTGGAACACCCTGCCGTATACTTGCTTCCCTGGCACCTACAATCTTCAAGACTTTAAACGCAATGTCAATTGCCATCTCTTATCTCGTTGATTCCCATCCTTTCCCCGACACCCGCTCTATGTTGTTCTTCTCCCTTTCCGATCTACTATCACGCAACTCTTTTCACATCAGTGTTTCCATCCTTCTCTTACCCATTCTCCGACACATCTTGTGACCTGTTCCTCTTTCTCTTCATTTTCTTCTTATGTAACCCCCTGCGCACCAGTGACAGTACTGCCTTGCTTGGGTAAAATTATTATAATATATATATATATATATATATTAGTCATCCACATACAAGCCTGCCTCGCTGCATCACAGCTCGACCAATTTGGTGGCAGTCAGAGTCGTTACTCCCTGAGCCATAGGCGCATGGAATCAGAGAAGGGAAATTTTAACGTGTTGTATATAAGCAGTGTATACACACGCCAGTCACCGAGAGAACTCGATTCATTTCTGAAGAGTCACGCATATAGCAAAAGTGGAAAATGTTTTCAAAATTTTCTTCTCCAGAGAGCTCAATCATAATGAGAGCATAATATATTAGTCATCCACATACAAGTCTGTTTCGCTGTATCACAGCTCATCAGTGTGGCTAGACGCATCCATTTGCTTCTGGCTAGGATCGAAACTCGACCGATTTAGTGTCAGTCGGAGTCGCTACTCCCTAAGTCATCGACGCATGGAATCAGAGAAGGGAAATTTTAACGTGTTGTATATAAGCAGTGTATACGCACACCAGTCACCGAAAGAACCCAATTCATTTCTGAAGAGTCACTCTTATATAGCAGAAGTGAAACTGTTTTTAAAATTTTCTTCTCTAGAGAGCTCAGTTGTAATGAGAGCATAATATATTAGTCATCCACATACAAACGCCTGCCTCGCTGCATCACAGCTCACCAGTGTATATATGCAAGCAGGTTTATTTAAATAATTTAAACATATTTTATCAACATATTTTTATTTTAATTCTCTCATATTCCCGGAATAATTTTTTCGTGTAATAATTAAAACCATCAAGGAAGGCGCCTTAATTTTCTTCATTCTTTTTATACTCACAAGTACTTTCAATCTCACCAAAGGTTACCTTCAGGAGTAAATTGCTAAGAAAAAACTTATTATGGTTGATAGTGGTGATTTTTTTTCTGTGTATGTGCAAGAATCGCGTTTCTTAAATAAGCGCTACATACGGAAGAAAATGTCATGTTTCTAAAATATTTTTCAAAGAGTTATAATTTACGTGTTTTAACACATTCGGTTATAATTGTAATTTCGGTAGTCCATATCCATTATTGAATAGACAACCTGTTTATTTATTAAACAGTATATTTATTTATTTTCATCTGCTTGCCTGAATATTCAAGAAATCATATGAAGTAAAACTATGATTTCTCCGTTTATACTGTATAATTAAACTGAGTGTCTACTGAAATACGTGTATACACTAAAAAAATAACGTTTAAGTAATAAAATTTGTTGGATTCATAAATAAAAATCTATCACTAGATTATATATATATATATATATATATATATATATATATATATATATATATATATATAAAGCGTCTGCTATTCGGTGATTGTTATCGTTGCATAGCAATGTTTTATGTCAACACAAGATAAAATCATCTTTGATAGTGGATGTCTTTATGTTAACGTCCCCCTAGCCTCTCTGAAGATGGCTCATGTGAGCCGAAAGCTTAGAACCAGCATAATAGAAATTATCCAAATGTTGGAAAATTTCTATCTTTATTAGAACGGCTCATCATCTAACATTATAGATATTCACTATCTGTTATATGTAACAGTATATGTTTATATATATATATATATATATATATATATATATATATATATATATGTGTGTGTGTGTATAAGGAATCGTTCGCATCGTTCATTCAGCAATGAATTAGAACACTCTCAGCTATTGGGCGTGTATAATGATAATATACACACTAAAAGGTCTACCCCCTTCTACCGAGCGCCCATAGCTCAGTGGTAGAATCGCCGATTGACGCCAATTCGGTCGGGTTTCAATCCTGGGTTAAAAAGCAATCGGTGTTTCACCGTACAGATGACCTGTGATACAGCGAAACAGATCTGTCTGCGGATGACTATATATATATATATATATATAGAGAGAGAGAGTGCAATAAATAAATTGCTGTCAGTTAATGTATTTGATTTCATGCATGCTTGTCGTTTGTTTCTTTTATTTTATTGATCACACAGTATAGTTGAGTCAGTTGGGCACTTTTTGTGAGAAAAAATTCATTCGGCGAAAAAATTGGAAACAGTATATTTTACTGCTTGGTATTCGCACCGAAAGCTTTAATACGAATATGTCAGAGTGCATGGGTATAGCGGAGTCTAAAAGCGATTACGAAAGTACAGCAGCTCGAAAAGGCTCCCACATTTATTAGTAAAAGTCTTATAATCAACATGAAGACCTATATCATGTGCCTTAAAAAGGTAGTGCTATCCTGGGTCAAGAGGGTGGCTGCTGAAACACACTCTTTACTTATTGCAACATATATTTACTTATTGCACCATTTATTTATTTACTTATATATTTATTTTAATTTATTGCACCATAAATTTACTTTACTGATTGCACCAAAAATTTACTTATAGCACCATATATATATTTTTTCTAAACATATACTGCACCATTCCGCGCAAGCAGGAGAACTCAATCATGGCTGTCAAACAATTTATGTGACTATATCACCCTTACCTTAGACTACCTAATTTCCAAGACTGACTATTATGTGTGCGATGCAATTGAACAAAAAAACCATCAAAACTTCTTGTAATGCCCAGGATGAACTGAAGGCGAATGTTATCATATTCACCAACTTATACAAGAATACCGCCCAGAAGTGATGCAGAAGATTCCGAAGTCATGTGGAGGCCATGGTTGAAGCTAATAGCGATTTTCTTGAGTAAATCTGCTCTTTCGCATTTCAAATATCTTTGTATAATTTTGGTAAACAAAGATAGAAAAGGGCGTAAGACAAGGATGTATCTCTTCACCGGATCTATTCAATATGTACAGTGAGACTATTTTGAGGACCCTAGATGTTATGCCATGATTTGTCATCGAAGGCCACAATTTGAACAACATAAGGTACGCAGATGATACAGTGCTGATTGTACACACGGAAAGGAAACTACAAGACCTCCTACAGAAGGTAGAAAAGACTACAAATGAACTGCAAGAAAACCGAGTGCATGGTCATCAGCAAAAATAGCAGCCCAAAATGCCAAATACAGGTAGGGAATACTAAAAACAAGCAAGTACAAAAATTTGAATACCTGGGAAATGTTCTAACAGAAGACGGAAAGTGCAACACAGAGATCCAAAGATGAATTGGCCTGGTGAAGGACACATTCCAGAAGCTGAGTAGAGTATTAAAGACAGGTAGAAACAAAGACGCGAGTACTGGATTGCTATGTGATGTCAGTTCTTCAGTATGGCAGTCAATGTAGGAAAATATCTTTGAAGATGAAGGAAAAACTTGAAGCAACTGAAATGTGGTTCTACAGAAGAGTCCTGTGGATACCATGAACCGAGCATGTGAGCAATGATGAGGTTTTGGAAAAGATGGAAACGAAAAGGAAATTAATATTGAGCACCAGGAAGAGGCAACTAATGTTTCTGGGACATGCAATGAAAAAAAAGGGGAGGGGGCTTGAAGAACCTGATACTAACGGCTAGATGGATGGAAAAGGAGACAGAGGAGTACAGAGGATAACATATTTGAAGGGCCTTAGCAGGTGGATGACAGAACGGAAGTTGAGTGGTGTTATAGGAGAAAGCGTGCTAATAGCCACCAGGGATAGGGAGACATGGAAAGCCATGATTGCCTACATCCTGAAAGGACAAGGCGAATAGAAGAAATATATTCGTTAAAATTAGATGTTAGTGCATATATATATATATATATATATATATATATATGTGTGTGTGTGTGTGTGTGTGTGTGTGTGTGTGTGTGTACACGCACCTGGTAGATAAATTTCTTTCTTGGAATACTTTTTTTAATGAACTTTTACCCATTACGTTACAGAATTACTTTATATGTTACATGAAAAACCTCTGAATTGTGAAAAATCTATTGGTCAGTAATCAATAAAAATTGGATTATTTCTTCTTACAGTAATTACAGAACAAATCATTTCCCATAAAATATTCAGGTTTGTATTTAATCAACTGCTTAGAGAGAAAATTAACAAACCTGCAAAAATAATAATATTCATAAATTATTTATGAAGGTAGGCGATTGCAAATTCATTTCCTATTTTGCATTTATTCTCAAATTTATGAACAATAAAAAATAAATTCCAATCTCCTTACGGGTAAAATTTATGAAAATTTTATTTTTGTTCTTTTCTTTGGAAATCTGATATTATATTTTGTTTTGATGATATGCGAAAAGGATTCAAGCAATTCAAATTCGTATATTATTTTTCTGTTCGATTTCTGAAAAACGTGACGCTAATGTACCTCTCTTTAATCAAAAGTCATGAAATAAATTTTATATGATTTCATAAATACGATATTCCAGAATATCTAAATTTTCGACAATCTACGCTTATAGATTAATATTATAGATTACGCTTCCAAATTTACTAGAATTTCAACTTAGGCAAATATTAAATATTTAGATTATAAATTATTCCTATATACACTTGTTTGTAAATGAATGTTTGGTTAATTTCTAAATTTTTAATGTTTTTTTTTCAGAAAACAAAGTTTAAAAAAATGATTTTAAATTCTTTCCGGATTATAGAACTCCTTAAGTTCGTAAAATGTAATTTAAATTTTATTTAATAAATGTAACCAAAATGGGTTTAATAATACTTAGTTATAAGCAGTGAGATAAAATTCCGTGTTTGTCTGCTACGCTGTCTTTGTCATAAATTCACTTTTAAAAAGGCATGAATATAGCTCTTCTTCAATAAGAAGTTATGGGTTACATAACAGAAAAAAAAACATCGTTATTGAGCCTTGTGTGGCAACATACATGGAAGAAAATCAATTCTTTATTCAAAACTCTCTTGAAAAAGATTATTCAGGCTATCTTGCTCTTGACACACCCATAGCTGCTATCGCGGAAGTCAAATGGGATTAAGAGATGCACAAGAGAAACCGTAACATAAAATTCTTATATCCAGTTTTGTCTATTCATTTTTTTATTAAGTTAACTAAAAGAATTAAGAAAAAATATTCTCTGCAATTCTACTTTAGATTCATCATTAAAATATTTGAACCTTGAATAAGTTTTCGCTGATTTCACATGAAAAATAATGTCACTGAAAGTACTGTTCAATCGCTAGTCACTATTTCTGCTCGTCTTTCTTGCAGCATCTGAATTTTACGTCGAAAAAACGACATGTCTTTTGAGGCTAACCATGAATTGACCGAATTTTTTGGCATCTTCATACGAATGAAAATGCTGCTCAACCAAGCCATGTGCAATCGAGCAAAACAAGTGATAATCGGACAATGTCTGGTGAATATTGCGGGTCCGGTAGGACTTTCAATTTAATTGTTTCCCGGTAGGTTTACGCTTGTGACCTAGCGTTGTCATGATGCAAAATAACTTTTTTCGTATCTCTACTCGTATAGCGGGCGTATTTTTCTTCAATGTTCGGCTGCAAAGCATCAATTGTAACCGAAAGCAATTTTTCCATGATGGTTTCGGTCGGTTTGAGCATTTGAAAAGCAAATATACTCAGCTGATCCCACCAAATGCAGAGCAGAAGCTTCGAACTATGAATATTCGGCTTTGCCGCCGATGTTGATGCATGGCCGATCACGATCTTCTACGCTCAGGGTTATCGTAGTGTGTATATATTTCACTCCTGACCATTTTCTATTCATCGTAATAACAATATCTGCTCTGAAATGTATCGTTACATCAACAAATATAAACATGTAATGTAAAAAAAGTTATTGTATATAATCAGGCCGGTAGAAATAAATATATAATACTATTTGATTATAAACAGAATATCTACTTAAATACAAGTATCTATCAAAAATAATGTTCAAACAAATCATTTCAAATTGTCGGTTGTTTATAACCAGTTTCGTTAAACTTCGTTAATTTCCGTAACATGTTTACATTTGTTGACATTACCATACATTTCAGAGCAGATATCGTTATTACGATGAATAATATTGATTTGACTTCGTTTAGACTGTCGGTTATTCGTGGTCAAGAGGTGTAAGACACGCCAATTCAGGTGCTGGTATTCCTCTATGTTGACAGGGGTCGCAGGTTCGAATCCTACCGAATGACTCACATTTCGTAACAAAAATTCATCGTAAATAATCAAGCCGGTAGATATAAATATATAATACAGTTTGATTAGAAACAGAATATCTACTTAAATACGAGTATCGATCAAAAATAATGTTCAAACAAATCATTTCAAATTATCGGTTGCTTATAACGAATTTCGTTCATCTTCGTTAATATATATATATATATATATATATATAGTGGTTGTTCCAAAGAGAGGATTGGTATAGAAGAGAAACTGGTATAGAAAGAAATAGTGCGAGAAGCCGTAAACGTTTTGTTTAAAGTGTAGTTGTATTGTTGTTATTTTTATTAATATTACTTGCTTTTTGTGTGATATATTAAATATCCATAATGGTATTTGTGTCGCTACATGTGTTTCGAGTCTAAAGTTGTCTTTCTTCAGCCGAATAAAATTGTGACTATACATACCGATATCTGTTTTTCTGATGGCCAAGATATCGCGTATATATAGATGAGTGGTGAGTAGGTTAGAAAGTTCATATGCATGCGTGTTTGTTGTTTTTTCACACTCGCACGTTAAATCTCCTCCGTCACCTTTCGTTGGTCATAAAAAATTTATATATATATATATATGCCTAGAAAAGTTTATATAAATGCATAGGCTCTCACACCCTGATTGAGTACTATGGAAGAATGGTAGACTTTGAAAAACAGTTGCTACTCTAGCATCTACGCATCGCTCATTCAGTAATGAATTAAAGCACTCTGGTTACAGGCGTATGATACATCATACGCTAAAAGCCTCCTTCTACCGAGCGCCAATTGCTCAGAGGTAGAATCGCCGACTGACGCCAGTTTGGTCGGCTTTCAATCCTGGGTTAAAAGCAATCGGATGTATAACCGTACTGATTTGTCTGCGGATGACTATTTACGCTCTCACACCCTGATTGAGCACTCTGGAAGAATGGTAGACTTTGAAAAAACTGTAGCTACTCTAACATCTACGCTTCGCTCATTCACTAATGAATTAGAGCACTCTGGTTACTGGCGTATTGTACCTCATACGCTAAAAGAGTGTCTCTTTCTACCGAGAGCCCATAGCTTAGAGGTAGATTCGTCGACTGACCTCAATTTGGTCGGGTTTCAATCCTAGGTTAAAAGCAATCTGATGTCTAACCGTACTGATGTTCTGTGATACAGCGAAAGAGATCTGCGGATGACTATATATATATAATTCTCTCAAATATTTTGGATACACACGTATTTAATAAAAGAAGCATTTTCTGAGCCAATCGAGTTTGAAGGTTACCGGAGTTGCGTGATATAAATATAAGAGTGATAGTGAGAGAAAATAAAAATTAAATGAATGTTTGTACTTAAAGTCAGAAAGAGACAACTGAAACTTCTAGGGTGCATAATGAGGAAAAACGGTTTGGAAAATATGACACTCACAAGGCAGATTTTAAGCAAGCCGACAGAAGAAAGCTACGCATAACTTAGCGATCTGGAGTAAATAGATGACGAGACAATGTATGCGAAAGATGACAAAATAAAATAAAAAATTCTCATTCAATATAAATGCATCACTAGAATTGAAAGCAACTGCACATAAAAGCGACTGCAGATGGTTCAATCGATTTATTGAAGAGAATATTGTTAATGTTTTGGATGGGAAGTTTTTTTTACTAACGAAACATTGTTTCATTTATCGGGTTGCCTTAATTCAATAAACGAAGAATTTTTAGGTCTCCAGTAGTCCTAACGGTTTGGGGAAACACCTCTTTATGATGTCAAGGTGAAAGTGTTGCAATTTCCATAAGTCAAATGGTCGGCACTGTTTTCTTTATTACCACAATAGACATCTACCGCTATTGTACAGGTTATATATATATATATATATATATATATATATATATATATAATAAAAACATTATTATTATTATTATTATTATTATTAGTGTTACTATTAGTGTTATTATTGTTTAAAATGTTTTAATTATATATTTATTATTATTATTATTATTATTATTATTATTATTATATTTTTATTAATCTGTAACGTGGTTGATACTGACTTGGCAGACCGGCTGCAGCCGCTCTCACACCGGCGTGATGTAGCTTCCCTGTGCCTCTTCTACAAGTACTTTCATGGCTTCTGCTCCGATGAGCTTAGATCACTGGTGCCGCCGAAGCACGAATTTACACGAGATACTAGATTAGCAACTAGGTCCCACCCTTTTACAGTTAAACAAATAAGATGTAACCGTAAATTCTACTCCAACAGCTTGTTTTCTCGCGCTTCCCGCCTGTGGAACTCCCTTCCACAAGTCTGCTTTCCCGACAGTTACAATCTCCAGGTGTTTAAATGTAGGGTCAATAGACACCTTCTATCACACTAACTCCCAACTATTCTCACAACACTCTCATCTACCCAACCCTCATTCTCGGTATCCTCACCCGCCTATCACCCACCCTCTGTTATTTCCTATATTTAATCAGCCTTTCTCCACTCTACGTAGCTCCCTGCACAGTAGTGGCAGTGACATGCCTTGCTCGGGGTGAAACGCTTATAAAAAAAAAAAAATATTATTTAAGATAATTTTTAAGATCGTTTTTAATATTTTATTTATAATTTTCTAATATTTATATTTTTTTAATTATTATAACTATATGTTTTATATTATACTACTGGTAGATATATTTTAATTTATATTAAAAAGTATGATTTAGCAGTTATTTTTATATCGTAAATATATCCCATTATCTTTAAAACTAAATTAAGTGTTAAATTTCCATTTCATGTTTTTCTAAGAAAGAAGATGAATTGCAATAGACGCTGGTGTCGATCTAATACGTTAACTTTAACTTCCTTTCTCCTTTTACGGTTCGTTCTCCTTTCCTTTTTTTTTTCTTTCTCTTTTTTCCGTTCATGATTTTTCTATACTTTTATTTTTCTTTCTTTCTTTTCTGTTTTTGGGAATGGGCAAAAAATGTTTTCATTAGATTCAGTCAGTTAAGTGCCATACGTGATTTACGCTTGGGCGACCATGTCTCGAAAGAGGCATGACTGACTGGGCAGAAGATTAGCCCGCAGTAGGTTGCCATTGCTTTCTGCGGTAGACTGGTTGCCGAACAAGGCTATAGAACTCAATCTGTCCTGCTATTGAACCCATAACTGGAAGGAAGAGACGGATTAATACCTTTTCCAAGGGTATTTGCGCGTAAGTGAATACAATGGATTCAACTGGAATTCGAACTCGGCTCCCCGGTTTCTCGTTCCGAGCCGATATTCACAGTACTACAACGCACATCCTTTCATTAGATTACCGTTACAAATATCTATTCTCGATATGGGCACATGAGTGCCTGGATGTGATTTTTTTCTGGATTATTTTGAATATTAACTGTAGTATCATTTGGTTCTGACGGGCAATTTCGCAGCAAACGAAGGTGCACTACAATTTCATGGGCAATAATTGCAATTGCCCATGAAATTGTAGTGCACCTTCACATGTATATTTATTAATATATATATATATATATATATATATATATATATATACACGCACACACACACACACACACACACACACACACACATATATATATATATAGAGAGAGAGAGAGCGAGAGAGAGATATGTAGTAACGTGAATTAATATATATATATATATATATATATATATATATATATAGTCATTCGCAGACAGATCTATTTCGCAGTATCACAGCTCATCAGTACGGTTAGACAGCCGATTGCTTTTTACTCAGGATTGAAACTCGACCGAATTGGCGTCAGTCGGCGCTTCTACCTCTGAGGTACGGATGCTCGGTAGAAGAAGACAGACTTTTTTGCGTGTATATATCATCATTATACACCCCCAATAGCTGAGAATGTTCTAATTCATTACTGAATAAATGATGCGTAGATGCTAGAGTAGCTACTGTTTTTTTCAAAATCTACCATTCTTTCAGAGAGCTGAATCAGGGTGTGAGAGTATATATATATATATAACACGTTAAAATCCCCGCCTATCTACGGATTCCATGATAGCTTAGGCGTAGAACCTCTGAGCGATGCCAGATGGGCTGAATTTGAATTGTATTTTAGAAGTTTCGATAAAGTTTGTTGCTAATATGTATAAAAATTCTATGTAAACTGTATAAAAATCATTTTTGCGTTCTGTTTTTGTTCGAACAATTATATCAAAAAAGCAAAGACAATTCAGATTAAATAGAATGTAATTCACCACAGAGATACTACATTTTAAGATGTTAAAATATTTAAAGTACGTATGATGTAGTTATAATATGTATAAAACGTTAATTTTTTACGTTTTATGGTCTTGTCGAGCTCTGAGAAATTGTTCTACTACTAAAGTCATTTATAGGACACATGTATATATAAATGCAGATATCCACGGATGTGCCTTGTAGTGTATTGGATATCGGCGCAGAACGAGAAATCATAGAGTCGAGTTAAAATTCGCACAAATACCCTTGCAAAAGGTATTAATCCGTCACTTTTCTCCTCGGCTATGGGATAAATAGCAAAGCAGATTGGGTTCTATAGCCTTTGATGGTAATCAGTCTACCGCAGAAAGAAATGGCGAAATACTGCGGAAAAATCTTCTGCACACTCAGACATGTCTCTTTCAAGACATAATCGCCCAAGCGTGCATCACGTATAGCACTAAACTGATTGACTGTTTCTGTACAAAGTATTGTCTCTTAGTGGTACAACGTTTAAAACTTTACGAAGTGTATAATGAATTGTCTCTTAAAGACCTTTAATTTATGGCTCTGAAAAGATAACGTGGTTAAGATGACAGTCCCGGGCAAATTAGGAATCGACATTTTGCCAGAAATGTTACAATCATGACTCTAGCTAAAGATAGTAGCATTGATATCTCCCTTGAAAATCGCAATGACATGATCACCCAAGCGTGTATCAGTGACGAAACCTAACTGACTAAAGCAAGCACTAAAAATGCTGGCATATAAATTACAAAACTGTTATCTATGAGACGAATAACATTTAACTTTGGGTTAATAACCGAAATACATTAAAAAACGAACTTTTAGAGCTTATACAGTTTTGATCCGAATGTACAAATCCAATATTTAAAATCTTTGAAAAGGAAATTTCAAAATCCTGGTTTTCACAATTTCATCGGTATTACTGACAGTTTCACGTTGTCTTATTAAAATAATTACTAGTTAATGTGAACGAACGATTGTTAGAGCGGAATATAACAACTGTCAGCTAAATGACAAATTTATATTTGTATTAATCATATATATATATATATATATATATATATATATATATATATATATCAGAACTAAACAAATATATATATGTAAGCTCTGAACTAAGCATCTATTACAAGACCGAGCAAACGGTTTTGAAATTATGTTAGGTTGAAGACAGGAGGTAAGGTTTAAGCAGCCCTAGTCTAGATACGAACGTAATTCTCCATTTTTAGTTTAATCCAGTGTTCGGTAACCATTTTTCTTTTGTCTTTTTGCGTAACGCCTACTTTACAATATTAAGAATCTGAAACGCCTACTAATCAATAACTTCGAAATTAATAGACTGAATTTAACTACTTAGACTATGAACGAAAAATAAATGGAAAGAGAAATTCGTTTTAAAGGATACCCATTTATTTGTGGATTATAACAGCGATAACGATACTCTAGAAAAAATATTTTATAAAATTATAGTATCTCGAGGCCGCAATATGCATTCGAGATGTCGATGATCAAAGTCCTGCAACTCGTATAAAGTTCCCGAGGCTGGCCGCGCTCTTTATTGAAGGACGAGCCGAGTGATCCCCCATCCAGCAATTCTAGAGTTTTCATGATTTTTGTGCGGTTTTGGAAAAAAAACAAAAGTGTACGAGGTGATCAAGATCGAGAGCTATCGTCCCACCCGGACCTCGGCAAAATTTTCGTCTTTCTATAGTCCGTCTATTACACCCTCTAAAAATAGCCATATATTGACCGATCGAACTTTTGAGAAGTACAGACAGATAAGTAGATATGGTTTTAACAAGGTGCTTAGTAAAAAAAATAATAAATTCCTTTTTTGGAACAATTAGAAGTTTTGTTATTTAACATAAACATACTACCACTAATCGAAGATGAGAAAAAACTTGAAGCAGCGGAAATGTGGTTCTACAGAAGGATGCAGCGGATATCATAGACCGAGCAATGATAAGGTTTTGGAAAGAATGGCGACGAAAAGAAAATTAATAATGAGCATCAGGAAGAGACAACTGAAGTTCCCGGGACATACAATGAGGAAGAAGGGCTTGGAGCACCTGATACAGACAGGCCAGATAAAAGAAAAAAGGAGACAGAGGAAGGCAGCGAATAACATATCCGAGGGGCCTGATCAGGTGGATGACGGAACGGGGTTTGCGTGGTGTAACAGGAGAAAACGTACTAAGAGCCACCAGGGATAGAGAGACGTGGAAAGCCATGATCGCCTACGTCCTGAAAGGACAAGGCACATAGAAGAAGAAGAAGAAGAGAAGGCATGCAACTTATTTCTGTACTTTTATGATAAACTTTCCTTTTTAAAAATTCAAATTTAGTTTTCTTTTCTTTTTTTCTCTGTAGTCGCCCTTTTTTCTACTTTTCTCATGATAAAAAATTAGGCTGACATTTGTTTCGAAGGCTAGATAACGATAATGTCACTCAGATTTGGTAATTCAACATGAGCAAATAATAGGCAAACTTTGAAGAATTTTATGATAAAGATAGAGTGAAAGACAGGGAAAACAGCGTGTAACGTACTTAACTGGCCTGATCAGGTAGATGGCAGAACGGGTGTTGCGTGGTGTAACAGAAGAAAACGTACTAAGAGCCACCAGGGATAGAGAGACGTGGAAAGCCATGATCGCCTACGTCCTGAAAGGACAGGGCACATAGAAGAAGAAGAAGAAGAAGAAGAAGAAGAAGAAGAAGAAGAAGAAGAAGAATATCAATTAGTTACATAATAAGCATAGACACATTAGGGAGTTTAGAATTTGTAAATCTCCACAATAATGTTAGCGATAACTTCAACTCTTCTAAATGTTTTTTTTTTTAATCATATCACCCCGAGCAAGGCGACAACGCCACTGATGCGCAGGGGGCAACGTAAGAATGAAAAGATTGGAAAAGAGAAAGCCAAAAACCACATCCTAAACAGGGAACAAGGGATGAGCCTCTTTACCTGTTCAATAGACTTGGGTGGAGTGTGAACCGGGCGATACTGCGAGGATTTGAACACGTGTCAGTCATTTTTAAAAAAAAGGAATTCTGTTAAGAAGAAAATGCCTATGATATTCAATACTTTCCCTAAACTTGAAGTTTTTCTTTATTTTGTCATTTTGAGAAGGTCTTGATAAACGTATTTTCTAGTTTTTTCGCAACACTGTGGCAATTTTGTGATATAGTTAATATAACTATAGTATAACAGTATAACCCGGGTGTAATGAAAGCTTTTATATATATTATCAATTTTCTGCACTATTGTAAAAACTGCAACCTTGAAACTTCTGAATATCGTTTCTTATGTCTTTGTCTATGAGTGTATCAAACTTGATTAAAATCGGATCACTCCTTCTATAAACCGATTTTTTCGATTATCTATTTTTGATATTTATCGGGGGTACCTCGGCACAAAACCTAGTTAAGAACACTCGCAGACGCTTATAGTACTACTGTGTAAATTTTCAAGAAAATCGGTTCAGCCGTTTCAGAGTCTATAGGTAACGGACACACAGACACACACACACACACACACACACACACAGTTACACGCATACACACACACGCACAAACAAAGTTCCATTTATAAATAAGTTTAGATGTGATTCAGCCTAGAAGACGCTGTCTTTACAAGATAAGAAAAGAGAGTAATATAATTTCTAGCTTCGATCGCAAGTTCGGATACCGGTACCGGTATTCTTGTGTATCCACATGACTTAATAACATAATTTGTGCAACATTTTTATGTTTTTTATGTCACTTGTGTCCATCAATTATCTTCATTAACAATAAAAAGATAAAAAATCCCGTTATGCGCGTAATTTGTGAATAGTGGTTGCAACAAAAAAAAGTTATAAGTGTCAAGTCAAACGCCCACAACGCAGCTTGACACCCACCAACCTCTAAAAATGTCCGAACACCCACTGCAGAGCGTCAAATGCCTACTGATTCAAGTATGCATGCACGTTGCCGACCATTGATTTTGATAGCAGAAGATATGGAATAAAGACGTCCCAGACGTATTCTTAAAAGAATAATCGATCTGCCCCGTCTGTCTATTTAAAACTCAGTGTATTTGAAGTCCGCATGTAACCATTTCTTTTATTAAACACACGGCAGTGAATGTTGGACAATATCATCGAAAATGAGGACAAAACTGGAAGCAACGGAAATGTGGTTCTACATAAGGATGCTACGGATATCTTGGACTGAGCATGCGAGCGATGATGAGGTGTTGGAAAGAATGGCAACAAAAAGGAAATTAATACTGAGCATCAGGAAGAGAGAACTGAAGTTCCTGGGACACGCAGTGAGTAAGGAGAGGTTGGAGAACCTGATACTGATCGGCCAGATAGAAGGAAAGAGGGACAAAGGAAGGCAGCGGATAACATATTTGCAGGGCCTGATCAGGTGGTTGACGGAACGGGGGTTACCAGGAGCAAACATCCTAAGAGTCACAAGGGATAGGGAGACATGGAGAACCATGATCGCCTACATCCTGAAGGGACAGGGCACATAGAAAAAGAGGAAGCAGAAGAAGAAGAAGAAGAAGAAGAAGAAGAATTTCTCGAGTGTACCGACATTTTTTTCCAGTCTTTTATTTTCATGTTTTCATAAACCAAATTCCAGTTCTTCCGTCCATTTTATAAAGGATGTATTTTTAGTTGCTTTTTATGTATCCCAATCGAGGGCCAAGATTAACACAAAACACAAGTCAGGAGGGCTGTAAATGATTTTACCTGAAACTGCAGCATCGGCAGTTTTATGACAACCAACAGTAAAATCGTGTCTTGAGCTCTTCAATCTTCAGTTCTTTCAGCCAAGATTTAATCGTCATTTTTTTCCTTATCCTCGTAATAACAATTTTTTGGAATATTCTCTTTCATTCATATCCTGCATCTGATTAGGTTTTAACAATTTGGCTGCAACATTTTACCTTGGGAGGCTCCCGTGTTTCTTTATGAGGCGAAGTTTTACAAAAATAAAATAATTTTCGCTCTACGTTAATGAAATGTATACAGAAATTTCTGGTGGGACATTCATTTGAGTCGGCACGTTTGTATTATTATTTGAAAAATTCCCACTGGTATATCTAATTCAGGCAGTAAAATATAAAATACCAAAACATATTCTGTTTACAAAATTTAGACAAGTGTTTAAGAAAACAAAAAAGAAGTTCAACTGTGAAAATAGATTTAAAATGAAACTGAAGAAACTGCAATCATTCAATATTAATTCATTTAAAATTGCATTACTGAAAGCAGCAGGTTTATTTTAAATCAGTACAAAAGAAAGTCGATTTTCTGTATTGCAAAAGTGTACTATTTCGTGTAACTTTTCGTGAAACGTTTTTATAATCATACAACCCCAATCAAGGCAGTTTACTGCCACTGGTGCGCAGTGGGGTACATAAGAGGAGAGTTATGAGAAAGAGTGACAAGTTATAGGGGTGGCAGGAAGTGGGTAAGAGAAGGATGAGAATACTGAGGAGAGTGGAGTGGATGGATAAAGGAGCATGAGAGAGAGGATGCAAGTTAGTGAGATAGAAGATAACTATTGACTTTACATTTAAATTCTTAGAGATTGTAGCTGTCGGGGAAGAAAGTAAACGGAAAGGAATTCCACTGGCGGGGAGTGCGAGAAAAGAAGCCGAAGGAGGAGCATTTGCATTTACATTTTATTGGTTTCACGGTAAAAGGATGGAACATAGTTGCTAATCTTGTTGCTCGACTAAATTCGTATATAGGGGTCACCAGGTAGCTAAGTTCATCGGAGCAGAAGCCGTGAAAGTATTTGTAGAAGAAACACAGGGAAACCAAATTGCGCCGGTGAGAAAGTGACTGTATCTGAGCTGCCAAGTCGGGATAGATCACATTATAGATTCTCCGATGGATTTCGTCAAGGACCTCTAAATGGATAGCGGTAGCTACCGACCAGAAATGGCAGCAGCATTACAGGCACGGACGGGTGGTAGATTATATATGTGCAGAATGGTTTCAGACGGGAAAAAATTCCTGGCCTTACACAAAGAACCGATCTTCTTAGCAGCGGATTTAGCTTTTATATTCTATATAGTCATTCCACTTGAGGTCTTCTGTGAGAATTAATCCGAAGAAGCGCAGTGTTTTGCTTTCAGGGAAACTAGTCTGATAGTGGGTAGGAGCGATTGTCTGTGATGATTAATAGGTAGTTTTTTTTTTTAAAGATATACAGTATCTCTTAAAATTGACATCAATTTGTAGTCTATTATCACAGATAATTCTCGCTCAATGATCTTAAATTCTAACAATATGTGTAAAAACTAATTAAGTTGCCTGTGTGGACATATCTCA
This sequence comes from Ascarosepion bandense, assembly GCA_037127315.1. Classification (NCBI taxonomy): domain Eukaryota; kingdom Metazoa; phylum Mollusca; class Cephalopoda; order Sepiida; family Sepiidae; genus Ascarosepion; species Ascarosepion bandense. The sequence goes on along the minus strand of JBBBDQ010000327.1, from coordinate 6,937,294 downwards.
ATGGTAATATACCTGAAAGATAGATGAGGCGTGCCAGTCAGTAATAATGACAATGTGGTGTTGAAATGGCCACCACGTTCACCTGACTTGACATCTTGTGATTTTTTATAGGGCTATGTGAATAGACAGGTTTATATCCAACCTATTCCTACAATTCTAGAGAAACTGAAGCAGAGAATTACTGAGGCGCTAGAAAATGTTACACAAAACGTGTTTGGGAGGAGCTGGTCTTTGTGAAATCGGTTTGAATACTTTGTTCAATTTTTGATAAATAAATCTTTAATTTTTCAATATGAAGTCGATTTAATTTCGTATGCATGTGTCATGTAGTTACCCAGATATTCACTGTATTGTGCTAGAAAAGACATTTCATATCTGGTCTGGTGCTATTTAGATTCTTGATAATATACAGAAAAAAACTGCAATCCCGACCTGGAATGTCGGCTTCAGTTACTTTAACACCGACCTAACGTATCTTTTCTATGTCTTTTCAATAAATGTTTTTATGATAATTGTTCCGATTAACTTTTCTCTGTAGTGTCTTGATTCTATGAATTTAATCGCAGTGCTTGATTAGCGACTTAAGTTTTATTATCTTACAGGTATAAATGGCCATATCTAACCGTAAGTTTTATGCTAACAGTTTCTTCACCCACACTTCGCATTTGTGGAAGTATATTCTGACTTCTTGCTTTCCAGTCAACTTTGATCTTCAAAACTTAAATGCAATAATTATAGTTATCTCAATTTTTTTTTTAATCATTTCCCCCCAAGCAAGGTATTCCACTGCCACTATTGCGCATGGGGCTACATATGGGAAGGTAAATAGGAGGAGTACTTCGATGCAAGAAATGTCAGAAGGAAGGTGATAGATCTGTAAGGATGCCGAGGATGTGGGTTGGGAAGGTGGGGAGAGTGTTTGAAAGAATGGGAGCGAGTTAGTGTGTTAGGAGGTGTTTGTTGACCTTACATTTAAACTCCTGGAGATTGTAGCCGTCGAGGAAGCAATCATGTGGAAGGGAATTCCACAGTCGAATTCCTGCTCTTTTATTATTCTCTCTACTTAATGATGTTATTTTTCTCTCGTATCAACTCACACTTAGTAATCACTTGCGTCTTAGTTGCTTTATTGCATTGCTTGGCGTGAAGTGGCTAAAGAATTGTTTCTTGATGTAAGTTATGTTACATCTTTCCATTTTGCTTTTTCAACTTATTTTACACAGCATAATCGCTATAAATTTTTCATAGTATTTTCCACTAGTTATCTGTGCACTTTTTATTATTAAGCCTCTGCCGGTCAGGTCTGACCATGGGTAGCATTCTAGTTGTGTACTTGGGTGGAACATCGACATCTCTGACACTGGAAGCCGATGTGGGAGTAACAGTCCCTGTTTCAGGGGCTGCATTTATGTTCTGTTTTTGGTCTGTCGGCGCTGTCACTTTCTTTTCCGGGAACCCGACCCTCTCTGGCGGCTTCTGTCAGCTGCTCCTCCCACGATCTGAGTTGTTTGGCCAGGGTTCCTCACCACTAGGACCGGTTGACTGCCACGCACTCTCACGATTCTTTTTCGCGTTTAACCATGTCACGTTACTGCAGCTGTGACTGCCCAGTGGGTTTTCTTCCAGAGACCAGCTTTCCATACAGGAGATCATTTGGAATACGAGCGTCTGGCATGCAGTAGACATGGCCTAGCAAGCAGAGTCTGCGCTATTTAAAGAGTGTGAACATGGTGGGCAGATCCATGCAAAATTGTTGTACTTATCTAATCTAAACTTATTTATAAATGGAACTTTCTGTGTGTGTGTGTGTGTGTGTGTGTGTGTGTGTGTGTGTGTGTGTGTGTGTGTGTGTGTGTGCGCGTGTGTGTGTGTATGTCCGTTACCTATAGATTCCGAAACGGGTGAACCGATTTTCTTAAAAATTTACACAGTTATACTATAAGCGTCTGCGAGTGTTCTTAGCAAGGTTTTGTGTCGATGTACCCCCGATTAATATGGAAAATCGATAATCGAAAAAATCGGGTTATAGAAGGAGTGGTCCGATTTTAATCAAATTTAATATACTCATAGACAAAGACATAATAAATGATATTCAGAAGTTTCAATGTTGCAGTTCTTACAATAGTGCAGAAAACTTGATATCTATACCAGGAAATCAAAATTTGACTTACATCCATTCATTTTTCTTTCAGTCTACTGTTTCGCTTTAACTGGAAACGACTATTGCTTTTTAGTTTTTCGTGCCAACGTCTGAGCTCCAGGACCATTGATTAAAGCATTCATTGCACCCGAGCAACGCCGGGCTATACTGCTAGTTAGTATATAAATCTTTCTTTTAAACTGCTTCACCTCAATCAAGGTAATAAAAGTGGCTGAGAGACAAGTGTTTAATGAGATTAAAAGAAACAGAAATGTAAATGAAAGGACAGGGTTCAAGTAAACAGATGATGAAGCTTGACATTTCATCTAAATTTTTGAAGGCCAAAGTTGACAGCAAAGCATGAAGTCGTAGGATAGACCTACAAGCGAGAAGTGAGAGAAATAACTCAATTAGTATAAAACTTGTTATTACAACTAGCAATTTCAATAGCTAAATGGTGGTATCTAACTGCCAAACGAGTCAGTTAACTTTCATCAGTTATACACGTTTAGGCGATCATGTCTCTTTCGATTCACAACTGACTAGGTTAAAGAGTTTTCCACAGTAAGTTGCAATTTCTTTCTGCAGTAGACTGGTTACCACCCAAAGCTATAGAACCCAGTCTGTCCAGTGATAATGGACGCGAGGATGCACGGCTGTCAGATAGCTTTGAAACCGTGTCGTAGTATTTAAAACGATCAGTCATTCAATGATCCGAGTAGTGCATGCGTTTATAGAAGTAAGCGGGGAACATTTTAAACATTTTTATGAGTTCATGTGCTGGAGTACGATAATGGACATTGGACATATGTTTATATAGACATTTTACCTTGCTTTTATTTCGGGAACTCGCTACAAATTTTGTAAAATTACTTTTGATATATATATATATATATATATATATATATACTATAGTCATCCGCAGACAGATCTGTTTCGCTGTATTACAGCTCATCAGTACGGTGAGACTCCGATTGCTTTTTAACCCAGGATTGAAACCCGACCGAATTGGCGTCAGTCGGCGAGTCTACCTCTGGGCTACGAGCGTTCGGTAGAAGAAAGCAGACCTTTTTAGCGCGTATATCATTATATGTTTGTATATGTGTGTGTGTAGAGAGATAGAACGAGAGAGAGAAAGAATAGATTCCTAATGTTTCGTGAAGGCTTTGTTTTTAATAATTCGAGAAGCTTAATCCGAGGAGGGTACTCATACTAATTCCCTTTTTATCTCTTTTTTGTTTTTGCTGCACTTAACAAGCATCATAGATACCTGTATATATGTGAGCATACAGAGACACTTACCCAGGCATGTACAATTATTAGAGCCATTTTTCGGATACTATGAGGCATCCTACAGGCACACAGCGAAAGTAAAATGAAACTACGTTACAGAGAGGGAGAGTGACTAAAGCTGTTATTCAAGCTCAGGAGTTCTGACGTTGATAATTTTTTTGAGAATCTCTTGACATATTGCCGAAGCACCAGACTTGATGTGCCAAGAATATTCGATACACAGATTGAAAAGATAGATTCTAACAAGAAATATTGTTCCGCACGACATAGTGGACCGACTTAAAAAAAAAAAGGAATCGTTTCTAAGTTTATTTGTAAGAAACGTGTGAATGCTTCATTTATCCGTCTATTGATTTTGCATTTCGTCTGTAACTTGAAAATGGCTCCTGCATATTTAAAACGTTGAAAAGCGTCTCAAGTGAGAATATCATTTTAAACTGAACTTTTTTCTCACTTTCATATTCTCATTTGTATTCTGTGTTTTAGCTTTCAACATGTTTCAATGTTCAAATTAAAGAACAAAATATTCGTCGCTCTGAAGTTTATGTTGGTATTATTTTTTGTTATATAATGTCAATGCAACACCTTAGATACTGTATGCATACACACGCTCAAATATAACTGCATATATATATATATATATATATATATATATATATATATATATATGTCTAAAATGCTGACTGATATTAATTTGACGGATACCTCGAGGGTATATTACCACTCATAGAAAACTATTTACTGCAGGAAACATTTCATCATTCGAGAAAAAATAATTAAATGTTGATGTACAGGCACACTCATCCAATCGCCTACATCCACACATTTATATGTGTGTATCTGTGTTCACACATATTTGTTGGTTTATAACTGCTCATAAATATATACAAGTAAGACTTTACATATATATTTTATTTGTGTGAACATTATTTTTAATCGATACTCGTATTTGAGTAGATATTCGGATTTTAATTAAGCCGTATATTTATAGGTATATATTTCTACCGGCCTGATTATTTATGAAAAATTTTGTAAGAAAAAAGTGTGTGTCATTCGACAGGATTCTGTGACCTATAACAACGTAGTGGAAGTCACCATTTGATTTGGTGCGTCTTAGACCACTTGAATCATTCATGGTCATAATTGTGCCACTAGCTTTATTGTGGACGCATTTTCCCCACTCAAATTACCACCTCAAAGTTTGGCAGGTCATCTACATTCTATCTTTAAAGCCCTTTAAACAGAGAGAGCACATATTTGACACCCAGCTCATATCCATTTACTCTCTCTGTCTGTCTGTCTCTCTCTCTCTCTCTCTCTCTTCCTGTCTTTTCCATTTTTTTAACGTTAACACCTTATTCACCTATATTTGGCTTTGTTAAACGAGGAGTGGAACTGGTTGGCTATCCAATTTTCCATTTTTATTTTTAAAAATACGATCATTATAGGTGGTAATAAAAATATTTTTGTCTTTTTATAGCGGTGAGGATATATAAATATACTGTTTAATTAAAAACAGAAAATCTTGTTAAATACGAATATCGATTGAAAATAATGTTCAAACTAATATATTGAATGTGTCGGTTACTAATTCCATTTCGTTAATCTCCAATATATATATATATATATATATATATATATATATACTTCCCTCCAATACTATTTCACTGCTCTTGATTTGCTCCTCCCTTTATATCAAATTTCTTGCTGTGCGTTCAAAAATAAATCACTAGGAAATCAGTGGATCTTTAACGCCTGGCGATATTGAAATTTTGAAACTAATCATTATTTTTATTATTTCTTTAAATGTGAGCCATTTTAATGGAACTGTTTACCGGTCTAATTAGACTATAAGCAATAGCTATAAAGAAATGCATACTATAAGCAATAGCTATAAAGAAATGCATATATATATATATATATATATATATATATATATATATATATCTGTGTGTGTGAGTGTGTGCGTGTGTGTTGGGGTGCGTGTGTGTGTGAAAATGTAGTTTTTAAGTATGCTATATTAATGTCTTAAAGTGCCTAATCACGGAGATTTACATGTGTATTCACTGAAGTGGGGATTAATGTCAGCAAGTTGTGGCAACACTTTGTCAGATGCTTGAACCCAGTTTTCAGGATATGTCGCATACACATCTTTTAAATTCGTGCCTTGATGTTTTATTTTCTTCTGGTGAACAACAGTCCGAACAATGTAAATAGTGTATATTTAATGCCGAAATCCACGACATTCTGTATGAGTTGAATCTGCAAATGACTCAGTATCAGTTATCTCCCTTTAGCTTAATTCTGTTTTTGTTCATCTCTGCTCCTTGAGCTTTGGGTCAAGTCACTGGATACAGTCAATGCTGGGACATGTGTCCTCATAACAGAGTAAATCATGTAAGTGATTACAATACCTCATCTCAGAAATATAGACGAACTTACATTTCTCATGTAACCCTATTTCCAGATGGCTGATATTAATTTTTATTGATTTTAAAGATGAGAAGAAATTTCTCCAAAATTACAGAATACAATTATTTCTGTAGAGAAAAGTATCCCAAGTGATAAAAGTGAAAAATACAAATTGAAAAATACAAAGAATACAATTGCTTTTGTCGGAAGAATTAAGCGAATTTATCAAAGCTGGTTACCTAAAGGTATAGTAATATTATTGTCATCCTGTTTTGACAATTTGTATCCCTAGGTCAAAAGAAGTTCCTGCTTACTACATACCGGGACGTCTGGTAGAAACAGGCAGACAATGACAGGGAGTAAGTTCTCTCCCCTTCCATTGTAAGGGCGAAAGACTCAGTTGAAATGGTTAAATGATATTACTTATATTTCGAGATGGTAAATCACTTAGCTTTGACTTGCTTATAATTTTGTAATTATTCGATAGATATAAGTATATATAAATCTAAAGCGTAGTGTTGCAGTCTTATATATGGTTTCCATTATATATCGTTCCATCGTATGTCTGGGCTAACCTAGTCAGGTGATGACAGGCGATCCTGCTTGGCTGGTCCGACATGAACCAACGTGGGCGGATTAAACAGAAGGTCCGGAAGGTTAGATGGACTCAGCTAGGGATCGTTTTATACTGATGCAATTTTAGGATTGCCGTTTTATTTAATAATACACTTTTGTTCTTGTAAATACGCATTGGATAAATATTTTTTACTCTACTCTCCACAGACAAAAAAAATGCATATATGGGAACTAGTTAATACTTTATAAAAAATTGTTATATTTTGGCTACTGTAGTAAAAAAAGGTGTGATACAATGTGGCGTTATAGTGAACTAGCAGTATAGCACGGCGTTGCTCGGTTGTAATGAAAGCTTTAAAATAAATCCATGGTTCTGGAGCTCAGACTCTTTTGACGTTGGCACGAAAGGCTAAAATCCAATAGTTGTTTCCAGTTAAAGCGAAACAGTAGACTGAAAGAAAAATGAATGGATGTAAGTCAAATTTTGATTTCCTGGTATCGATATCAAATTTTCTGCACTATTGTAAGAACTGCAACCTTGAAACTTCTGAATATCGTTTCTTATATCTTTGTTTATGAGTGTATTGATTAAAATCGGATCACTCCTTCTATAACCCGATTTTGTCGATTATAGATTTTCGATATTTATTGGGGGTACCTCGACACAAAACCTAGCTAAGAACACTCGCAGACGCTTATAGTACAACTGTGTAAATTTTCAAGAAAATCGGTTCAGCCGTTTCGGAATCTATAGGTAAGGGATACACACACACAGACACACACACACAAAGAGACAAAGTTCCATTTATAAATAAGTTTAGATTGGATAGAACATTATCAGAACAGTCGGTCAGTGATTGATACTTCTTCTTCGGGACGTAGATGATGAAGGACTTCAACTTTCCCCTATCCATTGTTGCTCTTAATACAATTTTAAAATAATTATACCAGGGCAAATTCACGGGTATTATTTTTAGATCACCATCACAACGAAATGTTCATTTTATCACAGTTACAATAAATTAATCTTTGCATTTCACCCTGAGGATGATATTGGAAGAGATGGAAAGTACTTGGGTAGAAAAAAAACGATAGCACCTTCCTTGTCGAATTTAATCTTAACATAAAGTAAATGATAAACAAACTGGAATATAAAAATAGATATACAAAGTCTATAGTATTGAAGGAAACATTTGAATGAAAATCAGTATGTTAAGTTCCATACGTGATACACACTTGGGTGATCATAACTCACTAGGCAGTAGATTTTCCCGCAGTACGTTGTCATTACTTTCTGCGGTAGACTGGTTCCCAACCAGTTCTATAGAACTCAATCTGCCCTTCTGTTTCACTCAAAGAGTGAGGGAGAAGCGACGGATTCCAAATGGTATTTGCACGTAAGTAAATGCAACGAATTCAACTGGAATTCGAACTGGAACTCTCTTATTTCTTGTTCCGAGCCGATATCCACTGCACCACAACGCACATCAATGAATGAAGATCAATCAGTTAAGCGCCATATGAGATACATTCTTGGGCGATCATGTCTCGAAAAAGACAAGACTGACTGGTCAGAATATTTTCCGGGGTAGGTTGGTACCTGCGGTAGACTGGTTGTCAAACAAAGCTATAAAACCCAATCTATCCTGCTAATTTTAATCCATAGCTGGAGGGTTAATAACTTTCCCAATGGTCAGTCAGTCAGTCAGTTAAGTGCCATGCGCGATACATGACTGACTGGGCAGAAGATTATCCCGCAGTAGGTTGCCATTGCTTCCTGCGGTAGACTGGTTGCGGACCAAGGCTATAGAAACCAATCTGTCCTATTATTTAACCCATAACTGGAGGGAAGAGACGGATTAATACCTTTCCCAAGGGTATTTGCGCGTAAGTGAATGCAAGGAATTCAAATGAAATTCGAACTCGGTTCCTCGATTTCTCGTTCCGAGCGGATATCCATTGCACTGTGTGTGTGTGTGTGTGTGTGTGTGTGTGTGTGTGTGTGTGTGTGTGTGTGTGTGTGTGAAAAACCGTCATGAATTTTGTTACATCCTTATATGGGGATTCATGTACTTCTGCCTCTATGTATGCGTGTTAGTATATGTATATTAGATATAAAACGCGTGTTTTTACATTTGTGCACTTTGTCTTTCTAAGATATGTACTTCTTCGCGTGGGACATCAAAAGTGGAATTTTCTACAGGTTCAAAATGATCCTCCCGCAAATCAGTCTAGGATGTTTTTTCTCCATGAAATAAATTTTGGCGTCGCCATAACGAACCGCAGTGCTGAAGTTTAAAGTTAATGCATTATTTCTCATTTAATCACGCTTCTAGTTGACAGGAGAGGCGCACTGGACAGATTCTAATCAAAGGCGCGAAAAATGATGCCCACCTCCTTTGCCGAACATCGGCCCACGTGTCACTGTCATTTCTTGCATCTTAACTGGGTTCGTTATGAAAAAAAAATGACAACTTCGAAAGTTCAAAAAATGTTTCCTTAATGGTTATGTCTTTACATTTAGGATCAGTAAAATCTTCCAGAACGTTTTATATTTTCTTTGGTCATTAATTTGATGTCCTATGTCTATATTGAGCGTCGAGTGGCATTTGCTAGACGATGATTTTCTTTCGAATTTATTAGTAAATTTTTAAATTAATATATATATATATATATATATATATATATATATATATATAAAAACTTATTTATAAATTGAACTTTGTCTGTGCGTGTGTGTGACTGTGTGTGTGTCTCTGTGTGTGTGTCTCTGTGTGTGTCCGTTACCTATAGACTCCGAAACGGGTGAACTGATTTTCTTGAAAATTTACACAGTTGTACGATAAGCGTCTGCGAGTGTTCTTAGCTAGGTTTTGTTTTGAGGTACCCCCGATAAATATCGAAAATCGATAATCGAAAAAATCGGGTTATAGAAGGAGTAGTCCGATTTAAATCAAATTAGATACACTCATAGAAAAATACATAAGAAACGATATTCAGAAGTTTCATTGTTGCAGTTCTTACAGTGGTGCAGAAAATCGATAATATATATATATATATATATAAGTTGTCAACATTAAAGATAGACAATAATTATGAAAACAATTAGCATTCTTACCCTGTTTTATATTTAATCGTCCCAATCTTTTTCACAAGAATGAGCTGGGATATAATGGACATCGGAACGGAACAAGAAATAAGAAGAGACCAGTTTGAATTCATGTCGCGTTCACTGCATTCCCTACAAGCAAATACCTTTGAGAAAGATATTAATCCATGTTTTCTTTTCTATCAAACTATAGTTTGAATAATAGAACATACTGTGTTCTATGGCCTTGGTTGGCAACCTAGTCAGGCAGAAATCGAAAGTGACATGAATGCACAAGTTTGTATCACATATGACACTTATTCTTTATGTGCCGTGTCCTGTTAGAATGTAAGCGATCATGGCTCTCCACATGTCTCTTAGAGTTCGCAATAAATTTTGTCTCCTAAATTTTGTTCCGCCATCCATTTACTCAAGCTCACTAGGTTTGTTCTGTTTTGTTTTCCTCTTTCCCTCCTGATTTTAATACTCTATCAGATTCTCCAAGCCCCCACCCCACATATATCATAGAAATCTAAACATCATATATCATAGAAATCTAAAGAGTCTCTTCTTTTCGTTTTTTATTTTTATTTTTTCGAAAACTTCGTCATTGCTTATATATTCGGGCCATGGTATCCTCAGCATCATTCTGTAGAACCACATTTCTGTTGCTTCAAGTCTCTTCTTCATCTTTATTGAAATTGCTCGGCATTTACTGCCATACAGGAGTACTGATATCATGCAACATTTTAGTCTTGTTTTTCTTGTTTCTAACAATGTGTTTCTCTTTCTTAGTACTCTGCTTAGCTTCTGAGATAAATCTTTGACCATCCTAATGCTACTTCGGATTTAAGTGTCACACAATCCATCTTTTATGAAAACACAAGCCAGATTCTGTTAGGGCGCCGCTCCTATTTGACTACAAATGAACTGTTCCCATTGCTATATATAGCAATGGTGGATTCTCTACAAGGAGAGTCGTACCGAGTCGCTGGACGACTCTACGACACTGTCAGCTCTCTGCCTTCGGGCGGGGGGCGCTCTCTGCTTCCGAGCAGAGAGCAATAACCCAGTCGTGGTTCCGCCGAAGGGTAGAGACACGACTGGGAAAAAATAGACAGATATTTTTTGGCTGGGCCATATAGCCCGGAAATACCAGGCCAAACTGACCATGTGCCAACATGTTGCCCTTACTGGGAGGGACAACTCAATAATGAGTCGTACAGAGTCACTTGAGAGTCTCTAATGAGTTACTGAAGAGTCAGTGCGAGTCAGTGAAGAGTTAGTCACACTTCCGGTGGCGTACCGGAAGTAATCACGTATACACACGTCTTACGACGGATTGGACTCTTGTATCTTTCCTATTGTAAATATTACTAATCACTTCTGTACATACTAACCGTCTTTCCACAGAATACAACTTATATTCTGATTCTGTTGTTGAGTTATTCATTTATACTTGACGACATAACAGATTCAGATTGAATTTCCGTACTTGTTTAACTTTGATATCTCTGATTTTAATTTGTATTTTGGGCTCATCCTTTTGCTAACAACCAAGTATTCTGTCTTCAGGCAGCTAATGCTTAGTCCTTTCTTCTCGTTTTCCTTCACTATCTTTACCAGGAGCTTTTTGTAGGTTTGTTTCTGTGTCTGCTATAACGACTATGTTATCTGCATGTCTTATGTTGTTAAGATTGTGGCCGCCAATAATAAACCCTGGTAGAACTTGAATAATTTAATGAGACTATTTTAGTTAGTTCCCCATTAGGTTTGAAGCATCTCGGCTTCGATGAATAACGTTACTAAGACGTTGCAAAATCATTTAAGAGCCTAAGTATTAGGGTGGTATAATATTTTATGTTTTGTGGAACCAACTATAATAATGAATGTATCCTCCTGACGATTAGTAATTAGTAGTACTCGGCAGTTAAGAATCATTTTGGGGTAAACATACGAAAATTTTAAACGCAAAATGGCACTGGATTGATAAATATAAAATATCCACAACCGACCACAAAATTTGAACTGAACTGAAGAATGATGTGCGAAAAATTGGTATATTATTCATTCAGAGTTCTTAAAACACGATTAAAAAGTAAATGCACATTTATAGATTCAACAGCTGCAATGTATCCCTAAAATTATGGTCAACAAGTGCTCCATGCTCATCAGTAGGAAAATGTTGTTCTCTTCCCTGACAACACTAGGTGTCACATCGCAAAAACAGCACAGGAAAAAAAAAATCAAAAATATGGTACCACCCGCCATATTCATAAGACTTGGCACCCACCGATTATTAACTTTTTCAACCACAGTATTTGATAAGAACAATCTTACTAATGAAAATCAGGTTGAATGTTTTAGTGAAAGATTTTTGCATCAAACCTACGGAAGTTTACTCAATAGTATTTCACAGCAAAGTAATGAATAGTGGTTTGGATTGAGGAATCAGAGAGCCGAGTTCGAATTCGTCTAATTCGTTACATCCACGTACGGGCTCTTACCCTTGGAAACGGTATGAATCTATCTGTTCTTCTCTTATGAGCAAACTTCCTTGGTTGGCAACCGGTCTAGGGGAAGAATACTCTCAAAAATTCAAAACCAGCTTCGAGAGGGTTAATAACAGAAAAGACTGAGTTATATAACTTTGCTTGGTAATCAGTCTACCGCAAAATGTACTGACAATCCAGTGCGTCAAAACTCCAAGCGCTCTCTTCCAACGTGCCTTGAGCCAGCATGGAAAAGTAGACTAAAAAGAATAACGCGAGATGTTGAGGCGCAATGAGCAACTTGGAGTAAGCGACTGATGATATAATTGACATAAGTCATTGCCTTTTTCCCAATGGTGGATATATAATTGAGTGAAATGTAATTTTAGATTATTCTTTGAAGGAAAATTTGATAAACGACAAGAGAAATTATTTACGACTCAACCTAATAAATTGTAGTCTGAAAATTCCGTGGTGCACATTTTCACGATGCATAAAATGTTCAGTGAAATAATTTTTCATTTCAAAGCAAATATTTTGACGTAAAATCATGAGAGTAACCTGATAGAAAATAAATGATTAATTTAGAGAAATATAGAACATTCTTTTGAGATGTAAAAAAAAAGAACATATTATCTGATAGGCTATTTCTTGAATGTTGTTTCATAATTAAACTGAATTGTAGGAACTTGATTTAAGTTACTGAGAAGACTTCACCAATGAAAGCGAACATCTTAACTTATATATATATATATATATATATATATATATATATATATATATATATATTTCCCTTCTGTCACGCTGATTGAGACAGACAATAGCGAAGCAGTGTCGACCCAGTTCCCTAAAGCGACAATAGCGAGGTAACGTCGGCTCAGTTGACTAGAGAGACAAATAGCGAAACACTTGCTGCGTATTTGTTCTTTAACAATGTTTTATTATTTTATCTTTTTCAATAATTATGTCGTCAACTCGTGAAGAATATATATATATATACTAGCAGTTTAGCCCACCGTTGCTCGGGTGTAATGAAAGCTTTAAAACTAATCTATGGTCCTGGAGCTCAGGCTTAGCCTAAAGAATATTTGTGTGAAGTTTGGTGAGAATCGGATAAAAATTGTGGATTTGTATAAAGGACATACAGACAGATAAATACACACACACACACGCACACACACACACACACACACACAAACATATTGCCTTTTATATATATATATATATATATATTATCGATTTTCTGCACTATTGTAAGAACTGCAATTTGAAACTTCTGAATATCGTTTCTTATGTCTTTTCTATGAGTGTATCAAATTTGATTAAAATCGGACCACTCCATCTATAAACCGATTTTTTCGATTATCAATTTTCGATATTTATCGGGGGTACCGCGATACAAAACCTAACTAAGAACACTTGCAGACGCTTATAGTACATCTGTGTAAATTTTCAAGAAAATCGGTTCAGCCGTTTCGAAATCTATTGGTAACGGACACACACACACACACACACACACACACACACACACACACACACACACACACAGAGACACACACACATAGACACACACATACAGACAAAGTTCCATTTATAAATAAGTTTAGATATATATCTATATATAACCTCTCCATTCTAATAAAGACCATTGTAGGGGTAGAGTCGCCGACTGATGCCACTTCGGTCGGGTTTCAGTCCTGGGTTAAAAAGCAATCGGAGTCTAACCATACTGATGAGCTGTGATACAGCGAAATAGATCTGTCTGCGGATGACAATATATATATATATACTCAGCATGTATAACCTGTAGAGAATTAGCTATCGATCCTCTCAAATATTTTACCGTCATTTTTGACGACAGGGATACACTCGTATATTGCATTGTAAAGGCATCTATGAAGAGCTAGCTGGTATTAAACTTTATTATTTTTTTTAGGAATAATTAGGGAGGTTTTTAAAAGGTACCACTATCTTGAAGCCAAGTCAAATTCTAAAAAGTCAGCGATAGTAACTATTTAGAGCGACACTACTAAACGTTGACAACTCAATTCCGAACAAACTTCATACCTAAATCACGGAATCAGGCAGTTTGACGAATGGCTCGCACTAGCATGTACCACCCGACAGTGATAATGATTTTCTACATTAACCAAAAATAGATAGAGCAGATATACAAGCCCTAGATTATTATTTGTAACTATGTTAACAATTCAATTCAGAATAGCTTTCATCGCATTTTACAACCGGTAAAAGCAATTTGACGAATGAAAAGTACCAGACGGAGATTTTCCACGTTCAACTGTCAAAATACGAAAAGCGAATAAACATTTTTTTTATTATCGTGTGGCCGCAAGCAAGACATTGTACTGCCACTGTTGTGTAGGGAATTACATAGAAGGAATGTTATGTTAAATAGTGACAGGTTACAGGGGGTGTCAGGAAGAGAGCATGAGAAGGAAGAGAATACAGATGAGAGTAGGGTGGACGGAGAAAAAACATGAGAGAGAGGATATAAATCAGTGAGAAAGGAGTTGACTATTGACTTTACATTTGACTTCTTGAAGATTTTAGCTGTCGGTAAAGCAAGTAAGCGGAAGGGAATTCCACAGACGGGAAGTGCGAGAAAAGAAGCTGATGGAGTAGAATTTGCGTTTATCGGTTTCACAGTAAAAGGGTGGGACCTATTTGCTAATCTTGTGGCTCGTGGAAATTCATATATAGGGAGCACGAGTGAGTTAAAATTCCTAGATTATTCCACTGACAATTTTCAAAATAGTTTTAAATTCCTCAAATACAGAGGTTTATCAAGTTTATTGTAAAGTAAAACAATTGAATGTTCCTAAATATAAGCAATCAGTGATTTTAAACAATAACAATGGTACGTCATTTACATTCGGACTATAGCCTCATAGTTGTTACCATTTGTACGACGTTTCGGTCGTTGTACGCTCCGGCCTTCTTCAGGTGCTAGGAATTTCGAACCGAACCCTTTATGACAATCACTGGGGTATATGAAAGTCATGGAATTCATATACCCCAGTAAATTTAATAAAGGGTTCGGTTTGAAATTCCTAGCACCTGAAGAAGACCGGAGCGTACAATGGCCGAAACGTCGTACAAATGGCAACAAAGATGAGGACAATAGTCCGAATAATGTAAATAATGTAAGTTCTATTATTTACACTATTTTGGCACAGACTATGCTCCTCATCTTTACTGTTGCTGTTGCTGACAGCGTTTCGGCTATTGTACATTCCGGCTTTCATTAGGTGTGTTTCAATATGTGTAGCCTACAAATAATTTCGAACTGAACCCTTTATTTAAAATACGACTTTAAATTGTTTTCATTCAACTTTAGTACTACTCAGTTATTACTCAGCTCGTTTTCATTGACCCAGTACACATTGCACAGTCCAGTCAGGGAAGTCTATATTCAGTTACTATTAAAATAATAAAATTTCCAATAATAAAAAATAACTATTTTTTTTTTACGTTTTATAAGATAATATTGGTTCTGTGAACATAGTCAAATTATATAATCTTTCAATACGAAAAAGCATATTCAGTAATTTTAACCTTAAAATTTAACTGCTATGTTAAACAGCATTTGGGAAATAACTTGAAAGCAATTGTTCATGTGAGGGTTAATAATTACTTCTTCAACGTATATAAACGGGTCTTCAAAATATTGAGGATACCTTATTAATTAATTACAATATTGCCCCAAATTCTAGTATAATTAACAGTAACCATTTGACAATAAATTTTATATATGAGGGCTAGAAATAAGATTACTGCATTTTCGTTAAGGATGAATGTTGGATGATAGCGTAATGCCCTGTAAACTACCAGGCCATCATCAAAAAGTTCGCCTTTAAGCTCTTTTCTTAAATTAAAAAGATATATATGGGAAAATGTTATCGTTATTCAAACAAAAAAAGTACGAATGTATGGCGTTAGAAATTAATTTTGCTGCCTCAAATATTTGGCATTGATTGGAACAAGATCTAGATTTTCTCATTAGGAATACGTTCCCATTCTTCTGGTAGTAATGCCAAATAATCCGTTGATTGTAGGGTTTTTGTTGGAGTAGTTGTTTTTCCAATTCCCGCCATACAAAGCATTGGAACTTTGTGTATACCGATTGCTGCCCAAGTAAAAAGTTAACCATTTTCTGGTTAACACAAATCATCCTTGTAATGAAAATAATTTATTCTTTTCATTACTTCCTTGACAGTTCATATTTTTCTTTCAGCGTCATGGTGTGCCTAATTTATATCGATGCATGTACATTTTGGCCATACAGAAAAACAAAGGTTAAACACGCTTTAAGCTATCATTAAATAGTTTCCATAAAAATCCTGAAAGTTTCTTCGTCATTGTTGCAATATACAGGTTAGTTAGTTTGATTAGGGTCGGAGAAAAATTTCAGCATCTATATTACGATAAAATGTAAACATTTCTTCTTTACTCAAAGAGATTTTTCTCTTTCGGAATAAAAGCTAAGTGTTCCACCGATAAACTCAAATCCCTGATTAAGTCGCTTAGCTCTTCTTGATCAAATCGCATAAGTTCAGGTTATAATCGTTAAAAATCATTGTCATTCTCGCCAATTCCGACGAAATCTTTCGCAACATCATGGTCCGATTCTTTAATGTCACTGAATGTAAAGCTTTTAAAGACAGGAATCGTGATTTTATCTCAGTCTGGTACAGGTTTGATCGCTGAATTGAGAGGCGGATAGTCTACAGACTTCCGCTTCTGGTTGAAGTCTACAGTGTCAGTTAAGCAAAAGTAACAGTCATCGATGTGGTTTTGTGGCTCGCGGCAAATCATCGGATGTCAAATTTAAGTGATGTTCGAGTACCTCTTGCCCACTGGCGTAAGTGCGCTTAACATGTTCTACAGAGATGTGGCGCCCTCGACTTTTATTTTTGGTCGCCCAGCTTCCCTTCAAAGTAAGCATGACAGCTTTTCTGACAAAATCATTGATCGGTTTTTGGTTATTCATCGTATTTAACCTCGACAGATATACAAAATAAGAAATCTGGATTGTTTTTGCATTTTTCTGCTTGAAGTCCTTGTCTTGGTATTAAGGTCTAGAAATGAAACTAAGTGTAATAATAACATTGTATTTAGATAAGAATAACAAGAATTTACTTTTGCCCTCAATTCAAACAACACTGCACATTTCATAACAACTAAATTCAATGAACTCATTTAAATCACCAAACTCATCTTACATAGATCATATTTATAATTATACGCTATATGCAAAAATACACTCATAGGATAGCACTAATGATGTTATGAATATTTTGCTTATGAATACCCTTTAATAATTTGAATACCGATGTATATTGCGATATATATGAACATTAAAAGAAGATTATGTAAAATACAATGAATGGATTCAATTTTTTATAGACTCATTATTCATAATTGCGATATGAAATTACTTTTCATTAATAGAGATTGTTTTGAGTTGGTTATGATTTTAGATTTGCATTTTCTAATCTTAAAACTCAACATTCACTCAATAAAAAATGAGGTAAAATGAATTTTTTTTCTTTGGCCAAATAAAGATATTTTGTTACAGAGAAAACGGAAACTTACTTGAAAACACATGGAAGTCGTTTTGGATTCGGTGCCTTAAAATTATCCACAAAAGAGTGTTTTCCAGTGTAATGTATTGTATTCTTCAGTTGAAATCGACGAGAATTAGTGACACTAAATGATAGAAAAAATAAAATAGCAGCAAATTGTCAATGAGAGTGGCCTGGAATAAAAACAAAGATCAGTGTTCAAATTCAAGACGAGTTCGTCACATTCACTTAGGGGCCAGTACTCTCAGGAATTGTAAGAATCCATTTCACCTCCCACAGTTGTGGCTTAAATACCAAGGCAGGCTAGGGTCAATAATCTGGTTGGAAATATTTTTGTAGAGGGTGACTCGATAAAATTATCTATCTCCAAGCAAACCTAGGCCACGCGTGGTGATGCATTGACCCATGAAAAGGCACTGTGACGGAAATTCGTCTATTGTTACAGCTACGCCTTCCAGTCAAAGAGTTTATTTTAAGTGTCAAGTAAATGATGTTCAAAGTCTTGGCTTTCAGCATAGTTCCTGTTATTACAAACGCTTATAAAAAAATGTTTTGGCAGTATATCTGTTGCCCTCTGTAATTATTACACAGTTTGATTATTTTTTATTTTATTTTTTTCTTTGCGGTGATGTTCTGCAGATTTTAAATAGATTTTTGTCAGATTTGCCTTCCATCTTTACAGTTGCTCGATATATTACGTTTTTTACACCCACGGCCCTCCACACATATTTATACGTGTGTATCTCCTTCACTCTCTGTCTGTCACTTTCTCCTTCCCTTCTCTCTCTCTCTCTCTCTCTCTATCTCTCTCTCTCTCTCTCTCTCTCTCTATATATATATATATATATATATATCTGTCCCCATAAACATTTTAGCCTTTATACATATGAATTTATTCAGTATATGATAAATGCACATCTATCCAGAATTTGAAGTTACATTATCTTAATTTTGCCTTGTAGTTGGTCGATGTTTTTTCTTCTAAAATAGAGATAAAACAGATTATATCTTCATTTTCTAATATTATCCTTTACCATGCGTTCGTGACTTTCACTTAAATGCAGAAACCGTTTCGTTATCATTTTTATGCAAATGTCCGATAATGATTTATTTGGTACATAAACTGTTAATATTTGTTGCTGATAAAGTGCTGAGATAGCATTTATCAAAGTGAATAGCCGCTATGAACTGTAAAAAAGCCTTACTGAATAAAAACAATAAAACCTTATCTCTACTTAGACATTGCTAACTTTTGAATTTCATATCAGAACACTCCCTATCTATCGAAGCAATATCTTTTGTCTTACGCCTTGGTTCCTTTAATTGAATGGATGCCCGCGTTGTGTAATGGATAACGATTCATAATGAGAAACCGAAGAGCTGAGTTCGGCGTCCTTATATTCACTTACATGCAAATATCCAATACCTCCACCAGGTATGGGTTAAATAGGAGTTACATTTGGAAAATCATTGCTTAGATGTAACCGTATATTCTATGCTGATGGTTTATTTCCTAACATTCCTCGATTGTAGAACTCTCTTTCCAAACAACTTTAATCTTCAAAAATGTAAATGCAATGTCAGTTACTTTCTACACCAGCTAATTACTTTTCTTTCGCCTTAGTAAAGGTTGTATTTACTAATTCTTTTACACGCAATAGCCCCTTGTGGCCAAGTGTCTTTAGCACTATCCTTAGGAGTGGAATACACACACACACACACACACACACACACACACACACACACACACACACACACATATATATATATATATATATATATATATATATATATATTCAAATAAATCTCCGAAAAATACATTCGTTATATGGCCATTTCGGCGAGAAAAAAATCTCGATTCTTCAGCAACGATCAAAGTAAAATCTTATTGCAAATAAGAGACAAACATTCACATTCCGGAGGGCCACTCAAAATAATTCCATACACAGGAGTTTACATTACAACGAAAAAGAAAGTAAATAAGAAAAAATAAAAGGGAGGGAAATTTAAGTAAAAAAAAAAAAATTAAAAATTTGTCGTCTAGACATTGTTACGGAGAGTAGGGAAGAAAGGGATGAAGACAAAGAAAGGGGTTTAAGATTCGATTATAGAAGAAGGCTTCGATTACATCTGTTATAAAAAATCAAAATTTAACCGTGTCACAAGAATGGACGTGGTGGGAGAAAAGGAAAAGAAAAGTCTGGTAGACAGGGAAAGAGTTAAAAGAGAAGAACAGAAGTAAAAAAGGAGGGAAAAAGGGGAAAAATCATGAGTAGCCATAATAACGAATGCCGGCTTCAGAGGGTGAAAAGAAGGGATAGATAGATGAAAAAAGAAACGAAAAAGGAATATGAAAATAGAAAAAAGAGATAACATTATGCAATATTCAACTCTGTTAAAAGTTTTCTTCCCAAAAATCTTTGTTTATATTAATATGGTCTGACTTGTTGTTAGCTGAAATTCTATTAATATAATAAAAATTGGGTCACTATTATATTAGAGTAGGTCTAAAACGATAATTTCGAACAAATTATATATATATATATATATATATATATATATATATATATATAAATTTGCACAAAAAGAAGAAAATATATGAGATAGAAAAATTGTTTTAGGACAGTCTAAACAAAAAATTGTCATGTAGATCATAAATTTATAGAATTTGGTTTTTGTGATTTTACCTAAAAGCTATATCACTTATTTCATTTTTGGATTTAATATATATATATATATATATATATATATATATATATATATATATATATATATATATATTATAAATTATGTTTTAGAACATGTACATTATTTTTTAATATATGTCCTCGACAATCATATGCTTGTTTCAACGTTGGGTACATTTCTTCGGGAAGTAAAAGCAAAACTGAATTCGTCTGCACCCTATATTTGATTCATTGCTGTTGTGGGAGGTTGGTTGGGGTTATTGATAATGAAGTGAATGTGTCTTCTAGAGTTTTGAAGAGCCTGGTGTGTAAGTGCTAAATTGTTGAGTAATGGTATTATCTGTTGGAGTGTACAT
Source organism: Ascarosepion bandense (assembly GCA_037127315.1). Classification (NCBI taxonomy): domain Eukaryota; kingdom Metazoa; phylum Mollusca; class Cephalopoda; order Sepiida; family Sepiidae; genus Ascarosepion; species Ascarosepion bandense. Next base: position 6,916,644 of record JBBBDQ010000327.1, on the reverse strand, counting down.
TTTTATCTGTCGGGTATATCTTTTAGTTAGAATTTCGCAGAGATTGGTGTGTGTGGGGGGGGTTTATTACTCGGTCAGTTTTGTGTGTTTGCGTGGGGTTTTCTTGTGTGTGCGATTGGGGACTTGTTTGTTGACCTTAAGGAGTTTTAGGTGTCTTGCTTAGCTCGCCCTTGATTTGTTTGTGTCTGTTCTTACCAGACAAATTTTATTTATTCTCTTTCATTTAGTGGCGAGGCTGTTTTTCTTAGGGTTCCTTATATAGACGTGATAGGGGTGGGGTGTTTTTCTTTTTAATTTTGATTTTTTCAGTACGGTATATTTTGTATTTTATTTTTGTTTTTTATATTTTTTCATTTTAGCGGGATCGGGGTGTTTATTCATATTTATTGTATTTAGGCAAATTTGTTTCTAAAAAGTCTAAACTTGCATTCTTTCGGAAGTCAATGCAAATTTCTATTTTGTCAGCTTTTATAATGTTTCTAAATTTGTATATTTAAGCTTAATATTGAATTTAGAATATTGATTTTTTCCTTTTAATTTTTTTTTTAAACCTACTGGTCCAACACAGTGATCCAACCTTCTTAGCAGAGAATTTAGCTATGGACTCAATGTAGTGGTTCCATTTGAGATCAGAAGAGAGGGTAAGGCCGAGGAGGCGCAGTGTATTGCTCTCAGGGAGACTCACTTGGTCCATGTTTATGGGAGGCAGGAGAGGTTGACTGCGATGATTGGCAGACAACAGCTTGGTCTTAGACGTATTGAAATAGACAAGCCACTTCTTGTCCCAATTCACCACAGAGTGTAGATCCCGTTCAAGATCAGCAGCGAGATTATGTTTGTCCGCCACGACGGGTTTCTTACTGATACGGGAGTAAATTGTGGTGTCATCACGGGTCTGGAGCATCTACACCGTAACGGTTGATGGCATGCCGGCCGTGGACCTGGCAAAGCGGAAGCCATACAGCCTGTCAGAGTAGAGTTTGTGGGCAGTAAGATGTTGAACTACTTCAGCATTAATTATGGCCTCGAACACTTTCTCGAAAATTGGTAGAAGGCTGATAGGGCGATAGTTAGATGGGTCCGATTGTTCACCACAGTTCTTAAATACAGGAACGACTGATAGAAATGTTTTGAGATATTGGGATTTTTTCCATCCATACCAACCCAATACTTGTATATATATATATATATATATATATATATATATATATATATATATATATATATATATCCGAGTGGGTACAGAACGAAGAAAGATTTTTTCCGTCCAAAACATTAATTTAAAACAGTGCTCGATATATGATGTATAGAGCTGTGAATATTTATTATAAATTATGTGTCAAAACATGTACATTATTTTTTAATATATGTCCTCGACAATCATATGGTTGTTTCAACGTTGGGTACATTTCTTCGGGAGGTAAAAGCAAAACTGAATTCGTCTGCTCCCTATATTTGATTCATATGTTTTTCCCGACTGAATCCATCCTACATATATACAAATCAACCATCCGTCCGTGCATGGAATAGTGCTGCTGTGTTCTCGACAGGCTGCAAAGAAGAATCAGTAATGTGGTAGGTACCGACTTGGTGGCTCGACTACAGCCACTTCCCCACTGACGAGATCTGGCCTCCCTTTGAGATCAAATAATATTTAAAATTAATAATATAAGTATGTTATAATATCGCTACAAAGTAGCTATTTTGTTTCAACATTTCCTGTGTATTGTCAAGTGATGGTGCTGATTGAGAGAAGAAGAGTTTAAAAATCTCTAAGACTTACCAAACCACCTCAGCAAAGGATAAATTGTTACTTAGACTATGATGACTAATCAAAATACAAGTAATTTCTTGTTTGAAAAACACGACAACATACCATAAAAACGATTTATTGGTTCATTAATGTTAATGTTTTATTAAAACAGAAATCAATATTACTAATTGATTCATACATTCACTTCAAAATTAAAATTAAAATTTATTTTTAAAATTATTACGAAATAATGTTAGAAATTACAATTTTTAAATTCTAAATTTAACTAAGCAACGTGTTTAATGTATTGTAAAGTTATTCAAAGATTAAACGAGTAATAAACAAGAATACATATAAAAGTATATACATGCACACATGAACATACAAATACATACACACATATACATATAAATGCACATCATAAAAATATATACATATACATATGTAAATACATACACAGGATTTGTTACTATTGTTTTAGCAACGTGTCAATTTATCCGTTAAATTCAATGATGTTGTAAGACGTTTCTATAGACGCTTCATATATTCGATTTATGTAAGTCTGAAATTAGATGATAGGTTGGGTATGGAAGAGAATTATGTAGTTTTTATGACAAACACAGTCATATTCAAATACGTAAACGTATAATTATAATTAAACTAGCAGTATAGCCCGGCGTTGCTAGGGTGTAATGAAAGCTGTAAAATTAATCCATGGTCCTGGAGCTCAGACTCTTTGGACGTTGGCACAAAAGACTAAAAAGCAATAGTTGTTTCCAGTTAAAGCGAAACCGTAGACTGAAAGAAAATGAATGGATGTAAGTAAAATTTTGATTTCCTGGTATCGATATCAAATAAGTTTTTTCGTTGTAAACTGACGTTTGAAGCCTAAATAAGTCATCTGAGTAAATGGTATCATGTCTGAGATTAAGAACTACAAGTATACCTACTTAGAGCCAAGCCCGAAGCAAAACCTAAAATAAAATGACTGAAAAAATAGACATACAGACAGATAAACAAACACACACACAAATATCTTGATTTTATATATATATATTATCAATTTTCTGCACTATTGTCAGAACTACAACCTTGAAACTTCTGAATATCGTTTCTTATGTCTTTGTCTATGAGTGTATCAAATTTGATTAAAATCGGAGCACTCCTTAACGGATACACACATACAGATACACACACACACACACACACACACACACACACACACACAGAAACACACACACACACACATAAAGTTCCATTTATAAATAAGTTAGATAGATATATGAGCACATACATCCATATGCCAAAAACAAATTACGTACGCACACATAAACACAAAGCAGCATATACAAAAGGAATTCATGTACACAGATTCGTTTATACAAAACATCAATAAATACACACAAATGTACACCGAAACACCAACACACATATACGCAGACATACAGAAACAAAAATAATTATATATATATATACATATATATATATTTATACACACACACACACACACACATATATATATATATATATATATATATATAGTAAGTAACTAACCTAAAGAGCCAACGAACCTCCCAAGGCTTCACCTAACAGGATCTTCAGGGAAGGTTTCTTTTTTATTACCATTTTTTTTTCCGCGTATGTACTCTGAGGGTTTTTCGAAACGAGTAAAGCAATAAGTTTACATTTATATATATATATATTAATTTTGTTATTACAATGATTTTTAAAAGCATTATATCACTACACAAAACTTTTCATGTTTCAGAACAATACTGTACTTCTTCAGAAAAAAATGGTGAAAACGATTTCTTTAGAAATATAAGATAAATTCATGGTTATTTAGAAATTTAAGAATTTTCATTTTAGAATTCATGGTTATTTAAAAATGCTCTAAATAACTCTGAATTCATGGTTTGAGCATGTGAAGCAATATGCTTGTAGGTGAGTCAATAATGCTCAGTCAAAAGTAAGAACTTGAGTAAAATATGAAGCTTAAGATTTGAGTCGCGAAAGGAGCCTAATGTCATGGCATGACACTGTTTAATTTTTTCTGTGTAAGATAAAATACTGAGACCATACATTATTTAAATGGGTAGACAATAATTTTTAATAGCAGGTTGGATTTCTGAATTTTATCTCATCAGTTAAACGGGCTGGAATGTTAGGTTAGAATTAGAATTAAATAATTATGGTCTGCTAAGGTATATTGTAGGTATGAAAACCAAATAAGTATTGTGCGGGTCATTTATTTTGGTAAAATAATTTTTATTTTTTAAAATATCTAGACACTATGTAACTTGACAATTCGTGCTAGATTAAATACATAGCTAATATTAAATTCATAATCTATGTCAGATTATATACCTAGTAAATACTCACTTGACAATCTATGCTAGATTAAATACCCAGCAAATAATAGTAAAAAATAATTGACGTCGTTGAGAATAGTTTATGGTTATTCATAATATTGATACCCATATTGTAAGATAAATGGTGAACTATAATGGAACCACTATATTAAATCCATAGCAAAATGTACTGCTAAGAAGTTTGGGTCACTATGTCGATCCAGGATGTTTTTTTTCCACCTGAATCCATCCTGCATATATAAAAGTCAACCATCCGTCCGTGCATGGAGTACTGCTGTCATTTATGGTCAGGTACCCCTGCTGTTCTCCTCAGTGTTCTTGACAGGCTCCAAAGCAGAGTCTGTAATGTGATAGGTACTGATCTGGCAGTTCGACTGCAGCCACTTTCCCATCGTCGAAATGTGGCCTCCCTTTGTCTGTTCTATAAATACTTTCATGGCTTCTGCTCAGACGAACGTAAGTCACTGATGCCTCCTCAACAGGTGTTTACTCGTGCAACCAGACTGGCAACTGGGTCCCACTCATTCACAGTCAGGTTAGCCAAATGTAGACGACAATTCTATTCCTGCAGCTTCTTCTCTCGCACTTCCCGCCTGTGGAACTCACTCCCGTATTCTTGCTTTCCTGACGGCTACAACCTGCAGAAATTTAAATGCAAAGTCAATACTCATCTACTAACCACTGGACTCTAGCTCTCTCTCCACCCCTGTATAACCTTCCCTTTCCCTCCACCTATGTATCTGTCATCGCACCTGCTTTCTCAGCTTTCTATTGTTCCTTTCTAACCAGTTTGTACTCCTCACACTTTTCTAATTAATCTTTTTACATTTATGTAGCCCCCTGCACATCAGTGGCGTTTCCGCCTTGCTCGGGGTGAAATGATTAAAAAAAATAAAGAAATATTTCCAGTTAACAGTAAGTGTGTCTCTTTGGTTTTATAGATTAATCCTGTCTTTAAATCTGATGATTCTAACATCTCATTAAGACAAAGTTAGCTTGGCGTATATAGCTAATTACAAGTTATGTTATCATGTTATTATATTGCTTATTATTATTATTATTATTATTATTATTATTATTATTATTATTATTATGTCGTTTTTCATTATAAATCGATTTCTGCTTTGGTCGTACTACCTACCAAGTCTGCAGGAAGACCTAAGGCAGATAGTGGAGTATTGTTATTATTCCATTTCATGTTTTTTCATATCTTCCTAACATCCTTAGCGTTACACAGACAAAGTTCTTGCTAGTGTGTGAGCTGTACTTAACAAAAAAAATGAAGGTTGATTGGTTATTTAAGGCCGAAACATTTTTAATTGCATAAGAATAAAACATTAAATAAATATTGCATTGGCAATTGTAGAAATAAGTATAAATTCTGCATTTTTGAATAGATAAAAATTCCTCTGGAAGCAATTCAAACTTAGTACGACTCGATCCCAAGCAGAATTCAAGTTGTAATTATTGCTAAAGGCGGTTATACTCCATATTGAAATGAATTTGCTTGAATTTTCAAGGTGTTTCCATTATTTCGTCCACACTTTGTATATATCTATCTATCTATCTATATATATATATATATATATATATATATATATATATATATATATCTGTTTAGGACGAACCATTTATGAGAAACCTAGGTAGGTTCGTCTGGCTCATTAGGTCCTATATATATATGTGTATATAGTACCTAATGAGCCAGACGAACCTACCTAGGTTTCTCCTAAACGGATCGTCAGGGAAAGTTTGGTCTTGAGTATTGAGTGTTTTTTGTTAGATGGTTACTCATTTCGGGTTTTTTTTTTCTTTAGGCTTCATGCTGATTTCTGTCCGAACACTTTTGACAGACTTTAATATTTTAAGCACTTTCATTTTTTTTTCACTTTTTTCCTTCTTTCATGATAATGTACACACTAAAAAGTCTGCCTCCTTCTACCGAGCGCTCATAGCTCAGAGGTAGAATCGCCGACTGACGCCGATTCGATTGGGTTTCAATCCTGGGTAAAACCAATCGGATGCCTAACCGTACTGAAACAGATCTTTTTTCGGAGGACTATCTATCTATCTATATCTATATCTATATCTATATACACAAAGATATTTCAAGTGACCAATGCCTAAGCAGTTTCTTATATTTTACGAAGGAAATTACTGGAAAGTAATTGAAACTCAACTGAAGTGAGTTGTGTAATGTTCCTCATCCAAATGGGATTTCCACCGATCCTCTCTACGGCATATGATTTCATTGAATTTCGTTTAATGTGTTTCTATCGATTTTATAATTAAATTAATTTTGGGTCATCAGGATGGATTGGACACCGTTCGGGGCCTTCCTCTCAATGGTTTCACTTGCACACCGGCTCCCTTTACTGATGTGAGACCTCATTATGACGATATACTAGTGTGTTGTAGATATACTAGTCCAAATGTCCAAAGTCGAAATTAGATTTACGAAAAAAATAACGACAAACCTGCCGCTCTGAGAATACAATGTGAACCTCATTAGGATCAGTCATGTCATGCCGTCATGTTTGCTGAAACGCTCCTCGGAATATTTCTTTTTTTCCATATTCACATAGAACCATTTTCAGTTACTTCGTTTAGGCGTTTTATACTTTTGGCCAAATTACGCCCTCTGATTCCAATTCGGCCTAGAAATTGGTACAGAGTGACTGCAACGAAACCCCTTGCTCCAATTTCTTCTGCTCTAATAATTACATTATACCCTTCCTTTATCAGCTCTGATTTTAGATTTTCATATTCATTTGTGAATTGATTTAATTTATTTGTGGATTTGTTCCATCCGGCTTTCATATGGTACTGTTAATTCAACCAGGATGATTTTATCGTTCACCCTTGATAGAAGAACAATATCTGGTCGCAGACCCTTACTTGATATTATTTTGGGGTAATCATTACGCCAACCAGGAAGGTCCGCAGATTTCTCCCAAATGCCACCAGAACTAAGAAGATTTTTTTCCGGTTATAGCTTACAATTTGCTTGTTTGCTTTGAGCCGACGTATATTTTCCCCTCTTTAAAAAATTCCTGGGTTGAATTAAATAACTCAAACTTCATATATTTCTTTATAATTCTGACCAACTCATCCAAAACACTATTGAATCTCCAGGTATATCTTTCATTGACAAGAGCTGTTTTACAGGAACTAATAACATTTCTAATGTTCATGGATTTTCCTAACACAGGTGACAAGTAGGATCGCTCTCTTTCTTCCATTTAACAAAATTGTTCTTAGATGAGAGCAGGTCATATGTGGAACGCATTAAAAAACTCAACCTGAGTGGAGCCATCTGCCAAATGCCCTTCCAAGTAATTTCTGCAGAGCCTCCTCCCAGTTTGTTCATTGGCCTTGTTAGGATTGTTGTACTCCTTTTATGAGTTTTTTGTTATCTTCTTTGTTCCTTACATTTTGGATGACCATGTCTCAGCGATCTTTACCGGAAGTTTTCGACCACCACTCTCTTTCATTTAATCTTAATATTTCCCTGCTTGAGTGTATCTGAAGAGATCCTTGAATGTTAGATTTTCTTTAGCATTTGTTATCCCCTCTCTGACATTCCACTTTTCCCCTGTTTTCAATGTAAGATTTAATGCTTTTTATCTGTGGCGTCATCCAACATCAACTGAAGTCTGATTGTTCCGGATTTATTTATTTATTTATTTTTTAATCGTATCACCCGGAGCAAGGCGGTAATGCCACTGATGTGCAAGGGGCTACATAAGTGTAAAAAGATTAATTTGAAGAGAGTGAAGAGGAAGAAGAACCAGTTAGCAAGGAAGGAATAAAAGCAATAGAAAGGAGCAATAGAAAGATGAGAATGCAGGTGTGATGACAGTTTCAAAGGTGGAGAGAAAGGAAAGGATATACGTGGTGGGGAAAGAACTAGAGACAAGTGGTTAATAGATGAGTATTGACATTGTATTTAAATTCCTCGAGGTTGTAGACGTCAGGAAAGCAAGAATATGGGAGCGAGTTCCACAGGCGGGAAGTGCGAGAGAGGACGCTGCAGGAGTAGAATTGTCGTTTGCATTTGGCTAACCTAACTGTGAATGGGTGAGACCCAGTTGCCAATCTGGTTGCACGAGTAAACACGTGTTGAGGAGGTACCAGTGACTTAAGTTCGTTCTAGCAGAAGCCATGTAAGTATTTATAGAACAGACAAAGGGAGGGCACATTTCGTCGGTGGGGAAGTGGCTGTAGTCGAGCCGCCAAGTCACATTACTGATTCTCCTTTACAGCCTGTTGAGAACACTGAAATGAACGGCAGGGGCACCTGACCATATATGGCAGCAGTATTCCATGCACGGACGAATGGTTGACTTGTATATATGCAGGATGGATTCAGGCGGAAAAAACAACCTGGCCCGACACAGTGACCCAATCTTCTTAGCAGTGGTTTTAGCTATGGACTCGATGTAGTGGTTCCATTTGAGATCAGAAGAGAGGGTAAAGCCGAGGCGGCGCAGTGTATTGTTCTCAGGGAGGATCGCTTGGTCCATGCTTATGGAAGGCAGAAGAGGTTGACTGTGATGACAACAGCGTGGTCTTAGACGCATTGAAATTAACAAGCCACTTCTTGCCCCAATTCACCACAGAGTGTAGATCTCGTTCAAGATCAGCAGCGAGATTATGTTTGTCCGCCACGACGGGTTTCTTACTGATGCGGGAGTAAATTGTGGTGTCATCTGCGTAGATGCCTACTTGGCTTTTGATCTCACCTGGGAGGTAATTTATGAAACTAAGTAAGAGCGTCGGGCCCAGGATAGAGCCCTGTGGGACACCAGCGTTTGTTCTGTAGGATGAAGAGGCATGCCCATTCAAAACGACCTTCATTTTTCGGTTATTTAAAAAAGATTGGATTAGATCAAGCAAGCGTCCGGTAATACCGTAACCCCGTAGCTTGCATAGAAGGCCTGATTGCCAAACACTGTCAAAAGCCTTGGAGATATCCAGAGCAACAGCACGAGACTCGGCTGACTCATCAAGGGCCTGGAGCATGTACTCCGTAACGGTTGTTAGCATGTCGGCCGTGGACTTGGCAAAGCGGAAGCCATACTGCCTGTCAGAGTAGAGTTTGTGGGCAGTAAGATGTTGAACTATTTCAGCATTAATTATGGCCTCGAACACTTTCCCGAAAATTGGTAAAAGGCTGATAGGGCGATAGTTGGATGGGTCCGATGGTTCACCACAGTTCTTAAATAGAGGAACGACTGAAGAGAACTTCCAGCATGCAGGAAAACAGGAAGCAGAAAGGCAGTAGTTATACAGTTTAGAGAGGACAGGAGAGAGTTCAGGAGCACTAAAGGACTATCACCGGGATTCCATCACCACCGCTTGCCTTATAGGGGTCAAGTTTTGAAATTACTCGGGATACTACTGTCGGGGTATTATATACGTCGTACAGTTTAGCCTCAGTTCTAATCGGGAATCGGGTGAGGGTACTCCAGATGAGTCAAATGTGGAGTTGGATAAGAATTTGCGAGCAAAGCACTCAGCTTTGTCCGCAGATGACGTGAGTACCTCAAATACCTTAAAGCAGGTATTGAGGATTTGCTATTGTTCAGCACCCGTTTGCATAACCGCCAATAGTCCTTGGAGCCGAACTTGCGGTCAACTATGCGCTGTCGCATTCTCTCAGCAAACAAGCGTTTGGCGTCATTCGGGATTCTCTTGCACTCATTACGAGCTGACGTGAATAGGCGCCTATTGTGATCTGATGACTGTCTCCGGAATAGACGGAAGTAATGGTTCCTATGAGCAATGGCGGCCGAGCAGGCAGTAGAGAACCACGGAGAGGAATAAGGTTTTAGACAATATTTCCTGGTAGGTATGAAGGCATCAATGCCAGCTTTCACCCATGACGAAACCTCAGAGGCACAGTCATCAACTGGGAGATCGAACACTTTTCCCCAAGGGACGTCGCAGAGGAATAACCCTCCACAATTGATTTAAAAGGCAACTTTAGCTTTGCTTGTCTGCAGTAAAATGCAATATCGGACAAACCTGGAGACAAACCCAGCCATTTTCGGATATATTTGATTATTTTCTTTCTATTGGCTCAATTGTACTCATTTCAAATTCGTATACAAGTAGGGGCCATAATAGCATTGGAATGAGTACATGTTCTAAGCACCATATTTTGTATTTTCCTTTTAGAAGAAAAAGATATATCTTATGGAAATTTTCTTTTAATAATCTGGATGTTTCTTTCATTTGGTTGGTATCTTTTGAGGATTGACCCATACCACCGACCTAAACTTTTCACTGATTTTTCTGATACGTTAGGGGTCATTTGACCCCCTACTACAAAATTTATGTTTTGCTTCAGTTTTTCTTCCCTATATTTGTATTATTTATTATTTATTTATCTTCACAGAATTTTAACTATCAGTAGCACAATAGATCATTGACATAGAATGTTTTAAATCGATCATTTGCATTATAAAATCTTTGTCGAGTGAGATTGCGACACTCAATCGGTGATTGCGTCTCCGTATGTAGTTCCTGACACATCTCAGTTTGTCCTCTTGTCTGAGTAAAATAGTGTGTGATTTTTGTATCGTAGGTGTACTTGAACTCAAATGAACTAATTAAGGATTAGCAAACTAGTCTGTCCTTTAGTGTTAAAACTGAAAGCTTATTTTTAGAATAAGGTTAATTTATTTATATTCACCGAATTTTAACTAAGTGGTGGCTTTCACTGGAAATCAAGTGACAAGTCATTAAAGGGGGTTTAGTACTAAAGCTGATTTTAGTAATACTGTCTGGTGGCTTTTTTTTTTATTAATCATTTCACTCCAAGCAATGCGGAATCGCGGGGTGATTACACTAAGATAAAGGATAAAGGATGTACCGAATTAACAAAGATAGAAGATGGTTTTGATATTGCATTTAAAGTTTTAGAGATTATAGTTATCAGGAAAGTAATAAACGGAAGTCAGTGTGAAAGAAGAAACTCTCAAAGTAGAATTGGCGCTTACATTTAACTATTCAACGGGGTAAGTGTGGGACCTAGATGCCAATCTAGTAACTCGCTTAAATTCATATAGTGGGGAAACCAGGAAAAAAGCTCATCATGAAAATATTTGTAGAAAAGAGAAAGGGAAGCCAGGCCAGTACCGATTACAATCTAAATAGTTTCAATTCCTAGCTGTATTTTCCAGTTCTTTTATCTTCTCAAGACTGTGTAGGATTTTTCCAGTCGTGTTAATAGTATTTATCATGACTTTTTCCTTGTTGTTCAACTATTTTTTCACTACTTCTGAGAGAACACGAGATTTTTGACTTACGGTCACATCAATTTGAACCACCAATTCCTGTACGGTAACCGAAGTTAAGCAATGTTGTGCCTGGCCAATACATAAATAGGTAACCTTTGTTGAATACCAGTTACAATAAGCTTGGATCTGCAGGTGGTGTAATCAATAATAACTCAGAATTTTTGAGAGACGAGCTTTAATGCGGTTGGGTTTGTTATGGTCACTTACGCGTAAATACCTTCGGTAAATGTAAGAATCTACCCTTCTCTTCCCCCAGCTAGGGGTTAATTATTATGAGTTTTAACTTCTTTTATGTGATGTATTCTTTCAGGATGTACGCGATAATATCTGTTGACATCTTCCTTTTCTTTGTATCCCTTAATAAGTTTTATTTCAGTTATTTTAGACAGACACTGTTCTACGATCCATTTGCTCAGTCTTATCAAGTACGTTACTGACTGCTTTCTCTTGTCTGTCTTTCCATCAATATGTTTTGGGTGTATAATTTTTCCTTCCTCATTAAGTGCCCCAGAAATATCAACTGTCTCTGCCGGGTGAATTTCCTTTCAGTTTCCATTTTCTCCAAAACGTCCTTGTTGCCCACATGTTTCGTCCATGGTATCCTCAGCATCTTCCAGTAGAAACACATTTCTGCTGCTTCAAATCTCGGCTTTATCTTTGAAGAGATGATCTAACGTTTGTTGACATTTCTGTCTCTTAAAACCTTGCTTAGCTTTTAGAATACATCTTTGGTCACCCCAAATTCATCTTCGGATTTCAGTGTCGCATTTTCGTCCTCTGTTAGAAGACTTTCCAAACCGGAAACAATGCCTTTGTTTGGGAGGTTGTGTGAAGCATGGAACCACTTCTTAATTGCTGTTGTTCCCAGGTCAACTGTGACCCGGAGTGGTAGCACCTGTTAGAATCCCAGCTATGAGCAAGTAGTTAACCCCCAAACTGGAGTCAAAAAACTATGAAAGCTTAAAAATAGTAAGTCAGTAAGTGCCATACGTGAAACACGCGTGGGTGATCATGTCTCGAAACAGACATGACTGACTGGGCAGAAGGATATCCCGCAGTAGGTTGCCATTGCTTTTTGCGGTAGACTGGTTGCCGACCAAGGCTATAGAACCCAATCTGTCCTGTTATTTAACCCATAACTGGAAGAAATAGGTAGATTAATACCTTTTCCAAGGATATTTGCGCGTAAGTGAATGCGAGGAATTCAACTGGAATTCGAACTAGGATCTCCGATTTCTCGTTCCGAGTGGATATCCACTGCGCCACAACGCACATCCAAAAATAGTCTTTTCAAAAAATATGTACATAAAATAGACTTTTATAGAAAACTATATATTTTTTAAGTAAAAATATTACCAATAATACATTTTTGAAGGAAAAAATTATTACCAGCCGTATCTTTTTGTATACGAACCTAGAAGACATCTTCAGTTTTCTAAAATAAAAAAAAATAAAATTCTGACTAAATCAACCTTCTTGCTATAACCGAACTTTACAAAAAAAAATATCTTAAAATCCTACCTTTTTGGCATTAAACAACCCACAGATGTCGATAAGCCATTAAACTCAAACTTTCTGAATATTTCTGTTATTGTCTTTAAAATTGAAATAAAACTGCGTGACAGTATTTAAATTTTGATATTAAATAACTTATAGTGGTTGGTATATTGTTAAACGAAAACAACCAATAATGTTTTTGCTTATCTAAATTTCGCAGTGTCTTCATTATTCTCCAGTGTGCCATACATATTATCTTTAATAAAGAATTGTTCTGCCATTTAATAAAGTTCCAGAATCTTTCTTGGTATTTTCTTATCGTAAATGCACCCATGTATTTCGTATTATTTTTGCTTCTTTCTCGAATTGTTTGCGGAATTGTTTGTCTTTCCACTTTTTAGCTTCTTATTTTTCTGATCCTAAGTTTATCAATTTTCCAGCATTTTTTACCCGCTAGTCACGATCAGGCTTTCCCGTATTCACCTCATTTGTTATCAGTCGATACAAGCTTCAGGGTTATGGAGTTATATTCCTCTTATCTTCATCACCACACTCTCTTCTGGGTGTCACGCTTTTATAAATTTTCATCAACGTCCTTGCGTGGCCATGCAAATTTTTCATTTCTTTTTTCCTTCAGAGAAGCAATTCTCCTGGAGTCTTCAAACCAGTAATAACGATAGGTTTATCCTGTCGATTAATTCACATTGTAGTTACTGTCTAATGTGGCATCCAGTTTAGTATCATCGCTGTTTCAGCTGTGTTGTTGGAAAATGTTCAATTACTCCTGAGATTTCCATTTTTTCGATTTTTCTATAGACTTTTTGCGATGGTTTCAAGTACTCTAATAATAATGGGCACTACTGTAAAAATCTATTTTCCACTTCAAATGCGGAATCTTCAAAGTTTTCGTTTTTTTTTTCATTCTTATTCCGTGAAACAGTGAAATTCCTAACTTCTTCTTCTTCTTCTTCTTCGTCTTCTTCTTCTTCTTCTTCTTCTTTTTCGTCTTCTTCTTCTTCTTCTTCTTCTGCGTCTTCTTCTTCTTCGTCTTCGTCTTCTTCTTCTTCTTCGTCTTCTTCTCCTCTTCTTCTTCTTCTTCGTCTTCGTCTTCTCCTTTTTCTTCTTCTTTTTCTTCGTCTTCTTCTTCTTCTTCGTCTTCTTCTTCTTCTTCTTCTTCACTATGCAGCTCTTTTTCTAGTAAAAGAAGCTGTGTTGTGGTGAAAACGATACCGGCTTGGGATGACAAATAGGGGGATCCGAGATCAAATTCATACGAGTTTATTACATTCACTTCCGCACATATACGCTTGGGAAATATATGAATCCATCCTCCTCAATTATGGGTCACATAACAGAACAGACTGTCTTGGTTTGCAACCTATCTCCCAAAAAAAGAAACTGCAACCAATTGCGGGAAAATCTGCCACATCAGTTATGAATCGAAAGACGCATGATCGCCAAATCATGTATTATGTATGACACTTAACTAACTCTACAAATAATCTAAGAATGTTCTAAACTTAATAAAGACTAAGTTTTATCATCAGAATTTTATGTTATTATTAAGAGAAAACATCAAATTATTTTTTAAATATTTCTTGAATTTTTTAAATGATTTTTTGAACATTCGAAATGTTGATTAAATGGGGATGAACTATAAATTAACATAGCAAATTTTAACGTATTTTTCCGGTGAAAAACACATTAATTTAGAAATTTTTGCAAAACACAAATAATTGATTTTAATGAAAGTTTCAGGGCTAATTCACAAATGAATTAAATTATTTTAGAAATGTTTATTTTTAGAAAATCTTGGTGAAAATATTTTTATATGAGTTTAACCTTACTTGCGAAAATCTGAGAAATTCACCGAGATAATTTTAGTGACTATGTTAGTTTAAAGAGAAATCTCTGAAAAATATTAAATCATCACATTTTTTTTGTAAAATCAGCCTCTGTCTCACTAAAAATCTGCTCCTAATAGTAGGATAAAAAAGTTTTTATAAATGATATATATCAAGGACATAAGTAAAAACGTTTCAATAAAAAATGAAGTTTTAAAAAAGCTGTTTCATTTTTTTACAATTTTGATTAGTATAATTTATGAATTTTTAAAATCTTTAAAACTCAGTTTCAGTGGTTTAACTCTTAAGGAATATTGTTAGTAACCAATCTTTTCACTTTTCTTTATTTATTTTTTCAATTGGAGTAGATAGACAGAACTATCGCCCGGTTCACACTCCACCTACGTCTATTGAACAGGTGTAGAGGCTTATCCCTTGTTCCCTGTTTAGGATGTGGTTTCCGACTTTCTCTTTTCCAATCTTTTCACTTTTCCCTATTTTTTTTTCAATTGGAGTAGATAGACTGAACTATCGCCCGGTTCACACTCCACCCACGTCTATTGAACAGGTGTAGAGGCTCATCCCTTGTTCCCTGCTTAGGATGTGGTTTCCGGCTTTCTCCTTTCCAATCTTTTCATTCTTACGTAGTCCCCTGCACACCAGTGGCCTTACCGCTTTGCTAATATTTCTCAAATAAAATATCAGAAAAATATATTTTATTTTCTGGTGAGTTTTTAATAAAGGAAAATTTTTATAAGAATTTGTTAAAAATGGCTCGAAATTCAAAAATGTTAAAATTTTAAAACGAGGACTACTTCCAATCATTTTAAATTAGTTTTAAAAATACAACAAAAAATATTTTTCACTTTTAAAATTCATTATTTATTGAATATAATACTATACCTTTTCAACTACAAAATGATAATAATCACCTTCAAAATGAACTTATTTTCAGATAAAAAAAATTAATCAACTCCAGAATCGATTAATCAACTTCAAAATGGATCAATCAACTCCAAAATGGATTCATCAACTTCAAATTGATTTAATCAATTTCAAATTGAGAATTAATATAATACTAATAGATTTAATATTTATTCTTTTATTTTTACTTAAAATGGATATAAAAAATATAAAGTTGATTAATCCATTTTGAAGTTGATTAATCCATTTTGAAGTTGATTAATTCTTTTACCTGAAAATAAGTCCACTTTGAAGTTAATTATTAGCATTTTGAAGTTGAAAAGGTATAGAAAGGATCATAACACGCACTAGATTTAATAGCATGAAAAGTCCCCTGACATTCTTGCGCTCTGCGAAACTAACCTCAACTCAGCTATTCCCTCCTCTGACCTCTTCATCCATGGCTATCTTCCCCTTTTAAGGAAGGATTCCACTGTCCACATGCATGGGCTGGGTGTTTATGTCAGCGAACACCTCCCCATAGCTAGGGTGACTTCACTCGAATCTACTGACCACCAATACATATGTCTCCGCCTGTCTCTCCTAAGTTCGGTTAGTTACCTATTCTTTCTTTACCGTTCTCTCTCCTCTCCTGACTGCTCCCTACTAGATAGCATTGCTGACGACATAGATAAGGCTATTTCCTATCACCCATTCGCCCACATATTTGTATTTGGAGACCTCAATGCCCATCACTCTGAGTGGCTTGAAAATGCCGTTACTGATCCAGCGGGCATTCACGCCATGAACTTTGCTATTTCCCAATCCCTTACGCAAGTGGTGGACTTCCCCACTCGCTTCCCAAGCACTCCCTCGGGTCATTCCTCACTGCTAGATATATGTTTCACCTCTGCGCCTGACGCCTGTCAAGTCTCGCAGCTTTGCCCTCTCGGCAACTCCGACCACGCTGTAGTCTCTCTCAGTATTTCTTTCCAATCTCACTCCCCCCCAGGAGCCCCCTACCCATAGGACCTCCTACCTCTACCAAAAAGTTGACTGGGATGCCTTTCGCGATTTCCTCTGCGACGTCCCTTGGGGAAAAGATGACTGTGCCTCTGAGGTTTCGTCATGGGTGAAAGCTAGCATTGACGCCTTCATACGCACCAGGAAGTATTGCTTAAAACCTCATTTCTCTCCATGGTTCTCTCCGGCCTGCTGAGCCGCCATTGCCCACAGGAACCATTACTTCCGTCTATTACGGAGACAGTCAACTGATCATAATAGGCGCCTGTTCACATCTGCTCGCAATGAGTGCAAGAGAACCCTAAATGACGCCAAACAGTTGTTTGCTAAGAGAATGTAACAGCACATAGCTGACCGCAAGTTCGGCTCCAAGGACTATTGGAGGATTTGTAAACGAGTGCTCAACAATAGGAAATACTCAATACCTCCTTTAATCCATGGATGTGAGGTTCTCACGTCATCTGCGGACAAAGCTGAGTGCTTTGCCCGCAGATTCTCATCCAACTCCACATTCAACTCGTCCGGAGTACACCCACCCAACTTCCCTATTAGAACTGAGGCCAAACTGCACGGCGTATATATTACCCCGACAGTAGTATCCAGGGTAATTTCAAAACTCGACCCCCATAAGGCGTGTGGAGACTATGGAATCCTGGTGATAGTCCTTAAGAGGTGTGCTCCTGAACGTTCCCCTGTCCTCTCTACACTATTTAACTACTGCCTTTCTGCTTCCTGCTTGCTGGAAATTCTCTTCAGTCGTTCCTGTATTTAAGAACTGTGGTGAACACTCGGACCCATCCAACTATCGCCCTATCAGTCTTCTACCGATATTCGGGAAAGTATTCGAGGCTATAATCAATGCTGAAATAGTTCATCATCTCACCACCCACAAACTGTTCTCCGACAGGCAATATGGATTCGGCCGACCTGCTAACAACCGTACATGCTACAGGCCCTTGATGAGTCTGACGAAGCACGCGCGGTTGCTCTGGACATCTCCAAGGCTTTCGACAGGGTTTGGCACTCTGGCCTCCTATGCAAACTACGCGGTTATGGTATTACCGGTCGCCTGCTTGACCTAATCCAATCTTTCTTAAATAACCGCAAAATGAAGGTCGTTCTGAATGGGCGTGCCTCTTCGTCCTCCAGCACGAATGCTGGTGTCCCACAGAGCTCTATCCTGGGCCCGACGCTCTTCCTTATTTTCATCAACGACCTCCCAGATATAGGCATCTACGCAGATGACACTACAATATACTCCCGCACCAGTAAGAAATCTGTCGTGGAGGACAGACATAATCTCGCTGCTGACCTTGAGCGGGATCTACACTCTGTGGTGAACTGGGGCAAGAAGTGGCTTGACAACTTCAATTCATCTAAGACCAAGCTGTTGTTTGTCAACCATTACAGGCAACCTCTCCTGCCTCCCATAAGCATGGACCAAGCGATTCTCCCGGAGAGTAATACACTACGCCTCCTCGGACTTACCCTTTCCTCAGACCTCAAATGGAACCACTATATTGAATCCATAGCAAAATCTACTGCTAGGAAGGTTGGGTCACTATGTCGATCCAGGATGTTTTTCCACCTGAATCCATCCTGCATATATACAAGTCAACCATCCGTCCGTGCATGGAGTACTGCTGCCATTTATGGTCAGATGCCCCTGCCGTTAACCTCAGTGTTCTTGACAAGCTCCAAAGAAGAGTCTGTAATGTGATAGGTACTGATCTGGCGACTCGACTGCAGCCACTTTCCTATCGTCGAAAGGTGGCCTCCCTTTGTCTGTTCTATAAATACTTTCATGGCTTCTGCTCAGACGAACTTAAGTCACTGATGCCTCCTCAACAGGTGTTTACTCGTGCAACCAGACTGGCAACTGGGTCCCAACCATTCACACTCAGGTTAGCCAAATGCAGACGACAATTCTACTCCTGCAGCTTCTTCTCTCGCACTTCCCGCATGTGGAACCCGCTCCCGTATTCTTGCTTTCCTGACGGCTACAACCTCCAGAAATTTAAATGCAAAATCAATACTCATTTACTAACCACTGGACTCTAGCTCTCTCCCCACCCCTGTATAACCTTCCCTTTCTCTCCACCCATGTATCTGTCATCGCACCTGCTTTCTCAGCTTTCTATTGTTCCTTTCTAACTAGTTTGTACTCCTCACTCTTTTCTAATTAATCTTTTTACATTTATGTAGCCCTCTGCACATCAGTGGCGTTTCCGCCTTGCTCGGGGTGAAATGATTAAAAAAAAAGGTCTGCTTTCCTGGCAAAACCTTTTAATTGAAAGATTTTATGAATTTTGACCAACTGTAGCACTCGTTGTCAGTTATGTTTGAGGATATGTAACAGTAACTCTAATATAATATTTCCGGCATAATCATCAGGCTCATCACAGAACCTAGTGCTGTCAAAATTACCTGTGCTCGTTTAGCTTTCAACGACTTCCATACGCGCTATACATTTTTTATAATCATTTCACCCCAAGCAAGCCAAGAATGCCACTGGTTCGCCTGGGATTACAGTAGGAGAAAAAAAAACAAGGTACAGGGGATGCCGAAGAAATAATAAGAGATGGATAGAAATCACGTAGATAGTAGATAGCAATTGACGTTGCCGTTAAACTTTTGATCATTTTTATCTAACAGCAAAGCAAGTTAACGGAAAAGAGTTACATAAACGGGAAGTACGAGAAAATAAATTGTTTAAAGCAGAAGGGGAGATTAGATTTTATTTTTTAAGACGGTAAAAGGGCGGGATCTTCATACCAATCTAGTAGAATACGTAAATACACACGATCGGCGTCCAAGGTAAAAAGCTCATCCGACCAGCTGCTACGAAAATACTTGTAGAAAAGTCTTCCCTTGATTGTCAGGTATTTTTCAAACGTTTCAGCCCAAGCACTACGTTAATGCTGCTAGGACTCAGGGGAGTTACAAGGAGTGAAAGAGAATGCGAAGACAGTAGAGGGCGTGATTGAGGAAACGACAAAAAAGAAACTGCGTTCAAGAAAACAAGTGAGTGACAAGAAAGAACTAGAAATAAACTGCAAGAAAACGAAATGCATAGCCATCAGCAAAAAGGGGAGCCCAGTATGCCAAATACAGGTCGGTGATACTAAAATCAAGCAGGCACAAACATTTAAATACCTGGAAAGTGTTACAACAGGAGACGGAAAGTGCGACACAGAGATCCGATGGCGTATTGGCATGGCGAAGGAAGCATTTCAGAAGTTGAGTAAAGTATTATGAAACAAGACAATTTCACTAGAAACAAAGTACTGGATTGCTATGTGATGTCGGTTCTTCAATATGGCAATGAATGCTAGACAATATCATCAAAGATAAAGGAAAAATTTGAAGCAACTGAAATGTGTTTCTAGAGAAGGCTGCTGCCAATATCATGGATCGAACATGTGAGTAATGATGAGGTTTTAGAAACGATGGAAAATAAAAAGGAAATTAATACTGAGCATCAGGAAGAGACAGCTGAAGTTCCTGGGACATAGAGGACAGAGGGCTTGGAGAACCTGATACTGACAGGCAGATAGAGGGAAAAAGAGACAGGGGAAGGCAGCAGGTAACATGATTGAAGGACCCAATCAGGGGAATGATGGAACGAGGGTTGTATGGTGTAACAGGAGAAGGCGTGCTAAGTTCCACCATGGAACAGTGTAACACAGAAGGGTAGTACGAGACAAGAAACTGTTAGAATAGAAGTGGCGGTGGCATCTATAGTTTTTTAAGACAAATCGAAGTTAGCAGTAGATAAAATAGTGTTATTTGTGAAATTTTATTGAATTCACTGTTGGATCATGTTATTTGAGTCAGGGCAATTATGTGTAAAAACGCCCAAATGTCCGCCGAAGCTTCGGTAGCACACATCCACTCCATGGTCAAAATCTTTGAAGACGTCTCTGCATAGTTACTCTTCGATCACACAAATAGACCTCATTATCTCATCCTTCAGCTGTTGGATTGTTGTTAGCTTGTTGGCTTGTTGATATCAATCTGACTTTTGAGATGACCTTAAAGAAAGTAATCTAAAAGCGTAAAATCGTACGATCGTGGTGGCCAATTGACATCACTGTTTGTAGAGATGAAGCAACCTAGAAATTTATTTTCTTCGAACGTCCATTTTCGTAAAAGGCTTTAGTAACTTTAACACGTTGTTCAATTGTTAATCTTTCCATAGTTAGAATTGCCAATGACTGAAGTTGTTAAATCTGAAAGACATTGGAAAAAATCAGTAGACGCTTAAACTTCAAAATCGGTTCAAGTTATTAGAACAACCTATAGCTAGTTCAAAATGGTGAGATCTAGTTGCCAGTGTAAAAACGCTTAAATTCATATAGTCGGGACCTCAGGGATTAAAAGCTCATCATGACACGTCTATATTTCTGAAATGAGGTAATATTTACAGTATTTACATTATTCGGACTATTTTCCTCATTTTTGTTGCAATTTGCACGACGTTTCGACCTTCTTCAGGTGCCAGGAATTTTGAACCAAATCCTTTATTACATTCTTGCGTAGAAATGACTCGGTTGGAAGTCATGAGTTATCACCCTCTAACCCTGCAAGTTACTTGTTCACCACTACTGTAGCCTGATACTAAACTCACAATTCTTTGGTTCAAGTCACAGGAACTAACCAACATCTGTTCTTGTCCTTAAGGATAAGAACAACTGAATTTTGGGGACTTATAAACCTAATGTTCAGTAACCCTTTTTTACCAGAGTTCATATTGCAATTTTTGATGCTAATGGTTTTCTCTAGTATTTTTGATGTTAATGGTTTTCTCTAGCATTTTTACCAGAGCTCATATTGCAATTTTTTGACACTAATGATTTTCTCTGGCAGTCCGTATCACTGGTTCCCATATTGTGTTCATCTCTATGCTTGGCCGGTTTAGAAGATTTTGAAGCCTAGCATATGTTCTGATTCTTTAGTTTGCGTAGTTTCCAGTGTCGTTCTGTATTTATTATTTCAAATTCATCCCATAGGAGACGGCGATCCCCTTTCTCTCTTTATATAAGGACAATAGTCGAATAATGTAAATAATGAAAATATTTGTAGAACCAACAGAATGAAGCTACGACACATCATTGAGAAATTCATTGGAATCGAAAAGCGAGGTCAAGATCAGTTATATTACAAAGTCTTTAAATTTTATCAAGTATTTCAAGATGATGTGCAACAGAAGCTCAAGACCAAGTATGCATTTCAGTCTCTTTACTTGAATATTTTACACTGTTCCTAGTATTCCTACAACGATGGCAATACTGTCTTAGTTCGTGTCACTCGTGTAATGTTAAGTCCCTCTAATGACATGATCAAATTGTTAGCAAACTTGTCTCGCGAGATCAATTGCAACTGAATAGTGAGTTTGATCCTCACTGGGTGCCTCATATTTTCGGCCTTGTGCATCATCTAAGTTACCCTTTGGGCGCCTCGACATGGTGTAGCAGCTAGCAAGATTGTCCCGCTAGAATTATTAGAATTAAATAGCAATTTCGATCCTCACTTTCGGCTTTGTGCCACATCTAATCTGTGCTTAGAAAATAATCTGGACACTTCGACTTGGTGTAATGGTTAGCAAGCTTGTCTCGAAAGTATCTTTACAATCGAGTAGTGAGTTCGATTCTCACGTGGTGCCCCATACTTTTGGCCTTGTGCCACATCTAAGCTGCGCATAAAAATCACCTGTCTAAGCTCGTGATTTTTATTATTCAACTCTTATCGAAAATAACGATTTCTTAGTCTATCAAATGTCGCAATAGGTAATATGGATTTATTTTGAAAATTTTTTCAAGAAAAGAAAATAGTTGAATTCTCAAAGAACATAAAACTTTACCTATTTTCATCAAGAAAAAGTAAATCCGTAACAGAGTGAGCAAAGAAACATGGCGGTAGATTTTTCTTGGCATTATTTATAATTGTATTTCTTTAAAAAGAAAATAAGAGATGACTTTGATAATTTCTTTTGTGACAAAAATATGTAATATTCTGATCAAACGTGAACCGAATCATTAAATGTATTTATGATAATTTTTCACCAATGGTGATAATATTTAAGAGAAGTACAACAGAGTTAAAACTTATTGATTTTCACGTACAAGACATCATCCTTTTTGTGCTAAAATCATTATTTTTGCTACGAAGAGACGAATAATATTTGTAAAACAATTTGTTATTATTTTAAGAAAAAAAAAATAATTTTATAATGCGAAGGCATTTCATCTTCTTATGTTATATCTCTTGTATTTTTATTAATGTATTTGAAAATTAAATTACGTATTTCTTCGTTATGAATTATGAGTCAAGCAGTCACGACAGAATCAAGGTTTCAATGGTAAGAAACTTCATTTAGAATTAGTTTATCATCTCTTCTCTCTTTTATAATAATTTCGCCCCAAGCAAGGCAGAAATGCTACTGGTGTGAAGCTCATTACAGAAAGAGAATAAAGAATACAGAGAATGTCTAAGAAAAAAAAACGAGAAATGGATCGCAATCAAAGAGATAAATAATTGCAATTGACGTTGCACTTAAACATTTGGAGATCGTAGCTACTAGAGAAGCGAGCAAGTGCGTTCCACAAACGAGAAGTGTGAAAAAATAAACTGTTCGTGACGTGGCTTCCCTATGCCTCTTCTATAAATACTTTCACGGCTTCTGCTCCAATGAACTTAGATCACTGGTTCCCCCTAGGTACGAATTGGCTCGAGATATTAGATTAGCAACTAGGCCCCACCCTTTTACAGTGAAACCGATAAAATGTAACCGCAATTTCTACTCCAACAGCTTCTTTTCTCGCACTTCCCGCCTATGGAATTCCCTTTCACATACTTGCTTCCCCTACAGCTACAATCTCCAGGAGTTAAAATGTAAGGTCAATAGACACCTCCTAACACATTAACTCGCACCCATTCTGAAACACTCTTCCTATGTAGATCCTTACTCGTCTATCACCCTCCCTCTGACATTTCCTATATCTAATCACTCTCTCATCACCTCCCCCTATGTAAACCCCTGCGCAATAGTGGCAGTGGAATGCCTTGCTTGAGGTGAAATGATTTTAAAAAAAAGAAGCAGTGGCGGTTACATTTAACAATTTTGACGGTAAAAGGTGGAACCTTGATGCCAATCTAGTAGCACGAGTAAATCCATGGGGTCGGGGTATCAGAGGTGAAAGCTTTTAAGAAGATTTGCCATGAAAATAGTTGCAGAAAAGATACAGGGAAGCCACAAGACGTTCGTGAGAAAGTGACTGAAGGCGAGCTGCCAAGCCAGGATCGATTATATTGCAGATACTCTTTGGATTTTGTCGACAACCTCAAGATGAATAGCAGGAGCACCCGACCAGATATGGCAACAGTATTCAATGCACGAACGAATGGTAGATTTATAAATGTGAAAAATCGATTCTGACGAGAAAAACATCCTGGCCCAACACACTGAACTAACCTTCCAAGCAGTAGATGCAGCTATGGAATCGATGCAGTTATTCTATTTGAGGTCATTTGAAGGAATGGTATAAAAATGCGTCTATTTTTATCATCTCTACAATTAATGTATCGTTTACACTGCATTTCGAGGTATATAACCCATGAATAAGTTTCAGTTTAAAATATAATTATAAGTTTTTTTTGTTTCGGTGGGGGAAGTGGCTGGAGTCAAGCCGCAAAGTCGGTACCTATCACATGACTGATTCTCCTTTGGAACCTGTCAAGAACACGGAGATGAACAGCGGGGACACCTGACCATATATGTCAGCAGTACTCCATGCACGGACGAACGGTTGATTTGTATATATGTAGGATGATTTCAGGTGGGAAAAACATCCTGGCCCGACACAGTTACCCAACCTTCCTAACAGTGGAATGACGTTAGCCGTTTTTTCCTGTACGAATTCCAAAATCCCTGTACTGTTATCCGTCAGTTGAGTGCCATACGTGTTACATGCTTAGGCAATCATTTCTCTCCACAGCTTCCTCGCCTACGTAACTATTGACACTTTCAGTTAAATGTCATACGTGACACACACTTGGACGTTCAAGTCTCTTTCGATCCATGACTGACTAGGCAGAAGATTTTCCCTCAGTAGGTTGTAATTTCTTTCTGCGGTAGACTGGTTGCCAATCAGAGCTATAGAACTGAATCTGTCTTGCTATTCGCGCCTAGCTGGAGGAAGGACAGGTGGATTAATACCTTTTTTAAGGTTATTTGCGCGTAAGTGAATGCAACGAATTCAACTGGAATTCGAAATCGGTGCTCCATTCCGAACCGATATCCATTGCACCACAAACAGCCCTGTCGAGTGAGGAGAGCATCATAACGGTGTCCTCATGAAACTTCGAAGCTGAAATGAATCTGCTCTATTAAAGAAATAAACTCTTCGTAAATATATATATATATATATATATATATATATATATATATATATATATATGTTTCATTGCAAGTGACAGACAAGGTATTATCATTAGGTCTTTTATATAATTTTTCATGTGTTCATGTAATATTTTCCTTTTCGGAACTCAAATTATATAACAATTACACAAAGCTTTTCTACTTTCAATCGCTTTTGGCTATACTTTTTGCCATTATTAAGAATTAATTTTGTTTTTCATATAAATAAACATGTGGAACGTCTATTCATATAGAGTCTTGTGTATGTTAAGTTACGATCACAGTAAGCACTTTGTTACCGTGTTCATAATTGATGTTATTAAGTGTAGAATTTCTCTTTTTTATTAGTAATTCCTCTATTATTTCTAATCTTTTTTGCATGTGCATGATGCTATTATATATATATTATCAACGAGGATATCACGGATAGGTCCTGGAAGATCTCGATGAGATCAGATGGAATTATTGTGGAAAAGGTGTAAGGTCAAAATTCTCGACAATTTTGTGATGGTCTAGCCAATGTATGCATAAACTTTGCACATGTTTATTTATGAGAAAAACAAAATTAATTCTTGATACAAAAAGTATGACCGAAAGTGCTCGAAAGTAAAAAAGCTTTGGACAATTCTTATATAATTTGCGTTCCGAAAAGAAAAAATTATACGAAGACATAAAAAATAATATAAAAAACTTAATGATAATACTTTGTCTCTCATTTTCAATGAAACCTGTATGAAAGAGAGATTGTTTCCCAAATACACAATATATATATATATATATATATATATATATATATATATATATATATATATATATAAGAAATCGAAGGCTGTTTTTATTGAAAGACAGGCAATTGTTTATCTCAGCAACACAGTGGTGGCAAACAAGATAAAAACGGGCGATGTATTCTGATTAAAAAATGTTCGCGAATAATTTCACTAATAAATTTATGAGTCATTTATGCCAAGCTTAACCCTCTAGGGCCATTCGTATCATATTTGATACAGTATTTCCCTATAAGAAAACATTTGGTATTTCCCTATAAGGAAACATTTGGTATTCATTGACTGAGCAGTCAGTACTGCTTTCATTTGAAATTTATAGAATATTTCTCTTAAAAAATTTTTCAGGAAAATATTTCTTTCAAGGCTTGTTTTCATACTGTATCAAATATGATACGAATGGCCCCAGAACTAAAAAAAGTTTTGATTATGTTGATTTTCTAAGTAGAGGTAAGAGCGTAAAATGTCAGTATATTAGAATGACGATAGATTGAAACAGTCGTGTCTAAATCGCTTGCTTCGGTAATTTTTCACACTATCGGATTTCATATATTAGGGCAGAGATTCTAATGCTCCGTACCGCGGCCCAATGGCGTGCAGAGCGAATCCTCTTAAACGTGCCGTGAAAGTATAATTGGATTTGAAATTCCTTCAGAATTTTTTTTTTAATGTTGGATTTCAGTTACCTGAAGAAGAAGAATTTCTATTTCATATTTTTTGTAAATTATGGTTTTCAACCTTAAATAATATTAAAAATAAGAAGCGAGAAAGATTACACTCGACTAAAAAAGAAATGACGGTGGAAAAAGACTCCTGATGCGTACATTTGTGTAGAACAGTATAATCTAAGAGGGGTACTATGCGGTGGAAGATGATTCCAGGAGATTTTTTTTGAGTGGCAGAAGACAGGCGCTATGAGGTGGAATATGATTCCAGGAGATTATATTTGAGTGGCAGAAGACAGGCGCTATGAGGTGGAAGATGATTCCAGGAGATTATATTTGAGTGGCAGGAGACAGGCGCTATGAGGTGGAAGATGATTCCAGGAGATTAAATTTGAGTGGCAGAAGACAGGCGCTATGAGGTGGAAGATGATTCCAGGAGATTATTTTTGAGTGGCAGAAGACAGGCGCTATGAGGTGGAATATGATTCCAGGAGATTATATTTGAGTGGCAGAAGACAGGCGCTATGAGGTGGAATATGATTCCAGGAGATTATATTTGAGTGGCAGAAGACAGGCGCTATGAGGTGGAAGATGATTCCAGGAGATTATTTTTGAGTGGCAGAAGACAGGCGCTAAGAGGTGGAATATGATTCCAGGAGATTATATTTGAGTAGCAGAAGACAGGCGCTATGAGGTGGAAGATGATTCCAGGAGATTATATTTGAGTGGCAGAAGACAGTGGCGCTTATGAGGTGGAAGATGATTCCAGGAGATTATATTTGAGTGGAAGAAGACAGGCGCTATGAGGTGGAAGATGATTCCAGGAGATTATATTTGAGAGGCAGAAGACAGGCGTCAAGTGAGGTGGAAGATGATTCCAGGAGATTATATTTGAGTGGCAGAAGACAGGCGCTATGAGGTGGAAGATGATTCCAGGAGATTATATTTCAGTGGCAGGAGACAGGCGCTATGAGGTGGGAAGATGATTCCAGGAGATTATATTTGAGTGGCAGAAGACAGGCGCCATGAGGTGGAAGATGATTCCAGGAGATTATTTTTGAGTGGCAGAAGACAGGCGCTATGAGGTGGAATATGATTCCAGGAGATTATATTTGAGTGGCAGAAGACAGGCGCTATGAGGTGGAAGATGATTCCAGGAGATTATTTTTGAGTGGCAGAAGACAGGCGCTATGAGGTGGAAGATGATTCCAGGAGATTATATTTGAGTGGCAGAAGACAGGCGCTATGAGGTGAAATATGATTCCAGGAGATTATATTTGAGTGGCAGAAGACAGGCGCTATGTGGTGGAAGATGATTCCAGGAGATTATATTTGAGTGGCAGAAGACAGGCGCTATGAGGTGGAATATGATTCCAGGAGATTATATTTGAATGGCAGAAGACAGGCGCTATGGGGTGGAAGATGATTCCAGGAGATTATTTTTGAGTGGCAGAAGACAGGCGCTATGAGGTGGAAGATGATTCCAGGAGATTATATTTGAGTGGCAGAAGACAGGCGCTATGAGGTGGAAGATGATTCCAGGAGATTATATTTGAGTGGCAGAAGATAGGCGCTATGAGGTGGAAGATGATTCCAGGAGATTATTTTTGAGTGGCAGGAGACAGGTTTTGGTGAGGTGGAATATGATTCCAGGAGATTATTTTTGAGTGGCAGAAGACAGGCGCTATGAGGTGGAAGATGATTCCAGGAGATTATATTTGAGTGGCAGAAGACAGGCGCTATGAAGTGGAAGATGATTCCAGGAGATTATTTTTGAGTGGCAGAAGACAGTAAGGGCTATGAGGTGGAATATGATTCCAGGAGATTATTTTTGAGTGGCAGGAGACAGGCGCTACGAGGTGGAAGATGATTCCAGGAGATTATATTTGAGTGACAGAAGACAGGCGCTACAGTGGAAGATGATTCCAGGAGATTATATTTGAGTGCAGAAGACAGGCGCTATGTGGTGGAAGATGATTCCAGGATATTATATTTGAGTGGCAGAAGACAGGTATTGCGAGGTGGAATATGATTCCAGGAGATTATATTTGAGTGGAAGAAGACAGGCGCTATGAGGTGGAATATGATTCCAGGAGATTATATTTGGAGGGTGCAGAAGACAGGCGCTATGAGGGGTGGAAGATGATTCCAGGAGATTATATTTCAGTGCAGAAGACAGGCGCTGCGAGGTGGAAGATGATTCCAGGGATATTATATTTGAGTGGCAGAAGACAGGCGCTATGAGGTGGCATATGATTCCAGGAGATTATATTTGAGTGGCAGAAGACAGGCGCTATGAGGTGGAATATGATTCCAGGAGATTATATTTGAGTGGCAGGAGACAGGCGCTATGAGGTGGAAGATGATTCCAGGAGATTATATTTCAGTGGCAGAAGACAGGCGCTATGAGGTGGAATATGATTCCAGGAGATTATATTTGAGTGGCAGAAGGAGATATGCTATGAGGTGGAATATGATTCCAGGAGATTATATTTGAGTGGCAGGAGACAGGCGCTATGAGGTGGAAGATGATTCCAGGAGATTATATTTGAGTGGCAGAAGACAGGCGCTATGAGGTGGAAGATGATTCCAGGAGATTATATTTGAGCGGCAGAAGACAGGCGCTTTATGAGGGAATATGATTCCAGGAGATTATATTTGAGTGGCAGGAGAGGGGTTATGAGGTGGAAGATGATTCCAGGAGATTATATTTGAGTGGCAGAAGACAGGTGCCATGAGGTGGAAGATGATTCCAGGAGATTATATTTGAGTGGCAGAAGACAGGCGCTATGAGGTGGAAGATGATTCCAGGAGATTATTTTTGAGTGGCAGAAGACAGGCGCTATGAGGTGGAATATGATTCCAGGAGATTATTTTTGAGTGGCAGGAGACAGGCGCTATGAGGTGGAAGATGATTCCAGGAGATTATATTTGAGTGGCAGAAGACAGGCGCTATGAGGTGGAAGATGATTCCAGGAGATTATATTTGAGTGGCAGAAGACAGGCGCTATGAGGTGTAGATGATTCCAGGAGATTATATTTGAGTGGCAGAAGACAGGCGCTATGAGGTGGAAGATGATTCCAAGAGATGATATTTTTGAGTGGCAGAAGACAGGCGCTGTTATGAGGAGGAATATGATTTCCAGGAGATTATATTTGAATGGCAGAAGACAGGCGCTATGGGGTGGAAGATGATTCCAGAGATTATTTTTGAGTGGCAGAAGACAGGTGCTATGAGGTGGAATATGATTCCAGGAGATTATATTTGAGTGGCAGAAGACAGGCGCTATGAGGTGGAAGATGATTCCAGGAGATTATATTTGAGTGGCAGAAGACAGGCGCTATGAGGTGAAGATGATTCCAGGAGATTATTTTTGAGTGGCAGGAGACAGGCGCTATGAGGTGAATATGATTCCAGGAGATTATTTTTGAGTGGCAGAAGACAGGCGCTATGAGGTGGAAGATGATTCCAGGAGATTATATTTGAGTGGCAGGAGAGAGGCGCTGGGTGAGGTGGAAGATGATTCCAGGAGATTATTTTTGAGTGGCAGGAGACAGGCGCTATGGTATGGAAGATGATTCACTAACAGGAGATTATTTTTGAGTGGCAGAAGACAGGCGCTATGAGGTGGAATATGATTCCAGGACATTATTTTTGAGTGGCAGGAGACAGGCGCTATGAGGTGGAAGATGATTCCAGTGTAATTATATTTGAGTGGCAGAAGACAGGCGCTATGAGGTGGAAGATGATTCCAGGAGATTATATTTGAGTGGCAGAAGACAGGCGCTATGAGGTGGAAGATGATTCCAGGATATTATATTTGAGTGGCAGAAGACAGGCGCTATGAGGTGGAATATGATTCCAGGAGATTATATTTGAGTGGCAGAAGACAGGCGCTAAGTGAGGTGGAATATGATTCCAGGAGATTATATTTGAGTGGCAGAAGACAGAGCATGAGGTGGAATATGATTCCAGGAGATTATATTTGAGTGGCAGGAGACAGGCGCTATGAGGTGGAAGATGAATCCAGGAGATTATATTTCAGTGGCAGAAGACAGGCGCTATGAGGTGGAATATGATTCCAGGAGATTATATTTGAGTGGCAGAAGACAGGCGCTATGAGGTGGAATATGATTCCAGGAGATTATATTTGAGTGGCAGGAGACAGGCGCTATGAGGTGGAAGATGATTCCAGGAGATTATATTTGAGTGGCAGAAGACAGGCGCCTCTCTTTATGAGGTGGAAGATGATTCCAGGAGATTATATTTGAGTGGCAGAAGACAGGCGCTATGAGGTGGAATATGATTCCAGGAGATTATATTTGAGTGGCAGGAGACAGGCGCTATGAGGTGGAAGATGATTCCAGGAGATTATATTTGAGTGGCAGAAGACAGGGCGCTATGAGGTGGAAGATGATTCCAGGAGATTATATTTGAGTGGCAGAAGACAGGCGCTATGAGGTGGAAGATGATTCCAGGAGATTATTTTTGAGTGGCAGAAGACAGGCGCTATGAGGTGGAATATGATTGCAGGAGATTATTTTTGAGTGGCAGGAGACAGGCGCTATGAGGTGGAAGATGATTCCAGGAGATTATATTTGAGTGGCAGAAGACAGGCGCTATGAGGTGGAAGATGATTCCAGGAGATTATATTTCAGTGGCAGAAGACAGGCGCTATGAGGTGGAAGATGATTCCAGGAGATTATATTTGAGTGGCAGAAGACAGGCGCTATGAGGTGGAAGATGATTCCAAGAGATTATTTTTGAGTGGCAGAAGATGGCGCTATAGAGGTGGAATATGATTCCAGGAGATTATATTTGAATGGCAGAAGACAGGCGCTATGGGGTGGAAGATGATTCCAGGAGATTATTTTTGGAGTGGCAGAAGACAGGCGCTATGAGGTGGAATATGATTCCAGGAGATTATATTTGAGTGGCAGAAGACAGGCGCTATGAGGAAGATGATTCCAGGAGATTATATTTGAGTGGCAGAAGACAGGCGCTATGAGGTGGAAGATGATTCCAGGAGATTATTTTTGAGTGGCAGGAGACAGGCGCTGCGAGGTGGAATATGATTCCAGGAGATTATTTTTGGAGTGGCAGAAGACAGGCGCTATGAGGTGGAAGATGATTCCTTGCAGGAGATTATTTTTGAGTGGCAGGAGACAGGCGCTATGAGGAGGAAGATGATTCCAGGAGATTATTTTTGAGTGGCAGGAGACAGGCGGGGCTATGAGGTGGAAGATGATTCCAGGAGATTATTTTTGAGTGGCAGAAGACAGGCGCTATGGGAGGTGGAATATGATTCCAGGACATTATTTTTGAGTGGCAGGAGACAGGCGCTATGAGGTGGAAGATGATTCCAGGAGATTATTTTTGAGTGGCAGGAGAGAGGCGCTATGCGGTGGAAGATGATTCCAGGAGATTATTTTTGAGGCAGGAGACAGGCGCTATGAGGTGGAAGATGATTCCAGGAGATTATATTTGAGTGGCAGAAGACAGGCGCTATGAGGTGGAAGATGATTCCAGGATATTATATTTGAGTGGCAGAAGACAGGCGCTATGAGGTGGAATATGATTCCAGGAGATTATATTTGAGTGGCAGAAGACAGGCGCTATGAGGTGGAAGATGATTCCAGGAGATTATTTTTGAGTGGCAGGAGAGAGGCGCTATGAGGTGGAAGATGATTCCAGGAGATTATATTTGAGTGGCAGAAGACAGGCGCTATGAGGTGGAAGATGATTCCAGGAGATTATATTTGAGTGGCAGAAGACAGGCGCTATGAGGTGGAAGATGATTCCAGGATATTATATTTGAGTGGCAGAAGACAGGCGCTACGAGGTGGAATATGATTCCAGGAGATTATATTTGAGTGGCAGAAGACAGGCGGCTGCGAGGTGGAATATGATTCCAGGAGATTATATTTGAGTGGCAGAAGACAGGCGCTATGAGGTGGAATATGATTCCAGGAGATTATATTTGAGTGGCAGGAGACAGGCGCTATGAGGTGGAAGATGATTCCAGGAGATTATATTTCAGTGGCAGAAGACAGGCGCTATGAGGTGGAATATGATTCCAGGAGATTATATTTGAGTGGCAGGAGACAGGCGCTATGAGGTGGAAGATGATTCCAGGAGATTATATTTGAGTGGCAGAAGACAGGCGCTATGAGGTGGAAGATGATTCCAGGAGATTATATTTGAGTGGCAGAAGACAGGCGCTATGAGGTGGAATATGATTCCAGAGATTATATTTGAGTGGCAGGAGACAGGCGCTATGAGGCGGAAGATGATTCCAGGAGATTATATTTGAGTGGCAGAAGACAGGCGCTATGAGGTGGAAGATGATTCCAGGAGATTATATTTGAGTGGCAGAAGACAGGCGCTATGAGGTGGAAGATGATTCCAGGAGATTATTTTTGAGTGGCAGAAGACAGGCGCTATGAGGTGGAATATGATTGCAGGAGATTATTTTTGAGTGGCAGGAGACAGGCGCTATGAGGTGGAAGATGATTCCAGGAGATTATATTTGAGTGGCAGAAGACAGGCGCTATGAGGTGGAAGATGATTCCAGGAGATTGTATTTGAGTGGCAGAAGACAGGCGCTATGAGGTGGAAGATGATTCCAGGAGATTATATTTGAGTGGCAGAAGACAGGCGCTATGAGGTGGAAGATGATTCCAAGAGATTATTTTTGAGTGGCAGAAGACAGGCGCTATGAGGTGGAATATGATTCCAGGAGATTATATTTGAATGGCAGAAGACAGGCGCTATGGGGTGGAAGATGATTCCAGGAGATTATTTTTGAGTGGCAGAAGACAGGCGCTATGAGGTGGAATATGATTCCAGGAGAGTATATTTGAGTGGCAGAAGACAGGCGCTATGAGGTGGAAGATGATTCCAGGAGATTATATTTGGAGTGGCAGAAGACAGGCGCTATGAGGTGGAAGATGATTCCAGGAGATTATTTTTGAGTGGCAGGAGACAGGCGCTGTGAGGTGGAATATGATTCCAGGAGATTATTTTTGAGTGGCAGAAGACAGGCGCTATGAGGTGGAAGATGATTCCAGGAGATTATTTTTGAGTGGCAGGAGACAGGCGCTATGAGGTGGAAGATGATTCCAGGAGATTATTTTTGAGTGGCAGGAGACAGGCGCTATGAGGTGGAAGATGATTCCAGGAGATTATTTTTGAGTGGCAGAAGACAGGCGCTATGAGGTGGAATATGATTCCAGGACATTATTTTTGAGTGGCAGGAGACAGGCGCTATGAGGTGGAAGATGATTCCAGGAGATTATATTTGAGTGGCAGAAGACAGGCGCTATGAGGTGGAAGATGATTCCAGGAGATTATATTTGAGTGGCAGAAGACAGGCGCTATGAGGTGGAAGATGATTCCAGGATATTATATTTGAGTGGCAGAAGAGTAGGCGCTATGAGGTGGAATATGATTCCAGGATATTATATTTGAGTGGCAGAAGACAGGCGCTATGAGGTGGAATATGATTCCAGGAGATTATATTTGAGTGGCAGAAGACAGGCGCTATGAGGTGGAATATGATTCCAGGAGATTATATTTGAGTGGCAGGAGACAGGCGCTATGAGGTGGAAGATGATTCCAGGAGATTATATTTCAGTGGCAGAAGACAGGCGCTATGAGGTGGAATATGATTCCAGGAGATTATATTTGAGAGTGGCAGAAGACAGGCGCTATGAGGTGGAATATGATTCCAGGAGATTATATTTGAGTGGCAGGAGACAGGCGCTATGAGGTGGAAGATGATTCCAGGAGATTATATTTGAGTGGCAGAAGACAGGCGCTATGAGGTGGAAGATGATTCCAGGAGATTATATTTGAGTGGCAGAAGACAGGCGCTATGAGGTGGAAGATGATTCCAGGAGATTATATTTGAGTGGCAGAAGACAGTGCCAAGGAGGTGGAAGATGATTCCAGGAGATTATATTTGAGTGGCAGAAGACAGGCGCTATGAGGTGGAAGATGATTCCAGGAGATTATATTTGAGTGGCAGAAGACAGGCGCTATGAGGTGGAAGATGATTCCAGGAGATTATATTTGAGTGGCAGAAGACAGGCGCTATGAGGTGGAAGATGATTCCAGGAGATTATATTTGAGTGTCAGAAGACAGGCGCCATGAGGTGGAAGATGATTCCAAGAGATTATTTTTGAGTGGCAGAAGACAGGCGCTATGAGGTGGAATATGATTCCAGGAGATTATTTTTGAGTGGCAGAAGACAGGCGCTATGAGATGGAAGATTATTCCAGGAGATTATATTTGAGTGGCAGAAGACAGGCGCTATGAGGTGGAATATGATTCCAGGAGATTATTTTTGAGTGGCAGAAGACAGGCGCTATGATGTGGAAGATGATTCCAGGAGATTATATTTGTGTGGCAGAAGACAGGCGCTATGAGGTGGAAGATGATTCCAGGAGATTATATTTGAGTGGCAGAAGACAGGCGCTATGAGGTGGAATATGATTCCAGGAGATTATTTTTGAGTGGCAGGAGACAGGCGCTATGAGGTGGAAGATGATTCCAGGAGATTATATTTGAGTGGCAGAAGACAGGCGCTATGAGGTGGAAGATGATTCCAGGAGATTATATTTGAGTGGCAGAAGACAGGCGCTATGAGGTGGAAGATGATTCCAGGAGATTATATTTGAGTGTCAGAAGACAGGCGCTATGAGGTGGAAGATGATTCCAAGAGATTATTTTTGAGTGGCAGAAGACAGGCGCTATGAGGTGGAATATGATTCCAGGAGATTATATTTGAGTGGCAGAAGACAGGCGCTATGAGGTGGAAGATTATTCCAGGAGATTATATTTGAGTGGCAGAAGACAGGCGCTATGAGGTGGAATATGATTCCAGGAGATTATTTTTGAGTGGCAGAAGACAGGCGCTATGATGTGGAAGATGATTCCAGGAGATTATATTTGTGTGGCAGAAGACAGGCGCTATGAGGTGGAAGATGATTCCAGGAGATTATATTTGAGTGGCAGAAGACAGGCGCTATGAGGTGGAAGATGATTCCAGGAGATTATTTTTGAGTGGCAGGAGACAAGCGCTATGAGGTGGAAGATGATTCCAGGAGATTATATTTGAGTGGCAGAAGACAGGCGCTATGAGGTGGAATATGATTCCAGGAGATTATATTTGAGTGGCAGAAGACAGGCGCTATGAGGTGGAAGATGATTCCAGGAGATTATATTTGAGTGGCAGAAGACAGGCGCTATGAGGTGGAATATGCTTCCAGGAGATTATATTTGAGTGGCAGAAGACAGGCGCTATGAGGTGGAAGATGATTCCAGGAGATTATTTTTGAGTGGCAGAAGACAGGAGCTATGAGGTGGAATATGATTCCAGGAGATTATATTTGAGTGGCAGAAGACAGGCGCTATGATGTAGAATATGATTCCAGGAGATTATATTTGAGTAGCAGAAGACAGGCGCAATGAGGTGGAAGATGATTCCAGGAGATTATATTTGAGTGGCAGAAGACAGGCGCTATGAGGTGGAAGATGATTCCAGGAGATTATATTTGAGTGGCAGAAGACAGGCGCTATGAGGTGGAAGATGATTCCAGGAGATTATATTTGAGTTGCAGAAGACAGGCGCTATGAGGTGGAAGATGATTCCAGGAGATTATATTTGAGTGGCAGAAGACAGGCGCTATGAGGTGGAAGATGATTCCAGGAGATTATATTTGAGTGGCAGGCGACAGGCGCTATGAGGTGGAAGATGATTCCAGGAGATTATATTTGAGTGGCAGAAGACACAGGCGCTATGAGGTGAAGATGATTCCAGAAGATTATTTTTGAGTGGCAGAAGACAGGCGCTATGAGGTGGAATATGATTCCAGGAGATTATATTTGAGTGGCAGAAGACAGGCGCTATGAGGTGGAAGATGTTTCCAGGAGATTATTTTGGAGTGTTGCAGAAGACAGAGTATTATGAGGTGGAATATGATTCCAGGAGATTATTTTTGGAGTGGCAGAAGACAGTAGGCGCTATGAGGTGGAATATGATTCCAGGAGATTATATTTGAGTGGCAGAAGACAGGCGCTATGAGGTGGAAGATGATTCCAGGAGATTATATTTGAGTGGCAGAAGACAGGCGCTATGAGGTGGAAGATGATTCCAAGAGATTATATTTTGAGTGGCAGAAGACAGGCGCTATGAGGTGGAAGATGATCCCAGAGATTATTTTGAGTGCAGAAGACAGGCGCTGTGAGGTGGAAGGTGATCCAGGAGATTGCCTTGAGTGCAGGAGACAGGCCATGGAAAGGAAGAGGATTCCAGGAGATTATGCTGAGTGGCAGAAAGACAGGCCATGGAGGTGGAAGATGATTCCAGGAGATTATATTTTGAGTGGCAGAAGCAGGCGCCATGAGGTGGAAGATGATTCCAGGAGAATATATTTGAGTGGCAGAAGACAGGCGCTATGAGGTGGAAGATGATTCCAGGAGATTATATTTGAGTGGCAGAAGACAGGCGCTATGAGGTGGAAGATGATTCCAGGAGATTATATTTGAGTGGCAGAAGACAGGCGCTATGATGTAGAATATGATTCCAGGAGATTATATTTTGAGTAGCAGAAGACAGGCGCAATGAGGTGGAAGATGATTCCAGGAGATTATATTTGAGTGGCAGAAGACAGGCGCTATGAGGTGGAAGATGATTCCAGGAGATTATATTTGAGTGGCAGAAGACAGGCGCTATGAGGTGGAAGATGATTCCAGGAGATTATATTTGAGTTGCAGAAGACAGGCGCTATGAGGTGGAAGATGATTCCAGGAGATTATTTTTGGAGTGGCAGAAGACAGGCGCTATGAGGTGGAATATGATTCCAGGAGATTATATTTGAGTGGCAGAAGACAGGCGCTATGAGGTGGAAGATGATTCCAGGAGATGGTATTTGAGTGGCAGAAGACAGGCGCTATGAGGTGGAAGATGATTCCAAGAGATTATATTTGAGTGGCAGAAGACAGGCGCTAAGGAGGTGGAAGATGATTCCAGGAGATTATTTTTGAGTGGCAGAAGACAGGCGCTATGAGGTGGAATATGATTCCAGGAGATTATTTTTGAGTGGCAGGAGACAGGCGCTATGAGGTGGAAGATGATTCCAGGAGATTATATTTGAGTGGCAGAAGACAGGCGCTATGAGGTGGAAGATGATTCCAGGAGATTATATTTGAGTGGCAGAAGACAGGCGCTATGAGGTGGAAGATGATTCCAGGAGATTATATTTGAGTGGCAGAAGACAGGCGCTATGAGGTGGAAGATGATTCCAGGAGATTATATTTGAGTGGCAGAAGACAGGCGCTATGAGGTGGAAGATGATTCCAAGAGATTATTTTTGAGTGGCCGAAGACAGGCGGGCTATGAGGTGGAATATGATTCCAGGAGATTATTTTGGAGTGGCAGAAGACAGGCGCTATGAGGTGGAAGATGATTCTGCGGAGATTATATTTGAGTGGCAGAAGACAGGCGCTATGGAGGTGTTAATTGATTCCAGAGATTATTTTGAGTGGCAGAAGACAGGCACTATGAGGTGGAATATGATACCAGGAGATTATTTTTGAGTGGCAGGAGACAGGCGCTATGAGGTGGAATATGATTCCAGGAGATTATTTTTGAGTGGCAGAAGACAGGCGCTATGAGGTGGAAGATGATTCCAGGAGATTATATTTGAGTGGCAGAAGACAGGCGCTATGAGGTGGAAGATGATTCCAGGAGATTATATTTGAGTGGCAGGCGACAGGCGCTATGAGGTGGAAGATGATTCCAGGAGATTATATTTGAGTGGCAGAAGACAGGCGCTATGAGGTGGAAGATGATTCCAGAAGATTATTTTTGAGTGGCAGAAGACAGGCGCTATGAGGTGGAATATGATTCCAGGAGATTATATTTGAGTGGCAGAAGACAGGCGCTATGAGGTGGAATATGATTCCAGGAGATTATATTTGAGTGGCAGAAGACAGGCGCTATGAGGTGGAAGATGATTCCAGGAGATTATATTTGAGTGGCAGAAGACAGGCGCTATGAGGTGGAAGATGATTCCAAGAGATTATATTTGAGTGGCAGAAGACAGGCGCTATGAGGTGGAAGATGATTCCAGGAGATTATTTTTGAGTGGCAGAAGACAGGCGCTATGAGGTGGAATATGATTCCAGGAGATTATTTTTGAGTGGCAGGAGACAGGCGCTATGAGGTGGAAGATGATTCCAGGAGATTATATTTGAGTGGCAGAAGACAGGCGCTATGAGGTGGAAGATGATTCCAGGAGATTATATTTGAGTGGCAGAAGACAGGCGCTATGAGGTGGAAGATGATTCCAGGAGATTATATTTGAGTGGCAGAAGACAGGCGCTA
Source organism: Ascarosepion bandense (assembly GCA_037127315.1). NCBI lineage: Eukaryota > Metazoa > Mollusca > Cephalopoda > Sepiida > Sepiidae > Ascarosepion > Ascarosepion bandense. The sequence goes on along the minus strand of JBBBDQ010000327.1, from coordinate 6,877,686 downwards.
TGAGGTGGAAGATGATTCCAGGAGATTATATTTGAGTGGCAGAAGACAGGCGCTATGAGGTGGAAGATGATTCCAAGAGATTATATTTGAGTGGCAGAAGACAGGCGCTATGAGGTGGAAGATGATTCCAGGAGATTATATTTGAGTGGCAGAAGACAGGCGCTATGAGGTGGAAGATGATTCCAAGAGATTATATTTGAGTGGCAGAAGACAGGCGCTATGAGGTGGAAGATGATTCCAGGAGATTATTTTTGAGTGGCAGAAGACAGGCGCTATGAGGTGGAATATGATTCCAGGAGATTATTTTTGAGTGGCAGGAGACAGGCGCTATGAGGTGGAAGATGATTCCAGGAGATTATATTTGAGTGGCAGAAGACAGGCGCTATGAGGTGGAAGATGATTCCAGGAGATTATATTTGAGTGGCAGAAGACAGGCGCTATGAGGTGGAAGATGATTTCAGGAGATTATATTTGAGTGGCAGAAGACAGGCGCTATGAGGTGGAAGATGATTCCAGGAGATTATATTTGAGTGGCAGAAGACAGGCGCTATGAGGTGGAAGATGATTCCAAGAGATTATTTTTGAGTGGCCGAAGACAGGCGCTATGCGGTGGAATATGATTCCAGGAGATTATTTTTGAGTGGCAGAAGACAGGCGCTATGAGGTGGAAGATGATTCCAGGAGATTATATTTGAGTGGCAGAAGACAGGCGCTATGAGGTGGAAGATGATTCCAAGAGATTATTTTTGAGTGGCAGAAGACAGGCACTATGAGGTGGAATATGATTCCAGAAGATTATTTTTGAGTGGCAGGAGACAGGCGCTATGAGGTGGAATATGATTCCAGGAGATTATATTTGAGTGGCAGAAGACAGGCGCTATGAGGTGGAAGATGATTCCAGGAGATTATATTTGAGTGGCAGAAGACAGGCGCTATGAGGTGGAAGATGATTCCAGGAGATTATATTTGAGTCGCAGAAGACAGGCGCTATGAGGTGGAATATGATTCCAGGAGATTATTTTTGAGTGGCAGGAGACAGGCGCTATGAGGTGGAAGATGATTCCAGGAGATTATATTTGAGTGGCAGAAGACAGGCGCTATGAGGTGGAAGATGATTCCAGGAGATTATATTTGAGTGGCAGAAGACAGGCGCTATGAGGTGGAATATGATTCCAGGAGATTATTTTTGAGTGGCAGAAGACAGGCGCTATGAGGTGGAAGATGATTCCAGGAGATTATATTTGAGTGTCAGAAGACAGGCGCTATGAGGTGGAAGATGATTCCAAGAGATTATTTTTGAGTGGCAGAAGACAGGCGCTATGAGGTGGAATATGATTCCAGGAGATTATTTTTGAGTGGCAGAAGACAGGCGCTATGAGGTGGAAGATGATTCCAGGAGATTATATTTGAGTGGCAGAAGACAGGCGCTATGAGGTGGAATATGATTCCAGGAGATTATATTTGAGTGGCAGAAGACAGGCGCTATGAGGTGGAAGATGATTCCAGGAGATTATATTTGAGTGGCAGGCGACAGGCGCTATGAGGTGGAAGATGATTCCAGGAGATTATATTTGAGTGGCAGAAGACAGGCGCTATGAGGTGGAAGATGATTCCAGAAGATTATTTTTGAGTGGCAGAAGACAGGCGCTATGAGGTGGAATATGATTCCAGGAGATTATATTTGAGTGGCAGAAGACAGGCGCTATGAGGTGGAATATGATTCCAGGAGATTATATTTGAGTGGCAGAAGACAGGCGCTATGAGGTGGAAGATGATTCCAGGAGATTATATTTGAGTGGCAGAAGACAGGCGCTATGAGGTGGAAGATGATTCCAAGAGATTATATTTGAGTGGCAGAAGACAGGCGCTATGAGGTGGAAGATGATTCCAGGAGATTATTTTTGAGTGGCAGAAGACAGGCGCTATGAGGTGGAATATGATTCCAGGAGATTATTTTTGAGTGGCAGGAGACAGGCGCTATGAGGTGGAAGATGATTCCAGGAGATTATATTTGAGTGGCAGAAGACAGGCGCTATGAGGTGGAAGATGATTCCAGGAGATTATATTTGAGTGGCAGAAGACAGGCGCTATGAGGTGGAAGATGATTCCAGGAGATTATATTTGAGTGGCAGAAGACAGGCGCTATGAGGTGGAAGATGATTCCAGGAGATTATATTTGAGTGGCAGAAGACAGGCGCTATGAGGTGGAAGATGATTCCAAGAGATTATTTTTGAGTGGCCGAAGACAGGCGCTATGCGGTGGAATATGATTCCAGGAGATTATTTTTGAGTTGGCAGAAGACAGGCGCTATGAGGTGGAAGATGATTCCAGGAGATTATATTTGAGTGGCAGAAGACAGGCGCTATGAGGTGGAAGATGATTCCAGGAGATTATTTTTGAGTGGCAGAAGACAGGCACTATGAGGTGGAATATGATTCCAGGAGATTATTTTTGAGTGGCAGGAGACAGGCGCTATGAGGTGGAATATGATTCCAGGAGATTATATTTGAGTGGCAGAAGACAGGCGCTATGAGGTGGAAGATGATTCCAGGAGATTATATTTGAGTGGCAGAAGACAGGCGCTATGAGGTGGAAGATGATTCCAGGAGATTATATTTGAGTCGCAGAAGACAGGCGCTATGAGGTGGAATATGATTCCAGGAGATTATTTTTGAGTGGCAGGAGACAGGCGCTATGAGGTGGAAGATGATTCCAGGAGATTATATTTGAGTGGCAGAAGACAGGCGCTATGAGGTGGAAGATGATTCCAGGAGATTATATTTGAGTGGCAGAAGACAGGCGCTATGAGGTGGAATATGATTCCAGGAGATTATTTTTGAGTGGCAGAAGACAGGCGCTATGAGGTGGAAGATGATTCCAGGAGATTATATTTGAGTGTCAGAAGACAGGCGCTATGAGGTGGAAGATGATTCCAAGAGATTATTTTTGAGTGGCAGAAGACAGGCGCTATGAGGTGGAATATGATTCCAGGAGATTATTTTTGAGTGGCAGAAGACAGGCGCTATGAGGTGGAAGATGATTCCAGGAGATTATATTTGAGTGGCAGAAGACAGGCGCTATGAGGTGGAATATGATTCCAGGAGATTATTTTTGAGTGGCAGAAGACAGGCGCTATGAGGTGGAAGATGATTCCAGGAGATTATATTTGAGTGGCAGAAGACAGGCGCTATGAGGTGGAAGATGATTCCAGGAGATTATATTTGAGTGGCAGAAGACAGGCGCTATGAGGTGGAAGATGATTCCAGGAGATTATTTTTGAGTGGCAGGAGACAGGCGCTATGAGGTGGAAGATGATTCCAGGAGATTATATTTGAGTGGCAGAAGACAGGCGCTATGTGGTGGAAGATGATTCCAGGAGATTATTTTTGAGTGGCAGAAGACAGGCGCTATGAGGTGGAAGATGATTCCAGGAGATTATTTTTAAGTGGCTGAAGACAGGCGCTATGAGGTAGAATATTATTCCAGGAACGTATTTTTGAGTGGCAGAAGACAGGCGCTATGAGGTGGAAGATGATTCCAGGAGATTATATTTGAGTGGCAGAAGACAGGCGCTATGAGGTGGAATATGATTCCAGGAGATTATTTTTGAGTGGCAGAAGACAGGCGCTATGAGGTGGAAGATGTTTCCAGGAGATTATATTTGAGTGGCAGAAGAAAGGCGCTATGAGGTGGAAGATGATTCCAGGAGATTATTTTTGAGTGGCAGAAGACAGGCGCTATGAGGTGGAATATGATTCCAGGAGATTATTTTTGAGTGGCAGGAGACAGGCGCTATGAGGTGGAAGATGATTCCAGGAGATTATATTTGAGTGGCAGAAGACAGGCGCTATGAGGTGGAAGATGATTCCAGGAGATTATATTAGAGTGGCAGAAGACAGGCGCTATGAGGTGGAAGATGATTCCAGGAGATTATTTTTGAGTGGCAGAAGACAGGCGCTATGAGGTGGAATATGATTCCAGGAGATTATTTTTGAGTGGCAGGAGACAGGCGCTATGAGGTGGAAGATGATTCCAGGAGATTATATTTGAGTGGCAGAAGACAGGCGCTATGAGGTGGAAGATGATTCCAGGAGATTATATTTGAGTGGCAGAAGACAGGCGCTATGAGGTGGAATATGATTCCAGGAGATTATTTTTGAGTGGCAGAAGACAGGCGCTATGAGGTGGAAGATGATTCCAGGAGATTATTTTTGAGTGGCAGGAGACAGGCGCTATGAGTTGGAAGATGATTCCAGGAGATTATATTTGAGTGGCAGAAGACAGGCGCTATGTGGTGGAAGATGATTCCAGGAGATTATATTTGAGTGGCAGAAGACAGGCGCTATGAGGTGGAAGATGATTCCAAGAGATTATTTTTGAGTGGCAGAAGACAGTCGCTATGAGGTGGAAGATGATTCCAGGAGATTATTTTTGAGTGGCAGAAGACAGGCGCTATGAGGTGGAAGATGATTCCAGGAGATTATTTTTAAGTGGCTGAAGACAGGCGCTATGAGGTAGAATATTATTCCAGGAACGTATTTTTGAGTGGCAGAAGACAGGCGCTATGAGGTGGAAGATGATTCCAGGAGATTATATTTCAGTGGCAGAAGACAGGCGCTATGAGGTGGAATATGATTCCAGGAGATTATTTTTGAGTGGCAGAAGACAGGCGCTATGAGGTGGAAGATGATTCCAGGAGATTATATTTGAGTGGCAGAAGAAAGGCGCTATGAGGTGGAAGATGATTCCAGGAGATTATTTTTAAGTGGCTGAAGACAGGCGCTATGAGGTAGAATATGATTCCAGGAACGTATTTTTGAGTGGCACAAAAGTTTCTAAGAGGGGTCGTTATGAGGTAGATGTTTCCAGAATGCATTTTTGAGTGTCGTAAGAAGATCTAAGTGGGGTTCTATGACGTGAAAGATTATTCTAGGAATTTATTTTTGAGTAGCACAAGAGGTTCTAAGAGGGGTGCTATGAGGCGGAAGATGATTCTAGGATCGTATTTTTGAGTGATACGAGAGGTTCTAAGTGGGGCGCTATGACGTGAAAAATGATTCTAGAAATATATTTTTTGAGTGGCACAAGAGGTTATAAAAGTGGGGCTATGGGGGAGAAGATGATTCTAGGTGCGTATTTTTGAGTGATACAAGAAGTTCGAAGTGGCGCTCTATGAAGTTAAATATTATTCCAGAAATGTATTTTTGAGAGGCACAGGAGTTTCTTAGTGGGCCGCTATGGGGTAGACAATGATTCCAGGAACGCAGTTTTGAGTGGCACAAAAGGTTCTAAGAGATGAAATATTAGGTGGAAGATAAGTCAAGTAGCGTATTTTTGAGTAGCACGAGAGGTTTTAAGTGAGGAGCTATGAGGTGAAAGATAATTCCAGGGACGTATTTTTATCTGGCACAAGATATTTTAAGACGTGCGCTTTGAGGTAGAAAAAGATTCAAGTAGCGTATTTCTAAGTGGCACAATATAATTTAGGAGAAGCGCTAGTAGGTGGGAGGTGATTCAAGAATGTATTTTTTGAGTATCACAAGAAGTTCTAAGTAGGGAGATATGACGTGAAAGTTGCTTCCAGGAACGTATTTTTGAGTGGCACAAGATAATATCATATTCTTTTTCTTCTAGGTGCCATGACCGTCCAGGGTGTAGGCGATCATGGCTTTTCACATCTCTTTATCCCTGGTGGCTCTTAACACGCTTTCTCCTGTTACATCACACAATCCCCGATCTGTCATCTAACTGCTCAGACCCTTCAAATATGTGATGGACTTTATCAAAGCAAAGAGATGTTACACTACGCAACCCTCGTTCTGTAATCCACCAAATCAGGTCCTTCACATATGTTATCCGCTGCTTTCCCCTGTCTATTTTCCCTCTATCTGGCCAGTGAGTATCAAGTTCTCTAAGCCCTCCTTCCTCATTGCATGTTCCAGGAACTTTAGCTGCTTTTTCCTGATGCTCAGTATTAATTTTCTTTTCGTTTTCATCATTTGCAAAACCTCATCATTGCTCACATGCTCGATCCATGATATTCGCAGCATCCTGCTGTACAACCACATTTCAGTTGCTTCAAGTTTTTCCTCCATCTACGATGATATTGTCTAGCACTCATTGCCATATTGAAGAACCGACATCACATACCAATCCAGTACTGTCTTCTTTGTTTCTAGTGAAAGTTTCTTGTTTCTTAATACTTTACTCAGCTTCTGGAATGCTTCCTTCACCAATTCAATTCGCCTTTGGATCTCTGTGCCGCACTTTCTGTCTTCTATTAGAATGTGGTGATACCGAGCAAAGCGAGGGACCAGATATTTGCCCTCAGAGATTCAGAAAGCAAATGAACAATACTGGTCTTTGCGCATCTGGCTCTACGCAGAATTTCCGGAGGTAAACCAAAAATAAACGAATACATATCAAATCTCTTTTACGGGCCTGTAGCGGAACTCTGGATCCTGATTGGTCATCAAATCGCAAAATTCAAAATACTTCAGAGAAACTGTTTTTCCATAGCTAAAGAAAAAAATCGTTTCTGATCCACCCCACGGGCTGGATTGAATATTTAAGGATGGTTACCAACCGGTCACGGGCAGTCAGAAGAGGCCGGTTGCTGACATACATCAAAGATGTAACTCTCAACCTCAAGTGACCAGGACATTGTTCTCACTCACTCTTTCTCCTTCTCTGTCTCAACAATTACTGCTATGAATATTTTGTATGAACTCTTAATTCTTCACCCTCATCATTGAATACGAACTCTACTCATAACTTCTTACTAAGATTTATAATTGAACATTAATTTCTACAATTCTTGTTAATCCTTGCTTTTAATAAATTTCTATTTTACATTCAAAATATATATTTTATTATTCCACTCTTCTGCACTATTTCTACATATTCCAACTGCCGACAACCAACCTTCTGATGAAAACCATTCTGATGATTATAACTCAGCATAAAATTTATAAGCTGTAGGGAGTTCGGTTAAGAAAGACACAAGGCCGAACAAAAGAAACAGTAACCAGCTCTCTATACTTCAAGAACACTTACTAATACAATAAATGTAATTGTTTTTGAGAACCATCACAATACGTAAACTAATAAAAAATATGAAATCACATAAAACTTCAGTTTACTTTCTTTTACAAATATCAATTTCAGATATTTGCAGGGAATACGTCAAGTTTGTTATGGTAAATAGTTCCGGTTTTTAGAACAGAAAAATAAACAGAAATTATGAAATTATCTAAAGATTAACTCTCCTAACCTTGTTAAATATGAATTAATCTTGTTTCTTAACACCTTGTAATAGTCTAAAGTTGTCTGTTTGTCTTAGACAAAGAATTCTCATTATCAATAAGTTTTGAGTTGTCATTTTTTCGCATTTAAACACCAATTAATATTAGCTTAATTTTTCGACTTTTTCAAAATAAAATCTTGTCACTAATATCTATGATTTACTAGTCTAACTTTCATCTTGATTGGCATGTGGCATAATGAAGAAAGATGGCTTGAAAGATGGCTTGACACGCACATGGCATACTGAAGGTAATAGAGATATAGAAATGCTTGTCAAGGTTGTAAAAATGGATGGCAGAAATTTGAGGAGGCGATAGTAAAAAATGCAAAAAACTGCTAAGCCCTACAAAAATAGGAAGTTGTGGAAAGCCACGAACGCTCATATACTAATAAAACACGGTACATTTTTATAATTATTTCAGCCCAAGCTATGAAGAAATACATCTGGAAATGAAAGAGTGAGAGAATAAAAATTGTACAGGAGATGTCGAAAAAAATATAAGAGATTGATGGTAATCAAGTAAATAAGAAATTGCAATTGACGTTGCATTTAAACTTTTAGACATTGTAACTGCCAGAGAAGCAAACAACTGGAAGTGATTTCCACAAACGGGAAGTGCGAAAAAAAAAAGCTGTTAGAGAAGAAGAGAAGGGTACGGTTAACTATTTAGACGGTAAAAGAGTGGGAACTTGATACCAATCTAGTAGCATGAATAAACACATGTGGTCAGAGTACCAGGAAAAAAGCTCGTCAGATTAATTGCCATGAAAATACTTGTAGAAAAGACAGAGGGAAACTGTAATATAACGGTCTGGCCCACCCAAGAAAGGCTGATACAAGCCGTGTTGTTTCCGGTCGGTGAAAAGTAACGGATGTCACTTTGACCCTATTTCCGGCAGATGCGGAAATAACTCAGAGGCAAACAGACAGGTGACTCTGAGAATTACGTAGGCGTCGCGTGGGCGTCGCGTGATCAAGACAAAGCCGGAAGGAACAAGTCCCGGTTTTGGAAGATATATAAAGACCGCGAAAACACGGATTCGCCAGTCAGAAGAAGTGAGAGCAGAAGTAGCAGCAGAACCACAGAACACGAAGGAAGGCAGTTCACAGCTGCCCCCAATAGCATGCTGCTATTGCGGGGTACGCATTCGTCAACCCTTAGAAGCGCGCTCTCACTCTCTGTTCACTAGGCTACACGGTCCATCGTTCATTAATAAAAATATCACTTGATATATTTTTATATATACACGTGTTTGTTGTATATTGATATACAACAAAACCAGATTACATCGGTGAGAAAGTGACTGAAGTCGGGCTGCTAAGTCAGGATCGATTAAATTGCAAACCCTCCTTTGGATTTTGTCGAGAACCCCAAGGTGAATAGCAAGAGTACCCGACCAGGTATAGCAAAAGAATTCAATGCGCAGATGAATAGTAGATTTATAAGTAAAAACTAGATGAAAACGAGTGTTAAGCTATCTGAATATGGAAAATGCTTTCAACAAAAGAGATGAAATTGCAGAAAAGATACGCTCGAGATGTTAAATGAACTGTGGTGTAGACTAATGAAAAGCCTGTAAAAGAATTTGTTGGCTAAATTCTATGAATGTCTACAAGAGTCATTTTGTAACAGAAATTGAGAGAAATTTTGCATCCGCTCATTTATAATAAAACTGAGCATTGATAGTTTTTCTTTATAGTGAATACTAAGCGTAGCTTAGATATGATATAACGAAAAGTATGGGGCACTCAGTGACAATCGAATTCACTATTTATTCGTAAATGATCTAGCAAGATTGGTGTTGTTAGTACACCAGATTGAAGTGCCTACCTCAGATATGGTATAACGCTCAATTTATGAGAGCCACAGTGTGAATCGAACTCACTAGTTAGTACTAATTGATCTACCAAGACCATATTGCAAACCATTACACCACATCAAATTACCAAGGGTAGAGAATTATGGTTAGCTCAAATACTATATAATGCCGAGAGTATGGAACAACCAGTGAGGACTGAAGTCATTGTTCAGTCATAACTGATCTCGCAAGAACAGCTTGCTAAGCATTTCACTACGTCGAAATAAACAGGACATGGCAGCGGTTTAGTAAGCGTAGCTCCGTTGCGATTCAAGATCGAAATTATAGGGCACCTAGTGAAGATTGAACTCACTACTCAATCGTAATTGTTTTAGCAAGACCATCTTGGTAACCATTGCATCACGTTGAAGTGCCACAACCCTTTTTTATATTTTTCGCCCGACATCTCAGGAACGATTTAAGAAATAATATTTACATATATTCGCTGAGGTGGAGTGTTACTTGCTATCAAAGCTAAACAACTCTGAATGGTTTTAAATGCAAATACCATTTCTCTATCAACTAAACGCCTGTTGCATTGTCATTAACAACAAATCACGCTTTTCGTATCTTCTCGATCCCTCCAATTTATGTGGATGATCTCCAAGGATGTACATATCTCAAGGTAAAAAGATAATCCGCTTTCTTTAATGATTAACCTTATTCTTTCTCTGTGTTATTCTCGCCATAATTCAGTAAGTTTCTTTGAAACATATTCTTCTATCTCCTCTTCCGTTCATCTTTTCTCAGATCTTTTTACTCTGTCGCTGTCTTAATTTTTTTTCTTTTTCTCAGTTTTCTGTCGTCTGCTCGTTTTGTTTTTCGTTCTGGAATATTCTCTCATGCATTCAACAAGTTTATCTTCATCGACATCTTTTGCGTTATTTTCTCTTACTAAATAAGTCTTTCTTTTGATCATTTCCATCTTTTTTTCATCTAAATGGTTTTGTCATTTTATCTAGCTTTTCCGTTTCTATTCGATTCTCCTAGTCCTTCACTTATGTTTCTTTCTTTCTTTCTTTCTTCTTTCATTCTCTTTTATTGTTGTCCTTTCGTTCTGTTTTTACACTTTGTCCTCAAAATTTATATTCCTTTCTTTGTTCATTTCTTTTCTCATGCGATTCATTCCTATTCTTTGTATTAATTTCCTTTCTTGTTTTCATCGTTCTTTTTTTTATTTTCTCTCTTTCTTTCAAATTTATTTCCTGTATTTCTCACGTTCATTTTATTTTCTATATTCCTTTTTCTTTCTCCCTCTCTTTCTCTCTCTCTCCCTGTCCGTCTTTAAGTTACATATTATTTTTCTTTTTTAAATTCCTTTCTTTCTTTCCTACTTTCTTTCTTCATCATTTTATTTCTCTCCTTTCTTCTTTCTGTCTTTCTTTTATTGTTTTTCTCGAGTTATTTTCCCATATTTTCATCCCTTTTTTTTATTTTTCTGTTTGCTACGTTATTCTTTTCCTTCTATTTCTCTATCTTTTCTTCCTCATACCATTGCTTGTCTTTCTTTCTTTTCAGTCAGTTAAGTACCATGCGTGATACACGCTTGGGCGATCATGTCTCGAAAGAGGCATGACTGACTGGGCAGAAGATTATCCCGAAGTAGGTTGTCATTGCTTTCTGCGGTAGACTGGTTGCCGACCAAGGCTATAGAACCCAATCTGTCCTGCTATTTAACCCATAACTGGAAGGAAGAGACGGATTAATACATTTCCCAAGGGTATTTGCGCGTAAGTGAATGCAAGGAATTCAATTTGAGGGTAAATATCTCAAACTCTGACTGACCCTCAAGTTACGTAGAACATGGAAAGTATTTAAATCGAATTGCAAAATGAAAGTGGTCTTGAACGACCACACTTCTGCATCTTTTTTCGTTAATGCAGGCGTACTCCAGAGTACTATCATTAAACATACGGAGTTCCTAATTTTCATCAACGACCTCAAGTAAAGCAGCCATGTTTACATTGCCAGCTTTGACGGATTTTCTATTGAGACAAGAAAATTGTAGTGGTATCTACCTAAATACCTACTTAGGAACTGATAACATCAGGAAGATCATTGATAAAGATCAGAAACTACGCAGGACCCATTATAGAACCTCAATAGTTACCTGCATTCGTTAATGAATCTATGATCGAGCCTGTTCGAAGTGACCTTCGTTTTACGATTTGATAGGAATCATTGACTTAAAGCAAACAATCGTCTTGTAATACAGTAGTCCTAGAGTTTGTGTAGAAGGCCAGCGTGCCAAACTCTCTCAAATACCTTCGAGATATCTAGAGCAACAGCTCTGCCTTCGTCGTTAATATCTAGAGTTTGATACACATATTCAGTGTGGCCGTTAGCACATCAGTGGTAGACCTGGCTTCCGTCTCATCAGGTCTACCCCTTGTTTATTTGTCAAGAAAATAGTTCGTGAGATGTAATATGCATAATTACATCAGCATTGATTTTAGTCTCGGATACTTTTCCGAAAATCGGTAGCTGACTAATAAGACAATAATTAGAGGGATCAGGATGTTCTCCAGAGTTCTTAAAAACAGGAACTACAGATGATGATGTTGAAGAAGCCGGAGAGCAGGAAGTAGAAAGGCTATAGTAGTAGAGTTTGGAGAAACATTTCTTTTGAAGAATAGCTTGGATCTTCAGGGCACATTTCTTTTGAAGAATAGCTTGGATCTTATCTCAGCTTGCCTTATGGAAATCTAATTTAGACATGATTTCCGATACCAGAGATAAGTTCATGCGCACATCATTCAGTGTGGGTACTCCAAATGACTTAAATCTTGAGTAGGAAGAGAATTTGCAATTGAAACATTCAACCTTGTCTGCTGCAATGCGAGGACTTCAAATTGATTGAATAGAGGAGGAATAGAGAACATGCTGTTGTCCAGCACACTCTTGCAGAGCCATCAATAATCTCTAGTACCGTAATTGCGAGATGCTATACGCTGTTTCATTATATCAGTGTTGTGGAGGAATATCCTGTCTTACCCAAGAATGGTTATGGCCCGGGTTATAAAAGACCGGGGCTAGAACGAACTACAGATTGATCGAAATTGATCGAGAGTGTTCGTGACTATACGAGAGTCTTCGTCATTACACGGGAGTGATCGAGAGTCTTCGTCATTATACGAGAGATCGAGAGCCATCGGCCTTAGACGAGAGTTACACGTCACTAGACGAAAGCCTTCTTCTCAAGACGGACGCATATGTCCTATATAGAGACATTGCCTTCTTACTTGTTATTCTTTTTAACTGTTCGTTAGTGTACTTATATTTGGTTTATTGTACTGAGGTATAATAAATTTCTATTTATATATCCACAGTGTTAAGAGTTATTTCTTGCACTATTCTTTCTCTGTTTGTCCCCTCCCGAGATACAACATTTAGCAAACAGTAACTTCTCTTCATTTAGAACACGCTTGTACTCATTACGAGCAGTGACAAAGAGATGTCTGTTATCATCAGGCATGTCACTCCTGTACAGCCGGAAGAAGTAATCCCTGTGTGATATAAAAGCCGAGTATGCAGGTGAGAACCAGGGAGATGAACGTAATTTCACTTTGCATTTCCCTGCTGGAATGAAAGATCGATGCCAGATTTCATCAAGGAGGAGACATCAGAACGGTAGAGAATGAAAAGATATCTGATTGAGTTTAGAGATAGAGACACATATAAGAATGGTCTGCAGATTAAAGAAAGAGTTCCGTAGCTAGCGTCAGATGTTCACAGATATAAAATATCAGGCCATGCATGTGGACATTAGAGTCATTCCACAAGAGAGGAAGATAGCCAGGAATCTATACCAAATATTCAGTTTTAGATTGAGTGATTATTTTGAACTTCAAAGACCCAAACTATATTATCGTTTTTATAGATGCCATTAGTTTTAAGATCAGGTTGTTTCTAGGTTGTTTGCATTGTTCCCAATGAATTATATTCCCCAATTGTTTTATGCCTGTTTATAATATTCTTGATTAACCGTTGACTTATATAATTGCTATTTGTTCTTCATATATGGTGTGGTCCATATATACAATTTTACTGTGTAAGTAATTTACTTTGATTGAAATATAATTCGTTCTTAATGAATTGTCCAAAGTTGTTAGTATTCATTTCAGTTTTCCTCTTCAAATGTCTACTGGGCGAACATATTCTTATCTCATTTGCAATAACTTTAACGGTATCTATCAAATGCCAGTTCACCACTTAAATATTTTATTATCATGCATTGGTCTTCTTTTCCATTAAAATACTTCTGCATGTCATAATATATCTTTCATTATTGTGCATTGTGTAATTATTAGATAATCTGGCAGCAAAGCTAATACAAACCAAAGGTTTTAAAATGTCACTCTATTCAAAATCGTATTTTTATTTTATCATCAATGCCATCCATAGATTTACTTCTTCATTGATCATCATTGGTTACTTTGTTCTAAGTTTCTTTATTATACAGTTGTTTCTAAGTTTCTTTATTATACAGTTGTTTCTAAGTTTCTTTATTATACAGTTGTTTCTAAGTTTCCTTATTATACAGTTGTTTATAAGTTTCTTTATTATACAGTTGTTTCTAAGTTTCTTTATTATACAGTTGTTTCTAAGTTTCTTTATTATACAGTTGTTTCTAAGTTTCTTTATTATACAGTTGTTTATAAGTTTCTTTATTATACAGTTTCTTTATTATACAGTTTAGAAAAGAACCCGAGCATCTTACGATAAATACTGACCATTAAATAATTTCATTTCATCCGGCTGCAACATTTGCATCCAGTTACCCAAATCTACTTGAGCTCCGACCCCGATTATTTATTTATTTATAAAATAAGAACAACAATTTGTATACGTGCTTGAATACAACTAGTTCGACGAAAATTGAATATATGCTAAAAAACAACAATATGTCTTATCTTATAACCAACATATGTTCCCAGTAGTGATTCGGGCTATTTCTGAATTTCAATTTGAAGGTGTTGGAATCTGTTTATATTAATTTCTACTAGATATCCCTCTTTAAGCAAAAGGGGTTTGTTAGGCTTAAACGTAATTAGCCTGTCACAGATATTTATTTTATAACATTTGGTATTTGGTATGCATTGTGCACATTTCTTATCCTCGATTGAGCTCTGACGACACTGATTTAACTACCTTTTCATTAACTATGTCGTATTTCAGCATTACCACTGGATGATGAGTTTTTTTTACCACCTTTTTGTTATTCTTTATTCTTCTTGTTTTGACATGTACTTTTTTGTCGCTTTAAAATAATTTTGAAACTAGAGAACGAATGATGCCTTCCAAAAATTAAGCCAAGTATTAAGAAACTGAAAGCAAAATTCGTTAGAAAATTTTAAAAATAGTACTGAACAGTTATGCTATGTCAGATTTTTATATACTAGTGAATGCAATCTCCTTACAGATAAAGAAGGTACCTGATTGATTCGTGTGACCTTATCAAATCACTCTGACACTTGTTTTGTCTATGCGTTTTCAGATTAGCGGAATCAACATTTCAACTCTAAGGGAAATTTATATGATCATGAAAAGGGGCAAATTTACACAATCATGAAAGACGAGAAATGTATATTTATCCAAAATAACTTTATGACCCCGACTTTTAGACGTACTTGAAAAATAATAAAATTATTTTTTTTTCTAAGATCACATCGCGTGACGCAATAGAAATCTAATAACATTGCCAGTATCGATTTCTCTCTCCGTTGTTTTAAACCAACCAAAGGAAAGTATTCCCGCGGGAGAAGAGAAAGTATCACCGCGGGAGATAGTGTCACAGTAAATACAATCTCCTTACAGATAAAGAAGGTATCTGATTCAAAGGAAATGTCGAATAAAATTATTATTTTTTCCTAAACTCACATCGCGTGACGCAATAGAAATCTAAAAGCATTGCCAGTATCGATTTCTCTCTCCGTTGTTTTAAAGCAACCAAAGGAAAGTATCCCCGCTAGAGAAGGGAAAGTATCACCGCGGAAGATAGTATCACAGTGAATGCAATCTCCTTGCAGATAAAGAAGGTATCTGATTCAAAGGAAATGTCGATCTACAGAAGGATACTGAGAATACCATGGACTGAACACGTGAGCAAAAAGGGCACTTTAAAGAAAAAAGAAAGTATAATATTGGAATAAAATAGATGGAACATCGAAAGCTGATATTGAAGAAAGTGTGCTAGGACAATGTGCCCAAAAATTTTCAACTCTCTTTTACGGATATAAAGTACGAGGATTTTCTAAACGTTGGTTGAATGTATGTGGGAACCAATGAGAATCGAACGCAATAATCAGTTGCAATGGTTTTGCTTTCTAACTATTACGCCATGTCGAATTGCCCAAATAATTTTCCAAGTGTAGCTTAGACGTGGCACGAGGCTGAAAGTATGGGGTTCACAGTTGATCGAACTCACTGTTCAGCCGGTTGTATATTAAGTATATGCAATTTTTGTTTCCATTTTCTCTAAGAATTCGATATTGTTGACATGGTATGCTTAGTATGCTTCTGTAGAACTCCATTTCTATTGTTTTAAGTCTTTGTGGGAAGATATTATTTTGAATTGTCTAGCAATCACCTGTGAAGGGATTGTCCGCTATTCACTGACATATAGGACGACTGATATTACAAAACAGGTCAGTACTGTTTTGTAATGTTTTTCCTCTTTTATCTTTGTTTTCTAACGGTTTTTTTCTGTTTCTTAATACTTTGCTAAGATTTTAGGAGGCATCTTTCGCTATCCGAATGTGCCTTCGGATTTCAGTGTCGCCCTTTTCGTTCTCTGTTAAAACACTTCCCAGACATTTAATATTTGCATGATTCTGATTTTGGTATCTCTAATTTGAATGTTGGGCTTTTCATTTTTAATCTCTAATTCCGCAGGATTTTAAACATACTACTGTTGCTATGAATGCTTGTGTGAAAAGAGTTTTGTTTTAAACCATTTTTTTTCATATCGATCTCGACCAACGATTGGATTCCAGCAGTTAATCTCTCCTGTTCACTTCTTTGGATTAGATATTTCCCCACGCATTACAAAGATGTTAGTTTTATGTCTTTCTTTACTTACTTGTATTTTCTTATTACACTTTTTGATATAAATAATTGATTACTTGCTTATGTAGTTTCTTTTCAAAAACTTTTCTGCGCGTTTTTCCCCATGTAATATATTGTGCTTTTAGGGTTTTTTTTTTTTTTTTTTTGCAACGTCGTCTGAAAATATATTGGCTTCGATTCACCTGAATTTTTTTGTTTGGCAGTAGGATGCTTTTCATCATTCATTCGCTAATTTTTACTTCCATTAATTATTTTTGTGGTTTAGCCATACTTTTGTATATCGAAATGAATATTTGTATCGTAAACCATAGATTCCAAAGGCGATAGGTTTTTAATAGAAATTTATTCGTGAGAACGGCTGCCTAGCATTTAATAAGCTCATCATGACGCAATTCTTCAAATAGCCTTGCATTGATTCTATATAAATAATTGTTTAAGTTATAAAATTAATTTCAATACTAATTTGCATGTAGGTTATTTTAGTACTCTTTGCCTGTAATTCTTAGTACTTGCATGAAGTGTATAGTATCCACTTGAATGTAGTGCTTAGTACTTCCATGGATATAGTATTTTGTACTTGCATATATTGTTTAGTATTCACTTGCATGTTGTGTTTAACATTTATTTGTACGTAGAGTTTAGTACTGATTTGCATATAATATGTAGTAATCATTTGCATGTAGTTTTAATACACATTTGAATGCAGCTTTATACACACACACACACACACATACACACACACACACACACACACATATATATATATATATATATATATATATATACACCCTATATATATATATATATATATATATATATAGGGTGCAAACGATAAATTGGCAGTAATTTCAATCCGCAATTTAGGCTTTTTAAAGCGGCATTATCGATCTGAAATGTTAGTTGCTGTACTCTTTAGAGTCTGAAGTCCAGATTAGCTACCTAAAAATACTAACAAAATGAGTGCCAGTGTAGAATTTAATCATAGAATTGTTATTGCTGAATTGTTCCGCGCCGGGCATAAGACGTCTGACATTATCAGAGACACTGGCTATGCTCCTAGGACTGTTTATCGTGTTGTAACAAACTTAAGGGAAGGTAAAGACATGCAAAGGAAGGCTCACATTCCGAGAAGTGATAAAATCCACACCAGAAGGTTTCTCAGTGGCTTGAAACGATCCATTACAGCAAATCCATCACAGTCAATGGTTGACCTGGGGAAAAAGCGGAATGTGACCAAAATGACCATTTCTAATACAGTACGGAAAGATCTTGGGATGAAGTCATACTGCAGACGACGTCGTAACATTCTTAAAACGAAATCTAAGACCATTCGTAAAGAGAGAAGCCCCTTGCTACTCAATCACCTGAAACACCATGGTGGAACCGTTCGCATTTTTGTGGACGAGAAAAAGTTTGTGGTAGACGAAGTCACCAACCGCAGAAACTCGAGAGTTATCGCCATTGACCCTTCTTGTGTTCCTCCAGTCATGCAGAGTAAACCCTGCCTCTGTCATGGTGTTTGGAGCTATTGCCAGCGATGGGAAAGTCATGCCCCGTCACTTCATTGAAGTGGGCCTAAAGACCAATACGGTGGAATATCTGAAGATTCTGGAGGAAGTTCTCTTACTCTGGATTAAGAAGAACTATGATCCCAACAAAGTGATATTCCTCCAGAACTCTGCACCTGCTCATGGATCAAAAACAGTCAGACCTTCTTGAAGAGAGAGTTGCCGTTTTTTGTGCCCTCAAATATCTGGCCCTCTAGTTCGCCAGATTTGAACCCCTGCGAGTATTGGTTATGGGGCAATGTTGAGAAAGTCTCTAATGCTCGCCCCCATAACAGTGTGGCCTCACTGAAGACCTCCGTAAGGCGAGCATTCCGCGATATCAAGAAAGAGTCAGCTTTCAAGGCCTGTCGTGCTTTTAGGGCTCGCATTCAGCAAGTTGTGGACGCAGAAGGTGGACGCATAGAATAAAATGTTTGTATTTAATAAAACAGTTAAATAAACATACACAAATCTTAAATGTCTTGAAATGTCCCTTCTTTATCAAGGTTTAAAGTCTGAGATCTCAAACTGCCAATTTATCGTTTACACCCTGTATATCTTTAATACCTTTAAACTGGGAGGCATTGTTACGTAAACAGAGTGGACCAATCAAAATAAAATAATTTCTTTTAATTTGAGTAATATGAGAACAGACTCTACAAACAATTTATTGGGACATTAATATTATTATTTGATTAATATATAAATGGAACTTTGTCTATGTGTGTATGTGTGTGTGTGTATATATGTGTCTGTGTGTGTGTCCGTTACCTATAGACACCGAAACGGCTAAACCGATTTTATTGAAAATTTACACAGTTGTACTATAAGCGTCTGCGAGTGTTCTTAGCTAGGTTTTGTGTCGAGATACCCCCGATAAATATCGAAAATCGATAATCGAAAAAATCGGGTTGTAGAAGGAGTGGTCCGATTTTAATCAAATTTAATACACCCATAGACAAAGACATAAGAAACGATATTCAAAAGTTTCAAGGTTGCAGTTCTTACAATAGTGCAGAAAATCGATAATATATATATATAAAATGCAAGATGTTTGTTCGTGTGTCTGCTTATCTGCCTGTAAGACTTTATTTTTTTTTCAGCCTTTTTATTTTAGTTTTTGTTTCGGGTTTGGCTCTAAGTTGGTATAATTGTAGTTCTTAGTCTCAACCATGATATCATTTACTCAGAGGACTTATTTAGCCTTCAAAATTCAGTTTACGACGAAGAAATTTTATTTGTTATCGATACCAGGAAATCAAAATATGACTTACATCCATTCATTTTTCTTTCAGTCTACAGTTTCGCTTTAACTGGAAACATCTATTGCTTTTAGTCTTTCGTGCCAACGTCCAAAAGGTTTGAGCTCCAGAACCATGGATTAGTTTTAAAGCTTTCATTACACCCGAGCGACGCCGGGCTATACTGCTAGTATATATATATATATATGCTTATTTATTTAGAATGTATAATATAAACATGTGAAAATATCACTACAAAAGTTTCGACACTATCTGTGTCTTATCAACTGAAGATGTTTATTTCAAGTTGAAGAGTTTTAAAAACTTCAAGACTAGCCAAACCCCGTAAACTGGGAGGCATTGTTACGTAGACAGAGTGGACCAATCAAATTGAAATAATTTCTAGTTTGAAGAATATGAGAACAGACCCTAAAATCTTAAATAAAATATATATACACATATTTTAGAACTTTTTTCTGTACAGTCTTTACATGATTTATATCCGAAAATCACATGCTTCTTGGCAAAAAAAGTATTTACATTTTAACGTAAGTTCCTTCTATATCATTTAACTGGATTCAGGTGTGAGGGAATAGAGAAAAAAAAGATAAGTAATTAAAGGGCGGATGTGCGTTGTGGTCCAGTGGATATCGGCTCGGAACGAGAAATCGGGGAGCCGTGTTCGAATTCCAGTTGAATTCATTGCATTCACTTCCGCGCAAATACCCTTAGGAAAGATATTAATCTGTCTCTTCCCTCCAGTTATGGGTTAAATAAGAGGACAGATTGGGTTCTATAGCCTTGGCCGGCAACCAGTCTACCGCAGAAAGCAATGGCAACCTACTTCGGGATAATCTTCTGCCCAGTCAGTCATGTCTCGAAAGAGACATGATCGCTCAAGCGTGTTTCACGTATGGCACTTAACTGACTGACTGAATTAAATGAGCAAATAAAGAAGTGAAACAAAAAAAAAAGAGAATAGAATTGTTAAACAAGATTAACTTTCAATGTATTTTCCAACTTGAGAGTATTGTAATAAACTCCACTTGAAAAGGAGAGGGACACTTGCTATAGGAGAATAAATATTAAGTAAACAATAAAAAAAAACAAGTATAAAGCTTTAGTGAAACGTGAAGAAAGATGTAGGCAAACAAACCAATTTCTTATTCAAAACCATTCAGCTTTTTGTCTTAAATGATTTCGCTGCTCTCTTTCATTCGATTGATTGCTTTTCATTTATTATTCATCTTCATTGTTATTTATCTCTTTTATCCTAACAAAAGCAACAATTAACTAAGATTTCTTGTATTCTTTCTCTATTCATTTATTAATGATGGCCAACATCTTTTACTTACGAGTTATTCATATTGTCAATTCATGTGTTTCATTTTTCTTCCCCATATATTGAAACTATTTTATTTAACTTTTGAATTTTCTAGTTTCAAATAGGAACTTTGAATTTTTCAATATATTTCAGTAATATTTTCGTTCTGCAAAGTTAAAATTTATATCATGCTTTTTATATATGTAAATGAAAAAGAGTTAGTTTAAACAGACGTAAGGAATATATGAGTATAATAGTTGCTTCTAAGTTGTGATTTTTTTTATTTTACCCCAAATAAGGCAATAAATTCTCTTAATCTCAAAAGGTGTTACTGGCTGTTAAAGGATAAGAGAAAACCAATTATTGAGGAGAAAGGACAATAAAAGAAAAGAATTAGGAAGACAGAAGATAACATGACAAAGATGACATGACATTTACATTTTTGGAAGACGAAAGTAGGCTGAGAAGCAAGAAGTCGGATAAAGAGTTTTACAAGTGCGAAATGCAATAGAAGTGTCTCTTACCATAGAACGTACAGATAAATCTAGCCATTGCAACGGGAAAATAAGGAGACCGTTCTGCCAAACTAGTCATGCGCATAAAATCATAAAGGTACCATAGCGGAAAGTTCCCCAGAATAATCACCATGAAAATATTTATAGAAAAGGCACAAAGAAGTCACATTGCGGCGAGGCAAATTGATTGAAGCCGATATGAAAGGTCAAGACCACTAACATTGCAGATTCTTCTTTGGAGTTTATCCAGTATCTTTCAAAATATTACAGAAGAATCTGACCAAATGTAGCAGTAATATTCTAAGCATGGAGAAATCCCTGCAAAGACACATGGCCCAGTGGATATAGACGTTGGTTAGTTCCTGACTTGACTCTTAGACTTGTGAGTTCAATACCAGGCTACAGCTGTACTGAACAATAAACTTGCAGGGTTAGAGGGAGATAACGCATGACTTATAATCGAGGCTTTACGCGAGGAATAGAGTCCATATACAACAGTAATTGTAATAAAGGGTTCGATTCGAAATTACTACAACCTGAAGAAGGCTGGAGTGTACACCGGTCGAAACGTCGTACAAATTGCAACAAAGATAAGGCAAATAGTCTGAATAATGTAAATACTACCTAATCTCAGAAATATAGACAAATATCAGCTTTCTTTTATAGAAATATATTTTATGAGATTGTGGCACTCCACAATTTCCTATTTTTTTGTAGCAATTAATATATTTTTTGTGTTATCTCTATTGCGTCAGCCATTTAATCAAGCTCGGTAGCGAGGTTATGCGTTGTATTCCGTTTGCCTTTAATCTGTCCTGTCAGGATGAAATTTTCCAAACTTTATTCGATATCTGTTCTAGAAACTTTATCTTCCTGGTGTTAAATGTTTTCTTTTTGTTTCCATTTCCTCTAAAACTTCATCGTTACTCACATGTACCGTCTATGGTATTCTCAGCATCCTTCTGTAGAACCATATTTCTGTTTTTCAAGTCTTTTCTTCATTTGTGTGGGGATTGTCCAGCATTCGCTGCTATACTTTTTTTTCCTATCTAAATACGCGTTTTGATTTCAGTGTCGCACTTTCTGTCTTATGTTAAAACACTTCTTTTGTTCTATGATTTTGATGTTCCGAATTTGTAATTTGTATGTTGTGCTCTTTATTTTGCTTGCAACTATAACAAGACGACAAATCCTTGTATTTCACTCCGTTTCATTTCTATATTTAATGAATTCAGGCAATTTTCTCTCTCTTTAGGTTCTTTGAGCCCCTTGACGTGATGTGATGGTATGCAAGCTTGTCTCGCTAGACCTTATTATAACTGAGTATGTGTTCGATCCTCACTGAATATCCTATAGGTTCGGCCTTGTGCCACATCTAAGCGACGCTTAGAAAATAAACTGTCAAGAGGTTCTATTGTAGCATCCCACCTAAATACGTCAAGGTTACCTAGCAGTTCCAAGAGTTTTTCGTGACGTACTTTATCAAATGCTTTATGCTAAAGCGTTTGATAAACGGTTCTACCTACTTACCTTAAAGGCATAACAAACTCATCTTCCGAGTCAGATGCTAATACACACACTGTTCTTTTGATTCGGTGAATAAATTTGAATAAATATGTAATTTTTATTGGGAAAAAGATAGAGAATCAATACAAACAGACGCGTTAAACACAATCTATAATCAAATAAAATGTTTCTTTTTCAAATATTAAAGTTGTTTGAATTGAAAGTCTGTTTTTAATCAATATTTTGCATTTGAGCGACTTTGTCTTTGTTTCTCTTTCATTTTATTCTAATTTATTTAAATTTTATTTTATTTCATTTCTTCATTGTTTCATTCACTTCGTTTTTCTCTCGCTTTCCGCTACGACGGTATGCGGGTTTTGTAATGGATATCGCCTCGGAATGTAAAATCGAAGAGCAAAGATCGGATTCTAATAAAATTCGTTGCATTCAACTATGCTAAAATAGCCTTGCTATCGTTTAAATAGTATCTTCAAATATAAGTGTTATGCTACCAAAAATATCCAATATTCAACTGTTAAAAAAGGAAATAATTAGTTTTTAAATACAAAATGTTTTGGCTTTAAATTACACACAAATCGTTGATATGCTCTTTAAAACGAAAATTAATTCTTTTTCCAATTATTCATCACTTGAAAGATTAGCTTATAACAAAACCTATATATCTAAACTTATTTATAAATGGAACTTTGTCTTTGTGTGTGTGTCTGTGTATGTCTATCTGTTACCTATAGACTCCGAAACGGCTGAACTGATTTTATTGAAAATTTACACAGTTGTACTATAAGCGTCTGCGAGTGTTCTTAGCTAGATTTTGTGTCGCCGTACCCCCGATAAATATCGAAAATCGATAATCGAATAAATCGGGTAACAGAAGGAGTGGTCCGATTTTAACCAAATTTGATACACTCATAGACAAAGGCATAAGAAACGATATTCAGAAGTTTCAAGGTTGCAGTTCTTAGAATAATGCAGAAAATTGATCATATATATATATATATATATAAAAGGCAAGATGTTGGTGGTTGTGTGTCTGTTTATCTGCCTGTATATCTATATTTATTCAACCCTTTTATTTTAGTTTTTGCTTCGGGTTTGGCTTTAAGTAGGTATAATTGTAGTTCTTAGTCTCAGCCATGATACAATTTACTCAAAATTCAGTTTACGACGAAAACATCTTATTTGATATCGATACCAGGAAATCAAAATTTGACTTACATCCATTCATTTTTCATTTAGTCTACGGTTTCGTTTAACTGGAAACATCTATTGCTTTTTAGCCTTTCGTGCCAACGTCCAAAGAGTCTGAGCTCCAGGACCATAGATTAATTTTAAATCTTTTATTACACCCGAGCAACGCCGGGCTGTACTGCTAGTATATATTTAAAGATGGAAGTTTTCCTGTGAAAATAGCCTACCAGCTAGACTTGTTGAAAACTTACCTAATTGAAAACCGTGTCTATGATCCTCTTGGAAATGTTCTTACCATTTCTACACAAATTCTGTCCATCAACTGAGCTGTTTGCAAACATAAAAATTTGTATTCATTTACACTATTTACATCGTCCGCACTGTTGTCTTCGTCTTTATTGCCATTATTCACTTTTCGGCCTTTCCAGCCTTCTTTGGATATTCCCAAGGATACATGTATTTAGTAAATAAATCCGTTGGTTGTGTAATCCAAAAAGTAAGTTGAACAAAACAGATGTGTATCTGGCCACAGCAAAGGAAACAAAAAACCTGGAGAGTTAGGGTTACTAAAGGGAAGTAACTGATATTATGATCTCCAAAAAACGCCGCAGAACGTGGAACAATCTACTCCCGTGGACTATATCATGTGTCTGGTTCGAAATTTCAGCGTATATCCTCTGAAGAATGTCAGAGCGTACAACGGCCGCAACGATGTAAATATGGCAATAAAGATGAGGACAACAGTCTGAACGATGTAAATAATGTAAATATTGTAATACCTCTTCTAAGAAATATAGACAGATATAAACATATGTCTCTTTTTTAGGAATTTTAAGAATTCTAAAAAGAGCTCAGGTTGAAAAATTAATTTTGGAAATGGAATTTTTATGTGGCCCAAAAGTTCATTAGTCCTCAATAGTGTTTAACATTTTGGTTTCATATTGATATCTTCTTGTGTTTCGCTAAACAACGATTGAATTTCTTACTAAATCTTTGGGATAAGGACTTTTCAATACTTAGATGCGGGTTATTGTCACTATTTTTGTTGAAATCACAACGTTTTGGCGGTCGCCAAATCTTAGAAGCATTACTAATTAGCAGTCTCTAATATTCTCTACCCTTAACAGTGAATTAAATCGTCAGGTCGTGAATTTGGACACATAAAACTTGTGATTTCAATCCCTAAGCCGTGTAGAGAGTACTAAAATTAATGGAAACCAGCAGTACTAAATAAGAACTAGACGAGATATATGGAAACAAAAATGAGAACTATATACTCCCGGAAATTGAATAAAGGGTTCAGTTCGAAATTGTATATTATTATCTATTCGTGTAACGGATAGATAATAATATAAAAAAATGAGGAAATATTATATTATATTAAATAATAACAATAAGAGCTGAATTCACATCATTTGACAGGGGTTGCTGACATATTTCTTTGATTAATTAGATAAATGGAGATAAAAGAAATATTTGATAAATCTATTGTACGGTTCGATATTCCGACATATATTAAAATATTTGATGCTACTTGTAAACAATGGACGCTTTTATTAATTTGCACTGTCTTTGGTAACTTCGGCACAGGGTAATGGTTAACAAGGCTTGTCTGTTTGGTTATTGGTCGTCTGTTCGATCCACAGTGTGTGCCGCTTCGAAAATCGGCGTTAAATGACAAACAACATGTTGGCATGACGTGAAATCAAACCAGCTGACTTTGTCGTTATCTGCTGAGAAATCAATTAAGTGTTGTGAACGAGTTTATTGCTTGCAAATATAATGTTTTATGAAACATACGCTGTTATACACTCGTTATTTTTTTTTATTATCCTGGCCTTTCATTTTCAGCCTTGTAGTTTACTTGTTTGTTCTTATTTAATTCACCTTACAAATAATTCTCCTGACTTATCCGATTTCTGAATGATGTGGCAAAATTCTCCTATTAGTTATTGCCTCCTCCTCACATTTTCTCTCCTTTTACTTCTTTCTCCGTGATTTTCTCCTAGTTTATATTTTTAATGTTTAATTTTTTCTTCTTTCACATACTCCCTTTCTTTTATTTTCTCTCTTGCATTTCGTCTCCTTTATAGATACTTCGTCAGTTTTTTTTCAACCTCCTTTCTTTCTGTTTGTCTGTCAATTTGCCTTTCTTACTTCTTTGACTTACTGCCTATCTTTCTCACTGTTTTAATTTATTTCCATCTTTTTCTGTCTTTCCTTCTTTCTGTCTGCTTTCCTTCTTTCTGTCTGCTTTCCTTCTTTCTGTCTGCTTTCCTTCTTTCTGTCTGCTTTCCTCTCTCCATGTCTGTTTTTTTTTATCTTTCTGTCTGTCTGTATGTCTGTCTTTCATCGTGTTTGTTTTTTCTTTATTTATTTATTCAGTTTTTCTTTCCTTCTTTCTCTATGTCTGTCTGTCTGTTTGCACGTCTTTCTGTCTGCTCATCCGTCTGTCTGTCTTTCTATTTGTCTGTCTTTATTTCTCTCTATAAGTCTTTCTGTCTGTCTATTTATTTATATATTTCTTTACGTCATTCTTTTACTGTCATTTTCTATCTTTCTGACACTTTCTTTCTGTCTGTTGTTTGATCTTTCTTTTTTTCTCTCTGACTGTTTTTCTGATTCTTTCTTCTCTTCGGTCTTTCTTTCTCTTTCTTTCTACCTTGTTGTCTGTCTGTCTGTCTGTCTCTATGTCAGTCTATTCGTCTGTATTTCTTTATATCATTCTCTCCGTCTGTTTTTATGCCTTCTTTCTTTCCTTGTTTCTGCCTCTGTGTATTTCTTTCTGTGTGTCTTTCTGTCCTCTTGTCTGTCTGTCTTTCTTTCTATCTGTCTATATTTCTGTCTTTGTGTCTTCCAGTCTATCTTTATTTATTTATTTATTTATATTTTCTTTGTTCTTTTTTTTTCTGACTTTCGTTTTCTCTTTCTTTCTATTTTTTTATATGTTTGTCTACCTCTTTTTGTTTTTCTGTCTTTCTTTCTGTCTCTTTTTACTTGTCTGTTTTTTATCTTTCTTTCCGCCTGTCTGTCTTTCTGTCGCTTTATTTCTAAATGTCTTTCTGTTTCTCTCCCTCATCCTTTCCTTTCATTTCTTTTCTTTAATCTTCGCTTCTGTCACCATTTTTTTTTTCGCTATTCAACTCTGTCTTATTCTTATCTTCCTGTTCTCACCATGTTTCCGCCATTTTCCCCATTATCTCTATCAGCTTGTCTCAATTATTTCTTCACTTTCTTTTTGTAATTGCTTCGCTAGACAGTTTGCAATATTTCAAACCTCTTCTAAAGCTATTTCTAATGTCGTAAACATATAATGTCCGATACTTATTGCCTGAGCAGTACATTAAATTTTCCTACTTTGCGGACTATTGACTAAAGACGCACACAAAAATATTTTTCGGCTTATAACGCATCCAAAACAATGTGAAAAACGATATCTTTATAGAATATTTCTTTATCTTCGTTCTTGACTGACATATCGGTAGTTATGCACAATATATCAATAATACCTTAAAAGGTTTAGATCTTTCATGCTTAAATAGTTTTCGTCCATTCTGTAGTGTTTGATTTAGAAATGAAAACCCTGACTTCAACTATATGGGAGATCATAGAAGATCGAATCAAACGGCTTCTTGTTCAGAGTTTCCTTTAAATCTATTTTAGGGTTAACGAGTAGGTTCGACAAAACTGTAAAAATATGAATGATATTATTAATAAGTCGCTTCTTCGTTTTTGAGGGGAAGTGTCCAACATTCAATGTCAGACTTTAGAGAGCAGTTTACGTTTCTTTGTTTGCAATGATCTATGCCAGTCTCTTAATATTTTGGTTGGTTTATGTACAAAAGTAAGCGCTTAAAGTAAGAGGAAGGTAAAACTACTCAGAAATCAGTAATTATTCTTCAACTAAGAAAATTCATTCTTATTTATTTGCTTAAGCTTCGTTTTTAATGATGGTTCTGGGTATGCCTGCAAACTGCATCCGGCAGCAAGGCCTTTGATTGGAAGGTTGTAGGGAGCATGAAACCACCTCTTAATTGCTATTGTATCCAGGTCCACCCTGACCCGAAGTGGTAGAACCTGTTAGGGTTTAAGCTATGGGCAAATAATTTATCTCCAAATTGGGGTCAAAACACTATGAAAATATAAAAATACTTTTATAAAAATATATAGATATATTGAAAAAAATATTACCAGCAATAGATTTTTTAAGGAAAAAAACATTGCCATAATACATTTTTTGAAGGAAAAAATTATTGCTATAATAAGTTTTTAAAAGAAAAAAAATAATGTTGCCATAATACGTTTTTGAAGACAAAAATACCAGCAATATATTTTTAAATACAAAGCTAGAAGACATCTTCAGTTTTCTAAAATACAGAAGAATTTAATTTTTTTTTTGCATCACAATCTAGTCAATCAACCTTCTCACTATAACCGAACATTAAAAAATGCATTAAAACCCCAACTGTTTTGGCATTAATTAACTCGCAGAAGTTGATATGCCGTTAAACAAAACTCAAACTCATTTTTAATGGATACTCGTATTTGAGTAGATATACTGTTTTTTTTTTATAATTAAACGGTATATTTATTTATATTTACTGGCTTGAATAATCGAGAAATCTTGTTAAGAAATCACTTAACCTAGGGGAAACTGTTAATTGACCTGACGTGTCTTGACCGATCGATCGCGAAGGACTTACAGTTAAACAAAACCCGAAATAATACTTTTAAATACACACTTTCGTGATTTTTCGAAGAATTCATATCTGCTCTGTTTTCGTATCCAAACGTAAACAAAGACAACTTATTTAGAAAATTTTACGAAATCCGTTACGAAATGGATTAAGTGCGACATGTTTTTAATTATCCATTAAAAATAATGTTTAAACAAACAAATATATGAGTTAATGCGTTTCGAAATGGATTTCATAACATTTCGAAAATAAATATTCTTATTCATGATTCTCTGAGTTTTAAGGCAAATAAGCGAAAAAGAATGTTTTCTAAAATGACATGTGGTAAGACGAAAAATAAATTTTAGAATAAAATAGAGGGAGAAATTATTAATCGAATCATACGGCTTCTTTTTGAGAGTTTCCTGTAAATCTATTTTAAAGTTTAACGAGTAAGTTGGACAAAGCTGTAAAAAATATGAACGATATCTTTATTGATAAGTCGCTTTTTTTTTAGGAAATTGCGCAGCATTCAATGTCGGAGTTTGCATAGCAGTTTACGTTTCTGTCTTTCAAACGATATATGCCAGTCTTTTAATACTTTAGTTGATTTTTGTACAAGAAAAAGCGTGTAAAGCAAGAGAAAAGTAAGACTGGTCAAAAATCTAACAGGAGATGGAAAGTGCGACACGGAGATCCGAAGGCGAATTGGCATGGCAAAGGACGCGTTCCAGAAGATGAGCAAAATACTAACACACAGGAAGATCTCAATAGAAAAGAAGAAAAGAGTGCTAGACTGCTACGTGATGTCAGTTCTTCAGTACGGCTGTGAATGCTGGACAATATCATCGAAAATGAGGAAAAAACTGGAAGCGGCCGAAATGTGGCTCTACAGAAGGATGCTACGGATATCGTGGACTGAGCATACAAGCAACGACGAAGTGTTAGAAAGAATGGCAACAAAAAGGAAATTGATGCTGAGCATCAGGAAGAGACAACTGAAGTTCCTGGGACATGCAATGAGGAAGGAGAGCCTGGAGAACCTGATACTGACTGGTCAGATAGAAGGAAGGAGAGACAGAGGAAGGCAGCGGATAACATATCTGCAGAGTCTGATCAGGTGGATGACGGAACGGGGGTTGCCAGGAGCAACAGGAGCAAACATACTAAGAGCCACAAGGGATAGGGAGACGTGGAGATCCATGATCGCCTACGTCCTGAAGGGACAGGGCACATAGAAGAAGAAACTATAAATATGTATTCCTATTTATGTTTATCTGACTTTTATGGCAAATAAGCGAAAAGAGAAGTGGAAAGAACAAAGATGCATTTTAAGATATAGCGTAGAGAAAAATTAAATAATCGAGCCAAAATAAACTAATATTTTTAGATTTAGGGAAACCATTTAGTAAGAAATCGATTAAAGGCTTTTAATACGACGTTCATTAACCCATTTTTCTCCTCTTTTTCCTTCTTCTTCTTTTTCTTCTTCTTTTTTCTTATGTTCCTCCTTTTTTTCTTCTCCTCCTTCTTTTTCTTCTACTCCTTTTTCTTCTCCTTCTCCCCTTCTCATCCTTCTTCTTCTGCTTCTTCTTTTTTCTCTTCTTCTTCTCCTCATCCATCTTCTTTTTCTTCTTCACATCCTCCTCTTTCTTCTTCTTCTGTCCCTCCTCCTTCTTCTTCTGCTCCTCTTCTTCTTCTTTTTCCTCTTCTTGTTCTCCTCATCCATCTTCTTCTTCTTCTTCTTCTGCTCCTCTTCTTTGCCTTCTTTTTCCTCTTCGTCACCTCCTCCTCCTTCTTCATCGTGCCATGTCCCTTCAGTACGTAAGCGGTTATGGTCTTCAGCATTTTCCTATTCCTTGTGGCTCTTGACACCATTTCTTTTGTTACCCCTCCTAAACCTCGCTCTGCCATCCATTTGCTCAAGCCGACCAAGTTTGTCACGCACTGCTTTCTCTTGTCACATCTTCCCTGTATTTGTCCTGTGAGTATAAGATTCTCTAAAGCCTCTTTCCTCATTACATGTCTCAGAAACTTAAGCTGTCTTTTCCTGATATTAAGTATCAGTCTCTTTTTTTATTTCCATCATATCCGAAACTACGTCTTTACAAACATGTTCGGTGTATGGCATCCTCATTATCCTTCTGTAGAACTATATTTCGATTGCTTGGAGTCTTTCCTACATCTTTGATGAGATTGTCCAGCATTCGTTGCCATATTGAAGGACACAAAATCTAGTATTCTCTTCTTTTCTTTCCAAAGATATTTTCCTGTCTCTCAACTCTCTACTCAACTTCTGGAATGCATCCATGGTGATGGCAATACACCTTCGGATATCAGCGTCGCACTATATGAAAATAGTTAATTTTACTCGAAAACATACGTTATAATTTTTTTCTGAATTACTGGACGAAGAGTTTTCCTTAATTACACTATTTATGTTCGGGTTGGATTGTTGCTCTCGTTTTTGTTGTTGCTATCTGAACGTTTTGATGTTTGTGCCCTGTAGCCTTCATCGGGTGTATATTCTTCTTCTTCTTCTTCTTCTTCTTCTTCTTCTTCTTCTTCTTCTTCTTCTTCATGTTCCGCATCCCTTCAGGACGTAGGCGATCATGGACTTTCACTTGGCTCTGTCTCTTGTCGGTCTCAGTAAATTTTCTCTTGGTATCTCTTTCAAGCCCCGCTCCGTCAACCATTTGCTCAGACCTAGCAAGTACGTCTTGCGCTGCTTTTCCCCCCTGTCTCTTCTTCCATTTATCCAACCTGTGAGTGTCAAGTTCTCCAGGCCCTCCTTCCTCATTACGTGTCCCAGGAACCTCATTTGTCTCTTCTTGGTATTTATTATCAGCTTTCTTCTCGTGTCCAACACCTCATCGTTGCACACGTGCTCTGTTCATGGTATCCTCAGCATCCTTCTGTAAAACCACATTTCTGCTACCCCAAGCCTCTCCTTCATCTTTGATGAGATCGTCCAACATTCATTTCCACACAGAAGAACAGATATCACATAGCAATCCAGCACTCTTTTCTTTGTTTTTAATGAGATTTTTCTGTCTTTCAGTACTTTGGTTAGCTTCTGAAATGCGTCTTTCTCCATGCCAATGCGTCTTTGGATCTCCGCTTCACATTTTCCATCCTCTGTCAAAACACTTCAAAGGTATTTGATTTTTTTTCTTCTTTTATTTTAGATTCTGCAACTTTCAGTTGGCATATTGGTCTCCTCATTTTGCTGATGTATATTCAGTTTTCTTGGGGTTTATGCTCAACCCTTTCTTTTCGCTTTCTTTTGCTAACTTCTGTAGAAGTTCCTGCATTTTCCTTTCCGTGTCTACTATCAGCACCATGTCATCCGCGTATCTGATACTGTTGAGATTATGGCCGCCAATGACGAATCCTGGCAAGGCTTTTATTTCTCTCATAATTGCTTCGCTGTACAGCTTGAAAGGATAGAGTAAATAAGTCATTCTTTATGCCTTCATGTTTTCACTTGCAATTTTCCACGGTTTTGTTTTCAACTTTGTGTTTCTCCACTAATATTTGACGTTATAAAAATTCTTTTAATTTATATGTTTTCTTCCTTTCTTTTTTTTATCGTTTCACCCCATGCATAAGCGGTAACGCCACTGATGCGCAGGGGACAGCATAAGAGTAAAAGATTAGATAGAAGGGGAGTAAAGAGTAAAGTCGAACCAGTTAGAAAGGAGCAAGAGAAGGATGGGAATACAGGTGTGATTACAATTGCAAGGGTAGAATGAAAGAAAAAGATATACAGGGTGATGTGGAAAGAACTGGAGTCAAGTGGTTAGGAGATAGGTATTGAAATTGCGTTTAAATTTCTTGGGGTTGTAACCGTCAGGAAAGCAAGAATATGGATAAGAGTTCCACTGGCGGGAAGTGCGAGAAAAGAAGCTAATGGAATAGAATTGTCGTCTGCATTTGATTGATTTAACAGTGAATGGATGGGACCCAGTTACCATTCTGGTTGCACGAGTAAACTCCTGCGGCAGGGGCATCTGTGAACTAAGTTCTTCGGAGCAGCAGTCCTGAAAATATCTATAGAACAGGCAGAGGGAAGCCACATCCCGCCGGTGAGAAAGTGGCTGGAGTCTAGTCGCCAAGTCGATACCTATCACATTACTGATTTTCATTTAGAGCCTGTCAAGAACCCTGGGATGAACAGCGGGGCGCCCGACCATATATGACAGCAGTATTCCAGGCACGGACGGATGGTTGATTTGTATATGTGCAGGATGGATTCAGGCAGAAAAAGCATCCTGGCCCGACACAGTGACCCAACATTCCTAGCAGTGGGTTTAGTTATTGATTCAATGAAATGGTTCCACATGAGATCGGAAGAGAGGGTAAGGCCGAGGAGATGAAGTATCTCAGGGAGACACGCTTGATCGTGCTTATTTGCGATTCACTATCATCACATCCTAACTGTCATTTCATTACCTTTCTTTCTCATTTCGCCGTCGTCTTGCGGCCATGGGCCGAGATAGAGCTCAGTACACCCCTCCAGTATTCCCTGTACATTTGGAACCGTGGCGCAGTTTGCAGCGAAATTCATAATCTTGTCAAATAGCTGAATACTTGATGCTTCGCCAGGGCTAACAAGGGTATTTTTATTGTGACACCAACATTAGATGGCTTGCCTCCAGATCCCATCCTGTTATTTAACACATAACTGGAGGGAAGTGACGGATTAATACCTTTCCAAAGGGTACCAGTGCTGAAGTGAATGCAGGGTACTCAACTGGAATTCGAACTCAGCACACCGATTTATCTTTCAAAAGAAGACATCCACTGCACCATAACGCACATCCGTCACTGAACGCTTACAGCGCCTGATATTCCCAAGTGATATTCCCATAAGTACTGACCAGGCTCAACGTTGCTTAACTTCGGTGAGCGAACGAGAACTGGTGTATTGAACGTGATATGCCTTTCTCATTTACTCTTACGGTTTTGTTTCTTTTGTTGTTTTTTTTTGTTTTTTTTTCCAGTTTTTACTTTCACTTCATTTTCTACTTTCTCATTTACACTTCTCGTTTTACATCTGTTTGTTTTTTAGAGAAAATTTAAAATCAATGTGCGTTGTGGTACAGTGGTTATCGACTCGGAACGATAGAACGGGGTGCCGAGTTCAAATGCCCTTGGGAAAGGTAATAATCCGTCTCTTCCATCCATTTATGGGTTAAATAATAGAAAAGATTGGGTTCTATCGCAGAAAGCAATGGCAACCTACTGCGGGATAACCTTCTGCCTAGTCATTCATGTCTCTTTTGAAGCATGTATCAGGTATGGCACTATAGTGACTGACTGAAAAGAAAAAAGTTAAATAAAAAGCTCAAGAATAAAAATTAATTTAATAAAATTAGAACCTCTAAATGTACTCTTATCTTTCGACGTGAATAGTTCCAGGTACATCTACTCTTACTCGAAGACGAGTAATTAAATGAAGTGCTTCTGATATCTGATGATTCTCAATACAATGCAAAACCACCCCATTAAACTACAAGGATCAATTGATTGTGGCCAGGTTCTCATCTGATCGGCTGTTGGCGGTTGTAGAGAATCAGTCAGTCAGTTAAGTGCCAAACGTGATACACGCTTTGGCGATCATATCTCAAAAGAGACATTACTGACCGGGCAGAAGATTATCCCGCGGTAGGTTGCCATTGCTTTCTGCGCTAGACTGGTTGCCGACCAAGGCTATAGAACCCAATCTGTCCTGTTATTTAAACCATAACTGGAAGGAATAGACGGATTAATACCTTTCCCAAGGGTATTTGCGCGTAAGTGAATACAATGGATTCAACTGGAATTCGAACTCGGCTCCCCGGTTTCTCGTTCCGAGCCAATATCCACTGTACCACAACGCACATCCTTCTAGAGAATAAGTTTTCTAATTAAAAATTTTGTTTGTTTGTTTGTTTGTTTGTTTGTTTGTTTGTTTAGCAGCCTATCAACTGCCTATGAGTCGTTGGGTCATTTAATTTTCTTGGGAGTATTAGTAATTTCTTTTTTTTAAATTTATTAAGATTAAACATTTAAACGGAAACATTTACTTCAATTCAATAATGATCGTCATTTTAAATCGAGCGCGTGTATCAGGAGTGAACAGGAAATCACATGTCATAAAGTTTATTTATTTCTGAGATGAGTAATTTTCAAGATCTTGCTATTATTTTCGAACTGTTGTTCTCATCTGGGTTGATATAGGTGTTATGATGGACACAACCTTTCAATCAAGTACTCTCTGGTTATTATCAGATGTCCATTGATTTGTTGATATGGATTATCTTGTTGATTATTTTGATAAATCCTGTTAAATCGGTTATTGTTCTTTCTTATTGGATTTGGTACGTCACTACCAGATCCAAGGATTGAACTCATAATGATTAAATGATGCAAACACACCGTCACATTAGTGGTGTATTTTTGGAGCCTTTTATATTCAGTGACAGATGATTTTTACAACTAGTTATGTTGTCGAGAAGACAGAAGAAAGTCACGTCACGTCGGTGAGAAAATAACTAAAGTCGAGATGCCAACTCAAGTAATAGATACCCTCTGCGCACTAGTAGTATTCTTGCCTTGCTTAGGATAAAATGATTTTCAAAATTTAGTTTGCCTGTGCTTTTATTATAAATATTTTCATGGTAATTTTTTTCTTATTTGTTTTCCTCTTTGGTGCTTCGTTTTATGAATTTAAGAGCAGTACCAGATGGCCAGTTACGTTTCATCATTTTACAGTTTAACCTTCTAAGTATAACCGTAAGTTCTATTCTAATAGTTTCTTCACTCGCAATCATCGATTGATAAAAGCTCATCCACCTTCTTACTTTTCTGCCGAGTACAATATATAAAAAATAAATGCAACTTCAGTTCTCATTTTCTGTCTCCTTGAACCCTTTTGTCCTTTCTCTTTAGTAACGTTTTCTCGGTTTCCTTCATTCTCAGTAACGCTTTGCGTCTTAGCGGCTTTATCGCCTTGCTAAGAGTAATATGATTATAAACAATTTGGTCAATTAATGCTTGGTAGTAGTTCTCGTCATAGACGAAAAAGAGGCTCGAAGCAGCAGAAATGTGATTCTATAGAATGATACTGAGCACTTGATCAACGACAAGGTACTAGAGACGACGCAAATGAGAAGAAAACTCATACTTAGCACCAGATGCGATTTCTGAGACGCGTAATGAGAAAGGAGGGTTTAGAGAATCTAATACTCACAGGACGGATAGAGAGGAAAGAGAGACGGGAGAAATTATCGCGAGGTATGTTTGATAAGCCTGAGCAAATGTACGGTGGAACGGGGTCTGGGAGAGATAGCAAAAGGAAAAATTATTAAGAGCGTCAAGGGACAAGGGCAAGTAAAAGTCCATGATCGTCTACGTCCTGAAGAGACACGGCAAATAAAAAAGAAGTAGTAGTTAGATTTTTTTTCCTCTTCGCATTGTTTTCGGTTAATTTCATGATTACTGAAGTCATCTGTTTTTAAATTCTTTGCACCCTATTTTAATCGAAAATATACCCAGCTTAATCTTTTGCCTATGTATGGTGTTCTGTCCTAATAATACATAGTACCATACCACTACGATCTCATAGGAAAATATTAAATTTTTTCAGCTTAAGAAATAACAATACTTCGTTCTTCTCTAGATATTGGTTCACATAAACATTTCCAAAACAGATACTATGAATGCAAACTGATGACACCTACACAATTTACATTGTTGGGACTATTGTTCTCGTTTCACGCTCCGGCCTTCTTCAGGTGCTAAGAATTTCGAACCGAACCCTTCATTACAGTCACTGGGGTATATCATTCTCATTCTATATGTGATGCCAATTCTGTTACCCATGTAGTTATATCCCTTTTACTTACCTCTCTAACTTCTGTAGCCTGGAGAAGGCCGGAGTGTACAACCGTCGAAACGTTGCAAACATGGCAGTAAAGATGAGAACAATAGTCCCAGCAATGTAAATAGTGTAAATACGACATTATCTCAAAATTATACACAAATACTACTACCCTGAATGCATTATAAATAGTCAGGATGTGAAATTAGTAAATACTAAATATTCCAAATACCTCAGAGCATGGATCAATTACAACAAATCTAAACTTATTTATAAATGGAACTTTGTCAGTGTGTGAGTGTGTGTGTGTCAGTGTGTGTGTGTCTCTGTTTGTGTATCCGTTACCTACAGACTCCAAAACGGCTGAACCGATTTTCTTGAAGATTTACACAGTTGTACTATAAGCGTCTGCGAGTGTTCTTAGCTAGGTTTTGTGTCGAGGTACCCCCAATAAATATCGAAAATCGATAATCGAAAAAATCGGGTTATAGAAGGAGTGGTCCGATTTTAATCAAATTTGATACACTCATAGACAAAGACATAAGAAACGATATTCAGAAGTTTCAATGTTGCAGTTCTTACAATAGTGCATAAGATCGATAATATATATATATATAAAAAGCAAGATGTTTGTTTGTGTGTCTGTTTATCTGTCTGTATGTCCTTTATGCAAATCCACAATTTTTATCCGATTCTCACCAAACTTCACACAAATATTCTTTAGGCTGAGTCTGAGCTCCAGCACCATGGATTAATTTTAAAGATTTCATTACACCCGAGCAACGCCAGGCTATACTGCTAGTTTAGTATAAGAGATAAGGAAATTGAACATAGAACTACCTCCGCTCGAAGTAGTTCCTTCCAACACGGCAAATTGTTACATAGCCAAAATATTAACCTGTAAACGCGAGTCATATTCTTAAATCGTCTCGTCAGATCGAGACTTCCATATGGATGTCGGGTATGGCGCTAAACCTGTTCAGAAACTTCTAAACTCTCTGCTGTATACAACATCTTTCTCGGATCAATGGTTAAAAATGGCTTCGAACGAGTGAAGCCTATGTGCTTTCGCGAAGACCACATCAGACCTTGTGGACTTGGCGCTATCAAAACACAAACAAAGAACTGTACCAAAGAAGAGAAACAACATCACCTCGGAACTTTCAACGACAGCGATAGCGAAACTGGATATCATATATAACACAAAAAGTAAATAATAACATAGCCAAGATGCTAGTGTCCCACATCACATCAAATAAAAAAAAATTAAAGAGCAACAGCAGTTACTAGACATGAAAAACCTGTTTTTTTTTAAGAAAAATTTTTAAAGGAAAGATTTTTTAAACGCCAATAGACGATAGTACATGCTGTTTAGTCAAGGAATGCGAATGTTTCCTTATAAAGAAATAAATAATATTACTATTACTATGTATACACTGCTTTGGAGAGGAAAATAGGCTCAGCTCTTTCACTTGCCCTTATGTGGTATTCAATCAGGATAATAAAAAGGACCATACCACCAAGATTTAACATGAATATATATAAAAGATCACTGCTGGGAAAATCTCAGTTTTCTTGTTATTCTCGAGATAATGGTTCACATAATTACTACAAGTGATCTCCCTTGTGTGATGTGCGTTCGGGTGCAGTGCGATATAGGCTCGGAACGAGAAATCGGGGTGCCGACGGATTAATACCTTTCTTGGGAAAGGTATTAATCCGTCTCTTACCTCCCTTTATGGGTTAAATAATAGGACACATTGGGTTCTATATCCTTTCTGGCAAGCAGTCTATCGCAGAAAGTAATGGCAACCTACTGCAGGATAATCTTCTGCCCAATCAAACATGTCTCGGGGCATGATCACCCAAAGCGTGTATCATGTATGGCAACTGACCGACTGAATCTCTCTTGACACACTGAATGTATACACTCTGCTCTAAAAATATTCTACCTATTAATTTAACGCCTAACGTTATACTTTTCGATTTTATGTCTAAGTTTTAGTTTAAATTAAATTATAACTAAAGAAAATGCTGCATATTTTATTACTGGGTGAATCGTGTGACTGACAAACACGGCTCTTATTATCGTGTATTAAGTTTAAAATATGAAATTATGACGGTCGGACGTGGCCATTATTTTAGTATAGATTTCCAGGATGATCTTGATAGACTATTTCTTAAAACAAACGAAGTGGTATAAATGGTCCGCTCTTTTGCCAAAACAGTTTCTTGATTTTTTCTAAGTGTTAGCCTATTGATGAGACCTAAATATAAACATAAGATATTTTCTTCAAGACTTCCTCGTTTTTTAATAGTTTCTTAAAAAAATACAGTTAAATTAGACATGACCATATATTATTTATAGATTGACTGACTTAATATTTTATCATTATCATAATCGTGTCTCTTTTCTTCAAGAATAGTCGTCAATGTTAATATTTAACTGAGAAAGATAATGAAGAATGCCTCACGTCTATATATAACGACACTTGTTATCCTATATGAAATTACAAGGGTTTATTTTGTGAGGACAATACTTTGTAAATTATTAGATGGAAAATAGGCTCAGCTTAATAATTTGTCGATGTGTAGCGTTCCATTCTAATAATACATAGTCCCATAACACTAAGATCTCACATGAATAAAAAAAAAGTACTCAGCTTACAAAAATAACAATACCTCGTATTTCACAAGTTATTGGTCCACATAAACCTTTCTAAAACAGAAATTGTGTTCTGGAATTTCAATGGAAACATCTATGATATTTATGCTGAAACCGGTAACTAAAAAATACTGAACTCGTTTTG
The DNA here is from genome assembly GCA_037127315.1 of Ascarosepion bandense. Taxonomy (NCBI): domain Eukaryota; kingdom Metazoa; phylum Mollusca; class Cephalopoda; order Sepiida; family Sepiidae; genus Ascarosepion; species Ascarosepion bandense. The sequence continues at coordinate 6,838,757 of JBBBDQ010000327.1, read as the reverse complement.
GAACTAAAATATAGGCCCGCAGAAAAAATTCAATTAGCCATAGCAGGAAAATTTGATATTAGCTAAATTTATTTTAGAAATTGCTACTCTATCTAACAGGAGGGCAGTTATATTAGAAATAAATATTAGTGTGTGAAATGCATATGTTTTTATTTACTATTAGCCTCTGAAGCTATTAATTTACCTCAATTGATAGATTACTATCCTCTCTATTATAATAAAGACCATTATATATATATATATATATATATATATATATATATATATATATATATATATATATATATATCCTGTCACGATCATTAGGAGAGAGAGAGACAATAGCAGCATCAGTTCGTTACAAAGACAATTGCAAGATAGCGTCGGTTAGGTCCACACTTTTTAATATTAGTTATTAAAACTTATTCTAACTATAAAAGTTCTTGCCGTGTATTTTCTCTTTACCAGGGCCTTATTATTCTATTTTGTTGCAATAATTATGTCATTATATATATATATATATATATATATATATATATATATATATATATATATCCCTCCTGTCACGATCATGAGTTTCTTTTAAATTATTTTCAATTTTTGTTTTTGTTATGCCTTAAGGCAAGATGCTCAATAGTATTCGAGTAGATAGACTAAACTATCGCCCGGTTCACACTCCACCCACGGCTATTGAACAGGTGAAGAGGCTCATCCCTTGTTTCCTGTTTGGGATGTGGTTTCCGGCTTTCTCTTTTCCAATCTTTTTACTTTTACGTAGTTCCCTGCGCATCAGTGGCGTTATCGCCTTGCTCGGGGTGATATGATTAAAAGAAAAAAATGTGGCCGTCATTTTAGATGGCATATCGATATAAATATTTTGCTATCATCTTTGACGGCACGTGCGTAATCGTTATATGTTAACTTTTGCTCTCCAAATAAAACATTTAGGCTATTTCTGACAAATTAAAAAAAAAAGACGTCAGTGAAAAATATATAGTTTTATCTAATTAAGATATGATGGTCTTTAGATGACCCTTTAAGTGACATGACGCAATTATTAAAGGGAATGTTCGCTTGTCAAGAAAAATAAAAAGATTAACAAGAGTTTAAAATCTCTATTAAATCTACACTAAACTGAACAGTGTAAACAAAGTGGCTTAAACTCTGATCTTGCTGGCATCTAAAACCTGAAATTCTCAATTTCTTACCTAACTAATGAACTTCTTGACGCAGTTTTCCAGTAACCCCGAAGAACACTGTTCTGTTCTAGATCTCTTCCTTAAAATTATTTCTGACTCACGTCATGCGATGCAGCTCTGACCTCTTAGCAATTCTAGTTACGCGGTGGTGTCTATAAACATCTCTCTCCGCTTCCCTACCAGCCAAGAACTTCATACTAACAGAATATATTTCTGTTATCAACGTGTGGATTGGAAGATATTCCAGGATTTCCTTCGTGATATCATTTGGAACGAAATTTCTCTCTGTTCAAGCCGAAATCGATACTTTTATTCCAGCAAGGAAATTTCAAGTTAAATCTCGATTATCTTGGTTCTCACCTGCATGCTTGACCGTTATTGCCCACAGGAACTATATCTTCCGGCTGTACCGGAGTGACACGTCTGATTATAACAGATGCCTTTTTATATTTGCTCGAAATGAATGCAAACGTGTCCTAAATGAAGTAAAGTTATTGTTTGCTGATAGAATGAATTAATGTATAGCATGATGCAAGTTCGGTTCCAGAGATTACTAGTGGCTCTTTAAGAGTGTACTGAACAACAAACACTAAATCCTTTCTATTCACTCAATTTGAAGTCTTCACACCTGCAGGAGACAAGCTGAAGTACTCTTTCAATACAAGACTCCCTAGCAAAGAAACACAACTGTAGTAATATCTTCATAACCCGTCTTTGTTCTCTGAAATAATATCTAAATTAGACTCGCATAAGACAAGCAGAAGAAATGGTCTCCCATCCGTCGTCCTAAAAAAATGTTCTCTTGAGCTGACTCCGGTTCTCTCCAAAGGCTACAACCGTTGCCTCTCTACTCCCGGCTTTCCAGCTTGTTGGTAGTCATCATCTTTAGATCCGGTTTTTAAGAACTCTGATGAACCTTCTGACCCGTCTATCTATCGCCCTATTAGCCTTTTACCGCCTTTTGGCAAAGTATTCGAGGCGTTAATCATTACTGAAGTGGATAAGCATCTTACCCCTCAAAACCTGATCTCTGACAAATAATATGGCTACCGCTGATGTACTGACGTCTATCACCGAATATGTACTTCTTCTTCCTCTATGTGCCCTGTCCATTCAGGACGTAGGCGATCATGGTTCTCCACGTCTCCCTATCCCTTGTGGCTCTTAGTATGTTTGAGCCTGTTGCTCCTGGCAACCCCCGTTCCGTCATCCACCTGATCAGACCCTGCAAATATGTTATCCGCTGCCTTCCTCTGTCTCTCCTTCCTTCTGTCTGACCAGTCAGTATCAGGTTCTCCAGGGTCTCTTTCCTCATTGCATGTCCCAGGAACTTCACTTGTCTCTTCCTGATGCTCAGCATCAATTCCTTTTGTTGCCATTCTTTCCAACACCTCCTCGTTGCTTGCATGCTCAGTCCACGATATCCGTAGCATCCTTCTGTAGAACCACATTTCGGCCGCTTCCAGTTTTGTCCTCATTTTCGATTATATTGTCCAGCATTCACTGCCGTATTGAAGAACTGACATCACGTAGCAGTCTAGCACTCTTTTCTTTGTTTCTATTGAGATTACCCTGTGTGTTAGTATTTTGCTCATCTTCTGGAATGCCTCCTTTGCCATGCCAATTCGTCTTCGGATCTCCGTGTCGCACTTTCCATCTTCTGTTAGAACACTTCCTAGGTACTTAAATTGTTGTACTTGCTTGATTCTGTTATCCCCCACCTGTATTTGGCATTTTGGGTTGTATCTTTTGCTGATGACCATACACTCAGTTTTCTTAAAGTTTATTTGTAGTCTCTTTTTGTCACTCTCCACTGCTACTTTCTGTATGAGGTCTCTGCAAAAATGTCGAATATGTACACCAGGCTTTAAATAATAATTACGAAACTCGATAGCTTTTTAACATGGTTTTGGCTTGCTGGCTTTCTACACAAGATCTAGAGCTATGGTATTACTGGATGATTGTCTGATTTAATGCAATCTTTTCTATCAAACACAAATGCGGATGCCTTTTAGGCTCTATCCTAGGTCATACGTAGCTTGTGATTTTCAGCAATGATCTTTGGTGTCATCAATTACAAAATACGCATTCATGCAGATGACTGCATTATAATATTTACGTCCGTCTGAATAAGAAATCCATCAAGGATGAAAAATGTGTTTTTATTTGGATAATTGACAGGTCTGATTATTTTTGAATTTTGAAAGCTCTGATTATTTTTAACGAAACTTCGAAAAGACTTATCTTTGTTCGGAACATTTGAAAGCTCTGATCATTTTTAAACGAATCCTTTTCTCCGATGTAAACTTTGAAATTCGGCGAATGTACATTCTGCCTTTAATTTATATATATATATATATATATATATATATATATATATATATAAAGACTTTCTTTTGTAACTCATCCAGGCGTCTTCGAACTTATTCATTTATTTTTATTTTATTTATTTATTTATTTATCTATTTTTTGTGCCGTATTTATTATTTTTAACACAAGTGTACACAGGTATCTGGTCTGGTTTGGTATGGTAGAGAGATGGTTACCGGGTTATTAAACTAAACTTTCTGAGATCAAAAGAACACAGCGTGGGCAGAAAGCTTCATCCTTGTAATAGATGTCTTGAAAACCAGCTACTGTCACGAGATCATCAAGACTAGCTGCCCGAAAGCGTCGTCATAATTGGTGCCGTTTCGACAGCATCAACCCGCTCAGCTTCCGGTCATCATCATCGCAACAATTTCCAAACAAGGGGCAGCGAGCCAACCAGTCCGAGGTTTCACAAAATAAACTTGGTTGTTGCTCTTCAAAGAAAATCTCTAATCAATGGTTAGCTGGGTTAGGAAATGGCTTGTAAATTTTAATGCTTTCCAAACAAAACTGCTCTGTTTTAACCAACATAGAAAAACCTACCTGGCAGTCGACACCATGGTTGATGCTCATCTTCTAAAGAGCAACACATTGCATGTCTTTAGCTTTAATTTTTACACCGACTTAAAGTTGAAAAACTACTAACGACGTGACGTGTTTTTCCTCTGACTTTTCTACAAATATTTTCATGGTGACTGTTCTGACCAGCTTTTTTCTCTGATGCCCCAACCAAATGAGCTTAAATGTACTACTATAACGGCATTAAGCCCCCCCCTTTTACCGTCGAAATAGTTAAATGTAACCGCCACTTCTATTACCCCAGTTTCTTTTCTAGCACCTCCTGCCTGTGGATCTCCCTTCCATTGACTTGCTTGACTGATAGTTACAATCGTTAATAGTTTAATGCAATCTAAATTGCTATCTTCTATCTTCTTGAATCCCGTTCATATTTTATCCTTTTCTCAATATCCCCTGTTCCCAGTCTTTTTTCTAAATGTAATCCTTTTTTATACTGGCGCTATGCTTTCTTTTGGGTGAAATGATTTTTAAAATTGGAGCCTATTATTAGGTTATATTCGTTATCAAAGGTTGACCTTGATAACACTTTTCTTTATTCCGCGAAACAAATTCACTGAATTCCGTTTTAGAAGTTATAATGAACGCTTAAAAAGATGTCTAAGAGAAAAATTGTTTTACTATTGATAGAAACATGGAAGCGCTCATTGCTTGAAATTCAGACAGTAAAGTGAAAACGCAAAAGAAAATAACAGGCAAGTTTCTAAATATTGCCTAAAGACATAGGCAGTTCACTCAGCAGCTTGGTCCCGTATGATTTCCCACATTTAAATCGATAATATTAAACAAGGTTTTATGCAGAATTACAATGACGTCTTTGCTTCTAAATGAAAATATTCTCCGTAATTATTTTGTTTTGCCGAAAAGCAAAACTGGAATAAATTGCCATCACTCTCGACTATGAATACTTGCCTATTTATTTGATATCAAAAGTCAATAAAAAAGATTATTTAAAAAAATGTCTCTTACTGTTATAATTTTATTGACAAAACAGAATTTAAATCATGGGAAGTTTTTAAATTTTATTTCTAATTTTTAATTTAAACGAAATGCCTGCCAATATTTTGTATAAACCTTTCCGGTTAATTTTCTTATTGTGGTTGTTATTGCAACATGTCTACACTACTTGAGTCAGGATTCGAATTCACAGCTGCTCGGGAAAGATCTTTTAGCCAAGAGAGACAATTGAAAGAAAATGCCGAAAAGACTGGAGATAATTAGCTCATAGTGATCAGAAAAAGAAAGCTCCAAAATGCAAAGTATAGGTCGGAAATGTTAAAATCAAACAGGTGCAGAAATGCAAATACCTGGGAAGTGTGATGCGAGACTCTGTGTTTCGAAGGCGTATTGGCATAGCCAAGGACGCATTTCAAAAGTTAAGCAGAGTACTGAAAGATGGAAAGATTTTGTTGAAAATAAAGAAAAGAGTACCCGACTGTTATGGCAGCGAATGCTAGGTGTTCTCTTTTTAAAGAGAGACTCAAAGCAACAGAAATATGGCGGGAATTCTACTCCAACAGCTTCTTTTCTCGCGCTTCCCGCCTGTGGAACTCTCTTCCACAAGTCTGCTTTCTCGACAGTTACAATCTCCAGGTGTTTAAATGTAGGGTCAATAGACACCTCCTATCACACTAACTCCCAACTTTTCTCAGAACACTCTCATCTACCCAACCCTCATTCTCAGTATCCTTACCTGCCTATCACCCACCCTCTGACATTTCCTATATTTAATCATCCTTTCTCCACTCTACGTAGCCCCCTGCGCAGTAGTGGCAGTCACATGCCTTGCACGGGGTGAAACGCTTATAAAAAAAAATCTACAGAAAGATGTTGAGGATATCATGGACTGAACATGTTAGCAACGACAAGGTTCTGAAGAGAATGCAAACGAAAAGGAAACTTATAATTATCATCAGCAAGAGACAGCTGAAGTTTCTAGAAAACTTAATGAGAAAGTTAAGCTTAGAGAATTTAATACTCACAGGAAACAGAGAGAGATAAGAGAAGGCAGCGCAAGACATATTTGACTTGAGCAACTGGATGGCGGATCGGGGCCTGGGAGAGATACAAAGAGGGGAAAATGTTAAGAGAGATGAGAGATGAGTAGACGTCCACGATCACCTATGTCTTGAAGGAATATGGTACATAGAATGCAATGTGAAAATATATTGAATGAAGTGTTATGTTTAACATTGCTATCAAATTATAATAGACAAGCAGTATAACGCAGCGTTGCTCGGGTGTAATGAAAGCTTTAAAACTAATCCATCGTCCTGGAGCTCAGATTCAGCCTAAAGAATATTTGTGTGAAGTTTGGTGAGAATCGGATAAAAATTTGTATAAAGGATATACAGACAGATAAACAGATATGTCTTTGTCTATAAGTGTATCAAAGTTGATTAAAATCGGACCACTCCTTCTATAACGCGATTTTTTCTATTATCAATTTTCGATATTTATTTTGATATTGTGGATTTGTATAAAGGACATACAGATAGATAAACAGACACACACACAAACATCTTGCCTTTTATATATATATATTATCGATTTTCTGCACTATTGTAAGAACTGCAACCTTCAAACTTCTGAATATCGTTTCTTATGTCTTTGTCTATGAGGGTATCATATTTGATTAAAATCGGACCATTCCTTCTATAACCCGATTTTTTCGATTATCGATTTTCGATATTTATCGGGGTACCTCAACACCAAACCTAGCTAAGAAAACTAGCAGATGCTTATAGTACAACTTTGTAAATTTTCAAGAAAATCGGTTCAGCCGTTTCGGAGTCTATAGGTAACGGACACACACACACACAGACACATACACCCACGCAGACAAAGTTCCATTTATAAATAAGTTTAGATATACGTTGAAAAACTTGAAAAGTTGTGAAAATATTAACCAAAAGACCATTGTTAGTCAGACCGATATAATATTACTATCGCTAATACTATCATTATCACTACTACTAATAATAATATTAGTAGTAGCGATAATGATAAAAATACGACTTGTACAAATTTCATTGGATTTTAAAACACACAGAGAAAATAAAGCTTATCACCTCGACATTGAATCAGACCAAGAAAACAAGTGCCTTCTTCTTGACAGGACATATCCTGAAAACAGTGAATTATGTTCATCAAAACATCTTTAAAAAAATATAAAATCCAAGGATCTTGAATGAAAAATCTAAAAAAAGTGGCACACGAGGACATCAATAATTCCAGTTCTAGTTTGAATCTTCGGATTGATTGGAAAAGGTTCCGATAGACTCAATGAAGAGATCCCTAGTTGCCATATAGATTAAAATGTATCTTTGAAGTTCTCCAAAATACTACAAAAATCTCTTGAAGTAGATATCTCAAAAATGTAATGCAGGAGAACATTAATAATTCCAGTTCTAGTTTAAACCTTCGGATTAATTGAAAATGTTCTGATAGTCTCATTGAAAGGGTTAATGGCGGTCCAAGCGTTAAAGAAATACAACAAATTGTACTCATAATTACATCCCACAACTTACGAAGGGGCATATCTATGTAAAATATGTGTGATCTTAAAGTTTTGTTTTTTCCCCTCGAATAATGCTTTGTGAAAATGCTCATGATGTTATTTCTGAAATTGCGTCACTGGTTAGGGCTCTGAAATCAAAGGAAATAATAATAATAACAAAAATAATAATGGTTATAAAATAGCCTAAAAGAAAATAAGCTATTTATTTTCACGGATGATTTAAAATTGTATGCTAAGAATGATAACGAGCTGGAAGGTCTTCTGCAAACTGTAAAATGCTCTAGCGAAGACATTGGAATGAAATTCAATTTGAATAAATGTGCTAAAGTTACAGTTTTATGTAGATCGCTACAACAAACATCCTCAATTAGCTTAGACCCTGCTGTAACAATAAAAGAATTAAAGCCAGAAGAAGCTTATAAATACCAAGGTGTAAATGAGTGTGACAACATTCACCATAACAAAATGAAAGAAATAGTGCGTAAGGAGCATTATAGAAGGCTACGACTGATATTAAAAACTGAACTGAATTCTCAGAACAGAATTATGGTCATTAATAGCCTTGCAATCCCAGTTGTCCAATATAGTTTCAACATCTTAAGCAGGACTCTAAACGACATCAGGCAAATGAATTCTAAAACAAGTAAGCTTCTTTCTAAGCATCACATGCATCATCCAAAGGCTGATGTAGACCATCTATACATACCCGGTAAAGGAGGTGTAAGAGGTCTTATTCAGCTAGAATTGTCATAAAAGACAACTATTGGCTTATTAACATACAGAGAAACAACAAAGGACTGGAGGATACAGTTAGTCAAACAACATGAAAACAGAAAGAAAAGATCTTCAATAATGAAAGCAGGCAGTAAATATAAACAAGAATTATATTTAGTAGATTGTGTAGCAAAGCAAAACAGAATCCACGAACCAACTATTGCGGCAAAAACATGAAAATGAAAGCCAAAGATAAAGCTCTTGACCAGATGAAACAATGCTGGCAAGACAAACCTCTGCATGGCCAATATCCAGAATGTGCCAATAAATCCAATGTTGATAAACTTAATACTCATCGATGGTTACGTGCATCTGAATTAAAGTCTGAGACTGAAGGCTTTATTCTTGCAGCGCAAGACCAAATATTTTTCACTAGGAACTTTCAGGCAAATATTATGCATAATAATGTGGATCCAAAATGCAGGTTCTGTGATAAATACCAAGAAACAATAGACCATCTAGTCTCAGGATGTTTTGTACTTGCCCCAAATGAATATAAAAGTTGTCACGATAGAGTGAGGCAATATTTACACTGGACAATATGCAAACACTATAGAAAATCTGTAAACAAACACTGGTATGAACATCATCAAGCACGGATTACAGGAATAGAAGATATCACCATTCTGTGGGATTATACCATCTATACAGACAGAAAAATTGAAGCAAATAGGCCGGACATTATTGTTAAAAACCAGAAAGAAAAAACTTGCCTATTAATTGATATGGCTTGTCCAGCGGATTGTAACATAGTAACCAAGGAATTTGAAAAACTGTCAAAATATAACGACCTGAAAACTGAAATATAAAAAATGTGGAAATTGAAGACAATAATCGTGCCAGTGATAGTTGGCGCACTTGGAATGATAAAAAATGGAACAAAACAACACATTGAAGGAATGTCTGGAAACCCCAGCTTAAGGGATATAAAAAAATTGTCTTATTAAGTACAGCCCACACACTAAGGAAAACTTTGTCTATGTAACGTTAGGGATGATAGGGAAGATATAAAAAACATGAAATGGAGCCATAACGACACACCACGACCTTCCCGCAGACTTGGTAGCTAGTGGGGCCATAGCAGAAATCGAAATATGATGAAAATGACAACATAATAATAACAGGAGACTGATGGCATTTTGTAACAGTTCGAGATTTAAGAAAAGAAAAGAAAAGAAAAGTCTGTGTTTATCAATATTTAACGATATTTCGACAGTTTGTCTTCAAGTCATGTTTAAAAATTGCTATGAAAATATAAAAACTGTGAAAATGTTGTAGAAACGTTTGTACAAAGACTTCTAAATTTTTGATGTTCTTCACTTGACAACCGACGTTTTTACAAAGAATTGTATGTTTTTTTTCGTATTTTTAATATCTGTATGCATTTTTTAAGTATAATATGAGGAAGAAATACATACTGTTGAAAAGTCGTTAAACATTGTTAAACGCCGTGTCATTTCTTCTCTTTTTTTATTTTTTAATATTTAATTTTTCCTTGAATTACTGTTCTGTACACATTTCCATCCGGGTCCCAACAAGAGACTTAATGTCAGAAATGGCTTCAGGACATTTTTCACTCATCATTGTTTGCAAAAATAAATAAAAATAAAATAGTACTTAGATGAACGTCTTCGTAATGTGTGAGCTGTGTTCGAGGTTACAATTTTGTGTATTTTTGAAAGCATTGGCTACCAGGAATTTCTTCAATGAGTCTAGCGGAGCCTTTTTCAATCAATTCGATGGTTCAAACTACAACTGTAATTATTGATAGTATTTACATTATTCGGATTATTGTCCTCATATTTGTTGTTATTTGTACGACGTTTCGGTCGTTGTGCGCACTGGCCTTCTTCAGGTGCTAGGAATTTCGAACCGAACCCTTTATTACGATCACTGGGATATATAAACTCCATTCCTTGCGGGAAACTACGATTGGAAGTTATGAGTTATCTCCCTCTAACTCTGCAAGTTATTTGTTCACCACTGCTGTAGCCTGGTATTGAACTCACAACTCTAAGAGTCAAGACGGGAACTAAGCAACTGGGCCATGTGTCCTTAAGGATACATAGCCCAGTAGATCTAGAGGGAGATAACTCATGACAACTTTCCGCAAGAAATGTAGTTCATATACCTCAGTGATCGTAATAAAGGGTTCGGTTCGAAATTCCTAGCAACTGAAGAAGACCGTAGTGATCAACGGCTGAAACATCGTACAAATGGCAACAAAGATGAGAACAATAGTTCGAATAATGTATATACTGTAAATACTACCTCATTTCTCAATATAGCCAAATTGTAATTATTGATGTTTTCATGTCCAACGTTTTTTTTTTAATTTCTAGTTCAATATACATTTATTTTCATAGTATTTCATAAAAATTTTCAAAGATGAATGTGAGTAAGAAAGCGCATTCTGTTTTTATTGTTTTTGATCATGATTTCTGAGCAATTATTTTTTTTTGTTCTGTTTGAATGTATTGTAAAGTCTCATAAAGGTTGTTATAAATTCTATCTCTGAGACTGGATTTGGGTGATGTTCATACGATGTTCTTGCAGCTTCCTTCCAGTAAAAGTTTTTTTTGCAGTGTAGCTATTAACCAACTGTGTCATCTCGGTTTTATATTCAATTGGTGCTAATACTGTGCAACCTGATATAAGACTATCTATTGTTTCTGGATATTTATCACAGAATCTGCAGTTGGGGTTAACACAGTTTTTCATTATGCGTGCTTGGTAATTTCTAGTTAGCAAGCATTGGTCTTGTACATAAAAATACAACATTAAGATGCATCTTTTAATCTTGCACTACGTAGCCACTGAGGTGTACGGAGTTAGTCTACATCAGCTTTTCAGAGTATTAATCACGAATAGGCTTATCTTGACATCGTCTCTGCGTTTGGTACATTGCATTTGCTTTTGATTTCTTTTTTGGTATCTTTACCGCTGCAGTACATTTATTATGGCTCATTTGCACTTCTTCACCTACTTCAAATTCACTTTTAGATTTGTTGACTTCGACATTAATGAATAAAGTTTTTTTAATCCTTTTATATTCTTTAACACAGATGATCATCCAGTTCTCTGTATTTTCCAGTTATCAGATTGATGTGCTTTCATAAAACAGTTCTAGTTGAAATAACCCTCTGCCTCCTTCGGATCTTGGTACATACAAACAATTAACATCAGCTTTAGGATGATGCGGTACACCTCGACGTAGTATAATAGTTAGCAAGCTCTCCTCGCTAGAATAATTATAACTGAGTAGTGAGTTCGTTCTTCATTGGGTAACCCCTACTTTCGGCCGTGTGTCACGTCTAAGTTACGCTTAGAAACTCACCTTCTTCCAGTTTTGCGGGTTGGACGCAGGACTAACAAACCTGCCCCATAAAAAAACACTTTGTTATTGAAACAGAAGAAAACGCTTCCTTATACACCATTGGGTGTAACGGAAACGTTTATTTTATTATTTTCAGGATGATACATGTTGTGGTTAGTGAGAAATATATATATATATATATATATATATATATATATATATATATCCTGTCTCTCTCAGGCGTTGGATTATTTTGTTTCTTTTTTCTTATCTCTTAATTTAAGGTACTCATTATTAGATACATCAATATATATATATATATATGTGTGTGTGTGTGTGTGTGTGTGTGTGTGTGTGTGTGTGTGTGTTTTGCCGTCATATTAGATGGCATATCGTTATAAATATTTTGTTGACATTTTTGATGGCACAGCTCACTCGTATATATGTATAATGCACAACAATACTTATTTTAATAGAGAGGGTTGTTTCTGAAGTGAAATATTTCGACATAACTACTGACCTTTACATTTTATTAATTTGAAGCGAAAGCAATAACTTGTGTTAACCTGAGTGTTAGCAGAAAAGATAAATTAAATCAATGAACCGAATTCCAATTCCGATTCAAGGTAGTTCACGTACACTTTGACATTCACCGTTAGTAAAATCATATTTTTTTTAATAAGCGTTTCACCCCTAGCAAGGCATGTCACTGTCACTACTGCGCAGGGGGCTACATAGAATGGAGAAAGGATGATTAAATATAGGAAATGTCAGAGGGTGGGTGATAGGCGGGTAAGGATACCGAGAATGAGGGTTGGGTAGATGAGAGTGTTCTGAGAATAATTGGGAGTTAGTGTGATAGAAAGTGTCTATTGACCCTACATTTAAACACCTGGAGATTGTAGCCGTCGGGAAAGCAGACTTGTGGAAGAGAGTTCCACAGGCGGGAAGCGCGAGAAAAGAAGCTGTTGGATTAGAATTTACGGTTACATCTTATTTGTTTAACTGTAAAAGGGTGGGACCTAGTTGCTAATCTAGTATCTCGTGTAAATTCGTGCTTAGTCGGCACCAGTGCTCTGAGTTCAAGAAGCCATGAAACTACTTGTAGAAGAGGCACAGGGAAGCCACATCACGCCGGTGAGAGAGTGGTTGCAGCCGGTCTGCCAAGTCAGTATCAACCACGTTACAGATCCTCCTTTGTATTTTGTCAAGAAGCCCAAGGAGAGCTGCAGGGGCACCCGACCAGATATGGCTGCAATATTCAATACACGGATGGATGGTAGATTTGTATATGTGCAGAATAGATTCAGGTGGGAAAAACTTCCGGGCCCTGCAGAGAGAGCCGACTTTCATACCGGCAGATTTGGCAATGGATTCGATATAGTCATTCCGTCGAGGTCCGTCGAAAGTGTAAGGCCAAGGAGGCGTAGTATTTTACTCTCTGGGAGGCAAGCCTGTCCCATGCTAATGGGAGGTAGATGCGATTGTCAATGGTGGTTAGTTGATAACAGCTCCGTTTTAGAAGCATTGAAATTTACTAGCCATTTCCTACCACAGGCCACTACGGATTGGAGGTCCTTTTCAAGCTCGGCAGCGAGGTTCGCTTTCTCGCCCACACCTGGTTTTGATCGATGCGAGAGTAGATTGTTGTGTCATCGGCGTACATGCCTACCTGGGGTCTAATGGCGTCGGGGAGATCATTAATGTACATCAGAAAGAGAGTGGGACCTTGGATAAAACCTTGAGGGACGCCCGCGTTCATGGATCCAACTCTCCCAATAGGCAATGTCAGCTTACTACTGACGGTCTTTAATCTAAACTTATTTATAAATGGAACTTTGTCACTCTGTGTGTGTGTGTGTGTGTGTGTGTGTGTCCCTTACTTATAGACTCCGAAACGGCTGAACTGATTTTTTTGAAGATTTACACAGTTGTACTATAAGCGTCTGCGAGGGTTCTTAACTAAGTTTTGTGTCGAGGTACCCCCGATAAATATCGAAAATCGATAATCGAAAAAATCGGGATATAAAATGAGTGGTCCAATTTTAATCAAATTTCATACACTCATAGACAAAGATATAAGAAACGATATTCAGAAGTTTCAAGGTTGCAGCTCTTACAATAGTGCAGAAAATCGATAATATATATAAAGCAAGATGTTTGCGTGTGTGTCTGTTTATCTGCCTGTATATCTGTATATTTTTCAGTCCTTTTATTTTAGTTTTTGCTCCGGGTTTGGCTCTAAGTAGGTATAATTTTAGTTCTTACTCTCAGCCATGATACCATTTACTCAGAGGACTTATTTAGCCTTCAAAATTCAGTTTTTAAGACGAAAAAACTTATTTGATATCGATACCAGGAAATCAAAATTTTACTTACATCCATTCATTTTTCTTTCAGTTTACGGTTTCACTTTAACTGGAAACAACTATTGCTTTTTAGTCTTTCGTGCCAACGTCCAAAGAGTCTGAGCTCCAGGACCATGGATTAGTTTTAAAGCTTTCATTACACCCGAGCAACGCCAGGCTATACTGCTAGTCTTTGATAAACGGAAAAAAGACAAATGTTTTAAGAGCTACAAAGGACAATAAATTGTGGAGAGACATAATTGCTAACGTCTTGAAGCGACACGGCACACTGAAGCCGAAAATTATCGTAATTATCCATTTTCAAAAATCAGTTAAGTTCAGAAATGACTAAAAGAGCGGAAACGAGGCTTGGTTTATGAAGCAACGTTCATTTTCTAGATATGGACGACCTTGAATAAACATTTGAACAACCGCATGTGTTTACTGGAATTCAAGCAGAACATTCCGCCACAAGCAAACCATAGAATTGAGGTTTATCAACGTCGATTTATATTTAAGTGGCCTTACTAACTGTTGTTTTTGTGGTTTTAGTTTATGTTTTATTCCATGGCAAAACGGTTGATGAACATCGTAGACTTACGCGACAGCAAGATGGAAGAATTGTTATCAGAATTCAGACTGGTTGGTTTAAAAATATAAAATCCACAAGGATTAATCAAATTTACTGCATTTTTGAACCAACATCTTAACAGAGAAGAAAGAACAGTCAACTTAAGATAATTAGATGAATAAATCTCGATTCAGACTTCAAACAGTTTGATCAAAGATGCAATAAACTGGAATCTTCACGCTACAGATCAATTGATTTCATGCGCTGAGAAAAATTATTTTATTTTTTCCCTAAAACTCTAAATTATTCAACTATATTCTAATACGTATTGCTGTTTTATAATTATTTGCTCTGAAAATTTATTCAAATCAATATATCCCATATCAAAACATGTAGCTGAGCTTAAGAAATAATTTTCAATATCTTCTAAACGAGAAGCGATGTGAACAAGAGTGAGCATCACATCCTTAAATCAATTATAGTTTGTTTCCAAAACTAGTTGCAATGCAGTCTGGACATAGTAGGACCTGCAGTCAGTGCAGTTTAAATTTTTGAAATATATCAGCGAGCTGTGTGAAATCAGCGAGACGAGTTCAAATTACGATGTAGTCGTTGCGTTCTCATTCGCACTAATGACACTGGAAATTACATGAATACATCACTTCTCTTCCTCTCACAATGGATTCAATAGCATAATTGACCGGACTCTCTAGTATGTGGGTGAAGCTCTAGAATCGTGGCAATGGCAACGGGAAACAGCTCCACTATGTTTATGTTGTGAGGTGGCTCGTACCATGTGACATAAAAGACAATGTGCGTTTAGCACGGGCAGTGTTCATTATTATGGACCTACTACTGCGAGAGACTGTAAATAATGTATATACAACTTGGTTGTACCACTCTGGTAATAAATTAGTTTATCTATATTTCACTGTGTATCTCTTCATTCCACGAGATAACACTTTCGCAAGAAATTATAGCATTTCACATTTGATACTGAACACTACCTTGCATATCTGGAATGAACATGGCATTAAAGATAGGGTAAAATTTATTAGGCAAACATTAAATAAATGCTTCTGTTCGAAATTCTCAGTAGGTTACGCGGTTAGATATACACCTGATGAAGGTTGGCGAGCACAACGACCGAAATGTTGTGAAAACAACAGCAAAGCTGAAGATGTACATCGTGTAAATAATGACCTGATATTCGCTTATTTGGAAAAATTTTCAGAATTGTGTCAGGTTGAGACATTTATACCTTTTTTAACTAGACTAAGCAATGCATCTTTTAATCAGTTTTAAGTTATTTTCAAAGCTTCTTACAATGCAGTCGAGATATAGTGGGTCCCGCGGTTGTACTAGAATGGTAATTAGGTCTCACCGCTTTACTATTGAACTAGCTAGGTGCAACGCTTAATTATAGTGAATTTTTTCTTTTCAGAATTTCCTCCTGTGGTCCATTCCGATTTCTTGCTTCCATGATAACTAAAATCTTCAAAAACTTAAGTGAAACTTTAATCTTCATCTTTCGTCTTCTTGAACTCCCTGAAAAAATATCTGAGAAAACCATTTAGGTTCAGTTTTGTCATCTTAGTAAAAATGGCTTATTTTTATTACATCCTTTAAGAATTCTTTTTATTCTAAGTAGGTCTATATGTGGCCGAATTCGTTTTCCGACCATGAGACCAGAGTTCAAATCTCAGAGTTGATGATTAATCAGGAAAGTGACTTCTTGATATTTACTCAGCGTGGGGGTAGTATACGAAATCCATACCACAGGTAGTCCCTAGCGTCCTTGTGAGTAAAATTTGATAGACAGAACTATTTGGGAGTTCTTGATGGTTGAGCACAAAGTGGAAAGTAATCGTGACCCAAGGTTTAAGGTTACTGGTCTTATTCAGACTGTTGATCACACCAGATATCGACTTTTTTCAGAAACTGTAACTAATGTCCTCTCAGCAGAGTTGCAGTAGAAACGACCGGTTGACTTTGTGGGTTTCGAACAAACAAAATTCTGCCTGGAAAGGCGTCTAGTACAGAGATTGGCTAGGCACTCCAGTCATAGTCGGATATGTGCTGCTAGCGACCGTATTATATTGGAACATTTTGTCGTATTAGCAAAGATCTGAATTCATCTGTATTAAGTAATATAGTAATATTTTAAATCTCATTCCAAGCATATAGTTGTGACCATATTCTAAGTAAAAATATAAGATCATTTTTATCATGTAATGGAGTTAGAGTTATTTCTGTACTAGCAGTATAGCCCGGCGTTGCTCGGGTGTAATGAAAGCTTTAAAACTAATCCATGGTTCTGGAGCTCAGACGCTTTGGACGTCGACACGAAAGACTAAAAAGCAATAGTTGTTTCCAGTTAAAGCAAAACCGTAAACTGAAAGAAAAATGAATGGATGTAAGTCAAATTTTGATTTCCTGGTATCGATATCAAATAAGTTTTTTTCGTCGTAAACTGAATTTTGAAGGCTAAATAAGTTCTTTGAGTTAATGGTATCATGGCTGAGACTAAGAACTACAATTATACCTACTTAGAGCCAAACCCGAAGTAAAAACTAAAATAAAAGGGCTGAAAAACTGATTTTGATCAGACCCGGTAGGATATCAGGGTATAAATTTCCGATATCAGAGTCAAATAAGTCATCCAAGGATATATATATATTATCGATTTTCTGCACTATTGTAAGAGCTGCAACCTTGAAACTTCTGAATATCGTTTCTTATGTCTTTCTCTATGAGTGTATGAAATTTGATTAAAATCGGAAAACTCCTTCTATAACCCGATTTTTTCGATTATCGATTTTCGATATTTATTGGGGGTACCTCGACGCAAAACCGAGCTAAGAAAACTCGCAGACGCTTATAGTACAACTGTGTAAATTTTCAAGAAAATTAGTTCAGCCGTTTTGGAGCCTATAGGTAACGGACACACACACTGACACACAAAGAGACAAAGTTCCATTTATAAATAAGTTTAGATTATACTTTAGTGTATTATATGAATAATATTTTGGATTTGCTAAGATGTAAAAAATATGAGCAAATTTATGTTAATATTATGTAATGAAGTCATTTCTTTGTTATAATGTTGCATATATATGAAGAATATAGTTGGGATGAGTCCATTTTTATCATGTCATGATCAATTTATTTCTTTACTCTTTGAACCATATTTGCCTTCTGGATAAAAGGTTTGATTTATTTTTGTTCATTTTTTTTTCGTAATGACATAATTTATTTATTTCTATATGTGCCGAATCAAATTTTTAGCAGACCCTTAAATACTAGCCTCATTCACAAAATAAAAGTCTCTAACAAAAGCCCGCTCCCATTATTAATGACATCATCAGATGTGTCACTGCATTTTTGACAGGACTACGTAACGTTCATGATTCATTCCCTTGAGACAACTTTCGAAAACAAATTTGGGTTAATGATTGTAAAATTCGATGTTTAATCTCCGAATCTTTCCATGACATCAAAAATATTTAATTTCTTAAAACAGAATTAAAAGTTATTCCGCAACCTAGGTATTTGGTATTTTTAGACGGTTTATATTAACCGATTCTGAAACGTACAACAGGGATTTTTACGAACGCG
The DNA here is from genome assembly GCA_037127315.1 of Ascarosepion bandense. Lineage (NCBI taxonomy): Eukaryota > Metazoa > Mollusca > Cephalopoda > Sepiida > Sepiidae > Ascarosepion > Ascarosepion bandense. The sequence continues at coordinate 6,820,486 of JBBBDQ010000327.1, read as the reverse complement.
CGACTAGAAATTTTAAACAACCAAAAATTATCAAAATTAAGGAGAACTTACTTATGGATCTTAAAAATCTTTCATCCAGGTTTGTATGATCCTAAGATGTATTTATTTATAGGTGTGATTACATTTGGGAATTATTTCTGATCATTCATTTTTTTTGTGTGCTGGAATCAGTATTATGGCTAATTTTTCTTCTTACAAGCATCACTATTGTTGTAAGGTTTGGCTTTTTTTACTATAGTCCATATGTTATACCAGGGTCTTTACAATATTCTTGTTTTAATTTCCATTCGTAGCTAGCTAGTTTGGTACTAGTCGAAGGTAATTATGAACGAAATATATATATATATGTATTTCATTCATAATTACTTTCGACTAGTACCAAACTGGCTAGCTGTATATATATATATATATATATATATATATATATATACACACACACACACACACACACACACACACACACACACACACACACATATATATATATATATATATATATATATATATATATATATATATACCCAAGTATTGTTGGAATAATATTCCTTGTCAAAAGAAACACTTTTTTAAAAAAGTACTCAGTACAAAAGTAGAGCTAATAATATTATTTATTCATAAATTATAACATGGATATGCTACAATATCACTACAAAAGTAGCCATTTTGTTTCAACACTTTTTTTCAACATTTAAACCATTTAAGAACCATCGCATCACTTGACAAGACACAAAAGTATTGAAACAAAATGGCTACTTTTGTAGTGATATTGTAACATATGCATGTTATAATTTATGAATAAATAATATATATATAAGGGTGGGCACTCCGACTGACACCAAATCGGTCGAGTTTCGAACCCGGCTGGAGGCAAGTGGATGTTTAGCGACACTGACGAGCTTTGATACAGTAAAACAGTCTTGTATGTGGATGACTAATTATGTTCTCGTTACGATTGAGTTCTCTGCGATTTATGCATTACTCTTTAGTCACGAATTAAGTTCTCCCGGTGGTTGGCGTGTATATATAGCAGGTTAAAATTTCTGCCTCCCTCAGCCATACCGATAGCTTAGGGATAGACACTCCGAGTGACACCGAAACGATCGAGTTTCGATCCCAGTTAGAATCAAGTGGATGCCGAGCAACACTGATGAGCTGTGATGGAGCGAAACAGGCTTGTATGTGGATGATGGTTAAATATATACATATTGAGTATTGCAGTTGATTGAAGGAATTGACTTATTTATTTAATCAATCTTTATTGTTGTAACATTGATCACATATCTGAGTATATAATCCTGCAATATTTATCATCAGCAAGAGTAGAGTTGCTTCCGAATTAACTGAGTGATTATACCAAATGCCGCAAACACCTGTAATTCTTTAGTAAATTGTTCGTCTATATTTTTTTTAAATATTAAAGAAATTATAATCGCGTAATTTTAAAATTTACTTTATTTTAAATGCATGCTTTATTTCGTTATTCGTTTAATAAAAAAAAACAATTTTAATAAATGCAAACTGAAAATATTTCTTAAACAATATTTTATTAATTGTTTATAAGTGAGAAAATGTTTTGGGAGTCTCAGCCTGGATGTTTATTAGAAGCAATTCTCAATATATGACCAATACTTATGATCCGGTTGCCAAATCAAAAGCAATTCAATCTGAGATTCAAAATTAATCCTTATAAACAAAATGATATCAATCTCAAATTCTATCCCCACCTCTCTCTCTCTCTCTCTATATATATATATATATATATATATATATATATATAGCGACTCCGACTGACAACAAATTTGTCGAGTTTCGATCCCGGCAATAATCAAGTGGATGTTTCTAGTCACACTAATGAACTATGACACAGCAAAACAGGCTTGTATGTGGATGACTAATATATATATATATATATATATATATATTAGTGATTCCATAGATCGCAAGGTGTTGTTTACATTAAAGTGATGCAATGGATAGCAAGCTTGTCTTGCTAGAATACTCATTACTGTGAAGTGTATCTGATCCTTACTGAGTGCTCTATACCATTGGCCTTGCACCACATCTTAAAATGCATAAATCGCAAAGTTCAGCCGAACGAATAAACTCAACCGGCAAAATCATGTTTTTGGGGCTGGATTCAATTGGCAGGAATATTGTAAAATGCAAGCCATTTTTGTTCGTTTTTTACCTAAATGTTGCTTAATTTAAAACTTTAATTGAAGGATTGGTTTTGTTTTTAGCAGAAATTCCTTTAAGTGGACTTTAACTAAGTTAAAACTTAACAGGTCGCTTTTTTTTTCAATTGGAGCAGATAGACTAAACTATCGCCCGGTTTACACTCCACCCATGTCCACTGAACAGGTGAAGAGGCTCATCCCTTGTTTCCTGTTTAGGATGTGGTTTCCGGCTTTCTCTTTTCCAATATTTTCACTCTTTTCTTTTTTTTTTTCAATTGGAGCAGATAGACTAAACTATCGCCCGGTTTACACTCCACCCATGTCTACTGAACAGGTGTAGAGGCTCATCCCTTGTTCCCTGTTTAGGATGTGGTTTCCGGCTTTCTCTTTTCCAATCTTTTCACTCTTTTCTTTTTTTTTTCTCAATTGGAGTAGATAGACTAAACTATCGCCCGGTTTACACTCCACCCATGTCTACTGAACTGGTGAAGAGTCTCATCCCTTGTTTCCTGTTTAGGATGTCGTTGCCGGCTTTCTCTTTTCCAATCTTTTAACTCTTACGTAGCCCCCTGCTCATCAGTGGCGTTACCGCCTTTGCTAACGGTGATATGATTAAAAAAAATATTAAGTATTAGATAAATATAAACTTAGAACTGAGCCTCAGAATAAGAAATCAGAGAGCCAGGTTCGAATTCCAGTTAGGTTTGTCACATTACACGCAAATATCCGTGGGAAAAGTACGAATCTATCTCGACTCCATACAGTTTTTGTGTTAGATAGCAGGACAGACTGTCTTCTTGGTTGGCAACGATTTCAGAAATGCTGATTCGATAAAAAGCAATCTCTCAAGCATCTTGGGTCATCTTTGAAGATACATCGGCCCATGAAAATGTAGAGTGACTGAAATGTTTCAGTCAGTGAGTTGTGGATTCTGCCATAAACGGAGAAAATAAGGTAATTCTGAAACATGGCGGTGATAAATGCTACGGATTCCAAGGACCATTATTTCAAAATTCAAGAAAATTGAAACTCTTCTGACAAAAGAATTATTAAAATGGATAAGAATATAGACTACAGTTTTTATTGTATCGGCAATATTTCGGTTGACCAGTTTCCTATCAATCTGAACTTCATAAAACTTTGAAGTTTATTAATTGACATTAATATAATTTTAGACATACCCTTCGGTCGTATTTTTTTTTTTTTGTCTTTCGCCTATTAACAGGAATACGTTATTGAAAGAAGATAAAGAAATAGCAAATGTTCATGATAAATATAGCAAAAGTTCCAAGAAATTATTGCTCAAGCCAAATTGAACAAAACTTGCAAATGGTTCTATATGAATTCGATAAAAGAACGACTTAACGCTAAGAAGAAAATGATTAAAGACAGTTTTAATAAGCAAAACCGCCAACATAACTATGAGGTAATCAAATAACTTTTCAATTTTTCTTCCAATTTGATGCTTGCACTAATACAATGTTGAATAAAAATTAAACTCACTACATAATCCCATGAGATTAGCTTGCAAATTTAGCTTGAAATCTACTGCAGTACGATACGTGCCCATGTTAATAATAATGTTGTTATTGATCTTGAAACATCTGGGACACTCCAAACTCGGACAGTTATGTGTCCTAATCGTATATTAAATACAAAATAAAGTACCAGGTGGCGCTAATGGACACGTGCATTAACAGAAATTTACAATAAAGAAATATATCATTTCATAAAAATCAATGAACGCCAATATAATAATAAAACATTGGACGAGTAGATAAGAAGGAACAACAATGCATTTATCTGTTAATGATTTTGTTCATTCATATATATATATATATATATATATATATTTGTAATCGTTGCTCCGAACAAGATAATAAATCCACTAAGACGCAAATGGTTAAAGAACAGACTTTAGAAACAATTTATTGGGGTATTAATGTTAACATTTGATTAAAATAGAGATCGGTATTACTAATCGACTGTTTTTATGTTCCTAAAATTAGAAATTACTTGTATTTTGATTTGTCACCACAGACTATGTTACGATGTCTCCCTGATTGAATATGTTTGACTAGTTTCGAATCTAAAACTTTTTCGAATCTTTAAAACTCTTCAACTTGAAATGAGCACCATCCCTCCTTAAGACTCAATTAGTGTCGAAACAAAATAGTTATTTTGTAGTGATATTATAATATATTTATGTTATAAATTCTAAATAAATAGCATATATATATATATACTAGCAGTATAGCGCGGCAATGCTCGGGTGTAGTGAAAGCATAAAAACTAATCCATGGTTCTGGAGCTTAGACTCTTTGGACGTTGGCACGAAAGACTAAAAAGCAGTAGTTGTTTCCAGTTAAAGCGAAACCGTAGACTGAAAGAAAAATGAATGGATGTAAGTCAAATTTTGATTTCCCGGTATCGATATCAAATAAGTTTTTTTCGTCGTAAACTGAATTTTGAAGGCTAAATACGTCCTCTGAGTAAATGTTATCATGGCTGAGACTAAGAATTACAATTATACCTACTTAGAGCCAAACCCGAAGCAACAACTAAAATAACTGCTGAAAACAATACAGACATACAGACAAATAAACAGACACATACACACACACACACACACACACACACACACACACACACACACACAAACATCTTGCCTTTTATATATGTGTATATTATTCATTTTCTGCACTATTGTAAGAACTGCAACCTTGAAACTTCTGAATATCGTTTCTTATATCTTTGTCTATGAGTGTATCAAATTTGATTAAAATCGGACCACTCCTACTATAACCCGATTTTTTCGTTTATCGATTTTCGATATTTATCGGGGGTACCTCAAAACAAAACCTAGCTAAGAACACTCGCAGACGCTTATAGTACAACTGTGTAAACTTTCAAGAAAATTAGTTCAGCTGTTTCGGAGTCGATAGGTAACGGACACACCCACACAGACACAAACACACACACACACAGAGACACACACACATACACACACAAAGACAAAGCTCCATTTATAAAAATGTTTATATATATATATATATATATATGTGTGTGTGTGTGTGTGTGTGTGTGTGTGTGTGTGTGTGTGTGTGATAAAATATAATTTTAAGGTATTCTATGTTTATGGGTTTAAGTGATCAATATTAGGGATGGCGACATGTAATCTATAAGTAAACATTGAAATTTATCACCCAGAGACGACAGTTTCTTTTATGCTTGAATGCAGTCGTCAGGCGTAAAATTTATTTTTTTCATAAATACAAACAAATTTGGCACAAAGCTAAAAGTATGGATACGGAACGCTAGTCTTCATCTGGTCTTATCTAAAAAAAACTTTGCTCGGCACAATCAATGACCCAAACAACTATACAGTATTTTCCCCAACAAAACACTACATTCTTACTTGCCATTCGTACAACAACCACAATAGTACCTCAAAAACTCTATGAACTCCTAACTAGTCCTATATATACGATTTGTCTGTTACGAGTGGAGAATAAAATTAAAAGCTTTTAAAGATGAAAACCTCGATGAGTATTTACTTTATGCATAAGACTACATATACAAGAAACTAAACAATATGGTGTTGGTAATAAAATAGCAACTACCTACCGTCATTAATTGTGGCAGAATTATTAAGACAAAATTTATGCGGGACGTAGATAAATTAAAACTAATCATTCGACAAACCATACCCACAATTACAAACTCATTCAGACACGGCAACAAATACAAACAACACTCTCGAAAAACGAAAAGTGTCCCGCATCCACCGGGGAATTAACATCCTTGACCTTCTAACGAGGGAGGGAATGAAGAATTAAATTAAAGAATGTCGGAACAAAAATAAGTAGCTTTAATCTATGGACATTGCTATCAGGCGATCTATTTGAACAGCGCGGTTTAATTATATTATTCAGTCAAGACAAACTAAAGTCACTATTAAGTGTATAAAAGCGACTTTTCATTGACAAGACGAAATATATTAAGAAAACTAACCTCTTCCATAGAACCTTTCTTTAAAATCTCATTTCTTCAAACATGAACACTAATATTAATAATTGTGCTTTTATAGTTGACTGTAATGTAAAATTAATTTAAGTCAAAAGAAAGTCTCTTAAATTCCAAACATTTTGCGACCTTAAGTATCAGCGTATTATTGCGATGTAACACCGGTCAGAAATACAGAACACAATTCTTTTAACCTTAGGGAAACCACTTCTTAAGTCGAAGCGTACGTCTACTAATTCAGAAAGGCAAAGTTAGAATTATCTGTTATCATATTGCGGATGTGCAGTGGATATCGACTCGGAACGACAAATCGGGGAGCCGAGTTCGAATTCCAGTTGAATTCTTTGTATTCAGTTACGCGCAAATACCCTTGGAAAAGGTATTAATCCTTCTGTTCCCTCTAGTTATGGGTTAAATAATAGAACAAATTGGGTTCTATAGCCTTGGCTGGCAACCAGTCTACCACAGAAAGCAATGGCAAAAAAAAAGTATGTTTTTTTTCGTTGGGACTATTACAAATTCATGTTTGCGAGCTATGGTTTCGCACCCAAGACCTAAACAAGAGAAATTGTTTGAAAGTATCATAGAATCGCTGTATTGCATGCTAATTTTCTCTTATTTGCACTGTTCCTTCAGAACGCTGGCGATCAAGGCCATCCCCATTTTCCTGTACCTTGTTGCTCTTAATATATTTTGTCGTGTTATTTCTCCCAAACCCTGCTCTGACATCCATTTGCTTAAGCCCATCAGGTATGTCACGCGCTGTTTTTCACTATCTGTCTTTCCTTGTGAGTATTTGATTCTCCAAGTCTTCCTTCTTCATTACGTGTCCCAGAAACTTCAGCTGTCTCTTTCTGATGTTAAGTATAAGTTTCCTTTTTGTTTCCCTTCTCTAAAACCTCGTTGTTGCTCACATTTTTGCTTCATGGTATCCTCAACATCCTTCAATAGAACCACATTTCCGTTGCTTCAAATATCTTTTTCATCTTTGAGGAAAATTAGCATTCTTTGCCATAAAGATGGACATATATCACATAACAGTCGAGGAATCTTACTTTGTTTCCAATGAAATGTTCCTGTCTTTCAATATTTTAGTCAGCTTCTGATGCTGGCCGGGTGCTTAAACTAAATAAATTCACTGCTTGATGCTCTCAATCAATACAAATTCATGAAACATTTTGAAAGTAGAATATTGTTAGTTTCTGCTTTGCATTGTCTTACAAGGTAAAGGCGCTAAACAGATTAGAGAAGAAAAATGAGATTTTAAAGAAAGGTTCTATGGAAAAGGTTAGTTTTCTTAATATATTTCGTCTTATCAATGAGAAGCCGCTTTTATACACTTAATAGTGACTTTAGTTTGTCTTGAATGAATAATATAATTAAACCGCACTGTTCAAATAGATCGCCTGATAGCAATGTCCATAGAATGTAAGAATTGGTCAGGGTTATTATATCAGACTTATAATACTTGTTCTTTCGAGCAGTAAGATAGTACAAAGAACAATTCTGACTTTACATAATGATTAGTCAGTTCAGCCAGTGGCGTAACTATTGTGTATGCCGCTGGAGGTACCCCTTGAGTTTACCAGCCTCCACAAAAAGCGCCATATTGCACAGTGACATTCGTTTAATCATGATATTTCATTCAGAGTATATATATATATATATATATATATATATATATATAAACGAAAACTCAACACAATATTTAAAGTGGTTATAAATTATAATTCATTTCGATGAACTAAATTAGTTCATTTCTTCAGATCACACTATATTCGTCCCATTCTGTACAAATATTTTCCCGGAATAAATATTACTTCTTACATGAAATAGAAATCAACTAACATTATCCAGAACAGAGATTTTGGCATTATCTCGCTTAGCAATCATAAAGGTCAGACAAGGAAAGTTCATTATGCAGAAATAGTGACCATAAAACCATTACAATCTCATTTACAAGCACATGAATAAGTATACACATATGACCCTACATATGAACACACTATAAATATGTATATATTCATAAATATGTATATGAATGTGCGAACACAATATATATATATACGCACAGATGCATTTGTATGTACATAGGTGTTAGTATTGACAAATGTGTATGCAGGAGTGTGTTCATATTTCAAAGATGAACTATGACATTTTTTAAAATGCTTAATAATTTATGCTAATCTTATGAATAAATTTTGAGCGCTTTGTTTTTCCTAGTAACCAACAATGTTTTGTTTATAGATACGTTGTTTAAAATAAAGTTCATTTCATATCTTTGCTATGATTAAGTCCATCACAGGACGATACGCGTAATCGAGAAATATATCGTTTTTCTCTTGCCTTCTTGATTAAACCATATATATATATATATATATATATATATATATATATATATATATATATCCTTGTTTTTTTTTAAGTTATTAAGTTTAATGTTTATGTAGACGTTGTTAAATGTACAATCAAAGATACACTCCCATGATACGAAATCTGGGGAAGGATTATTCACACCAAAACAAGCTAAAATGTCCACATAAACTTTTATCCAAAAGTCCATCGTTTTAACTCAACAGCTCAAATCATAGCACATGTCCTCCGCTTGTATACACACGATTACAACGGTTGGATCATCGACTACCGAACCTTTTTAATACTCTTACACTGGGATAATAGGTTTCTCCGCTTCCCATGATACATTGATGAAACTGCTCTGCGTTATTAATATCTGCTGTATAAAGCAATTGTTTTAGATAGCTCTAAAGATAAAAATCAAAAAGATTGAAATCAGAGGAACGTGCAAGACATGGAAATTGTCCTTGTCTACCTATCTACTTTCGTCTTCGTATTAGCAGGGGTACATCATCTAGCATGTCTGAAATTAATCCCTTATAAACAGCTTCTGTGAGATATACTGGGAGAATAAATTGACTTACCAAACTGCCACCTACAATTCCAGTTCACACGTTAAATAATATTGGTGTCTAATCTGTATTGTACCATGGGGATTCTATACCGACAACAAATATTGGTTGCGTAAATTTGTTATTCCATCTCTTTTAAATATTGCCTCATCCATAAACAAGACTGAAGAGACAAACAAAGGATTGGCAATTTGTGAAATAAACCATCTTCTAATTTTCTCTCGAGGTGAGTGATCAGAGAGAGGAAAGACACTGCACACGTAGCAAATGATATGGATACAGGAACGCCAATTGAGTAATAATGCATGCAGTATTAGGATATGCATGACATGCACTAGAAGCGTGCTAATAGCTGTGTCAACAATGTATTCTTCGTGGTCAAGCGGACGAGCGCACACACGATCCATAGTTTGTGCAGCCGTGGATCCTGCCTCAGCAAAGTAACAATAAATAGCAGCAAAGTTTGAATGTCTCGGTTGCCTTCGGTCCTACACATGACAGTAAACGGCATCCAGTTGCAAGGTCTCTGATTGGGAGATTATGAGGAGCATGGAACCACCACTTAACCGTTTTTGTTCCCAGGTCCACCCCGACTCGAAGTGCTAGCACCTGTAAGGGTTCAAGATATGGACAAATAGTTAACACCCAAACTGGGATCAAAGCACTATGAAAGTATAAAAATAGACTTTTATATAAATATATACATAAAAATAATCTTTATAATTTATAGAAGAATATACGTTTTTGAAGGAAAAATATGACCAACAATACATTTTTTAAAGAAAACAAATATTGCCATAATACATTTTTGAAGGAAGAAAAATAATTACCAGCAATACATTTTTGAATACAAAATCAGAAGACATCTTCAATTTTCTAGGATATAAAAAAATAAAAAAAATTAATCAAATTCTGAATAAATCTCATTATAATCGAATATTTTAAAAAATGCCTTAAAACCCCACCATTTTGGCATTAAGTAGCCCACAGAGGTTGATATGCTGTTAAACAAACTCAAAATCAAACTCGGTTGCTTTCGGTCTGGAAACACGAACTGATACAGCCGTACACCTCGCGACCATTAATATTCGCTCGGCTTTACGTAAAAATTCTATCAGCCTGCACATGGCTTGAATATCCTGCTATTGTTAAACGGAACACTTCTCAGTTAACTCACTACCAGACAAGTTAAGCGCTGATGACACTCTACACGCAAATATCTCTTCTACAAATACTTTTACGGCTTCTGCTCCGATAAACTTAGCTCACAGGTACCCCTATATACGAATTTCTTCGAGCCACAAGATTAGCAACTAGTTTCACAGAAACTTTTAATGTGAAGCCAATAAATTGTAAACGCAAATTTTACTCCAACAGCTTCTTTTCTCTCACTTCCCGCCTGTGGAATTCCCTTCCGCATACTTGCTTTCCCGACAGTTATAATCTCCAAAGCTTTTAATAAAGTCAATAGTCACCTCCTGTCTCACTAACTTACATCTTCTCTCTCATGCTTTTTCTTCGTCCACCCCATTCTCATCAGTAATCTCTTCCCACTCTTACTCTCTTCCTGACATCCCCTGCAACCTCTCACTCCTCATAACATTCCTACTATGTAAACCCCTGCACAACAGTGGCAGTAAAATGCGAAAAAAAATGTTACGAATTACAAAGGTGAAATAGTCTAAGCTAGTGAAACTGCTCCCAAAGATTGTAAAAGTACTTCTGCTACACTCTATATACAGGGTGTCAGTAAACTTCAGGTGCACTTTAAAAAATTTATAACTTTATCTGTATTTCAATAGAAATAATTTCTAAGCAGGATTAGAAAGAAGCACATTTATGTTTTTAAGGGTTTATTGAAATTTTATTTAAGTTTCCACATGCCTTCCATCATTAGCAATACAAAGCGTAATACGATTTTGCAGTTCACTGATTTACAGTAATGCCTGAAATCACATTAGTTATTTAAAATTTCAAATCTTCTAATGAACTAGGTTTGGTTGTATGCACAGTTATTTTCACATGTCCCCATAAACGAATCTAATGGAGTCAAATCTGGCGAACGTAGAGGCCAAAAAATGTCCCCCCCTTTCAGATCCATCTGTTAGGAAATTCCTGATTTAGAAATTGGTTAATACGCAGAGCAAAGTGACAAGGAGCTCCATCTTGTTGAAATACTGTATTATCTTTCAAGTTTAATTGTTCAAGGCAATTTTTACAGATTATTTCTATCATAAATACAAATAAAGTTATAATCTTTTTAAAAGTACACACAGGCTTTATGGACACCCTGTATATTAATAATAAAAAGCGATACATAATTTTATAACTATCAAGAAATATTTTAGGAAAGTACCTATGAGAAAGTAGCAAGTTTTAGTGCGATGCATTTGATCCTTTAGGACATCATCGGACTAATGCGAAGCAACGGTGATTTGAATAGGCCTTGAATGATAGCAAAATATGCGCATATCTTTCTGGAAATTATTTTCTTTTTGTTCAGTGGAAATCCTCTCTTATCAATTTCGTTTGTTTTATTTTTTGGTGGGGTATTTTATTTCTATACTTTTCGTATCTGCATTAAATTTTCCTCCCTGCAATTTCTCCACATTAGAGATTGGGTTTTAATTCTAGATTATATTATTGTTTTTGTATTTGTCTATATTCCTGAGATGAGGTAGTATTTACAGTATTTGCATTATTCGAACTATTGTCCTCATCTTTGTTGCCATTTGTACCTACGTTTCGGCCGCTGTACGCTCAACCCTTCTTCAGAAACGTTGTTAGTTTAATACTAGGCTACATCAGTGGTGAACAAGTATCTTACAGGGTTAAAGGGAGATAACTCATAACTACCAGAAGAGGCTCTAGACAAAGAATGAAGGTAATATACCCCAGTATCTGTAACAAAGGGTTCGGTTCAAAATTCCTAACACCTGAAGAAGGCCAGAGTGCACAACTGCCGAAACGTCGTACAAATGCCAACAAAGATGAGGACAATAGTCCGAATAATGTAAATACTATATTGTTTTTGTATTGTTGATATCTTTTATAAAATATTATATACCTAAAAATATATTAAAAATATTATATATATCTATATGGGTAACACAATGAATGGATTGTTTTATGGGTGAAAACAAATTTGCGATTTTTAGTAATGATAACGCATGCAAAACAATTCATTTTATTCGCATCTGTCTTTATGTAATCTTTAAAACATTTTGCATACCTGCTCAAAGATATATTTTGAGGAAATAATATTCGGTGTGAGGTTATATTTAAAGGGAGACCCTAATTTGTAATAGAATCACAAAAATGTCTTGAGAAATTAACACGCTAAGCATTGATCTATGTGATCTTTCCATTATATATATATATATATATATATATATATATATATATATTATGAAAATTCTATATGACGCTTTTTCTTGACTAAGATATGATAAAAAGCCAGAGGTTTTGAGCATCCAATGATGATCGAACTTACGATTCAGTAGTAACCGAACTAGAGAGACAAACTTGCTAAGCCTTAGACCGAGTCGGAGGGGCCATATATATGTTGCGGAGTGAACGAAATAGATAAAAACGTCGGTTAAAATTACAAGCCAAGGTATGTTGAAAATGAAATGACGCTTAACGTTAACTCTTTGTTGTATATTCGTTATAATTGTAACTAATATACAACAAAGGGTTAAGTTTGAACTTTCTATTTCTGTCTCGATGCCGAAACGAGCTCAGCTCATGTGTCTTTCTACCGCTTTTTTTCCTTTCCTTTTTGCTTTCCCTGTTTTCTTTGAAAATATCCCACATTTTAAGGGCAGTAGTTTTGTTAAGAAAGCAGGCAACATATATACTTTCATACAATACATTGCGTTTCCTACTTTTATAGCTATTTCGTATTCATTTTCGTAACCTTTGTAAACATTTTTATATCCATACCGAAAAGAGTAAAGTAACTACATAATATTAGCATATCAACCCTGTAGTAATTGAGCAAAGTGCATAGTGATTATTAAAATGATGGTCTGAGATTTTTATTAAATTATAGACGGATACTCTTAATGGCTTGCTATTTTTATTTTTTCTCTATTTCTATCCAAAATTGGCATTGCTGTTTCCCTAACGATCAATGCATGACGTATAAAGTGTAATTAATCGTCAAACGCTAATAAAACAGGAACATTTTTATAGTTTATAAAACATATAATTCACTTTACTGAAAACCAGTGTAGTTCTTCACGCTATTTAGTTTCTGTATAAGTTTTTTTTTCCAGTTTGAAGCTGTCATCTAAAATAGAATAACACCATGTATGTATATATATATATATATATATATATATATGTGTGTGTGTGTGTGTGTGTGTGTGTGTGTGTGTGTGTGTGTGTGTGTGTGTTTAAACATTATTTTTTAATGAATACTCTTATTTTTGTAATTAAACAGTATATTTATTTGTATCTACCAGCCTGAATAATCGATAAATCTTGTGAGGAAAATATGCGTTTTCCGACAGGATGATATATATATATATATATATATATATATATATATATATATATATAGTCATCCGCAGACAGATCTGTTTCGCTGTATCACAGCTTATCACTACGGTTAGACTCTGATTGCTATATATATATATATATATATATATATATATATATATATATATATATAAATTAAAAAAGGATTAATTCAATGATGTTGGATGATCATTTCGATATGAAAATCCCCACGGGGGATAACACATCACCTCAGCAACAAAAAAATCCTTTCAGAAACCCTATATATATATATATATATATATATATATATATATATATAGTGACGTAAATTAATAAATATACATATGAGGTGGGTGTACATATGTATAGTATTATTATTACACTTGTTAATAAAACAGTGCTCACTCAATGTATGAACGTAGCTGTATTATATATATATATATATATATATATATATATATATATTATCCTACGTCAATGGCACTATTCGGAGTTTCATGTGATATGCAATCATCAGGTGCATATATTAAATATATTATTATTATATATTGCATAACACTTGCAACTCCGAGTCATGTCATACATGTAACGTAATTTGTATATTTATTAGTATATATATATATATATATATATATATTTATATATAATAACCATTTTTTAAGCATTTTTTATTGGATACGACCGACAAAGATGATTTAATCAATCTTTTATCGCGTATTCCGGCATTCTATGATTCTAGAATGTTAAAAACGTCAATAAATCAGCAATCCAAGCGCCTTCGGTCACACCCTCAGCCACATTTAAGGATAAAATTTATTTCACTCTCAATTGAATGAATGTATTGCTATATATAACTACAAGAATATGCCATTATAAAACCTTTAATGAAACAAACGGACACAATATGGTAAAACCTAAAACTCTTATCCAGATGAAACGTCGAACAAAAACGACACCACTGAAAAAAAAGGAAGAAGAAAAAAGCCTAAAGACAAACTTGCTTAAATAAAAACGTAAAAGGCTCGAACGTAGGTTGTCTAGCCGGACCAAAATACGCTTAACAACTTTAAATCTTATGAAATGATAGATCTAATTGTAAGACAAGGTTTACGCTCACAAGATCTACAGACGACTCGAATGCAAATGAAAGAAGAGACGGTCGAGCTTTTACACAATGTCATTCATATAGATAAAAAATATTAATATATGCATGTGCGTGTGCGTGTGCGCGTGTGTGTACATATATATTTAATTTTGGAATATATAAGATTAAAACTTTCGTCGTCGTCGTATGTAGAGACAAACCGTGACTTTCGTAGAACTGGTGGGTGTTATGACGTAGACAAAGTGTGTTGTGACGTAAGGGAATGCGTGTATGTGAGCGCTTATTATATATATATATATATATATATATATATATATATATATATTCATTTTAGGATACGGTTTCTTAACTCATAATTGACGTGGGTGGAGTGTGAACCGGGCGATAATTTAGTCTATCTGCTCCAATTGAAAAGAAAAAAAGAAAAGAGTAAAAAAGATTGGAAAAGAGAAAACCGGAAACCACATCCTAAACAGGGAACAGGGGTTGGGCCTCTTCCCCTGTTCAATAGACGTGAGTGGAGTGCGAACCGGGCGATAGTTTAATCTATCTGCTCCAATTGAAAAGAAAAAAAGAAAAGAGTAAAAAAGATTGGAAAAGAGAAAGCCGGAAACCACGTCCTAAACAGGGAACAAGGGATGGGCCTCTTCACCTGTTCAATAGACGTGAGTGGAGTGTGAACCAGTCGATAATTTAGTCTATCTACTCCAATTGAAAAGAAAAAAAGAAAAGAGTAAAAAAGATTTGAAAAGAGAAAGCCGGAAACCACATCCTAAACAGGGAACAAGGGATGGGCATCTTCACCTGTTCAATAGACGGAAAAGAGAAAGCCGGAAGTATATTTATTTTTGTTTCCTGGCCAGAATATTTAAGAAATCTTACTAAAAGAAAATATGCACTCTCTGTCAAGATTCAAACCTACGTACTGTTACTTACACCTAAGTTATGCAATTTGTTGTCTTAATAAATAAAATTTTCGTTTGTTTTATATATATAAAATTGTTTGGATTATTTACCCATTTGCAAACCCTTTCCCGCAGTGTAATATTTTTTGTTATCTATCTATCTATCTATCTATATATATATATATATATATATATATATATATATATAGAGAGAGAGAGAGAGAGAGAGAGAGAGAGACTAAAAACTAAAAAAACACCGACTTCATAGGGAGCATGTCTCAATGGTTGGATTTTAGAATTAAACATCATATGCTTCCTAGTTATTTGAATCCTGCTGCTAGTAGTACTACAGCGGGTATCACGTCTCTTCTTTATTCTTTTCTAGTAGTAGAAGGATTCCGTAGCAGGTTAACGGAATTTGGCCTTGTGGGAAGATAGCCCACTATAATTCATAAAATGATTATAAATTCAAGGAAGGCAATTAGAGTATAAAATAACATTTATATATGTACATTTCAATTAATGTTTTACAATAAAAGCAATACTTGAAATAAAGGTCCAACGGAGGTTAGAGAATTCATGACAAATAATAATGAGCTGAAAGAGATAAAAGAATGTTCATGGAAAATAATGACGAGCTGAAAAGATAAAGGCTTAGTAATGTGGAAGCGTCTTGTATTTAAAGAATGTTCATTTAGAAGTTGCTACTTCTCAGGTCAATAGGTCACTAAGTTGGTTTGTGTGGAATGTCTTTGAAAAGGTCACTCCTGAATTCAATAAGTACTTTTGAGGAATGTCTTTGAAAAGGTGAGTAAGTACTTATGAGACGGGGGAAGGAAGGAGGTTAGAATAGTAGCCACTCAACTTAAGTCAAGGGGAGGCACTGATACTCCATCCTATCACCGTCTGTCTGACAAAGCTTTTTGTCTCCGCTTTTTATATCTGCTTTTTGGATCAAAAGCTAGTCGTTTCGAATTTCATCATTGTATTTGATTCTGGGCTTCCCATTGGCTGGTAAATAAAATTCGCGAAGGCTCGCGAAATGGTAATTTAATATTTAATTAATTTTTATTTTTCAACCGGAACATCTGCGCGAATTCACTTGCGCGGAAATGATTTTTATTCATTATCTTTTTAGTTGTTGTAGAGCAAACATCCGGTTCAGCTCGCTTTTGCATAGTCGGTATCACCACATAACTTTCGCCCCAGAAAACGGAGTGATATTTTGGTATCTGTTGTCGCTTTTTTTTTTTTTAAAGGATTATTTCGTTTTGTTTTGTGGTTTCTTTTCCTTTTTCCGTTTTCATTTGAAATAAAAATGTGTTTTCTTTCTTCCATTTAACCGTTTTACCGAATTTGTTTCCTCGGTATAATAGGGGAGTATTCGAATCCCGTCTTTATTCGAAGGAATATTTTGTTTTTCGATTCTTGTTGAAAGGGATTGGTAGTGAATTTTTGTGGGACTAGCTATGGGTTAGTTTGGCTTGTAGTTTGTTTTTTTGTTTTTTTGCGTCTGTTGTCTTTTTGAATTTTTGTTTTTCAACCGCGAATTCACTTGCGCGGAAATGATTTTTATTCATTAGCTTTTCAGCAAACATCCGGTTCAGCACGCTTTTGCTCGGACGGTATCACCACAGTACCCAACTTGATAGTATATACGGGTCGTTCATTACACAACTTGTTATAAATAGCAAGAATTGTGTATGTGGATTGAATGTGGGCTGTTTCACTATTGTATCACGGTCCCACTCTTTATATCATTAAATTCTGCAATCCTTCTCTCTTCAAATAGACCGATTGCTTGCTGGCTTTGAATGTCATTGGACTCTAGTTCTCCTTGCACATTTTTTTCTCGCCCCCATTATCATCTTTTAATATACACGCTTACCATTTCCAGAATAAAACTTGACAAGCCCTGGGACGAAACAAGTTATTTTGCTATTTTTTAGTTTTAGCATAAATGTCATGTAATTTACGCTTACTCCTAACTATTATTAAGTTTTGTACAACTAAGAATTTTTTTCATATATATACATATATATGAACAAGTTGAATATATATATGTATATTACAAACAAGACCATTCTACAAAATTCACACAATGATCTATATAAACAATCTGGAATCTAATAACAAACAGCCCTGATGAGTGAGAACATCATAATGGTGCCCCACGAAGCTTCGAAGTCGGTACAAATCTGGACAATTAAAGAGACAAACTTGTTTTAATATGTAAAATTATATTTTCATAATTATATATATATATATATATATATATATATATATATAAATTTATGAAAACACAGTTCATTTAATTATATATGTGTGTGCGTGTCTGTTTAAATGTTCAGATCTGTAAAATATCATCATGAGTAAAGACACATTTTGATTTATAGATTTATTGATTTGTATATGTGTGTGTTTGTATACATATATATAATGAGAGCATAATCTCTCTCTCTCTCTCTCTCTCTTTCTCTGTATATATATATATATATATATAGAGAGAGAGAGAGAGACAGACAGACAGACAGACAGCTCTCTGGAAAAAATCTTTTTAAAAAAGCTACCACTTCTGCAATTTCCGCCTTACTCTTTAGCCATAAATTGAGTTCCTCCGGTGACCGGATGTGCATGAATGTTTGCATGAGTGTGTTTGTGTGTCTAGAGAGGGATAGAAAGGGAAATAACTATTTTTATTTCGGTTAATAGTACATACTTTGCACTTGTATATAAAAGTTCACACATGCGTACGCACACGCGTGACATAAGTCTTAATGCGATGTACTTACGGGTAAAGATAGCAGCTGATTTAACGGTACCTGGTCTCCGTTTTTGTATTCAATTTTTCGCTAGCTTAAAATGGCAACTACCCTCAAGTTTCGAGGGGGCAGTCTACTCTGCTATTTAATTTTATAGTGGAAGAAAAGAGAATGATCCAGAGCATTTTATTGAGATTTACTTCAACAGCTCGGAACAAATCTGAACTTTATGCTATTCAACTATTATTTTCACAACCGTATGCTATTGTTCAACTATTATTTTCACAAAGTAATCTATCGCCAGAAGTTGTCTTATGTCTTCTAGATCCTGTAGTTTTGTTGTTTACTGTTTGTAGATTGTTTTTTATGTGTGTGTTTTCCGTGACAAGTGCCGATTTTGGGTGACCTGAGCATTCAGCTTCATTTGTGTCACTACGACCGCGTTTAAAGTCAGCATACCACCTCTTAACCGTTGTTTCCGACGGTGCATACTCCGAAAATACTTATCAGGCCATTGCTTTCTTTGAGCATTATTTTTCATATCAGAAAGCAATACTTTATCAACAGACGAAATTCAGATTTTTCCATTGTTTTGAAAATTTACAAGAGTTGCTTCCCTTTCTGATCCAATCAGCGGATTACTACTAACATAGCCTGGCATATCAGTATTGGTGTGTGTATATTTATATCTATCCATTTATTCTGTATGTTTGTTACTTGAATGTGAGCTATGTTCGTCGTTGAATGCGTTACCGTCTATTCTAATGGCTAATTTTAATTGAACAGCTTTTCCTTGCAGTTCAGCGCGTAAAAATCTTGTCATGCACGCACAGTTGATGTCCGCGTGTATAAACCTGCTTGATTAAGTTCCTTCGTGTTTTCACAGATGAGAACTATGTCGATATTGACGTAAGATTTGCCGGATATTTTGAAAAGGTTCATTAATCCTCATATGTCTTTGCACAAAATCGTTATTCGACCCAAGGATTTTAGATTCAGTTTGTGTCTTTGAAGGCACATACTATTATTTTTATTTGTCCCCTGTAAATATTTTATAATTTATTTCCCATTTTTTTCCACTTTCGATTTGTTTCCCGAACGTGTCAAAATTTCCCACTTTAAATAGATTTTTATGCAATAGTGTCGTTCCATATTTTTACGAGTAGCTCTTTCCTCTTTCTCGGTCTATTTTCATATCATTTTTATCTTTTTATATTATTATTATTATTATGTCATTTTTCATCATATTTCGATTTCTGCTTTGGTCTCACTACCAACCAAGTCTGCGGGGAGACCTAAGGCAGGTAGTGGCGTGTTGTTATGGCTCCATTTCATGTTTTTCTAACTTCCCTATCATCCCCAGCATTACATAGATAAAGTTTTCCTTAGTGTGTGGGCTGTACTTAATAAGACAATTTTTTGTATATCTCTTAAGCTGGGGTTTCCAGGGATTCTTTCAATGTGTTGTTTTGTTCCATTTTTTATCATTCCAAGTGCACCTACTATCACTGGCACAACTCTTGTTTTCAATTTCCACATTTATTATTATTATTATTATTATTATTATTATTATTATTATTATTATATATAATCCTCTCTGTTTTTTATAATATTCCTCGCCCAATATAAGACCCAAGAGCCATTCTTCCAAATGAAATTATATGCAATACTGTTGTTGTCTTTTTCTTGCGATTCTTTCTTCTCTTTCTCAGTATTTTAATATTGTCCTATCTTGATATTGCTAAATGTGATTCTACTTCTTCTTTATCTGTTATCCTATACTGTTCCTTGTCAGACATTCATCCTCTTCTTCTTCCTCTATCTAATCTTCTCTGCTTTATTGCTCACCTAATAAAAGGCTCAAGAGCCATTTTTCCAAATGAGATGTTATGCAGTATTTACATTATTCGGACTATCGTCCATATCTTTGTTGCCATTTATACGACGTTTCGCTCGTTGTACGTTCGGCCTTCTTCAGGTAACAAGAATTTCGAACCGAACCCTCTATTACAATCACTGGGGTATATGAACTCCATTCCTTGCGTGAAGCCTCGATTGGAAGTCATGAGTTATCTCCCTCTAACCCTGCAAGTTACTTGTTCACTGTAGCCTGGTATTAAGCTCACAACTCATCTGATCTCAGAAATATCGACAAATACTAAATGCTATGCAGTTCTCTATTTCTTTTGATTTCTTTTCTCTTTCGCAGTCATCTTTTTCTATCGTCTTTACTTGATTTGATAAATTCGTTTTTAATTCTTCTTCATCCTTAAACATTTCTTCTTCTTCTTCTTCTTCTTCTTCTTCTTCTTCTTCTTCTTCTTCTATGTATGTTATTGTTTTCTGACGACAAGTGCCAAAAGATATTCAAGTTAGAATGTTACTGAATTCAGTCATTAAAGTGCCATACATGACACACGCTTTGGGCGATCATGTCTGTTTCGAGACATGGCAGACTGGGCAGAAGATTATCCCGTAGAAGGTTGCCATTGCTTTCTGCGGTAGACTGGTTGCCAGCCAAGGCTATATAACACAATCTGTTCTATTATTTAACCTATAACTGGAAGGAACAGACATAAATACCTTTCCTAAGGTATTTGTGCGTAAGTGAATGCAAGGAGTTCAACTAAAATTCGAACTAAGCTCCCCGATTTGTCGTTCCGAGTCGATATTCACTGCACCACAACGCACACCCTTACTGAATTAGAGTAGATTATGATAATAACCTACACTTCTTTAGGATAGATAAAATATGACCCTTGATTTTCAGATTGTAGTGATCAAGGAAGCATCCTCTCCGAAATCTGTTCTGCGCAGTAACACTTCCGGTAAGAAGCTGTCTCATTAAAACTCGCTTCTCACCTATAAACTACAAAGTGTATGAGAATGATCCGACCCCGTATATATGGCATGCCGCGTCTTACCAGTAAAGATCTAAACTAATGTGCCTAAAGAATGTATCTGATCTGAAAAATGTGATATCGGTCGTTTGAACATTCTTCTTTTTAACCCATTTTAACCAAGTGACCTCAGGTTTTAGAACATTAAATTCATTTACAAATCACAAGAATTTTTCTTCTAACCGGCCAATATTTGAAAGGTAATTTTATTGAGGAATCAATGTGTCCTCACAACCTATCTATAATAATGATTTTATATAATGATTTATACCCATTATTTTTTACATTTTTTTATGCTGTCCTCAAATGAGGACACTGGGTTAAAATGAGTTAATATGTACAGCACTAAATTCTCAATAGTTTGCAAATTCCAAAACTGCTTTTATACGTACCGCTTCTCATTTTCTTTGTATACGAACCTTCTGCTAAATTTTTGACGCAAGGCTCTGATCTTTCAAGTTGGTGGGAGCTGGTATCAAATCGCAAATCATTTTTTATCTGTATCTATTTCACTTTTTTAGACGCATGGTCAAATCATCCCAGCCTTATTCTTCGTTGTTATTCATAGACTCAGCCCTGATAGAGAAGCAAAAGACAAATTCTTCTTCTTCTGTCATTTCAGGACGTAGGTGATCATGGATTACCACTTGTCCATATCCCTTGTCGCTTTTAGTATCCTTCCCCTTCGTATATCTCTCAGACCCCTCTCCGACATCCACCTGCTCAAGCCATCAAGTAGGTCTTGCGCTGATTCCCCCTGTCTATCTTTCCCACTATCAGTCCCGTGAGAATCAGATTCTCCAAGTACTTTTTTCTCCTTCAGTCAGTTAAGAGCTACCCGCTTGGGCGATCATGTCATGAGACATGACTGACTGGGCGGAAGATTATCCCGCAGTAGGTTGCCATTGTATTCTACAGTAGACTGGTTGCCAGCCAAGGCTATAGAACTCAATCTGTCCTGTTATTTAACCCATAACTGGAGGGAAGTGACGGATTAATACCTTTCTCAAGGATATTTGCGCATAGCTGAATGCAAGGACATCAACTGGAATTCGAACCCGGCTCCCCGATTTGTCATTCCGAGTCAATATCCACTGCACCACAGCGCACATCCGCAACAATTAGGCATCCCGAAAATCTCGCTCCTTACTAATCTTTCTGTTTTCTATTACTTCAATACCCAGTAACCCTTTGTGTCTTTACTGTCTTGGGTTGATCACGATTAAAAGAAAAAAATGAATGACGTTTACTGCAGCAGCGAGTTTGAATCTCAAGGAGTAACCATAATTTAGAGCTATTAATGTCAGTTGTCTTTTTCTAATGTTGATATGTTTCCATTCCGTTTGAATTATCTCCAAAACCCTGTCCTTGCTCACATATTCTGACCATGGTATTCTCAGCATCCCTTTGTAGAACCACATTCCTGTCGCTTCGAGTCTCTCCTTCACCTTTGGAAAGATCATCCTGCATTCGCTGCTATACAGGAGGACAGATATTACATAACAACACGGTACTCATTTCTTTGTTTCTAGCAAAATCTTTCTGTCACTCAATACCTTGCTCAGCCTTGAAATGCTTCTTTGGCGATGCCAATCCGTCTTCTGATCTCAGTGTCACACTTTCCATCCTCTGTTAGAATGCTTCCCAGGTATATAAACTTTTTTACCTGCTTGATTTTACTGTCCCCAATGTGTGGTTGGCATTTTGGAGACCTCTGTTTGCTTATGACTATGCATTCGTTTTTTTTTTTAGGTATATGTTTAACCCTTTCTCCTCAACGCTCCTTGTTATCTGCTGTAGGTTGTCTTATAAGGAACATACAAAACAAAACCTTGATATAACTCAAACGTTCTAACGATTTCTAAGCACAATGGAAATATCATTACCAAGCATTTCTTTTAAAAAGGCCCTCAAAATGTTAAACTTCAAATCGTGCACTCTGTTACTTGAGCTTTTCCTGCAAGCACTCAAAAATATTATGTTTTGACCTGATGATAAACGAATTCAAGTAAAAAAAAACAAACACTTATTTCATTAATCATTGTAGGCAATAAATTATAAATTAAGAATTGACATCGATTCGTATTGAAGAGAATAATTTGCTTTTGAAAAAAATCTTTATACCGATCTGATCAATACCATATTATGGTTATGGCATAGCGTTAAGCTTATCAGCGCGAAATGGTCGGGGCGAGTTCAAATCTGATTGAATCTGTTTCGTTCATTTCGCACTATTACCCTTGGAAAAGGTATGAATCCATCACAATCATCCTATAGGTTAGATACCAGAACAGACTGGGTTCTGTTTAGATGAAATGGCAAGCAGTCTCGAAGAAAGACAACACTGAATTCAAAACCTGTCAGAAGAGAGTTGTGCTCCGTTAGACGCCTCTTCTTAGACATGTCCCTCGCTGATACGACTGCAGGGCATGCGTTGTTCTTACGCCTTTACCTCCATGAACTCGACTCCTGATCAATATTAATCAACTTACTGATATGAAACCCGACCATTCGACATGTTTAAAAGCTGTTTATCTTTATTTTATATGCAGTTTTTAATGGTTAAATATGGTGATTCTAACGTGCAATTGATGTGCTGGCTGCGTACTTGTTACCGGCGTGGAGAAGGGGACCGGCGTGCTGAGTTAAAATTTCGCTCCTTATTTTTTTCTTTCCATTTTGCGGTTGGAAGATACATTAGCCAGTTTTTTCTCCATCTCCCAACTATGAGTTAAAAAGTAACGTAGATTGGATAAAACCGGGTAAAATAGGGTAAAATGCGGAGAAGGCATCAGTTAAGCACGCCATCTTTCCTAAAAGTTGATGACAATTCACAAATAATAAATTAAATAGACAAATAATTATTAATTAGATAATAATTTATTTAATTATTATTTAAAAAATAATTATTCACAGAAGCTAAACTAAAAAATATATAGAAAGATAGATATGATCCGAATACGATAGATAGATAGATAGATAGATAGATAGATAGATAGATAGATAGATAGATAGATAGATAGAAAAAAATGTTTTTTGTTATGTCTTACCAAAGTTTTAAAGGTTATTCAGACCAGAAAATATTTTTAGATTTTAAGAATATTTGGGTGATAATAATAGTTTCTTGATAAGTACTACTAATTAATCAGTAACGAAACGAAAAGAGGTGATTTCATGCCTTTCCCAAGAGTATTTGAATATAACGAACCCGACTCAAATTGTAAGTCTGCTCTCCAACTGCAAGTTCCAAACCGTTATCCATCATTCCACCTTCACAACTAAGCTAACAATACTTAGTATTTATGGAATGTTATGGCTATTACTGCTGGGTTGGTTCTTTCGCCTAAACATCCAAAACTTGTTGAATGGCTTTCGTCGCTGAAATAAATAGTTAAAGAGAAAAGGAAAGATACAGAGACCCTAAAGAGACAGTTTGGACACTGATTTTATTTTTGGTTCCAACGCCCTCTTGTTGCGGATATTCCTTCCCGAACAGTTTGGCACGTCTTTACCATCCACAGTCCAACAGAGAAAGAGATTGAGTTTATTTGTAGCACCAGGAGGCCTCTCTTTTGGCGCATGCGTGAATTGTCAGAGGACTCTTGGGAGATTTTTATGTTTATTTTATTTCGTACTTTATGTTATTTTGTATTTTTATTTCGCAGATTTTTATTTTTTTAAATTTTATTTAGTATTTTTTTATTTTATTTCGTATTTTTATTTAATCCCTACTTAAGTTAATTACTTAACTTCAGTGATTGTAGGAGAACCGACGTTTCAAGGCTTAAGCGACTATCAGGCCATGTACCAATTCTCTGCAATTTATATAGGCTATGGAGTTTTATATGAAGTGCGAGAATGTTTACAACTTATTGTTTTGAAATATATATATATATATATATATATATATATATATATATATATATATATAAACAATTTATATCTAGAAATATTCTATACTTTTTTTCCGATGAATATAGCAATCTATTTAAAAATCCACCTTATAGTGAATATTCGCTAATTACTTCGTACATATGCTTCTACAGGTGAAACCATGAACAGGGCAGGTATCGATGAAGTCATAACGAAAATAGTAACTACAAAAATATTTATTCTTCCACTGATAATGGAACAGTTAAAATTTCTGACAGATAGGAAAGAGTGCTCTGGAAAATTTAACACACACGGGACCTAGGGAAAGACATAATCTGAACGAAAAGGCGAGTAACCAACTGAACTTGGTTGTGTCAATGGATTGTAAAACATGAACAAAGTTGTTAAGATTCCAATGTTACTTAAAGCAACGAAAGAGAAGATGTTATGAAGAGCCATGTTTGCCAACAGAGTGAAGCAAGAGAAAACATGGAAGAAGTATATATATATATATATATATATATATATATATGTGTGTGTGTGTGTGTGTGTGTGTGTGTCTGTGTGTGTGTCTGTGTCTGTGTGTGTGTGTGTGAATTGAATATATGGATCGGAATCGGATATAATGAGAGAATGAAGTCAAAAAAGTCAAAAAAAAAATAGGGGCCGTATCTCATTTTAACATGTTTCACAATTATAAAGCTTCTTCAGAAATCGAGACAAAAAATGAAAAACAACAAAAGACAGTATGTTGGTATGCTACGATTTGGGGGTAATTCTTACTGGATAGATATGTATAACATGTATCAAAACAATACATAATTATTTCCTTTTATTTTGAAATGTATGTGCGTGCAATATTTTTGAATGGTAAAGTGCATAATAGTGTATGAGTATATTTGTATAGAAACGATTGTCTATTTGGTGGATGTTAGACGGTAATATGTGTATATATATATATATATATATATATATATATATATATATACACGCACACACATAAACACACACACACACAAACATATATATATATATATATATATATATATATATATAAATAAACAACGAATATAAGGTCCTTACCTCTACAACAGACAACACTGAGTGCTTCGCTCGCAGATTCTCCACCAACTCGACATTGGACTCTTCTAGAGTATCTGTACCCAACTTCCCACCTCGAACTGGGGCTTAACTGAAAGACATTCACATTACCCCCTCGGTGGTCTCTAACATAATTTCAAAGCTTGAGCACCATTGGCGACGAAATCTTAATCATTGGCCTGTAAAAATGTTCCCCTGAACTCTCCTCTGTTCTCTCCAAATTCTATAACTACTGCTTCTCTGTTTCTTGCTTTTCTGCCTGCTTAAAGTCCTCCTCCGTGGTTCCAATATGTAAAAACACAGGTGAACGCTTCTAATTATCAACCTATAAGCCACCTACCGATTTTTGGCAAAGTGTTCGAAGCCATTATCAACGCTGAGGTGGTTCAACATCTCACAGCCCACAGACTATTCTCTGACAAATAGTATGGTTTCCGCTTCACCAGGTCTACTGCAGATATGCTCACGACCATCACTGAGTATATACACCAGGCTCTCGACAAGAATGGCAAAGCTCGAACTGTTGCCCTAGATATCTCCAAAGCGTTTGACAGAGTCTGACATGCTGGCCTTCTATGCAAGCTGCGAGGTTATGGTATAACTGGACAATTGTTTGATCTTATCCAGTCATTCCTTGCAAATCGCACAATAAAGGTAGTATTGAACGGACATGCCTCCCAATACTATCATACGAACGCGGGTGACCACCAAGGCTCTATTCTAGGTCTTGTGCTTTTCCTTATCTACATTAATGATCTCCCAGACGTAATAAGATCCCAAGTAGGCATATACGCTGACGACATAACAGTTTACTCTTGCATCGGTCAAAATTCTGCTGAGGCTGACAAAGCAAACTTCGCTGTCGAGCTTGAAAAGAACCTCCGATCCGTGGTGGACTGGGATGAGAAATGGCTCGTGAATTTTAATGCTTCCAAAGCGAAGCTGCTATCTACTAATCATCACAGACAATCGCTCCTACCCCCAATTAACATGAATCAGGATAGTCTCCCTGAAAACAAAACACTGCGTCTCCTCGGCTTAACTCTCACAACAGACTTTAAGTGGAATGACTATATAGAATCCATAGCTAAATCTGCTGCTAAATCCGATGCTGTGTAGGGCCAGGAAGTTTTTTTTCGTTTGAAACAATCCTGCACATATATAAATCTACCATCCGCCCGTGCATTGAATACTGATGCCATATCTGGTCGGGTGCTCTTGCTATCCACCTGGTGTCCTTGACAAAATCCAACGGAGAATATGTAATGTAATAGATTCCGACTTGGCATCTCAGATACAGTCACTTTCTCACCGGCGCAATGTGGCTTCCTTGAGTCTCTTCTACAAATTCTTTCACGGCTTCTGCTCACTGAACTTAGCTCACTTGTGCCTCCTATATACAAATTTTCTCGAGCAACAAGATGAGCAACTAGGTCCCACCCTTTTCCTGTGAAACCAATAAATTGCAAACGCAAATTCTACTCCAACAGCTTCTTTTCTCGCAATTCCCGCCTGTGGAATTCTCTTCCAGTTACTTGATTTCCCGACAGCTACAATCTCCAAAAATTTAAATGTAAAGTCAATAGTTATCTCCTATCTCACTAACCTGCATCCTCTCTCTCATGCTCCCTTGTCCGTCCACTCCGCTCACATCAGTATTCTCATCCTTCTCTTACCCACTTTCTGACACCCTCTATAACCTGTCACTCTTTTTCATAACTTTCCTCCTATGTAACCCTCTGGAAAATAGTGGCGGTAAAATGCCTTGCTTGAGGCTATATAATTATAATATATATATATATATATATATATATCTATTAGGATCTTAAATAAATTCTCGATGATTTCCAAAAGTTGGCATTCCCAGAAATGCGTGCGTGGAATTTAGGATAGTAATGAATATATAAGGAAGTACTATAAACATGCTTGTATTTCAGTGTATGCCATTTCGCCGAAGTGTAAACAACTTTTTCTTTCATAGCAGATTTCGTGCCAGTCAACGTTTATTTGTCATGAATTTTACTGCATTACTGAATTTTACTGCACTACTGAATTTTACTGCATTACTGAATTTTACTGCATTACTGAATTTTACTGCACTACTGAATTTTACTGCATTACTGAATTTTACTGCATTACTGAATTTTACTGCACTACTGAATTTTACTGCACTACTGAATTTTTCCTGCAGCTGAAACACACAGAATTCTTATCGAGACTTACGACTACCATACTCTGTCGGAAACAACATGCAGAGTTTGGATAGGACGCTTAAAAACTAATGATTTTGATGCTGAAGATAAAGAATGCTCTGGCGCAGCGAAAAAGTCAGAAGCCAAAGAATTGGGGGCATTACTTCATGAAGACTCATGTCAGGCACAAACTGAACTTGCAGAATCATAAAGAGTTGATCACACAACAGTTTTGAAACGTTTGAATGCATCAGAAATGATCCAAAAGCAAGGACATTGGGTGCCGTACGAGTTGAAACCAAAAGACATCGAACGATGTCTTGTCACGTGTAAAAGAGCTGCTTCAACAGGAGAAAAAGAAATTTTTCTTTTACATCGTATCGTGAACCACGACGAAAATTCTATATACGATGATAACCCTAAGCGTAAAAGATTGCAAGATAAGCCCGGCCTAGCATCAACGTCGGTGGTATTGCCGAATATCCATGGTTCGAATCTTCTGCTCTGCATTTGGTTGGATCAAATTAGTTTAGTTTATTATGAGCTGGTCAAACCGACTGAAACCATCACGGAAAATAGCTATTGACTACAGTTGATGCGTTTGAGCCGAGCATTTAAGAATAATGGCCTCTATACGAGCAGAGGCACGACAACATTATTTTGCAACATGACCACGCTAGACCACACGTTGCAAAATGGGAGAAAAACCTATTTGGAAATGCGTAAATTAGAAGTCCTACGCCCCTGCCGTATTCACCAGACATTGCCCCGTTCAATTATCCCTTGTTTCGATCGATGGCACATAATAGGTAGACTCGTGATTAGCCTAAAAAGACGTGTCTTTCCGACGTTAAATTCAAATGCTGCAAGAAGGATGGAAAAGATAGTGGCTAGCAATGGACAATACTTTCAGTAACATGTTTCTTACTAATTTTTATAAATAAAACATTACTTTCGATGACAAATCAGCGAGAACTTACTCAAGATCTTAATATATAAGATATTTGTCTAGAATTGAGAGGTTCTTGGTATCGTCTTGCTAGGGCTGTTCGAGACCAACTTCGAGCAGAGATAACGTCCTCAACAATCCTTCAGTTGTCAAAATTTTATATCTATCTGTGTCCCACAGGCACCACACCGACACTACGTATATACTCTAATTATTTATTGAATAAGTCATTTATAAGTAGGGGATATCAGCATTCAATGTATCATTGTTTCTAAATTTTTGGCACTTCAGTATCAGTTAAGCCAAAGCTATAGAACCTAATCTGTCTTATTATTTAACCCATAACTAGAGGAAGAGACGAATTAATACTTTCCCCAATGGTATTAGCACGCAATTGAATGGGAGGAATTCAACTAGAATTCGAACTCGACTCCCCGATTTGTCGTTCCGAGTCGATATCCACTGCACCACAACGCACATATGGACAAAGTGTAGAATTATTAAACAGAACATAAATATTCGTTACTTTTTTCACCTGTATGAAACAGCGTCGATTAGTATCTGAAGCCATACTTTTATTCGTGAACTTTCCACGAAAATGTTTCTTTAAAGTTAATGTCCTTTTCTCGGTTTTCTTAAATTGAAAATGTCAAACCAGGTCCTTTTTTGACAATCAAGATAATTATAGTTAGATAAGATCAGAACAATGTTCACAAGAATTAATTAAAGCCAGAAAGTGTCACTTGCCTCCAGAATGACAATTGTTATTAGACAATCTTTAATGATGGGTTATAATAATGTCTAGAGGAAGTACGTTTTAAAGAAAGGACAATAATAGATAGCCGATTTTCGTAAATATCGAACACAATCAGATAATTTTCTCGGGTCAATAAGCAGTTCTGATCGATTAGTTTTGTCTTGTAACTAATATTACTCCGGATTCATATTCAGTCACTTCCGAACAATTTAGACATCCGCCTGCTGTCATAATTTTAACAGCTAATGCTTTTATCGCAAACATTGATCTTCTTCTTCTTCTTCTTCTTCTTCTTCTTCTTCTTCTTCTTCTTCATGCGTTGTGTCTGTTCAGGACGTAGGCGATCATAGACATTCACTCGGCTCTGTCCCTTGTCGCTCTCAGTAATTTTTCTCTTAGTATCTCTCCTAAGCCCCGCTCCGTCAACCATTTGCTCAGAGGTAACAAGTACTTCTCGCGTTGTTTTCCCTTGTCTCTTCTTCCATTAATCCGACCTGTGAGTATCCAGTTCTCCAGGCCCTTCTTCCTCATTACATGTCCCAGGAACCTCATTTATCTCTTCCTGATATATATTATCAGTCTTAATCTCGTTTGCGTCCTTTCAAATACCTCATCGTTGCATATGTACTCTGTCCATGGTATCCTCAGCATCCTTCTGTAAAACCACATTTATGCTACCTCAAGCCTCCCCTTCATCTTTGATGAGATCGTCCAGCATTCCCTTCCATACAAAAAGACAGATATCACATAGCAATCCAGTACTCTTTTCTTTGTTACTAATGAGATTTTTCTGTTTTCAGTACTCGGACTAGCTTCTGAAATGAGTGTTTGGCTATGCCAATGTGTCTTTGGATCTTCGTGTCGCATTTTCCATCCTCTATCAAAAGACTTCCCAGCTATTTGAATTTCTTTACTTGTTTTATTCTGCAACTTGCAGTTGGTATATTGGTCTCCTCTTTTTGCTGATGACCATACATTCAGTTTTCTTGAGGTTTATGCTCAACCCTTTCTTTTCACTTTCAATGATCACAGAGCTTATTTCGAAATCCCCCTATATATATATCCTCACATCCTAATTTCTCATTGTTGCCATTTAGATGCAGGAATATGCTACATTCTAATATTATTTATTTCTTTGAAAATGATTGTTAGTAACTTGAAATTTCTCAACGCATAATGTCTTGTGCAGAAGAAGCTTGAACTGAAAGAAAAAAGAAAAAAACATTATTACGCGTGATTTCAAAAATTAATGATTATTGAAAAACTAGACGAAGCTCATAATTCGTTGAATTTTCAAATTAACAAACAAGCATTGAAGAACTGGAACAAAACGCTAAACTTTCCGCTTGAAAATGATCAACTAAATTTTCTCATTCGGTTGACTTAAAAAGATGGATAAATTAAGACGCTACAAAAGAATTCAAATGTAGAACCGCTTCAAAACTATTTGGATTATCAAGAAATAGAGAAAGAATCATATTCTCCCGATAATGGTGAAAATATGAAGCATGATGAAGAAGACTCGGACTCAGTAAAGAAATCTACTGATGAGGCCATCAAATTTATGGAGATAAAAATCTTTGTTCAGGACTACAGAATGTACAACCGCACCTAATTTCCAGAATTTCTTCTTCTATGTTCCCTGTAATTTCAGGACGTAGGCGATCATGGCTTTCACTGTTTCCCTATCCCTGGTGGCTCTTAGCACGATTTTGCCTGTTACACCACGCAACCCTCGTTCCGTCATCCACCTGATCAGGTCCTTCAAATATGTTATCCGCTGCTTTCCCCTGTATCTTTTCTCCTCTATCTTGCCTGATAGTATCAGGTTCTCCAAACCCTCCTTCCTCATTGCATGTTCCAGGAACTTTAGCTGTCTCTTCCTGATGCTCAGTATTTATGTCCTTTTCGTTTCTATTCTTTCCAAAACCTCATCATTGCTCACATGCTCGATCACATTCTGTAGTTGCTTCAAGTTTTTTTCCTTCATTTTCGATTATATTGTCCAGCATTCACTGTCATATTGAAGAACTGACATAGCCATCCAGTCCTCCCTTCTTTGTTTCTAGCGAAATTGCCCTGTTTCTTAGTATCTTACTCTACTTCTGGAATGCTTGCTTCGCCATGCCAATTCGCATTCGGATCTGTGCTGTACTTTCAGTCTTCTGTTAGAACATATCCCAGGTATTTAAATTTTTGTACCTGCTTGATTTTCGTATTTGGTATTATGGACTGCCCCTTTTGCTTGGATATGCCTTGTGGTGAAGTGGATATCGACTGGGAACGACAAATCGGGGAGCTGTGTTCGAATTCCAGTTAAATTCATTGCATTGACTTGCGCACAAATACCCTTGGAAAAGGTATTAATCCGTCTCTCCAGTTATGGGCTAAATAATAGGACAGATTGGGTTCTATAGACTTGGCTGTCAACCAGTCTACCGCAGAAGGCAATAGCAACCTACTGCGGGATAATCTTCTGCCCAGTTAGTCATGCTTCTTTCGAGAAATAATCGCCCAAAGCGTGTATCACGTATGCCACTTAACTGACTGACTTTCTGCTTAGAACACCGAAAAGTAAGCGAAATGAGAAAAGAAATGAAAGTGACAACTAAAAATAAACATTGAGCATTAAACATTGCAAATTAATTTGTACATTTGGGAGACACTTAAAGTTCCATATATTGCGATATGTTCTTACGCTTTAAGCTGTTATTATATTACACATGCCACATTATATTCGAACCCGACCTCATATCCGAACTTGAGAGTAGTTCGCATATTAGGACTTCTAATCTATAGATTTTGGTGGCTGTCTACTCAGTTACGAAATAAGCATCACTGAGCACATCTACTGGCGCTATCCGCTTAGTCAGTCAGTTAAGTGTTATTCGTGATACAGGCTTGGGCGATCATGTCTCTGATTTTCCCTCAGTAGATTGCCATGTCTTTGTACGGTAGACTGGTTGCTAACCAAAGCTGTAGAACTCAATCAGTCCGGTTATTTAGCTCATAGCTGAAAAGAGAAGCGAAAGACTTTTCCTAAGCATAATTGCGCGTAATTGAGTATAATGAATTCAACTGGAATTCGAACTCTACTCTCCGATTTCTGCTCCCGAGCCGATATCCACTGCACCACAACGCACATCCACAGTCCCTTTATGGGGTTTAAAGTATCTTTTGAAACGTACGATTTGAAAAACCTTTGAAATTAGTGCTACAATCTCCAAGAATTTATCTCCTTGACTCGCATCCTTTACTTGACAACCATTCTATCACGTTATTCCTCCTTTTTCCTCTACTCTCTTACAGCTCTCTTCATACCAGTGTACGCATCCTTCTGTGACACCATCTGTCAGCCTTGCTTGGGGTGAAATGGTTATAAAAAACACTTAACAGCAATACAATTACATATATGTAATAAAAAGCCTAATAAGATACATTGGACGATCTTTTCTGTTAATTCACCCCCAAAATATTAATTCACTCCAAAATAAAAAAAAGAATATATTTATATTCACACTAAATTATTTTCCATGGCACACCGGTTGGGTTGACATTTGTGATGACTCCAAATATTGTATGCTCAACCCGATAAAAAAAGTTAACAATTTTACGACGAAAACATGCTTGGCGAAATATCTTTTTATAAAAAACAAAAAAAAGGGGGGGGGGAATGTGGCTTGACCACTGAGTTAGTAGTGGTAGGTAGGAGAGAAAAGCTCACCGATTCACTAAATTTTAAAACCTAATTTATGTAAAAGGCAACTGATATCATGAATAAATGAAAGGAGATAAATATTAAAATTTAAATTTATTACGGTGACGACACATACTAATAATTTCTTTACCTTCAGAAGTACATTCTAATATTGAAATTCCAAAACTTTTTTCTGTTAAACGTAGATTACGTCTATCACCTAAGCTTTTAAGAGTACGTGCCAAGCCTATCCACTTTATCTTTGGATTTAGGTTATTCTCTTTCAATTCCCAGTATTTTCAGAAGAAGACTGTCTGATATCTTGAATTAGGGTTAGTAAAGAAATTCCTGTGTGTATCAAATCTTTGTTTCCAACTTCCCGCCTAAATTCCGATGTAATAGGTACATTTTCCATTGTTTTCCTTAGGGTAGATGGTAGCTTGATAGATCGCATTTTCCATGTTTTCCTTAGGGTAGATGGTAGCTTGATAGATCGCATTTTCCATGTTTTCCTTAGGGTAGATGGTAGCTTGATAGATCGCATATTCCATTGTTTTCCTTAGGGTAGATGGTAGCTTGATAGATCGCATTTTCCATGTTTTCCTTAGGGTAGATGGTAGCTTGATAGATCGCATTTTCCATGTTTTCCTTAGGGTAGATGGTAGCTTGATAGATCGCATTTTCCATTGTTTTCCTTGGGGTAGATGGTGGCTTGATAGATCGCATTTTCCATGTTTTCCTTAGGGAAGATGTTAGCTTGATAGATCGCATTTTCCATGTTTTCCTTAGGGTAGATGGTAGCTTGATAGATCGCATTTTCCATTGTTTTCCTTAGGGTAGATGGTAACTTGATAGATCGCATTTTCCATGTTTTCCTTAGGGTAGATGGTAGCTTGATAGATCGCATTTTCCATGTTTTCCTTAGGGTAGATGGTAGCTTGATAGATCGCATTTTCCATGTTTTCCTTAGGGTAGATGGTAGCTTGATAGATCGCATTTTCCATTGTTTTCCTTAGGGTAGATGGTAACTTGATAGATCGCATTTTCCATGTTTTCCTTAGGGTAGATGGTAGCTTGATAGATCGCATTTTCCATGTTTTCCTTAGGGTAGATGGTAGCTTGATAGATCGCATTTTCCATGTTTTCCTTAGGGTAGATGGTAGCTTGATAGATCGCATTTGTAGATCTACATTTTATTTTAAATCGTTTAAAACGATTTAAAACACTGATGCGCACCACTGATGCGCAGGGGGCTACGTAAGAGTAAAAGAGGAGTGTGAAGAGAAAGGCGGACCAGTTACAAGGGGTGTCAGAGAAAGGGCAAGAGAAGGATGGAAACACAGGTGTGAAGACAGTTGCGAAGGTAGAGAGAAAGGAAAAGAACACGATATACAGGGTGATGTAGAAATAACTGAAGTCAAGTAGATAAGAGATGGGTAATGACATTGCATTTAAATTCCTGGAGGTTGTAGCCGTCAGGAAAGAAAGTATACGGAAGGGTGTTCCACAGGCGGGAAGTGCGAGAAAAGAAGCTGAGGAGTAGAATTGACGGCTGCATTTGGTTATTCTAACCGTAAAAGGGTGGGACCTTGTTGCCAGTCTGGTTGCACAAGTAAAGTCTAGTGGCGAGGGTACCAGTGACTTAATTTCGTCGGAGCCGAAGTGATGAATATATTTATAGAATAGAGAGAGGGAAGCCACATCCCGACGGTGAAAAAGTGGCTGGAGTCGGAACCTATCACGATAGAGATTCTCCTTTGAATCCTCTCGAGGACACTGAGACGAATAGCAGGGGCGCCTGGCCATATATAACAGCAGTATTCTATGCCTGGACGGACGGTTGATTTGTATCTGTTTACCTTTAACTGGACAGTTCTCTCTGGATCTACAATTACAGGAGGGTATAATCCTATTTTCTGAATTGGATTCACTGAATTTCTTCAAAATTTGGTTATTGTCGAAGCAAATAATGTTTTACATATTATTGGTACAAGAATAACTAATGTTAATCATTTTCCTATTTAATATTTTACTCAGAGGGTTGTCGTTATGAAAATGTTTACTTATTAATTTAAGAAAGATTTGCCCAATGTTAACAGTTGATAGACAACAGAACGGAGGGTTGAATTCTATATTTTCCCTTTAGCTTTTTGAGATTTACACCTACTAGTGTGTACTAAATAAGTTAATTTATATATATATATATATATATACTAAAAAGTCTGCCGCCTTCTACCGAGCGCCCATAGCTCAGAGGTAGAATCGCCGACTGACGCCAATTCGGTCGGGGTTTCAATCCTGGGTAAAAAGCAATCGGATGTCTGACCGTACTGATGAGCTTTCATACAGCTATTTAGATCTGTCTGCGGATGACTATATATATATATATATATAACGCTCTTTCTCTCTCTCTCTCGCTCTCTCTCTCTCTCTCTCACCTAATCCACTTTCTTTACGTTTTAAATCTACGGGGCAGCAGTCTAATTGACATAATGAATGTATCTTTGGATTTTTTTGATATCCGTTCTTACCCGTGCTCTTTGATTACATGTTGCGTATATATATGCTTATGTATGAATATGTGTCTGTGTTTGCCGAACTGATGTAATGATGTATTTTATCATAAATTTTCTCTTTAAGGGAGCTACCTTTATTTTTATTCGTTATTTTTTTAGGTCTTTGTGAATTTCATTCGTGTTAAATCTTTTTTTACAATAAATACAGAAGCCGATGATGGTTGGCCTGAAATAGGCCCTACACTTCCGATTTACCATGAAATAATGTGTCTTCTTTAATTTTTCTTATATTTGCTCTATATGTATTTATATACATATATATTTCGAGCTCACTTAGAGAGTTATCCTACCACTGTATGTAGAGAATACTCCTTGGATTCTTCTTATCCGCATGCTGATTATATATATATATACGTTCAATGCAAAGAATTTGTCAATTTAACTGAGCAGATTCATGCCAGCTTTAAAGTTCCGTGAGGACACCGTTATGCTGTCTTCCCACATCAATGGCTGGGTCTTTTTCCGTTTTATCCCAGTTTTTTCTTATTTAAATGAAAATTGCAGTAACTGGATATTTTGCGGGTGTGGTTTTATTTGCGATTACTGTTTTTTTTCTTTTGTTATTTATTTTTATTTCTATTGTCTGAATTGCTGATTTGTTTTTATTGTTTTGTAATGTCTTTATTGCTTTTTAATGAGGGCTTGAGTAATTGTCCGTTTAATATTTTATATTTTATATTGAATCAGTCAGTTAAGTGCCATACGTAATACACGCTTGGGCGATCATGTCTCGAAAGAGACATGACTGACTGGGCAAAAGATTATCCCGCAGTAGGTTGCCATTGCTTTCTGCGGTAGACTGGTTGCCGACCAAGGCTATAGAACCCAATCTGTCCTGTTATTTAACCCATAACTGGAAGGAATAGGCGGATTAATACCTTTCCCAAGGGTATTTGCGCGTAATTGAATGCAATGAATTCAGCTGGAATTCGAACTCGGCTCTCCGATTTCTCATTCCGAGCCGATATCCAATGCACCACAACGCACATCCTATATTGAATAGGTGTCCGAAATTTCAACGTCAGCATGAATCTACTCATTTAAAGTAAAAAAATTATTTGCATTAAATCTATTAACGCTCTATATGCAGCCCGATATCGAGCACTTTATGATAAAATATCCTATTAAGATAGTCATGCTTGCGTAGTTCATAGGTAGTTTAATCCTAAGTCTTCTGTCTTATTAGATCAAATCTATCACAGCGTTTCCTACTACCGACTTTGCGCGTTTTTATAAATCAATTCTATGCTGTTTCAAAAGAGAAATCTCTTTCTTAGTGCAATCAACTATTAGCATTCAGTAATGAGTTAGTGAATTTGAAATACAAACAATGAACCAAATATTCGCGATATATCTCTAGCTGCCTTGATTTTCTCTATTTGGTTTTAGACAAGACGGGGGGACAATTTATTTGCAATTTCGTTAATGGATCCACGTTCGAAAAGTGGGAAAAGAATCTAATTAAACTTACCCTATTAATGCTCTCGAGATTATTCGGAATGAGGAGTCGTCGAGACGATTTCAAATTCGGTTCGATTTCGTTACATTCACTTATGCGCAAATACTCTTGAGAAAAGTATGAATCCATGCCTCAGCTATGGGTTAAATAGTTTGAATTATATCTAGAAAAATCATTGCCTTCATCTAAAAGATTATAAACGCAATATTTGCTCGTTAAAAAGTGAAGACCTGTTCTTAAAATCCAAAATATATTCTGATTTTAAATAAAAGAGAAAGGGATTGCTAATCCGTCAATGAAACAAATCGTTTGCCAGTCATTGAAGAAACGTATATTGTCTTCACCTGCCTTCACTATTTTTGTTGAATTTCACACAGGAACCGATGATGCGACGTCTAAGTTAAAAATCAGTAGGAGAAAAGCTTCTACTAAAATAGCAACATAATCTGAAAAATAACAATACTATTTTAAATTAAAACTAATCGTAAAAAATAATAAAAATTCTTCAACTAAAAAGAAACGTATAATAAATTGTACTAAAATTGTCAAACTTGAACTTTTGTGCCTGCAATAAGACGGAGTGTCAGAAGAACGGTTTTCCTTTAACACCTTCGATCTTCGGCAATGTTTGTTGTTTTAAAAAGCGATCATTAGAACTGTAATAAAACTTAAACATATAAAAGTTCATTATACATTTTCTTTTTAATTTACAACAAAAATAATAAATTCTATTTATTTATTAGATTGCCTATTTACAAGAATAATTTTATATTTAAAACATTCTAACAATTTGTGGTAAAAGGTATTTTTTTATAACTGTTTACTTTATAACAGCCCCGAATGAGAATTCAGAATGCCTAGTTTTATTCCCTAACGCACAAATACCCTTGAGAATAGTATGAATACACCTATTGTCCCTCTAGCTATGGGTTGAATAGCAGGACAGAATAGGTTCTATAGCTTTGAGTGGCAACCAGTCAAATGCAGAAAGAAATGATAAACTACTGTGGGAAAACCTTCTGCCTAGTTAGTCATGGATTGAAAAAGACAAGATCGCCTAAGCGTTTATTACGTATGGCAAATAACTGACTGTAATTTGTATCATGTTGCATAAATGAGTACTTTAGTTTATTTTTGGATAACTATTTACTTTGGTTTAACCAATTGAAATATTTTGATATCAATTATTTTTATCAAATAATATAAGCAACATCATATTTATTGCCATAGACTTCTTTCTGGGATCGAAACTGGAGCGATTTGGTGTCAGTCATAGACGCGTGGAATCAGATGGGAGATTTTAGCGTATAAGCGCTGTATACGCACGCTAGTCAACGAAAGAACTCAATTCATTGCTGAAGAGTAATGCGTAAATTGCAGAAGTAGGGACTGTTTTTAAAATTTTCCTTTTTAAAGAGCTCGGTTGTAATGAGAGCATAATATTTCCGTCATTCACATACAAGCTTGTTTCACTGTATCACAGCTCATCAGTGTAGCTAGACATCCACTTGCTTCTGACCGGAATCGAAAGTCTATATATATATATATATAACTGGAAGGAAGAGACGGATTAATACCTTTCCCAAGGGTATTTGCGCGTAAGTGAATGCAAGGAATTAAACTGGAATTCGAACTCGGCCCCCCCGATTTCTCGTTCCGAGCCGATATCCACTGCACCACAGCGCACATCAGCGGAATCTTAGTAGTGGTTTCTTCTATGGTAGTGTCAGGGATGTGGCTTGACCATTAGGTTAGTAGTGGTAGGTAGGAGGGAAAAGGTAACTGCTTAGTCAAATCTTTTTTTTTTTAATTCTATTATGACTAAATGGAAGAACAAGATAATTATTGCAATTTAAATTTATTTCTGTGATGACACATACTGGTCTCTCTACGTTTATTCAGAAGTACATTCTGATATTGAAATTTAATTTAAGTTATTAGGGATCTTTGCCTTGCCTCTCAGCCGCCACTTTATATGTGGATTTACGTTTTTTCTTTTAATTCTTAGTATTTTAGGGAAAATGAATGTTTAGTATCTTAAATTAGGGTTAGTGAATAAGTGCCTGTAAATATAAAGCCGTCGCTTATAAATTCCTATTGAAATTCCGATATAAACATTATATTTCTCCTTATTTCCATC
Organism: Ascarosepion bandense; assembly: GCA_037127315.1. Taxonomy (NCBI): domain Eukaryota; kingdom Metazoa; phylum Mollusca; class Cephalopoda; order Sepiida; family Sepiidae; genus Ascarosepion; species Ascarosepion bandense. The sequence goes on along the minus strand of JBBBDQ010000327.1, from coordinate 6,780,434 downwards.
AGGGTAGAGAGTGGTCAGATAGGTCACATTTGCAGAGCAACATTTACCCACAACCGGATCTACAATAACAGAATGGTATAATCCCATTTTCTGTATTAGATTCACTACACTTTAAAATTTGGTTATAGTGGGAGCTAATAATATTATACATATTAGTACAAGAATAACTAATCTTGATTGTTTTCCTATTAAATATTTTACTCAGGGGGTTATTATTATGAAAATGTTTACTTATTAAGGTAAGAAAGATCTTACCAATCTTAATAGTTGACAGTCTACAATGGGGGATTAAACCATATAATTTTTCTTTTGCTATGTTTGCCTTTAGCCCTTTGCAATTTAGAATTATTAGTGGGTGTTAAATAAGTTAATTTATATTTATATCCGCTACTCTGGAGGGCCTTATTATATAGTTTTTTGTTGTTCCCAAATATTCTAAGGTTGGAGGATAATCAGCTAATTCTCATATTAAACGTATTCGGTATTTGCTTCATAATGGCGTTAGAGTGGTCGGAATTTCATTATATATATATACTAGCAGTATAGCTCGGCGTTGCTCGGGTATAATAAAAGCTTTAAAACTAATCCATGGTCCTGGAGCTCAGACTCTTTGGACATTGGCACGAAAGACTAAAAAGCAATAGTTGTTTCCAGTTAAGGCGAAACTGTAGACGGAAAGAAAAATGAATAGATGTAAGTCTAATTTTGATTTCCTGGTCATAAGTTTTTTTGTCGTAAACTGAATTTTGAAGGCTAAATAAGTCCTCTGAGTAAATGGTATCAAGGCTGAGATTAAGAAGTACAATTATACCTACTTAGAGCCAAACCCGAAGCAAAAACTAAAATAAAAGTGCTGAAAAAAATATAGAGACAGAGAGGCAGATAAACAGACACACACACAAACATCTTGCCTTATATATATATATATATATATATATATGTATTATCGATTCTCTGTACTATTGTAAGAACTGCAACCTTGAAACTTCTGAATATCGTTTCTTATGTCTTTGTCTATGAGTGTATCAAACTTGATTAAAATCGGATCACTCCTTCTATAAACCGATTTTTTCGATTATCGATTTTCGATATTTATTGAGGGTGCCTCGACACAAAAACTAGCTAAGAACACTCGCAGACGCTTAAAGTATAACTGTAAATTTTCAAGAAAATCAGTTCAGCCGTTTCGGAGTCTATAGGTAACGGACACACACAGACACAGACACAACACTCACATACACATACAAACACACAGACAAAGTTTCATTTATAAATAAGTTTATATATATATATATATTAAAATAATTTTCAATAGGATTGTCTCATCAGCTGACTCCAGTGTGGCATGTCTAATATATAAGATTGTTTATTGGTTGTTTTTACTTAGCGGTATATAAACCTCTATTTAATTACGTAATCTAAATATTAATTACTCAATTTTATTTTATTTTGATAGATAATAATGGTTTATTGATACAAGTTTTACAGTACGATCACCAAAGGTAAGCAACGTCTATTCTGGTCAGTACCTAGATGGATGGGCGTTTAGGGACATCAGAAGCTGTAAGTTTGGATTTGCGTGTGATATAATGCATCGGAATCGTAAATGGGAGTTTCAATTCCAGTTGAGTTCGTTATATTCACTTTCGAGCAAGTACCCTTTGTAATGGTATAAATCCACCTCTTCTCCTCTCAACTATGGGTTAATTAGTATTAGTTGTAGATCACTATTTTTATCCCCCAAAATTTTTGCTTTAAATAACTCCTAAAATTTTGATAAGTCGTAAGGCATAAAATTAGTAATGTCGAAATCAGACTTCTTTCTGTAAAAAAAAAAATAAATATATATATATAAGGTCTGTAAACATTGAATAGACAAATATTGGTCTGAATCCACACCTTCATACACTAGCTGTGGATTCAGACCAATATGTACGTATTTCATTCTTAGAGTCATAATATATATATATATATATATATATATATATAAAAATATAAATATAAAAATATAAAAATGATTTGTTTGAATATTATTTTTGATTGATACTCATATTTAAGTAGATATTCTGTTTTTAATTATTGTTATTGTATATTTATATCTACCGGCCTGATTATTTACGATAATTTTTTATTACGAAAATTTGTGTCATTCGGCATGATTCGAACCTGCGATCCTTATCCACATAGGGGAAGCTACCATGTGATCTGGCACGTCTTAAAACTTTCGACCACGAATGACCTTCAGTCTAAACGAGGTTTTAATCAAGCCTATATAACACAATTTTCGATTAATCGGTTATATAGGCTTGCTTAAAACCTCGTTTAGACTGAAGATCATTCGTGGTCGAGAGGTCTGAGACGTGCCGGATCACATTGTAGCTTCCTCTATGTGGATAGGGGTCGCAGGTTCGAATCCTGCCGAATGACACAAATTTTCGTAATAACAATTTATCGTAAATAATCAAGCCAGTAGATATAAATATATAATACTATTTAATTAAAAACGGAATATCTACTTAAATATGAGTATCGATCAAAAATCATTTCAAATTGTCGGTTGTTTATAACCGAATTTCGTTATATGTATTTTGTGAATATAGTTTAACTGATTTTATTATTTCTTTTTATCCCAAATAGTTATAACAGATCTACTAAGAACGGTGAAATGTTGTCAGATCCTAGAAATTATTTTGAAGATGATCTTGTAATTAAAGAACTTTCTAAATATTTTCGTCTCAGTAAATTATTTTCTTTTTCAATTAGACAAGTAATTTCTAAATGAAAATTTTACTTCTATTCAATCTTTTTTAATGTATTTTCTATTTAGCTATTCGCCCATCTGTCTTGAAAATCAGCGTTTTAAATACTGTCTTTTAGCTGAGCTTGAACACAGGCCCCGAGTACCGGTTATAATGACTCAATTAAGATATGTCGTAAATTACAGAACTTCCAAAATAGTTATTGTGATTATAACAAAATTTTCATTTTTGGTTGTCGTAAAATGTTGGACGAAGATATATTTACTTGCTTGTAAAAGCTGAGTACCATTAGATCTTTTTGGTCAGAACAAACCTTTGTTTATAGGGTAACAGAATTTCACCAAGAAATCGTCAGGTCATGTTAATAGAAGAATAATATTGATTTATTTTGAAATATCAGTTGCGTATAAGTAAGTGTACTCCATGACGTTTTGTTTTGCCATTTGCGTCATCAGGTTCGTAAGAAGAATGAAATGAGCGGCATAGAGAAAACATGCACAAATAGTGAGTAGCCAACTTTTCGAAAACAAAAAAGATATGCCCTTTACTATTTCTATGACTTCCCGTTTGAATCTTTCTTTTTTAACTTGTATTACACTGCTTGTTATGCAATGTACGGCATCATGTCTTAACAGAAAAATTAAACAAATAAAAAGTGACCATTTATCTGGGCTTTTTATTTCAATATATGAACCTTTTCACTGAATCAACCAAGTCTTTTACGCTTCTCTTCACAATTACGTGCTGATGCAGTCTACATATAATATTCATCTTCACAAAACTAAAAGGAATGAAATCGTCAAAGAAATACCAAAGATAGAAACTAATCAAGAATCATGAAAATAATCAGATACAAATTTTCTTCAATTTATTATAACACAAATATCCAGCATATTTTCTGAACAATATAATACAAGCTACAAATATTAACCTACAAAGAACAACCTACAAAACAATACTTATAAGGCCTTTGTACGTTTCCATCAAACGGATATTTTCTGAATTTTAATTTCCTGGTGGACTATTGTAAAATATATTATTATCAATAGTCATCTTGTTTTGTTTTTGTTCTTTTTATTCTTTCCATATCTCCAGAAGTAAATAACTCTCTGTTCTTTTCTCAATGATCGTTGGGCAGACGTTTTAAATTAAAATGGCCGAATAAAACGTTTATTGGATTTTTTTTGTTTTACTCAATTAATTTCTTTTTTCTGGATAAAGAATAGCAAGATATTTTTAATCTGTAAAATTTGCTTGCCCAAAACTAACTAGCTGGATGAACAATAAAAAAGTTTAACGATCAATGTTGTTTTGCTTTCCAAATCGCTTTAATCAAAACGAATGACATTAACGATAACCCTTTAGAATACTAGTTCTATAAGAGGAGACGATTAAAAGAGCAGTGTAGCGTGACTTTTCCTCAGAACGAAAAACAGACTTGGCGAAACGAGTTTATATTCCAGTGAAGAGAATTTCCTTATTTTTGGTGCATTAGCATGAAACAATGGTCGACAACCGGTTCTGCTGATTGCTTCGAATTTACTGAGTTCGGTTTGTACTGAAAATAATATTATTTTATACTGGATTTCTATGTGATGTTTGTTCTTCAATATGGCAGTGAATGATGGACAATATCATCAAAAATGAAAGAGAAATTTGAAGCAATAGAAATGTGGTTCTACAGAAGGATACTGTTGATATCATGGATCGAGCATGCGAGCAATGATGGGGTTTTGGAAAGGATGGAAAGGAAAATGAGAGAAAACAATAAAAAGAAGATTTAAGAAGACAGTGACATTGAATTTAATTTTTAAAAAAAACTTAGCAAAATTAGAAAAATTAGAAAATTAGATAAATTAATGAATAATAATAAATAAATTAGCACATAAATAATAATAAATTAGCAAAAATAATATTCAATTAATTATATTAATATATCATGCTAAAAATTTCAGTAATAAAAGAACATAACTATATCGCATTCTCTAAATTGCCAAATAAATAACACAATGTTCTCTGTTTTACTATTTCAGTAATATCTTCCATGATTGAAGTTTGGATAAGAGAGTATCTTGATGATAGAGAAAACTGCTGAAGTACAAAATATATGAAAAACAAAAACATTATTAATGAGCGAGAACAATAATAATAAGAATTAAGAAGTTAAAATATGACAAGAGACTTTGAATTTAAATTTTTAGCAAAATTAGAAAAATTAGCAAAATTAAAGTTCAATTAATCTTATTTAAAGGAAATGTTAGGTGCGTATAGCATGAAATTCTGATAAAATTTTGTAAACAAAATTTCATTCTCGGTTTTAAAAATCGTACAAAAATAAAATATACATCTGTGACACGTTATGTTTTTAAAAAGTAGCAAACAACCAGAAGCGACATGCAATATGTGAATTTTATTATTCAAAAAAGAAAATGCATCTGACTGAAGTGCTTTTAAAATGCATTCAGCTTTGTTATTGTCCCAAACTGTTGGGTTAAATTATTAAGTAAAAATCACGATGAAAGAATACAGGTTAGGCTTACGACAAATCGAAGACATAATCATGTCTCTATATGTTCTTCTGAATGTGCCTTATTTATTCTTCTGCAGTAGACACAGACGATGCAGTCTAAGGCATATCAACAGAGCATTTAAAAATTATAAGTCATAGATTTACAACCTCACTTCCTTCTAATTTTGAAGGAAGTGTTTGAAAATTACACTTTGCTTGTTCACTACACAGTAATATGGATATTTATTCATGTCAAGAGGGTCATTTACATAAGAGCATGGTCTCAAGTGGAATGACTACGTCGAATCCATTGCTAAATCCGCTGCTATGAAAGTCGGCTCTCTGTGCAGGGCCCGGAAATTCTTTCCGTCTGAATCTATCCTGCACTTATATAAATCTGCCACCCGTCCGTGTTTTGAATACTGCTACCACATCTGGTCGGGTGCCCCTGCTATTCTCCTCGGGGTTCTTGACAAAATACAGCGAAGAATCTGTAATGTGATTGATACCGACTTGGCTGACCGCCTGCAGTCATTCTCTCACCGGTGTGACGTGGCTTCCCTGTGCCTCTTCTATAAATATTTTCATCGCTTCTGCTCTGATGAACTTAAATCACTGGTGCCTCCTAGGTGCGAATTTGCACCAGATACTAGATTGGCAACTAGGTCCCAACCTTTTACAGTGAAACCGATGAAATGTAACCGCAATTTCTACTCCAACAGCTTCTTTTCTCGCACTTCCCGCCTGTGGAATTTCCTTGCTTGCTTCCCCGACGGCTATAACCTCTAGGAGTTTAAATGTAGGGTCAATAGACACCTCCTAACACACTAACTCACACCCATTCTCTCCAACTCTCTCCCTATGTACAACCTAACTCGTCTATCACCCTCCTTCTGACATTTCCAATACCCATCGCTCTATGTAACCCCCTCCGATATAGTGGCAGTGGAATGCCTTGCTTGGGGTGACATGATTAAAAAAAAATTGAGAAAAACAAATATGAAGACGGAGGAATTCTCGAGCATATGGGCTTGCACACACGCAAATAATCATTCACAAATAAGCGCGCTCAACTTTTTCATCTTCTTTCCCATCTATTAGGCCATAAAGTCCCGAATGGCTTAGGAAGCGGAAAGAAAACAAAAAGCTTTATGGAACAACACCAACATTTCTTCTTCAAAATAAAATCCATCATTCTCGACGATCTACTAGCAATCAATCAGCATCCATATCTGTCCCAGATCTGACCGCCTGCAGTCACTCTCTCATCGGCGTGACATGGCTTCCCTGTGCCTCTTCTATAAATACTTTCATCGCTTCTGCTCTAATGAACTTAAATCACTGGTGCCCCTACGTGTGAGTTTGCACGAGATACTAGATTGGCATCTAGGTCCCACCCTTTTACAGTGAAACCGATGAAATGTAACCGCAATTTCTACTCCAACAGCTTCTTTTCTCGCACTTCCCGCCTGTGGAATTCCCTTCCGCAAGCTTGCTTCCCCGACGGCTATAACCTCTAGGAGTTTAAATGTAAGGTCAATAGACACCTCCTAACACACTAACCTTCCCATTCTCTCCAACTCTTCCCCTATGTACATCCTAACTCGTCTATTGTCCTGTGTAACCCCCTGCGCTATAGTGGCAGTGGAATGCCTTGCTTGGGGTGAGATGATTAAAAAAAAATTATACCAGTCCGCTGACCGAATAAAAAAAACCATAAAGCTTCTTTCACTTCATTAAAATTGTTGAATCGTTGAGAAAGTGTTGTTAACCGAGGAAGTATGTCATCATCCCGAGAACACTAACCATGGGTATATAGTACCCAGCGAAAATTATACCATTTTAATTACAATTTAAATTTTCAGTACCTGATTTTCTTACCTAAATAGTATGTTTTTCAGTTTCTGTAATTGTTAACTCAAAGTACAAATTTTGAAGTGCCTGCATGTTAAATATTTCAAATAAAGATTTATGTTTAATATTTTTTGGATATTTTCAAAATCGGTTATGATATATCCATGGTTAGTAGTGGTGTAAATTTAAATGACGGTTAGTGTTCTAGGGTTAAGCAGAATAGACCATAGTCACATGGAGCAGTATCGGAAGTGAATGGTGAATGTAGAAATATCTCAACACTGTCCATCTGCTTGAAATTCTTCGAAAACCTGGTAGTGTGTGACATCATATTTCTCGCTAAAACAATGTCCGACATTCATTGACCAAAGCAAGATACTCTTCCTTTAGTTTGACGTAAACGCAATTTAACTTCTGGCAAAACGGTTTAGCGTTGATGGCGCGGCCATGTGGAACAAGCTCGAAATGAAGTACTCATCGGAAATTCCACCGGACAAAGACTGAGATTTATTGTTTTTCCGCTTTCGAAGTGAGTCAAGATTTTCTGACCAACTAAGCAAGACAAGACCGCCACTGGTGTGCAGGTGGGATACAGTGAGAGAAAAAAAAACAAGGTACAGGGGATGTCGAAAAAAGGACAAGCGAATGGTGAGAATCAAGGAGATAGTTGATTTTCTAAGCGCCGCTTAGATGTGGCACAAGGCCGAAAGTATGGAGTACCCAGTGAGGCTCGAATTCCTTACTCAGTTGTAATAGGTGCCCAAGAATCAAAGAGATAGAAGATGGCAACTGACGTTGCATTTAAACTTTTGGAGATTGTAGCTATCATGGAAGCAAGCAAACGAAAGAAAGTTCGACAGACAGGAAGTGCAAGAAATAGAAGGGGAGCTCACATTTTACTGTTTTGGCAGTAAAAGATTAGGACCTTGATGCATATCTAGTACCAGACATAAATACATGTGGTCAGGGCACCGGAGAAAGAAACTTAGCCATCGTAATACTTGTAAAAAAGACAGACGGAAGCCACATCAGTCGGTGAGAAAATGACGGAAGATGTGCTGCAAAATCAGGATCAATTACATTGCTGATCCTTGTTTCGATTTTGTCGAGAACTGCAAGATGTATAGAAAGAACACTCGACTAGATATGAAAACATTATTCAATGCACGGACAAATGGTAGAGTTTTATAATTGCGCAAAATGTATTCTGGCGTGATAAACTTCCTGGCCCGACTCAGTGACTCAACCTACCTAGCAGTATGCGGCTATAGATTCGATGTAGCCGTTTCATATGAGGTCGGTTGAGAGAATGAGGCCAAGGCGGCGCAGTGTGTTGCGTTTTCCATTCTGGCGGTAGGTAGGAAAATTTTTCTATGGTGGTTAAAAAAAACAGCTTTGCTTTGGAGGCATTAAAATTTTCCAACCATTTTCTACCCAACGCTTTTCTTCACTCCTTTCACACCTGACTTTGATGAAATTATGGTATCTGTTCTTCACATATGTAATTAATATTTGCCATTTACTAAAAAAAAAAAAATAGCACTCACTGACCGAAAAACCAATGCTAATCAACTTAAGCTTTTCTCCATGCTAGAATCAAAGTGGATCTATTTTTTTAATCGATAATGGTAAGAGTAATATTAGCCATTTCCTCGTAAGAAAATATTCGGCATTCATTGAGCAAGCTGTCAGTACTACTTTTGATTAAAATTCATAAAATATTTCTGTTAAAAGAATTTTTAGTGAAGTAGCTCTCTCAAGTCAAGTAACTGTTTTCTTTCGAGTAATGACCAGGTCTTCAGTTCTGATTTTTTACTTTGTGCTAATAATAACTTATGACATTATTTTCATTTCTCAATGTGTACATACACAAATATAAAAGCCCAATGTTTATCTATTAAAACTGTATATAAATTCTTCTTCTTCTTCTTCTTCTTCTTCTTCTTCTTCTTCTTCTTCTTCTTCTTCTTCTTTATGTGCCGTGTCCTTTCAGAGCATAGGTGATCATGGCTTTCTATTTGAACTGATCCCTTGTCGCTCTTAATATTTTTCCTCTTGGTATCTCTCCCAAACCCCATCCAGTAGGTCTCGTGCTGCTTTCCCCTGTCTCTCTATCCATCCTGTGGGTATTAAAATTTTCAAAGCATCATTCCTTCTTACGTGCCACAGAAACCTTAACTGACTTTTTCTGATACCAAGTATAAGTTTCTTTTTCGTTTGCACCCTCTCCTAAACTTCGTCGTTACCCATATGTTCGCTTCATGATATCCTCAGCATCCCTCTCTAAAACTATATTTCTGTTGCTTTGAGTCTCTCCTTCAGCTTTGAGGAGATCATCCAACATTCACTTCGTATAGTCGGACAGAAAATACATAACAGTCCAGTACTATTTTCTATGTCTCCAACGAAATCTTCCTGTCTCTGTTTGCTTTTGAAATGGGTTGTTGGTCATGCCAATCTGCGTTTGGATCGAGTGTCGCACTTTCCCTCCTCTGTCAGAATGCTTCCCAGGTATTTTATTTTGTTATGGTCTGGTTAGGGGCCAGACATAATAACACAAAAACGGAATAGAGTTAAACAAGTATATTAACAAGGAAGAGTAGTACAAACAGATACAACATGAAAAGATCACCAGCGTGACTATTCATCCGGCTGTCAGAGCTGTCTGCTTTAATAGACCTCTCTCTGAACAAAACAGAAACTACTGCTTAGTTACAGTTTCGAAGAGTTCATTTGTGCATGGGGAAATTACCATAACATATTTTTGCAAAATAGAGTATGAGTTCGATATTATTGATTCATGTTTTACAGTTTATTAACCGTTTACAAGTTATTTAAAGCCAGAAATTATTTATAGTTTGTAATAACATTTTGTAGATAATAATTTACTGAAGCAAGTCATAATAATTAACGCACAGTTCGGGGAAAAGAGGTGGATTGACACCGTTACCAAGGGTATTTGGGCCTAACTGAATATTAGGAAGCCAACTGGAATTAGAACTCGGTTTTTCGATTTGAAACTCCGAGCCGTTATCTATACACCTGACGTACATCCAAGTTTACAACACCTGATATTATCAAACGGTTACTCATATAGGTACTGATCAGAATCGACATGGCTTAATTTCGGTGATCTTGCGAGAACCGCTGTTTCAACGTCATATGTTCGTCAGCTGAAATAACTAAGCAATTGTTGATAAGCGTAAAATAAACCAGCCATACCAAAAGCTGACAATGAGAACCGTTATTATCAAGACATTTGCCTTGGGTTACAATTCAGCCAACACAAAAGAAAATTTATATAATTAATTTCTTTTGTCTCTTGCTACAGGAACAATTGAAATATTTCTTGATCAGTGATTTCCGCGGTAGATGTGCTAAGTCTAACAGTTGATATTTTGATTAGTGCAATTGTTCTCTTTCTCATTTTCAAACATTTTGCATTAAGAATTTGTGAATAGATACACATACAAAAAAGCATAAATGAAAAAACTGTCTTTGTTTTCAAACAAAAAGTTTTCTTCAATGACAGAAACAAGTCTATTTCATTCATTGTTTATTATTTCTTCAAATCCCTTCAGAACTTAGGTAGGCAAACGCAGTAAAATGCTCCAAGAACTTAAATATCAAGCAGGTTTTTACAGGGTGAGTCAGAATTTAGATACATAAAGAACACCAACTGCTCTAATATCATACACTATATATAGAAATCATCGTGTCTAAGTTTCTATATATATTTCTCTCTTTTTTGCGCAACATTCCACGATTAAAACTGGGAAAAAATAGCGATATACTAACAAGTATAGTAACTATGATACGGTCCTAAGATATAGTTTTTGCTTCAATTAACTCGTTGACTACGTTTCAAAATTCTCTGGTTACTGTTTGTTAGGAATGTGTGAATGTTTAGTTGAATGCACGTACGAATAGCATGGGGGACGTTATTGTTCAAGCAACGCTCAGACGCGGGTGTGTTAATGCGTGATATGTGTGCCAATATGTAGTCAGTGTGTTAATAAATTATTCCATCTTTATATACTTTCCTTTTCATAGCAAGGAATGCAGTTATACTCTATATATACATATCGACATTCTTGACGACACGAGTATCCTAGTTTATCAATAAAAAAGGATGTAGTTTCATGCGTTTGCAAACGTATTATTTTGACGTGAACGTATGATGCCTCGGTCGCAGTTTGAACTCTCTTCTACGATTCTTTGTGTTGTTCAATATAAAATATTAATAAATTTTATTTTTAAATTTGAAGTCGCAGAATGTAACGTTTGTTACACGATCAGTTATCGAATTTTTTTTTTTTTGTGAAGTCACGCTATAAGACAAACATCAAGAAAATTGTTTGCAGAAACACTTTTAAAATATTTTCTTTGGTTTTGCATTTCTGTAATATAGAATAAACGGGACTTGTCAGTTATTCTTTTATTCTCACCTCAATAAAACCACTAAGACACTAGAGGTTACCGAGTGTGAAAGAATATGAGAAAAATAAAAACATTATTAGGGAGAGAGAAAGAGAGAGAGAAAGAGAGAGAGAGAGAGAGAGAGATTACTAAAATAACAGGAATTAAGAAGACAAAAGATAACGATTAATATTTTAATATTGCATTAGAATTATTTTAACAAAGCGTATACGAATATAGTTTTTCCATGAAATAAAAGGACAAAAACAAAAAGAAATTAAAGAGACAGCTGATGTCCCTTAAAATTGCATTAACATTTTTGAAAAACAAAGTTAACTGGATTGGAATAGGTTAGAAGACATTGCCAATATTGAGAAGTGCGAGAGAAGAAACTCTTAGGCTAGAACTTACGTCTACATCTAGCATTTTCCATTGTAAAATGATGATATCGATCTGCCAATGTAGTTCTGTGATTAAATTAGCAAAGACAACGTACTACAGAGGAAAATTCATGAGAACAATTACTCTGGAAATATCATTAGACAGAAGCACAAGAAAAAAGTTATGGTGTTTGGAAATGGGCTGAAGACATTATAACTGATCAGGACTAATAAACTAACAGAAGCTTCTTTTTACTTTAACAAGAATCTCTAAATACATCGCAGAAGCACCAGACCATATGTAATATCTGTTGTATCACCGACGTGGATACGATACACAGAGAAGATGTGCTGCGGTATTATTCAGCACAATATCCGGTGCTAAACAGATATACACAGAATAATTCAATAATTACAATAACAGACAAGACAGAACATGCAACACAGAGAGGAAGTGTTTAGCTCGCAATAGTCGCCAAAGTAATCAGTCCGAATATTACCCGAATGAGACTCGAATATTACACCTCCAATGCTACTATTCTTTACTTAAACAGACTATTTCAGACCATGATTCATTCCATCACTGAGTGCTAAAGGGATGTCAGCCACTCTACAACAACAGCAATGTTCAATGTATGAACAGATAATGAACTTGTGTGTGAGATGGATTCTGGGAGAAAAAGGTTGTCTAGCATGGTACAGTGAATCAAATCTTTCTAATATCAGACCTAGCAATTAATTTAAGATAATCTTTCTATTTCATGTCAGCAAAAACATTAACCCAGGAAGACACAATACGTTACATTTACTGGAGATTAGCATTAGCTATGCTATTGGAATGTAAAACCGGTTCTCTAAGACGATTAGAATAGATTTTAAAGATTTTATATAAAACTGTATGATTTAATAAACCCGTGTTCTGGCCCTGGGTATGACAATAAAATGCATCCAACAGCAAGGCCTCTAGTTGGGAGGTTGGGAGAAGCATGGGACAACCTCTTAATTGCTGTTGTTCCAAGGTCCATCCTGATCCGGGGTGGTAGCACTTGTTAGGGTCCCAGCTATGGTGGGGGGCAAATAGTTTGACTTTCAAACTGACGGCAATATTCTATGAAAGTATAAAAACAGACTTTTATAAAAAAAAATATACGTTTTTAAATTAAAAACATTACCAACAATACATTTTTGAAGGAAAAAGATTGTAACCATAAAACATTTTTAAAGAAAAAATAAAATAAAATAATAAAAAGATTTTTCAACAAAATCTGACATAATCAACCTTCTCACTATAACTGAATCTTAAAACCCTACCTTTTCGGCATTAAATAACCCACAGATGTTGATATGCCGTTAAACAAAACTCAAACTCAAAACCCAACACTTGCTCAATATCATTCTGCATTTGTTACTGTCTAGATTTTCTGATATCCTCCAGGAAAAGGGTGATGATTTTCTCCACTGAAGGAGTAAATAAAAGTCAGTAATTACAAACCGCACTAATGCCTAATATACACAAATGATAAGAGGATCGTAACATTCCCGCTAAAAAAACATGGATTGCGAAAAGAATCATGCAAGTAATGGCAACTTTCTAAGCACAGCTTAGATGTAAGACAAGGCCAAAAGTATGGGAAACCTAATAAAAATCGAACTCGCTACTCAGTTTTAATAATTCTAGCAAGACAAACTTGCTAAAAATTAAACCACAAGGTAACCCATATCAGAAAGGGGATTAGTACCGATTAACACCGTATGTTTTATTTTCTTTGGCCATCGTGGTTTCATTGGTCCTAAGGTAATACCAGTGCAAGTCAGACCTCTTTAAGGGTAAATTTAAAACTCTTTCAGAAACCAAACATATAATTTTAATTCACAATGTTTACTTAAGTGTTTAAAAGACAAATGTTGAAAAGCTACAGCAATAGACTATAATAAATCTAGCAAAGAAACAATTGTAGTCAATGTGCTGTGCTTAAAGCGCCAATCTTATATGATGGATCAAAAGAGTTTTACTATTTTCCATCCAATAAAAAGCGCTTTAACCACTAAGGGATGCTAAATGAAGTTCTTGTAAAGGCGTGCGGGGACATCAAGACTTGCATGTTATAGGGCTATGTAAAATACATAAAGGCTGATATTAGACTTACATAGGTTTAAATTATAATGATCAGGGAAGCATTCTATCGGGAGTATCGTCTGTAAAGTAGCCGATCTTGGGAAAAATATACTTAGATGAAGCTTAAATCCTACCATTGTAATGGAACAGGAAAAAACATAAATCGATTTGTAGACAGGATGGCAACTTCAAATTTAAAGGTTCTAAACAATTGGAACTAAGGTATGTATTCATCAGAAAAAAAGTAGGCTTGTGATGTTTAAGATGTGAGAAAGATTTTGTAAAGGGGATGCTAAGTCATCATCCAAAAGATAAGTGGAAGGTAAGTCATCATTCACAAGGTAAGCGAAAGGTAAGTCATCATTCACAATATAAGGGGATGGTAAGTCATAATTCACAAGGTAAGAGGATGGTAAGTCATCAGCCACAAGGTAAGGGGATGGTAAGTCATCAGCCACAAGGTAAGGGAAAGGTAAGTCATCATCCACAAGGTAAGGAGATGGTAGGTCATCATACACAAGTTAAGGGGATGGTAAGTTATCATTCACAAGTTAAGGGGATGTTAAATCTTCATCCACAAGGTAAGGGGATGTTAAGTCATCATTCACAAGGTAAAGGGGATGGTAAGTCATTATCCACAAGATAAGAGAAAGGTAACTTATCATTCCACAAGTTAAGGGGATGGTAGGTCATCATTCACAAGGTAAAGGGGATGGTAATTCATCATCTACAAGTTAAGGGGAAAATAATTAAACATCCACGAGATAAAAGCATGGCAGGTAATCATCCACAAGGTAAGCGGAAGTTAAATGATCATTCACGAGGAAAAGGGGATGGTAAGACATAATGCACAAGGTAAGCGAAAGATAAGTCATCATTATCAAGGTAAGGGAAAAGTAAGTCATCATCCACAACGTAAGCGGATGGTAAGTCATCATCCACAAGATAAGAGAAAGGTAATTTATTATCCACAAGGTAAGGGGATGGTAAGTCATCATTCACAAGTTAATGGGGATGGTAAGTCATTATCGACAAGTTAAGGGGAAAATAATTCACCATCCACAACATAAAATAATGGTAGGTAATAATCCACAAGGTAAGCGGAAGTTAAATAATTTATTCACAAAGAAAAGGGGATGGTAATACATAATGCACAAGATAAACAAAAGTCAAGCCATCATCCTCAAGGTAAGGGAAAGGTAAGTCATCATCCACAAGCTAAGGGGATGGTAAGTGATCATCCCCAAGTTAAGGGGATGGTAAGTCATCATTCACAAGTTAAGGGGATGGTAAGTCTTCATCCATAAGGTAAGGAGATGTAAAGTCATCATTCACAAGATAAAGGGGATGGTAAGTCATCATCCAAAAGGTAAGAGAAAGGTAACTTATCATTCCACTAGGTAAGCGGATGTTAAGCCATCATTCACAAGGTAAAGGCGATAGTAAGTCATTATACACATGGTAAGAGAAAGGTAAGTTATCATCCATAGGTAAGGGGTATGGCAAGTCGTCATCCACAAGGTAACTGGATGGTAAGTCATCATCCATTAGGTAAGGGAAAGGTAAGTCAGCATCCACGATGTAAGCGGATGGTAAATCATCATTCACAGGCTAAGGATATGGTAAGTCATCATTCACAAGGTAAAGGGATAGTAAATCATTGTTCACAAGGTAAAGGGGATGGTAATTCATCATCCACAAGGTAAGAGGATGGTAAGTCATCATCCACATGGTAAGGGGATAGTAAATTATTGTTCACAATGTAAAGGGTATGGTAAGTCATCATCCATGAGTTAAGGGGATGATAAATCTTCATTCACAAGGTAAAAAAGATGATTAGTGGTCATCACAAGTTAAGGGAAATGTAAGTCCTCATCTACAAGGTAAAGGCATAGTATGTCATTATCCAAAAGGTAAGGGGTTAGTATGTCATCATCCAGCAGGTAAGGGGATGGTAAGTCATCATCCACAAGGTAAGGGGATGGAAAGTCATCTTCCACAAGGTAAGGGGATGGTAAGTCATCATTCACAAATGAGGGGATGGTAAGTCATCATTCACACGTTAAGATGATGGTAAGTCATCATCCACAAACTAAAGGAAAAGGTAAGTAATCATCCACCAGGTAAGGGGATGGTATGTTATCATCCACAAGGTATGGGAATGGTAAGTCATCGTCCACAAGGTAAGTGGATGGTAAATCATCATCCATAAGGTAAATGGATGGTAAATCTTCATTCACAAGGTATAGGGGATGGTAAGTTTTCATCCACAAGGTAAGGAGATATTAAGTCATCATTCACAAGGTAAAGGCGATGGTAAGTCATCATCCACAAGGTAAGAGAAGGTAACTTATCATTCCACAAGGTAAGGGGATATTAAGCCATCATTCTGAAGGTAAATGGGATAGTAAGTCATCATCCACATGGTAAGGGAAAGGTAAGTTATCATCCACAGGTAAGGGGTATGGGAAGTCATCATCCACAAGGAAACTGGATGGTAAGTCATCATCCATTATATAAGTGAAAGGTAAGTCAGCATCCGCGATGTAAGCGGATGGTAAATCATCATTCACAGGCTAAGGAGATGGTAAGTCATCATTTACGATGTAAGGAGACAGTATGTCATCATCCACAAGGTAAGGGGATAGTAAATCATCATTCACAGGCTAAGGAGATGGTAAGTCATCATTTGCGAGGTAAGGAGATGGTATGCCATCATCCACTAGGTAAGGGGATTGTAATCGTCATTCACAAGGGAAAGAGGATTTAAGTCATCATACACAAGGTGAAGGAGTGGTGAGTCATCATCAACAAGGTAAGGGGAAGGTAAGTCATCATCCACAAGGTAAGGAGATGGTAAGTCGTCATGCACAAGGTAAGGGGATGGTAAGTCATCATTCACAAGGTAAGGGGATAGTAAATCATCGTTCACAAGGTAAAGGAGATGGTAATTTATCATCCACAAGGTAAGTGGATGGTAAGTCCCATCCATAAGTTAAGGAGAAAGAAAATCATCATCCACTAGATAATGGGATGGCAAATCATCATTCACAACGTAAAGGCGATGGTAAGTCATCGTCCACAAGGTAAAGGGATGGTAAGACATAATTTACAACACAAGGGGATGGTAAATCTTCATCAACAAGGTAAGGGGATGGTAAGTCATCATACACAAGGTAAGGGGATTATAAGTTATCATCCATAATGAAAGGTTTGGTAAATCATCATTCACAGGTAAAAGGGGATGGTAGATCATCATCCACAAGGTAAGGGGATAATGAGTCATCATTCACAAGGTAAGTCATCATCCACAAAGTAAGGTGATGGTAAGTCGTCATGCACCAGGTAAGGGGATGGTAAGCCACCATTCACAAGGTAAGGAGATGGTAAGTCATCATTTACGAGGTAAGGGGATGGTAAGTCATCGTCCTCAATGTAAGGGGATGGTAAGTTATCATCCACAAGGTAAGGGGATGGTAAATCATCATTCACAACGTAAGGTGATGGTAAGTCATCATTTAAGAGGTCTGGAGATGGTATGTGATCATCCACAAGGTAAGGGGATTGTAAATCATCATTCACAAGATAAAAGCGATGGTAAGTCATCGTCACAATGTAAGGGGATGGCAAGTCATCATCCACAAGATAAGGGGATAGTAAATCATCGTTCACAAGGTAAAGGGAATGGTATTTCGTCATCCACAAGGTAAGGGGGTGGTAAGTCATCATCCACCAGTTAAGGGGAAAGTAAATCATCATCCACAAGATAAGGGCATGGTAAATCGTTCACAATGTAAAAAAGTTGGTTAGTCATCATCCACATGTTAAGGGAAAAATAAATCCTCATCTACAAGGTAAGGGGATATTATGTCATCATCCACAAGTACGGTGTTAGTATGTCATCATCCACCAGGTAAGGGGATGGTAAGTCATCATCCACAAGGTAAGGGGATGGTAAATCATCATTCACAAGATAAAGACGATGGTAAGTCATCATCCACAAGGTAAGGGGATGGTAAATCATCATCCACAAGTTAAGGTGATGGTAAATCATCATCCAGAAGGTAAGAGGATGGTAAGTCGTCATTCACTAGTTAATAGAATGGTAAATCATATTCTACAAGGTAAGGGGATGGTAAGTCATCATTCACAAGTTAAAATGATGGTTAGTCATCATCCATAATGTAAAGGAAAAGGTATGTCATCATCCACAAAGTATGGGAATGGTAAGTCATAGTCCACAAGGTAAGGGGATGGTAAATCATCATCCACAAGTTAAATGGATTGTAAATCGTCATTCACAAGGTAAAAGGGATGGTAAGTCTTCATCCACAAGGTAAAGCGATGTTAAGCCATCATTCACAAGGTGAAGGGGATAGTAAATCATCATCCACAAGGTAAGAGAAACGCAACTTATCATTCCACAGGGTAAGGCGATGTAAAGCCATCATTCAGAAGGTAAAGGGGAGAGGACGTAATTATGCACTTGGTAAGGGAAAGGTAAGTTATCATCCACAAGATACGAGGTATGGTGAGTCATCATCTACAAGGTAAGGGGGTGGTAAATAATCATTTACGAGATAAGGCGATGGTATGTAATCATCCACAACTTGAGGGGATGGTAAATCATCATTCACAAGGTAAGTTGATGGTAAATCTTCATCAACAAGTTAAGAGGACGGTAAGTCATCATTCACAAGTGAAAGGGGGTTTACGTCATCATGCACAAGGTAAGGAGATTGTAAGTTATCATCCACAATGATAAATCATCATTCACAAGGCAATGGGGATGGTAAATCATCATCCGCAAGGTAAGGTGATGGTGAGCAAATCATTCACAAGGTAAGGGGAAGGTAATTCATCATACACAAGGTAAGATGATGGTGAGCAAATCATTCACAAGGTAAGGGGATGGTAAGTCATCATCCACAAGGTAAGGTGATGGTAAATCCTCATTCATAAGGTAAAGGCGATGGTAAGTCATAAGGTACGGGGATGATAAGTCATCATTTACAAGACCAGGGGATGGTAAATCATCATCAACAAGGTAAGGGGATGGCAAGTCATCATTCACAAGGGAAAAGGGATTTAAGTCATCAGACACAAGATAAGGGGATTGTAAGTTATCATCCACAATGTAAGGGGATGGTAAATCATCATTCACAAGGAAAAGGGGATGGCAAATCATCATCCACAAGGTAAGGGGATGGTGTGTCATCATTCACAAGGAAAGGGGAAGGTAAGTCATCATCCACAAGGTAAGGCGATGTTACGTTGTCATGCAACAAGTCATCATTCACAACGTAAGGAGATGGTAAATTATCATCCCTAAGTTAAGGGGTATGGTAAATCATCATTTACGAAGTAAGGGGATGGTATGGCATCATCCACAAGGTAAGGGGATGGTAGATCATCATTCAGAAGGTAAAGGCGATGGTAAGTCATCGTCCACAAGGTAAGCGGATGGTAAGACATCATTTACAAGACAAGAGGATGGTAAGTCCTCATTCACAAGGGAAAGGGGATTTAAGTCATCATACACATGGCAAGGGGATTGTAAGTTATCATCCACTATGTAAGGGCATGGTAAATCATCATTCACAAGGAAAAGGGGATAGCAAATCATCATCCACAAGGTAAAGGGATGGTGAGTCATCATTCACAAGGTAAGGGGAAGGTAAGTCATCATCCACAAGGTAAGGGGATTCTAAATCGTCATGCACAAGGTAAGGGGATGGTACGTCATCATTCACAAGGTAAGAGGTTAGTAAATCATCTTTCACAAGGTAAAGGTGATGGTAATTCATCATCCCCAAGTTATGGGGATGGTAAGTCATCGTCCACATGTTAAAGGGAAAGTAAATCATCATCCACAAGATAAGGGGTTGTAAATCATCGTTCACAAAGTAAGGGGTTGGTAAGTCAACATTTACGAGGTAAGGGGTTGGTAAGTCTTCATGCACAAGTTAAGGGGATGGTAAGTTGTCATCCATAAGGTAAGAGAAAGTTGCGTCTGCATCCACAAGGTATAGGAAAGGTAAGTCATCATCCACAAGATAAGGGGATGTCAAGTCATCCATCACAAGGTAAAGAGATGGTTCGTCATCATTCACAGGGTAAAATGGATGGTAGTTCATCACCCACAAGTTAAGGGGATGGTAACTCATCATCCGCAAGGTAATGGTATAGTAAGTCATCATTCACAAGTTAAGGGGATAACAATTCATCATCCGCAAGATATGAGTATGGTAGGTAATCATCCACAATGTAAGGGGATTGTAAATCATCATTCACAATATAAAGGGGATAGTAAGACATCATCCACAAGGTAAGGGAAAAGTAAAGGGGATGGTAAGTAATCATACACTAGGTAAGGGAAAGGTCATTTATCATCCACAGGTTAAGGGTTGGTAAGTCATTATCCCCAACGTATGGGGATGGTAAGTTATCATTCACAAGATAAGGTGATGATAAATCATCATCTACAAGGTAAAGGGATGGTAATTCATCATCCACAAGTTAAGGACATGGTAAATCATCATCCACAAGTTAAGGCGATGGTAAATCGTCATCCACAAGGTAAAGGGTGTGATAAGTCATCCATCACAAGTTAAAAGGATGGTTAGTCATCAACCACAATGTAAGGGATGGTAAATCATCATCCACAAGGTAAAGGGATGGTAAATCATCATTCACAATGTAAAGGGGATGGTAAGTCATCATCCACAAGGTAAGGAGATGATAAGTCCTCATCCACAACGTAAGGAGATAGTAAGTCATCATCCACAAGTTAAGTGGAAAATAATTCATCATCCACAAGATATGAGGATGGTAGTTAATCATCCACAAGGTAAGGGGATGGTATATCATTATTCACAAGGTAAATGGGATGGTAAGACATCATCCACAAGGTAATGGAAAGGTAAGTCACCTTCCTCAAGGTAAGGGAAAGGTAAGTCATCATCCACAAGTTAAGGGGATGCTTCGTAGCCCCAGTACTTCCATTATAACTAGTTCAGATATCAGCTTTCAGGTTCTAGCCATCTATATTTTTGACCGTGGTATAATCTGCATAGATATTAATTAAACTCAGCAATCATGACGGATGTTTTGAAAGGCTCAACGAGGAGCCTTTCATACGTTCACTGCGAGTGGCCATTTCGTAGTAGTGTAATGATTTTCAAACTCGACTCTTGAGATCAGTTACGACTGAGTGGACAGTTCGATCTACCCAGGGTGCCGCATCGTTTAGGTGTAGATCCAGATGTAAGAAAAACCACCGAGGTACGTCCAAGGTGTACCAGAAATTATCAATCTTCTTCTGCAATTACACTTTTCGAACTCTTCAAACATTTTTAATTGGCCCTACTATTGTAAGTTCAGTAGAGATGGTGCAGCCGTCAGCCTATCTCTTGAAACTGGATTTTAATTCATACTTGTCTAGGCATACCTTTAAAAAGTAGGATGTGCGTTGTGATGCAGTAGATATCGGCTCGGAATGAGAACTCAGAGAGCTTAGTTCGAATTCCAGTTGAATTCATTGCATTCACTTACGCGCAAATACCCTTGGGAAAGGTATTAATCCGTCTCTTCCTTCCAGTTATGGGTTAAATAACAGGACAGATTGAGTTCTATAGCCTTGGCTGGCAACCAGTCTACCGCAGAAAGCAATGGCAACCTACTGCGGGATAATCTGCCCAGTCAGTCACGTCTCTTTCGAGACATGATCGCCCAAGCGTATATCACGTATGGCACTTAACTCATTAGACAAAAATTACTTTCTAGTAACAGCCGTCAAACTGAACCAGACTTAGTAATTTCTTTCTCGTCAGTAAGCATAAGATCATCAGCTTCCTAGATTAAAGTGGAGTACTCAATTTTGATCTTATTTGAAAAAATGCTGTAGAGTAATTATACAGAATTTATTTTGTGGCGTCCACTATACAAGAAGATTACTTTAATCTTTGCATAAGATTCTTCAATGTCTTTACTTTATAATCATGTGGTTAGAAATTGCAAAAATATTATGACCAATACCAGAACCGCTTTGTAATTATTGAAGTAATTTAGAAAGCTAGTTGACTAAACAAAAACATTGACGTTTCGTCTGATGATTAAACAAAGCACGTAACTAACGAAAGGTTAAGTATCAGAGAAAATATAAATAACTCAGTTGTCTGTCGTTTTTTCCTTTCACCTGGTTTCCTTTTTTAGCTCTCCACTCTTTCTACTTTACCTCCTTGACTCCTTTTTCTTTCACTTTCTCTCTCCCACGTTTTCTTAGTCCCCTCTCCACCGTTTAATATTATAACCTAGACTACTCTGGCAAAATATGCAATTGATTTCAGACCAAACAGCCAATGGAAAGCTACTACGCTTTGACCCTCCGAAGAAAAGTGTAGCAGTCTTAAATCTAAAAAAGCAGATTCATAACGTATTTCTATCTAATGGGCCTTCCTATGGCAGTTATATTCTTTTTAATCGTTTCACCCAAGCAGGGTGGTACCGCCACTAATGCACAAGGGGCTACATAAGAATAAAGGTTTAGACAGGTGGGGAATGAAGAGAAAGACGAACCAGTTACAGGGGGTGCCAGAGAAAGAGAAAGAGAAGGATGAGAACACAGGTGTAAAGACAGTTACGAAGGTAGAGAGAAAGAAAACAAACAAGATATACGGGGAGATGTAGAGAGGACTGGATAAGAGATGGGTATTGACATTGCATTTAAATTCACGGAAGTTATAGCCGTCAGGAAAGCAAGTATATGGAAGGGAATTCTACAGGCGGGAAATGAAAGAAAAAAAGCTGCTGGAGTAGAATTGTCGGTAGCATTTGGATGACCTAACTGTAAATGGGTGAGACCTTGTTGCCAGTATGGTTGCAAGAGTAAATTTTTGTAGAGGGGGTACCATTGACTTAAGTTCGTCAGAGCAGAAGCCATGAAAATATTTGTAGAATAGACAGAGGGAAGCCACATCCTGCAGGTGAGAACGTGGCTGGAGTTGAACCGCCAAGTCGGGAAAGTGTTTACAGTTGGTAAAAAATATATATATTTTATAACCAGTTTTTCATTTTCTAAATACTTCCAGTTGTTTAGCTGCTGTCAAAATTCCTCTTAAACTCATTTGTTGAGCTTGAATTTTTACTGTACTTATTTTTCAACTGTCATGTCCAACTATGGATCTCGAAAGAATATCTTTCTGTCATTTCTGTGCATTGCAAAATTTGCTATAAAATGTAGTGGTGTGATTTCCTGCTGCCATTTCCACTGTTTTGACTTCAGCGTAATCTAATGGCTTCAACCAAAGTCTTCAGAGATCATTCTCTTTTGCTATTTAACGTATAGCGGGAAGGATAACAGTTGCCTTTCCAAAAACATCTGTGTGAAAGTAAACGCAACAGATGAAATAAAAACTGAAACTCAGAATATCACTTGAACTAATTTTATCATACCCAGGTGAAAGATAAATACTTTCATGGCTTCTGCTCGGATGAGCTTAAGTCACTGATGCCTCCTCAACAGGTGTTTACCCGTGCAACCAGACTGGCAACTGGGTCCCACCCATTCACAGTCAGGTTAGCCAAACGCAGACGACAATTCTACTCCTGCAGCTTCCTCTCTCGCACTTCCCGCCTGTGGAACTCACTCCCGTATTCTTGCTTTCCTGACGGCTACGACCTCCAGAAATTTAAAAGCAAAGTTAATACTCACCTACTAACCACTGGCCTCTAGCTCTCTCCCCTCCCCTGTATAACCTTCCCTTTCTCTCCGCCCATGTACCTGTCATTGCACCTGCTTTCTCAGTTTTCTATTGTTCCTTTCTAACTAGCTTGTACTCCTCACTCTTTTCTAATTAATCTTTCTACATTTATGTAACCCCCTGCACATCAGTGGCGTTTCTGCCTTGCTCGGGGTGAAATGATTAAAAAAAAAAAAAAAAAAAAAAAATATCATTGATATATAAAAACTGTGGTTTACGGCCATATCACATTGAAATACCGGTTCTCGCACCACCACCGAATCTAAACAACGTCGAGCCTAATCAGTTGTTTTGGTTGGTTGTTTTTGTTTAGCGACTTATCAATCTCTATGGGTTATTTAATGATGAAACAGCAGTTTCCGTGCGATCACCGAAGTTAAGCAACGTTGAAGCTTGTTAGAATCTAGATCGATGACCGCTTGAGAATATCAAGTGCTGTAAGGTTAGATGAACCTACGATGTCATGCATAACGGCTAGCAAATTGGAAATCAAAGAGTGGGGTTCGTTCTGATCACTTATGCACAAATACCTTTGCAGAGGTCTGTAAATACACCTTTTCTCCCCTCCCAGATATAGATTAATTAGTAGTGCTTGAATCAGTATATTATTATTTCCACAAAAAATTCTTATGATTTAAAGATATTATCTGGTTTTAAATAACTTGCAAAATTTTGATAAGCGATAAAAATAATCCATTCATTCAATCAATCAATATAATACCTGCGTGCGCTTTTTCAGTTAACTTTACCGATTTCAATTAAATGTTTCCTCAACTTGATGAACTCTTTTAAAGGAAAAGAAAATCAAAAAATCAGTGGAACTTTTCTGCAAAGACAAAGAGCTAAAGACGGAAAGGTGGCTTTAGAATTTACCAATTCGCATTTAATAATCCGAATCCCAGTTTCGAATCAAATTAGATAAAATTGAATCGAATTTTTCCTCAACATAGAAACGATATAATGAACTGAAGAAAAATTCCATAGAAACCACAAAGAAAGACAGGGGAAAAAACAATCTGTTTTATAAAACAGCCGGCTCCAAAATTCTCGATTACTTTTTTATTATTTTTATTAAATCAATAAACATCTCTTCATTTTCTTTTATTGTTTGTTTTGTTTTTCTACTTGTCTTCAAAAGAAACAAAGAATAGGAAGGAAATATTATATTCAGCTATTTTTCCCTACAATAGCTTGTTTATTTCTTAATTTCTTTTCCGGGAAAGCAAACATTTTGCAAACACAATGAGGTTTTAATGAAAGACTTATTTTGATTTTGTGACTTATTTTGTTATCACTTGAAGTTTTAAAGTGATTTTTTTCTTAATTTACCAAAAACTCCTTCTCTTCGTTTTTCAATGTCATTATCGTTCTTCCTATTTTTGTCTTCCTCTCGGATATTATTTGCCCTCATAGAATTCCTCAATTTCTCTTGTAAAGTTCCTACAATATCAAGTGAACTACAATCGATTTGTTTAATAAAAGTTATAACGCCGTTTAGGAAAGAAATTGAAGCTGTTTTCAAACTCTGTAATGGTCAGTTTCTGTACTAGAATACGAGCAACAATAAAAGTGATTAATTGTAATAAAAAAAATATAGGATTTTTTGTTGTTCTGAAATAAGATCGAATGAGATGTGTTATTAAGTTTAGGATCATAGACTTTGTATATAAGATAGACTCATTAAGAAGTTGATATTCAAATTGGCCAAAATTAGAGAGATACATACAATGACGTTTATTTATACGATATATACGAAGCTCGTAATACACGCTACTACTATTCAAACAACACAGTGACTATATCTTAAATAGTCAAACACGAAAACAAATTCGCAATACGTAAAAGCAAGTCCTCTAAAAAATTGGCTACAGAAGCTTGAGACAATAGACGCCAGTTAATTTTGGAATATAATATACATAATAATACATGGCAAAAAGGAGGTGATATATTTTCACTTTATTCATTTTACAAAATCGTGTGTAAACTTATTTGGTCTAACTTATACACCAAGTATAAAAGAACCTAGCCAAGAATAGCTACGTGTACACACTAGGGCAGGTCAACTTTAAAACCTGATATTGCACACGATTTTTTTTCGGCGATCAGTAAAATCCTTTTAGCACAGCCTTAGAACATTTATAATTCACGGAAGCTTTACAAATTTCATATGAACATAATGCATAGCACAAGTACATTATTACTAAATCATTGTACAATAAAATGAAACTTTCTTTTTCTTTAAAGGAGTATTATATTGAACAGTTTAGCTATGGTGTAATTACAGTGGATTGTGATTTTCAAACAACAATGCAAATTTAAACTATTTTGTCGTATAATAATTGATATTACGATGTTATATATATTTAAAAACATTTTGGTTTTATTAGTTATTATATAACAAATGATCTAACAGATATTATTCATTGCAGAGTCTTTTTGTAACCGTTTATAATGTTTTTACAGTTTTTACTTATCGAATAAAGTAGAAAAACCACATATTTTGCTTGTAGTGATTCATAATCAGGATTCTGGTTGGAATATAATTTCTATTCAATGTATCTAATGCAAAAATATGTACTTTATTTGAAATTAATCTAGAAATAGTAAAATTTGAAATGAGTTTCTAAGCAAAATTCTTCGAAAATTAGGTTTTTCTTCATATTTTTTCAGATGATTTTAAAACTAAATGCTCAATTAGTAAGAGTTATGAATATAATTTTTGATGAAACATCAAAACGAACGTTTCACATCGAGAGCAATACAGTTTTTCTGAAAAATTGTGAAAAATCAACCTAGTCTATGCACAATAAGGGCAATTATTGCACACTTTTACTCGCACCAAACAGAAACAATAAAAGAATGTTGTAAATCCTAAAAAGAAAAGTACTCTAACTTTCCTAGGCTGTCATATTTAATTAAAACATTTTGAAAAGATGTTTCTGGCTAATCATATTTTATTTATACGATATATATATATATATATATATATATATATATATATATATATATAATTATAAAATGTTATTAGTCAGAGACAAATTAGACCAGTAAATAGTTGTATTAAAAAGTGCTCAATATATATTTAAAATGAAAATTTAACATGTAGAATTGTTTTATTAAATTTTATGCGTGTGTGTATGTGTGTATGTGTGAGTGTGTGGGGGGGTATTTGTTCCTGTGTGTTCAATTCTCTAAGCCCTATGCAAATTTTGTCGATAGTGAAAGTATGTTTTGAGAATCTCTTCACAATGTTATATTGAAAGCAAGATCACAATACATTTTGCATATATTTGCATGGAAAAATGTTGCTTCATAAAAGCATTAAACTTTAATAATTCCAATTACTTTTCCCTATTTTCCTTAGGAATTTGAATTGTGTGTTCCTGATTCCAAGTAAAAAGTGACATTTTGGTTCCTCTTTTTCTTAAAACTTTCACAATGCTCACATATTCCGTATATGGAATTCTCAGCATCATTCTGTAGAACAACTTATCTGTCTCTTCAATAATTGATGCCGTATAAGAGGATTGGTATTCTATGATATTATAACACATTTTCTTTTGTTTCAAATGAAACTTCTTGATTCTTGATACTTGTCTCTAGCTTTTGAACGCCATCTTTTGCGTCTTCGTATTTCAGTCTCACATTTTCCGATATCTGTTATAATCGTTCGCAGTCACATGTCTGCAGTTGCTTCATTCTGACGTTACAACTGTCTACAGATGGTATTGAATAACTATGTATGTTGCTGCTTGAAAAGTATGGAAAAAACCCAGATAGTCTGAATATATGTTTAGATTGCTGATTAGATTAACAAGATAAATGATAAGAGGAAATGCTTATATACCGACGTGTTTCGGTCTTTGAGGAAATGTATCAAAAACATATAAAATCTACCTTGAAACTGCTATTTATGCACAAAAAAAACTGAGAAGAAGAAAATTATAGGTTCAAATTTGAATTCTTTTTCTATCTCTTCAAAACGTTCACGACTCATGATCTCTGTTCCCGGACCTCCCCTTTTTCTATGATAATTGACTTAAGTATATATATATATATATATATATATATATATATATATATATATATATATATATATACTCGTGCTATAATGAGAACTGGCAGACTACTCGACTGATCAGAGATTTTTACCCCGTATGTGATTAGAAGTAATTTCTTTTTTTCTACTTTCAGATCTAACGGATGTCAATCAAGTTAGCTAGTTTGAATGCAAAAGGGCTTGAGGGATCGGAGTAAGGCGGCCCGCCTGCTTCGGGACCTCTTGTCTTTCGGCGTGTATGTGGCTGCGATCCAAGAAACTCACTTTGTTTGCGACGTCGATGCCTGTATGTTGTCTAAGGACTTTGTCGTCTACTCAGCATATGGGAACCGATTGGCCACAGGAGTTTCTTTGCTGGTCAAATACGGCTCAAATTAGAGTATGAACGGCGCGACTGGAGGAAGTCTTGCAGGCTGACCGATGTTTACATCAGTATCTGATCCGATATTTTTAGCATCAGCTCAAAATTAAGATTAGATATGATTGGAAACCGTTGAACTCGACAGGCTTTAGCTAAAGGTTGGTAAATGTGGCGAGCCTAGTTCCCGTGAACGGGGCTTCCTTGATTTTCTATTTTAGCTCTACTAGTCACATCGGGGTGGATTCCACTGAAACCCTCCCCTGTTTAAGGTTGTTCTTTTTTGTGTACATAGTTAATGGAAATGAATGTGATTCCTAGCCTGTCCCCGGCATTGTCTTTTGTTATAATCCAGGTCGAGATTCCCATTTTCCCGAGTTTTTAATTTTTTCCCGTTTTATATCGTCTGGGTCAGGATTATATTCTCCCCATCCATTTTATTTTCTCCTCTCCACTCCCGGTAGAAAGAGTGCCTCTTGATTACGTTTGAGGTATTTTGGTATATGAAGGATTGAATGCTGATGGACAAGTTCTTGTAGTGGATGTGAAAATTGTAAAGTATGTTTGGGTCGTGAGTCCAATTAGCTAGATATAGGATAGATACTGAAGACCAACCTCAGTTTTCCCCCCTCCTGCAAACCGGCCTTATGCCATAATTGCATTATATACAATAAATAATGAGTACTGAACTGATCCGTAAGTTACCAAACCATGCCGAAGTTACACAGAGAATATTGCGTCCATAGTCCTAGTATCTCTGAGCCCCACCCAGCCAGAATAGTATTACACGGACATACTAATTAAAGCACGGCTTCACTTTAAAGACGTATATATATATATATATATATATATATATATATATATATATATATATATATTCCTTACCAATCGTATTCCTGGCTTACTAACCTGCGTTCCAGTTGTATCTTTATGTTTAATATAACCTATTTTTCGATCTCAAATATCTGTTTTGTTGTTCATCATTTTGTGTTGTTCCTCATCCGGAATCTGCAACAGTCTCCATAGCTTTCCGTATTTTATGACTTTTTTTTTTTTTTTTTATAAGCGTTTCACCCCGAGCAAGGCATGTCACTGCCACTACTGTGCAGGGGGCTACGTAGTGTGGAGAAAGGCTGATTAAATATAGGAAATAACAGAGGGTGGGTGATAGGCGGGTGAGGATACCGAGAATGAGGGTTGGGTAGATGAGAGTGTTGTGAGAATAGTTGGGAGTTAGTGTGATAGGAGGTGTCTATTGACCCTACATTTAAACACCTGGAGATTGTAACTGTCGGGAAAGCAGACTTGTGGAAGGGAGTTCCACAGGCGTGAAGCGCGAGAAAAGAAGCTGTTGGAGTAGAATTTACGGTTACATCTTATTTGTTTAACTGTAAAAGGGTGGGACCTTTTAACCTTCAAAACTTTTTGATCTTCCTTAAAATATATTCTGCCATTGAATTCGCTAGGTGCAATATGGTTTGGTTTTCTCTGTCCTTTTTACTTTGAATCTGTCCAATGAGCATCAAATATTTCCAAGGCCTCATTTTTATTATATACCCTATAAATTTTAACTGGCCCTTCCTGATCTTAAGTATAAGTATCTATTTTGTTTCCATTTTCTTGACAACTTCGTTGTTGCTTACCTGTTCGGTCCATAGCATATTCAGCATGTTTCTGTAGAACTACATTTCAATTGCTTCAACTCTGTTCTTCATCTTTGAGGTGATTTTCAAATATTCACCGCCATATAGGATGACGTATATTATGTAAAAATTCAGTACTCGCTTCCTTGTTTCTAACGATGATTTTCTGTTTCTAACTACTTTGCTTGGCTTTTGACAGCCTAGATTTTACTATCCCAATACGCCTTCGGATTTCAGGGTCACACTGTCTGTCCTCTCTTAAAAAACTTCTCAGATATTTAAATTCTTGTACTTGTTTTGCTTCGGTATCTCCACTTTGTAATTCGGCATTCTGTGTTGCAATTGATATTCAGTAATTTCTTGGTTTCTTTCACCACCTTCTGCAGGGTTGATTTTTGTGCTTGATATTGTATCAATTAATGATTTTTATTGGAAATTCTTTCTATACTAAGCAAAGAAATGAAAACTATGGAAGATACTAAGTGATATAAATTGTGCGATGTTGTTAAACGAAATTCAGTAAATGTTGCGGTTTTTCTTATAATTATTGTTTAAAAAACATTTTCTTCATTTTTTTTTTATGGTCGTCCACAAATATGTTGACTTGAGAAAAGAACATTTTTTTTAGAAAGAAGATATTTAGAAAAAAATCAAGAGGGTATTTTTATGTCTCTATTAATGCAATTTTGATAGCTTTTCGTCATAGCAAGTTATTTTCTCTATTAAGAAGAACAGCATTTTTAAATAGAAATTTTGGCAATAATTAATTTTGTTTATTTCTAATGAACTAGATAATTTAGGAGATTTTTGTGTTTATAAATACGAATTTTTTTACGTTTCTGGAGGTTTCGCCAATATATTTTAAGGAACAACTGTTACATTTTATTATATATGATTGCTTTAGAATTACTGCTATTATACTGATTATGTTTCTTATAATTTCCATAATATTGGGTGGAAATTATGAAAATATAATATTAAGATTGGGTATATCATTATAAATACTAAGTGTTATGGAATCGGTAGGAATTGATTGTATGTGTATTTTTATCGAATGTCTTCTTTTTCTTCCTTTTTTTCTCTTTAACTTTTTTATTCTTTATTCTATTCTTCTTCTTTTTCTTCTTTTTCTTCTTCTTCTTCTTCTTCTTCTTCTTCTTATTATTATTATTATTATTATTATTATTATGTCATTTTTCATCATATTTCGATTTCTGCTTTGGTCTCACTACCAACCAAGTCTGCGGGGAGACCTAAGGCAGGTAGTGGCGTGTTGTTATGGCTTCATTTCATGTTTTTCTATCTTCCCTATCATCCCCAGCATTACATAGATAAAGTTTTCCTTAGTATATGGGCTGTACTTAATAAGACAATTTTTTGTATATCTCTTAAGCTGGGGTTTCCAGGGATTCTTTCAATGTGTTGTTTTGTTCCATTTTTTATCATTCCAAGTGCACCTACTATCACTGGCACAACTCTTGTTTTCAATTTCCACATTTTTTCTATTTCAATTTCCAGGTCTTTATATTTTGACAGTTTTTCAAATTCCTTGATTGCTATGTTACAATCCGCTGGACAAGCCATATCAATTAATAGACAAGTTTTCTCCTTCTGGTTTTTAACAATAATGTCTGGCCTGTTTGCTTCAATTTTTCTGTCTGTGTAGATGGTGTAATCCCATAGAATGGTTACATCTTCTATTTCTGTAACCGGTGCTGGATGATGTTCATACCAGTGTTTGTTTACAGCTTTTCCATAATGTTTGCACATTGCCCAATGTAAATATTGCCCAACTCTATCGTGGCAATTTTTATATTCATTTGGGGCAAGCACAGAACAGCCTGAGATTAGGTGGTCTATTGTTTCTTTCTTTCTTCGTGTTGCCTTACTAATTGTATCATCCAATCCTTTGTTGTTTCTATGTATGTCAGTAAGCCAATAGTTGTTGTCTTGTATGACAATTCCAGCTGAATAAGACCTCTTCCACCTTCTTTACGGGGTATGTATAGACGGTCTACATCAGCCTTTGGATGATGCATCTTATGCTTAGAAAGAAGCTTTCTTGTTTTAGCATCCATTCGTCTGATGTCGTTTAGAGTCCAGTTTAAGATGTTAAAGCTATATTGGACAACTGGGGTTGCAAGGCTATTAATGGCCATAACTCTGTTCTGTGAATTTAATTCAGTTTTTAATATCATTCGTAGCCTTCTATATTACTCTTTACGCACTATTTCTTTCATTTTTTTATGGTGAATGTTTTCGCTCTCATTTACACCTAGGTATTTATAAGCTTCTTCTGGTTTCAATTCTTTTATTGTTACAGCAGGGTCTAGGCTAATTGAGGATGTTTCTTGTATTGATCCACGTAAAACTGTAGCTTTAGCACATTTATTCAAATTAAATTTCATTCCAATGTCTTCGTTGAAGCATTTTACAGTTTGCAGAAGACCTTCCAGTTCATTATCATTCTTAGCATATAACTTCAAATCATCCATGTAAAATAGATGGCTTATTTTCTTTATTATTATTATTATTATTATTATTATTATTATTATTATTATTACTTTGATTCTGTTGTATACACAGTCACATCCAGGTCCCAACCAAAGATCTAAGGTCAAATATGGCTTAATCACATTTTTCACTGATCGTTTTTGTAAAAAAAAAAAGACAAAAAAAGATTACACATATTTCACACAGATAATGTGTGCACTGTACTTGTATTTCTTTAAGGCGTAGGCTACCAGGGATCCATTAAATGAGTTATTTTATACCTGTTCTAATCGATTCCAGGGCTCCATCTACAACTGGAATAATTGATGTTCTCATGTGCCCCATTTTAAGATTTCTACTTCAAGATCTTCATAGTTTGATAGGTTTTGAAGTTCTTTTAAGATACATTACAATATTCAGGGACTTCCATGTCAATAAGAAAACACATTCTGTTTTTGTGGTATTAATCACGATGTCTGTGAGTGATCGGAGTGTAGCCATTGTAAAGTCCCATAAAATTGTCGCAGGTCTTATCGCTATAACCGTGTTGTAGTAATTCTCGTACCATTTTCTTGCATTTTGCCTCCCATAAAAGTTGCATATTTTCCAGTGCAGATATTAGTAGATTTTATTATACCGAGATTTATATTCAGTTGGTGTTAAAACTGTGCAGTCCGATACAAGATGGTTAGTTGTTTCTGGATAGTTATGACAGAATCTGCATTTCACGTAAAAGCAATTTTACAGTATGTGTTCCTGGTAATCTCTAGTTAGCAAACATTGGTCCTGTGCAGTAAAAATAAAACATTCGATTTTATCTTGTAATCATACACGACGTAACCCTTGATGGGTATGGGGTTTGTCTACATTCGATTGTTTGGTATTGGCAGAGTATTGACCATGAAGAACATTATCTGGCCATCGTTTTTCTTTTTTAATTTGGTACATTGCATACGCTTTTTCTTTTCTTTTTTAGGTTTTTTTCTTCTGCAGTAGGTGTACTATGGTCTGTTTGAAATTCTTTACTCGCTTGAAATTCCTTGTTGAATTTGTTACGTTCCATTATTGCTGAATAAAGTTTCTTATTTCTTTCATGTTTTTGACACATGTAATAATTTATGTGCTTTATGGTGCAGCAGATATCAGCTCGGAACCAGAAATCGGGAAGCCGGGTTCGAATTCTAGTTGTATTCCTTGCATTCACTTACGCGTAAATATCCTTGGGAAAGGTATTAATCCGTTTCTTCCTCCCAGTTACGGGTTAAATAACAAAACAGATTGGGTTCTATGGACTTGGTTGGCAACCAATCTACCGCAAAAATGAATGGCAACCTATTGCGGATAATCTCCTGCCTAGTCAGTGATGTCTCTTTCGAGACATGATCGCCCAAGCGTATATCACGTATGGCATTTAACTGACTGAATTATTCAGTATACTGTATTTTTCAAGTGTCTTTGACGACCGATTGCTGCGATTTTGGAAAATAATTTTAACCCTCCGCCTTCTTCGGATCTGGACACGTACAGACGAATAACATCAGCCTTTTCTGATTGTGCATTCGGTGACTAGTGAGAAGTTTTCTCCTTTTGACATACATTCGCTTTTTCAGTTATAATCCAATTAAGAATGTTGAAAATATATTGCACTGTAGAGACAATCAAAACGTTTATAGCTGACATTCTGTTTTGGGAATTCAACTCGGTATTTATCACCAAACACACACACCTGTAGTATTCTTTTCTTATTTTCTTCTTCGTTTGTTCTTGCAATTCTCCCTTTATTGAATGTTACTTATGCACATCTGTCTAATCTGACACCCATTACTATGTCTTCACTAAATATTTTACAATATAAAAATAAAACCTTCAATTCATTGTTATCTTTGACAAAGGGTTTGAGTTAATCCATGTCGAGTAGGTGATGAAATACTTTATTGTTTACTTTGAATCCATAGATATTGCTGTTTAGTTTATGTGAAAAGACATTTAAAAACAGACAAAACAGAAATGATGACAGGGAGTCTCTTTGAAAGATTCCTTGTTGGATATTCAGGCGGTCAGAAGTGGCAGTGCCTTTGTTGAGATTTAGGTATAAAGTGGTTTTCGACATTCACATGCTGCGTTTAAAGAACGTTAGTATCACCGAGGAGAGTTCGTAGATTACGAAACTCTTAAAGATAAAAGAGTGTGACGCACTATTAAATGTTTTACGACAATCTTCCCATGCTTTGCTGAGGTTTCTACCTATTTTCCTGTAATTTGCAGGATCATGTTATTTATCAATAATTGATCTTTGCAGCCATATGAATGCTTTCGACATACCTTCTATTCCAGAGGAAGAATGTTGTTTTCATCGAACAAAGCGTAAGAACTTTCATCTGAAGAATTTATATGTGATATTATAATTTTCGGGTAATATGTTTTACACGTTTTTTGGTAGGCGATATCTTATATTTTCAGAGATCCATTGCGGAACTTTATTGGTATTATTAATTAGCATTGACAATGTGTGTTTTATGGTTTGATGACAGACAAGACAGCCAAAAATTAGGTCCCTAGTCATTTCCTAGGGATTTCTATTTTGGATATTTCGCTAGAGTTTGCTTAACAGTATAGTGGTTTGCGTCTTTGCCGATGCATGTGTGTATATGTGTATATGCATATTATTATTGGTACTGTAAACATAATTATTATGACAAAAAGTTGACCGCATTCTGTTTTATTACTGTAATAGTGTTGTTATTGCTACTTATGTATTATATATATATATATATATATATATATATATATAGTCATCAGCAGACAGATCTGTTTCGCTGTATCACAGCTCATCAGTTCGGTTAGACATCGGATTTCTTTTTACCCAGGATTGAAACCCGACCGAATTTGCGTCAGTCGGCGAGTCTACCTCTGAGCTCCCTTTTTAGCGTGTATATTATCATTATAAACGCCCAACAGCTGAGAGTGTTCTAATTCATTTCTGAATGATGGATGCGTAGATGCCAGAGTAGCTACTGTTTTTCAAAGTCTACCATTCTTCCAGAGTGCTCAATCAGGGTGTGAGAGCGTAAATAGTCATCCGCAGACATATTTGTTTCGCTGTATCACAGCTCATCAGTACGGTTAAACATCCGATTGCTTTTTACCCAGAATCGAAACCCAACCGAATTGGCGTCAGTCGGCGATTCTACCTCTGAGCTACGGGCGCTTGGTAGAAGGAGGCAGACTTTTTAGCGTGTATATTATCATTATACACGCCCAATAGCTAAGAGTGTTCTAATTCTTTGCTGAACGAACGATGCGTAGATGCCAGAGTAGCTACTGTTTTTGAAAGTCTACCATTCTTCCAGAGTGCTCTCTCTCTCTCTCTCTCTCTCTATATATATATATATATATATATATATATATATATATATTATTTGTGTTTACCTTATTTTACGTATATAAGAATGGTCTATTTTCAATTCACTAAAAAGATGTTCTTTTTCATCTAAAATATATAATTTTCGGTTTATTTACGCATTTAATATAAATATCTATAAATGTTGAGATTTAGGTATAATTTATTTTTCGACGTTCACATTCTGCGTTTAAGGAAATGTGCCATCACCAAGGAGACTTTTCAAAGCCCTAAGGATACAAGAGTTTGACGTATTTTCAAAGGCTTTACGGTAATTTATTCAATGTCTGCTGAGATTTCTGCCTTTTTATGCAATTTCCCAGGATCATTTTATTTATTAGTATTTGATTTAGGCAACTATATGGATCTCTTTGGCATTCCTTCTGTTCCAGGGAATGAATGTTAAAATGTTAATCGAGAAAAGAGTAAGTACTGTTCGTCAGGACAAGCCTGATCAATTTATCTACGGTTGGCAGACTTGTTATTGGGCTATAATTTTTAGATTTTCTGTTTCGCCGGTTTTTGGTAGGAGCTATGTAATATCTTCAGTGATCTATTTAGGAAGTTCGATTATTTAATTTAGTTATTAATTAGCAGTGATAAAGTTTGTGCATGGGCTTTATGGGTTAATAACCGATGAGAGAGCCAACTGTTGGGGGCTTTGTTATTTTATGGGGATTTCCAGGTTAGGATTTTGTTAGAACTTTCCTGAAATTATTCACGGTTATATTTTCCCACTCTTCCACTTGCATATACTTCATTCTTCTTCTTCTTCTTCTTCTTCTTCTTCTTCTTCTTCTTCTTCTTCTTCTTCTTCTTCTACTACTACTACTACTACGGGTACTACTACTGTAACACGACCCCTACTTGAGTCCAGCCAGCCCTCTAGCCTTCCTGACCTTCAGTCGATTCCGGCTTCGTTGTGTTGTTGATCTCGGATTAGCCAAATTAGGATTGCTTGTTGTTACTTGACAAAGTTAACCCAGACAAGCAAGGGATTGTTATATAATGAAAACCAGATTTAAGACCGCAACGACACAGTGTAGATTTATATAGATTTATTTATATCGAATAAATACAAGATTACAAGCAAGACAAAATTAAGTGACAAAAAAGAAATATCAGTTGGCTGGTATTTCAGTAGCACTATGATACTCGTGTCCTAAATCCCCACAAGACGATGGTTTATTCAACTTCCAGCTGGTTGAATTTGAAATGACTCTCTCTTGCAATATCTCTCTTGTGACAGACTATTTCAGCTTGTCTGCTTCAAGTCATCGTTGGCCCCGTCTCCTTTTTAGCAGCAGGCCCCAATCAATTTCTTTCTCCCTTCTCATTCTATCAGCTGTCCTGGTAATCCGTACAGAGGAAATCCTCAAGGCCTTATTTTGACCTAGATTCACTTACCGTCAAAATCCATTGAAAAATATTTTGACTAACTACCTTTGATAAATTAGCGTACTTCTCCCAACAAAAGACATTCTGCACTCAGTGAAACCAGAATTTGTATTTTCACTTCTCATCATTTCAGTTAATTTACCGCCAAAAATAATTGTGTTCTCCAATTTTAGAGAAATCTCTTCTCATCTTGAAAATCACTTAAAATTAATACCAGCCATTTGAAAACAGGATTACACTACCACTAATAATAATTAATCTTCTTGTTATTATGTCATTTTCATCATAATTTCATTTCCCTATGGTCGCACTACCTACCAAGTGTGCGTAAAGACATAAGGCAAGTCGTGGTGTGTTGTTATGGCTACATATCATGTTTGTCTGTCTCTTATAACATCCAAAGCGTTGCATAAACAAAGTTCTTCTTCGTGTGTGAGCTGTACTTAACAAGACAATCTTTTGTATATCTCTTAAGCTGTGGTTTCCAGAGATTCTTTTAATGTGTTTTTGTTCCATTTTTTATCATTCCAAGTGCACCCACTATCACTGCTACTATTCTTGTTTTCAGTTTCATTTTTTTCAATTTCAATTTCTAAGTCTTTATATTTTGATAGTTTTTCAAATTCCTTGGTTGCTATGTTAAAATCTGCAGGACAAGCCATATCAATTAGTAGGCCAGTTTTTTTTTCTTTTTGGTTTTTTACAAAAATGTCCGAAATATGTGCCTTAATTTTCCTGTTTGTGTAGATGGTGAAATTCCATAGAATGCTGACATATTTTATTTCTGTAATCGGTGCTGGATGATGCTCATATCACCATTATTATTATTATTATTGCTTTTGTTATTATTGTGATTGGTTACATACTTTAAAACAATACTATTAAATTATATATTATAAGAAATTGAAAATTATATAGTACATTATTAGATAATTTATATTTTATTATGTACGACAAGAGATTATACATTGCATTATATATGTGATGAAGACTAATCTCAATTGATAATTTATTGCTACTTCTTTATCATAAAAGTTTAAATTAAATCCGTTTTTTTTTGTTTTTGTTTTTGTGATTATGTGTTTCCGATGCAATGGATGGCCTCTTCTCCAAGTTACAGGGAAAACCACATCGCAATATATTTTACGTAATTTACTATTTGTAGGTTAAAATGTTGCTATTGGAACCTGACATTTTAATAACGGCAATTACTTTTTTCTTATATTTTTAGTCTGACTTATTTCCTAAACGTTGAACCAAAGGTGATTCGAGTACGTGGTAAATGTGAATCAGGTTAATTAAAAATATACTCAATTTTGCTGCATCTATTTTTCTTACATTAAAATTAGATTAGTAAAATCGATTAGTCAACAATGAATGATCCTTAAGTATTCACGAAACTTATGTCTGATATTTACTATCCGAATCCACTCGTGTCAATGTTTTACGTGACGAGCTTACCAAGTACTATTCTCCAAACTGGTAGCTATTACTTTGAAGACGCCCTTTTTTCAGTCACTGAATTTCTCCATTTTTTGAATCTGCTGTGTAATTTAACGTTTTTGGAATTTGCTACAGAGTGGTATTAAAACTAGTGACGCAGATTTTTCAGTAAAGTTTTATTTCAGTTTCAGTACAATTTAGTTGATATCTAAAAAAAAGAGTTGTTGGATGAATTTATTTTCATAGATTCATTATTCCTTTTTTTTTATTGACAAGTCGGAGGTTTAAAGAGGCAGTAAATTTAATTTCATACAAGGTTAAAATGTCAGTGAGTATGAAGTAAACTTAATAGAAATATCACAAGAGATTTATTTAACAGTCACAACTCTAGTTTACCTCGCTTTATAGCTTAGCATAAAAATCGTGTAAAACTGGCGTAAGTATGAAAACTTACTGTTGTGTCGTTTTACAAAAACGTGAGCAATAGACATTATTTATTGTATGAAACAGAATTGTACCATGAGACCAAAAGAAAGTGGTAAAAAGCTGGTCGTCACTGACTATCCTAAGCCTAACTAATCTCATTAACTACCCATTCGTTCTCACAATTGACTTAATCATCACAAAAACTTATTTATATCTAATCTTCAATCTATCATATATCAAAATGCCGCATATTTACATGGATCTTAAAAAGACAGCCATGACATCAAATTTGTTAAAATACAAATGATCTTTTGGGTTTTTCCTTTTTTTTTTACTCTCTTTGTGCTTTATATTAACATTATGCGTAAGAACATTCTCAAGTTCTTAGTAAATATCTAAGAGGACGATAGCTCGGTCTAAGGGTGCACCTCTAAAATTGTAGATGACTAAAACAAGACCTAGCTCTAACAACCCAATGGGGGAAAACGCTGGCTTGCAAAGTTTAACAGTTCAAAAAATACTTTAAAAATTCAATCAACCCATCATCATTACAGAGCTAATCCTGAATTTTTGTCAGTCTTGATGGATTGTTGTACTCTCGAGGAAGCTCTTTGCTTTGAAAATCTTGGGGAAATTAGTTTCTTTCCAGAGTTACTTCATATATTCAATTCATCGTTAAAGATCCCGGAAAAAATGGCCGACTTCACAAGAGACAGATCGCACCAGAATCGGATCTGAGTTCTGTTGACATATCCAGCCTAAGTTGTGCAATTCTTTCTTTCTCTTCTCCACAGGGCTAAAAAGAATCGTTTACATGACCTAGCGGCTGCATTATTTTCCACCCCACAACCCATTTCTCACAGACACCATGTCGCAAGCCTTTCGCCATTTTCATAGGAAAATGTTCTAAAAAACGATATTCCTACCTCCACCACTTCAGACGTTTACAACTGAGAGCAATTACGCCAGATACACAGGGGCAAGTTTTCCACATTCCCTTCGTTTTCCACTGGTAAGAATGCAGTGTACTACTTTAACGTGCGAAGTCCCACATTTAGTACTACGTTAACGTGGGGTCTACCGTAGTTTCCCTAGTCTACGCACTTAAATGGCCTTTAACCTGCTACTATCAGGTCACTTACAACTTAACGTGCAGACAGTACTGACTTAACTACAGACACATTATACTGCAGGGTGATAAAAGCAAATTGAATAATGGTGCAGTGGGTAAAGTGTATTCCATGTTGACCTTCAGGAGTCAGTCAGTTAAGTGCTATACGTGATACACGCTTGGGCGATCATGTCTCGAAAGAGACATGACTGACTGGGCAGAAGATTATCCTGCAGTAGGTTGCCGTTGCTTTTTGCGGTAGACTGGTCGCCGACCAAGTCTATAGAACCCAGTCTGTCCTGTTATTTAACCCATAACTGGAAGGAATAGACGAACTAATACCTTTTCCAAGGGTATTTGCACGTAAGTGAATGCAATGAATGCGGCTGGAATTCGCACTCGGCTCCCCGACTTCTCGTTCCGAGCCGATATCCAATGCACCACAACGCACATCCGCCCTTCGGGAATACTGCGTTAAAAATAAGGATAGCACAGGACAGACCGTAGATTATGGTTAGTTTTATATTGACTGGTCACTATCACACTGAACAAACGTGTAAAAAAATGTTAAACGGCTGTAATAAATTCATACCATGAAATTTAAACCGGACGATAAAGGTAAATTTATACTGACCAGTCAGAAGAACTCGGGTCAAAACTGTAAAAAACGATAAAGAATGGTAATAAATCCATGTCATGAAAGGTAGACCACACGCCAAAGGTCATTCCACAGCGTAGAATGCGGAAACTGCGGCAGACCGCATGCTAAAATTGTACCGAAGACGGTTTCATTCGGACAGCTATTGTTCAAGAATCACAAAAGATTTTCGAGTGGACGATTCCTCGACGACTACAATCTTAACCCCTTCAAGTAAAGGATCAACCGTTATCTATCCTACATGTTCACAATCTATAACTCATGCATAAAAATTGTCATAACCCTCTACCTTGAGTTATATTGGTTGAACAATCTTCTTTTTTACGTGCCTTGTCTTTTCAGGACGTAGGCGTTCATGGACTTTCACTTGGCTCTGTCTCTTGTCGCTCTCAATATTTTTTCTTTTGGTATCTCTCCCGAACCCCGCTCCGGTTTCCATTTACTCTGACCTTTCAAATATATCTTCCGTTTATTTCCCCTGTCTCTTTTTCATTCTATTTTTCATGTAAGTATAATATTTTCTAGGCTCTTTTTTTTCATTACGTATTCCAGGAGTCTCAGTTGTCTCTTCTTGATGTTAATGATGAATTTCTTCTCGTTTGCATCCTCTCCAACACCTCATTGTTTCATGTGCTTAGTCCATGGTATCATTAGTATACTTCTGTAGAACCATATCTTTGCTGCCTCAAGCCTTTCCTTTATCCTTGAAGAGGTTGTCCAGCATTCACTGACAGAAGGACGTATATCACATAGCTCTCCAGTACTCATATCTTTGTTCCCAATGAAGTTTTCCTGTCTAACAGTACTATGGTTAACTTTTGAAATGCGTCCTTAACCATTCCAATGCGTCTTTGGATTACAACGTCGCACTTTCCATCTTCTGTCAGAACGCTTCCCAAGTATTCAAATTGCTTTACTTGTTTTATTATAGTTTCACCAACCTGTAGTTGGCATTTTGGGGTCTTCTTTTTGCTGATATCAATACATTCAGTTTTATTGAGGTTTATGTTCAGTCCTTTTTTCTCGCTTTCTCTTGTTACCCACACTCTGTTACTGTCTTCCTGTTCTTATCAGCTGTCCTGGTACAGAGGACAGAGGAAATCCTCAAGGCCTTATTTTGACCTAGGGTCACTTACCGTCAAAAACCATTGACAAATATTTTGACTAACTACCTTTGATAAATTAGCTTACTTCTCCCAACAAAAGCCATTCTGCATTCAGTGAATCCTGAATCTGTATTTTCCACTTCTCATCATTTCGGCTAATTTACCCACCAAAAATAATTGTATTTTCCAATTTTAAAGAAATATCTTCTCATCTTGAAAATCACTTAAAATTAATACCAGCCAAATGAAAACAAGGTTACACTACTAGTACTACTACTAATTAGTCATCATTTCGGCGATTTTACCCACCAAAAATGATTGTATTTTCCAGTAAGAGGTCTTGCATTTTCTTCTCCGTGTCTATTTTCAGTACCATATAATCTGTGTATCTTACATTGTTTAGATTGTGGCTGCTAATGACAAATTCTGGCAAGGATTTTATTTCTCTCAAAACAAAACGACTTTGAAAGCAGATTTTACGTAGAGAAGAATAAAATTATAAAATAATAAAATTTATAAGAATAAAATTTCAAGTCACAGATAGCATAAAGTAATCGGTTGTACGAAACTAAGTTTTGAATACGTTTACTTGAATAAAAAATCCGATTTGGAAGTTTAAAACTTTACAAACAGCTTCATCCGCGCCTACAGAAGATCGTCGGTGATAAACGTTCGTTTTGAAGACTGATATGCTTTTGCAGATATTTCTAATCCGAATAAGTTGCAATGAAAAAACAAATCCTAACGTGAGCAGAACATAAAATGAAACACCGATTGATGTCTACAACACTGAACGCACATTCTCTAGCGTAATTTTGCCTTCCCCGAAAAGTTAATCGAATTATGTGTACCTGTCTTGGCTTGTTAGTTTATAGTCTCGTCTTATATTTTATTAGCTGAGCTTCTAACCGAAGAGCTAAGCGTAGTTGATTGTATTAAGGGCAGTTTCCAAATTTTACTGTTTAGCAATCTGGTTTTACAAACATTTTTTCACTTGGTTAGTGGATTTATAATTGAAGGGCGCCTGTCGTCTACCGTAGTTTGGTTATTAAGCAGTCGTATTTTAAACATATTTTCTTTGTCGTATTGACTTTGATTCACTTCGAGAATTTATGTTGAGTCAAGGTGGTTTTAAATATAACTAGTAGTATAGCCCGGCGTTGCTCGGATGTAATGAAAGCTTTAAAATTAATTCATGGTCCTGGAGCTCAGCCTAAAGAATATTTGTGTGAAGTTTGGTGAGAATCGGATAAAAATTGTGGATTTGTATAAAGGACATACAGACAGATAAACAGACACACAAACAAACATCTTGCCTTTTATATATATATATATATATATATATATTATCGATCTTCTGCACTATTGTAAGAACTGCAACATTGAAACTTCTGAATATCGTTTCTTATGTCTTTCTCCATGAGTGTATCAAATTTGATTAAAATCGGACCACTCCTTCTATAACCCGATTTTTCGATTATCGATTTTCGAGATTTATCGGGGGTACTTCGACACCAAACCTAGCTAAGAACACTCGC
The DNA here is from genome assembly GCA_037127315.1 of Ascarosepion bandense. Lineage (NCBI taxonomy): Eukaryota > Metazoa > Mollusca > Cephalopoda > Sepiida > Sepiidae > Ascarosepion > Ascarosepion bandense. The sequence goes on along the minus strand of JBBBDQ010000327.1, from coordinate 6,737,002 downwards.
AGACGCTTATAGTACAACTGTGTAAATTTTCAAGAAAATCTGTTCGGCCGTTTTGGAGTCTATAGGTAACGGATACACACACACAGACACACACACACAAAGTTCCATTTATAAATAAGTTTAGATAGATAGATTAGCGAGAAAATAAGCCACATTTGAACAATATTGGTAAAAAGAATAAAAAAGATTAAATGTAAGTAAGAGAACCGCGTAAGTTTAGCGACAAAGTAACTGGCGATTTAATCAAGTCAACAGTTGCCAGTATATGAAGCTTTTATAAAGAACTGTATGTACGTTATCTTCGAAGTTTAGACTCCGGCTACAATGAGAGTTGAGTTTCTTTTGAAACGACATTTGGTAATATTCTCAGTATTTACCTATCATGTGATAAATTTTCAATGCGAATTCTGGCTTATTATATCTGATGCTATTAGTAATATTTACAATAATTTTTTTGTGGTTTTTATTATACAACTCAAGAATTATAGAATATATTTACATAAATAAACATCGAGAAAGCCGACGCCATGTAATGGCTAACAAACTTGTCTTGCTATAACAATTAACAACTGAATAGTGAGTTCGATCCTCACAGACTGCTATAGGATACAAATCCTATACCATCCAGTAGTTAACTAAAACACACAAAGTAAAATTGCACACCCGAAAAATCGGATCCAAACAGGCTAAAATCATTTTGGAAAAGCACAGACCAAGGCAAATTTCACAAGTCAGTGTGAAAAGTAAAATTGCACACCCGCAAAATCGGATCCAAACAGACTAAAATCATTTTGGAAAAGCACAGACCAAGGCAAATTTCACAAGTCAGTGTGAAAAGTAAAATTGCGCACCCGCAAAATCGGGTCCAAACAGACTAAAATCATTTTGGAAAAGCACAAACCAAGGCAAATTTCACAAGTCAATGTGAAAAGTAAAATTGCACACCCGCAAAATCGGATCCAAACAGACTAAAATCATTTTGGAAAAGCACAGACCAAGGCAAATTTCACAAGTCAATGTGAAAAGTAAAATTGCACACCCGCAAAATCGGATCCAAACAGACTAAAATCATTTTGGAAAAGCACAGACCAAGGCAAATTTCACAAGTCAGTGTGAAAAGTAAAATTACACACCCGCAAAATCGGATCCAAACAGGCTAAAATCATTTTGGAAAGGAACAGACCAAAGCAAATTTCACAAATCAGTGTGAAAAGTAAAATTGCACACGCGCAAAATCGGATTCAAACGACAAAAAACGTTTTGGAAAAACCCAAACCAAAGCAAATTTCACAAGTTAGTGTGAAAAGTAAAATTCTGGCTCCTTATTGGATAGGAAATCGAAAATTAGTATATGACGTCAGTCAAATATTTTTTTTACACGTAAAGAACAAAATGTCTGCTAGAGCCGGTTACATGAAGAATTCCACTGCTTAAACCATGGTCCATAACCGGTCAAAATCAGTCAGAATGAGATCGGTATCTGATAGCATCTCACAATGTAAAGAAGAAACTTCAAGCTGACTCGGTCACATCTCGCCTTTTTTTTTCATTTTCACTCCACACCGCCAATGAAAATACCAACAACAACAACAACAACAACATGGACATTCTGTCTGCGATAAGTACTAATGCTTTATTTCCTCTTTCTCATGTTGTCGCCAACCTACCGAAAAAGAGAAAGGAACATAAGACTACATTCTGCTACTATCTCAAAACATCCGTGGAACATTTTAAATACCTACATTTCTCTTTGAACAATTTTAACTACAAAACTACATGCATTTTCTCTATGAAAATGTTTCACAAATATGTTATAGTGTTCAGTTAACGAATTTTCACTTATATTTGTCTTCTAATAATTTTGATTTTCTGTTAATAAATCTTTACTTTAATGTAGAAACGAAATATTTTATCCTTCCACATTTCAACATCCAAACTTCAACATTCTGATATTTAAATTTGAGGATTCAGACGTGTTTGGCACAAGGCCAATTTACCAAGTATCACCGACGCCCCTACAGTGCCCACATACTTTCGCACTTTTGCATATTCTTCGAAAACCATTTTCTGAGTACTCCAAATTTAAATACCTGGGAAGTGTTATAACAGAAAACGGAAAGTGCGACACAGAGATCTGAAGGCGAATTAGAATGGCGAAGGAAGCATTCCAGAAAAAAAGTAAAGGATTAAGAAACACGACAAATTCGCTAGAAACAAAGAAGAGTTTACTGGATTGCTATGTGTTGTCAGTTCTTCAATATGGCAGTGAATGCTGGACAATATCATCAAAGATGAAGGAAAAACATGAAGCAATTGAAATGTGGTTCTGCAGAAGGATGCTGCGAATATCATGCATCGAGCATGTGAGCAATTATGAGGTCCTAGAAATGATGGAAACAAAAAGGAAATTAATAATGAGCATCAGGAAGAGACAGCTGAAGTTCCTGGAACATGCAATCAGGAAGGAGAGCTTGGAGAACCTGATACTATCAAGCCAGATAGAAGGAAAAAGAGACAGGGTAAAGAAGCGAATAACATATTTAAATGACCTGATCAGTTGGGTGACAAAACGAGGGTTGCATGGTGTAACAGGAGAAAGCATGCTAAGAACCATCAGGGATAGAGAGACATGGAAAGCCATGATCACCTAAGTTCTGAAATGAAAAGGTACATAGAAGAAGAAGAAGAAGAAGAAGAAGAAGAAGAAGAAGAAGAAAACCATCATAGACAATCGCTCCTACCTCCCATTTTAGGCCATCATAGACAAGCGTTTCAACCTCCCATTAGCATGGAACAGGCTTGGCTCCCTGAGAGTAAAACACTACGCCTCCTTGGCCTCACACTCTCAGCGGACCTCAAGTGGAATGGCTATATCGAATCCATTGCTAAATCCGCTATTATGAAAGTCGGTTCTCTGTGAAGAGCCAGAAAATTTTTTCTGTCTGAATCCATCCTGAACATATATAAATCTACCATCCGCCCGTGTATTGAATAGTGCTGCCACATCTGGTCGGGTGCCTCTGCTATTCTCCTCGGGGTTCTTGATAAAATACAACGTAGAATCTGTAATGTTATCGATACCGACTTGCTGTAGTCACTCTCTCACCGGCTTGATGTGGCTTCCCTGTGCCTCTTCTATAAATACTTTCATGGCTTCTGCTCCCATGAACTTAGATTACTGGTGCCCCCTAGGTATGAATTTGCACGAGATACTAGATTAGCAACTAGCTCCCACCCTTTTACAGTGAAACAGATAAGATGTAACCGCTATTTCTACTCTAACAGCTTCTTTTCTCGCACTTCCCGCCGGTGGAATTCACTTCCATATACTTTCTTCCCCGATAGCTACAATCTCCAGGAGTTTAAATGTAAGGCCAATAGACACCTCCTAACACACTAACTCGCATCCATTTTCTAAAACACTCTTCCCATCTACTCAAACCTCATCCTTGGTATCCTTATCCGTCTCCTACTGACATTTCCTATAACTAACCACTCTTTCTCATCACTTTCCCCTATGTAACCCCCTGCGCAATAGTGGCAGTGGAATGCCTTGCTTGGGGTGAAACGATTAAAAAAAAAGAAAATATACAATTGACAGTTTAGATATTTCGGAACGTCTTCAGCAATATGCATGGCATCAAAATAAAGGTCGCAATCTGATGAGGGTATTAAAAAATCTGAAGATTTCTTCGGTTTTTGTTCTATGCCCCGTTTCTATCGTCCGTAACTCTTAACAAGTTTTCTGTCATTTGTAGCTCCGAATAAGTTTTCTGTCATTTGTAGCTTAATAATTAATTTTCTATCATTTGTCGCCCTTAATATGTTTTATATCATTTAAAGCTCTTAAGTTTTCTATCGTTCGGAGCTTTTAACAAGTTTTCTGTCATTTGTTGCTTAATAATTAATTTTCTATCATTTGTCGCCCTTAATATGTTTTATATCATTTAAAGCTCTTAAGTTTTCTATCGTTCGTAGCTCTTAACAAGTTTTCTGTCATTTTTAGCTTAATAATTAATTTTCTATCATTTGTCGCCCTTAATATGTTTTATATCATTTAAAGCTCTTAAGTTTTCTATCGTTCGTAGCTCTTAACAAGTTTTCTGTCATTTTTAGCTTAATAATTAATTTTCTATCATTTGTAGCCCTTAATATGTTGTGTATCATTTGAAACTCTTACGTTTTCTATAATTTGTAGCTCTTTATAAATTGTCTGTGTTATTTCTCCTAAACTCTGTTCTGTCATACATTTACACAAACTCGCTACCTAGTTTTGCATTGTTTTCCGCTGTCCCACTTGCAATCTGTCCTTTGAATATAAGCTATTCCAAGCCTCCTTTATTCATTTATATACCCTAGAATGTTGTCTCTTGGCGATAAGTGTCCTTTTTGTTACCATTATATATGAAATTACGTTGTTGTTTAAGTGTTCAGTTAATGGTATTCTACGCATCCTTCTCTGAAACCACATTTCTGTAGTTCATCTATGTGGAAATTGTCCAGCATTCACTTTCATGTCTTCTTCTATGTGCCCTGTCCTCTCCACGTCTCCCTTTCCCTGGTGAATCTTACTACGTTTTCTCCTGCTACACCACTCAACCCCCGTTCAGTCAAACACCTGCTCAGGCCCTTCAAATATGTCATCCGTTGCCTTCCTCTGTCTCTTTTTCCTTTTATCTGACCTGTCAGTATCAGGTTCTCCAAGCCCTCCTTCTTCATTGCATGTCCCAAGAACTTCAATTATCGCTTCCTGATGCTCACTATTAATTTTCTTTTCGTTGCCATTCTTTCCAACACCTCATCATTGCTCACATGCTTGGTCCATGATATCCGCAGCATACTTCTGTAGAACCACATTTCGCTGCTTCAAGTCTTTTTCTCATCTTTGATGATATTAAGAGGACTGATATTACGTAACAGTTCGGTTCTCCTTTCTTTGCTTCTAACGAAAGTTTCCTGTCTCATAATAATTTGTTTACCTTTCGGAAAGCCTATTTTGCTATACCAATGGATCTCCTGATTTCAATGTCGCACATTTTCACCTGTTATACTGATGCCGAAATCCTTAAGTAATAGTCGATATTAGTCTTAGCACTGAGAACTTGTCGGAGTTATGAGAGCGGACACGCTTGTTTTTTGTTTTCTTTAATCAAATGTCTAGCTACCGCTGTACCTTATATCTTAACGCTTCAATGTATATTATTCCACTTAACCTTAAGATTAATGGTTAGTACATGTTGTTTTACCCGTTTCACCAAACATTGACCTGTTCTGCCTGCATAGCAAGCTTCGCAGGGACTTCTGAATTGGTAGAGAACCGACGGGTTGGCAGAACATAATACCGGATTAGTTTCAGCATTGAAAAACATAAATTACGTTGGTTGTCGGGAAAATAACAGCTTCTTTCATCAACTATAGTCAATATAAATTTATATAAGTTTAATGACCGAGGAATAAAATCGCTTCGGTGAGAAAATTATTTGAAAACGAATATGAGTGCCGTCTCAAAAAATCTCCTATCAGAGGAGTGAATTGAAATAAATTATTTAATCGTACCGGCATTCGAATTTAGTCAGTCAGTCAGTTAAGTGTCATACGTGACACACGCTTAGGCGATCATGTCTCGAAAGATACATGGCTGACTGGGCAGAAGATTACCCGACAGTAGGTTGTCATTACTTTCTGCAGTAGACTGGTTCCCAATCTGTCCTGTTATTTAAACCATAACTGAATGGAAGAGACGGATTGATACCTTTCTCAAAGTTATTTGCGCGTAAGTGAATGCAGTGAATTCAACTGGGTTTCGAACTCGGCTTCCCGATTTCTCGTTCCGAGCAGTAATTCACTGCACCACAGGGAATATCCTCGTATTTGGTACACAGTTGTAATAATGTACAGATTTGATGAGTCGGAGAACCGATTTCGAATTCAAGTCGCGTTTATTACATTTACTTATGGGGATATATAAATCCAACCCCTCTCCCTCCGCTATGGTTAAATAGTAGGACAGACTGGTTTCTATAGCCTTCTTTGACAAACACTCTTGCGGAAGAAAAATTTTGAATTCGAAACTATATAATTCTGCAGCTAAGAAAAGGATCGTTTACATTGACTCGATGATCCAGACCGACTGTTTTAATATTGTAACGTATTAAAGTAATTTTTTTGTATGCAGTATTTTCTAAAATATAAACATCTAATTTTATTTAAAAACTGCAGATGTTTTTTGATGCAAACGTAACTTAAGGTTTACACCGCAGTTCGAATAATGTTGAATTATCTATTAAAAGAATGTTTCGTTTAACTTCAGTCGGTGTCATTTATTTTTTTATTTGCTTCGCTCGGGTCTAGTTTATAGTCTATAAACTAACGCAGTAAACAAATGTGATGGTTTATAAATTCAGTAGAAAGCCTCATGTTTATTTCTTGCTATCGCCTTGAATGAAATTCGATGTTGGACGGGTAGCGGATTATGGCGTCCAATGAGAAGTTAGCATTGTAACTTTCAATTTTTTTGGCTTTGCTTTCCACTTTGATTTTTTATTTTCTTAGATTCCATCGCTGCTGAGAATTACATCTGCATTCTAAATAGACGCTCAATGACTGTGATCTAAATTACATGAGCTAAAAAAACGTTTACAATGCATCCAGAAAAGATTTTATAGACAAAGAAACTCATCCTAAGCATAAAATAAAATGGTTTACTGGCCCCAATGATAATTAAAAGGTATATCAACATACAATAAAAACACAGCTGCTATTCTAACATGCACAGGACAATGTATATTTTTTTCCGAGCGAACTTTTGCAAAACCTATTTTGAAAAGTTCAGTCATTCACAATCTTCTTTTATGTGCCATGTTCCTTCAGGACGTAGGTGATCATGACTCTCCACCACTTTCTTTTCCTTGTTGCTCTTAATATATTTTATCTTGTTATTTCTCACTGACTCTGCTCTGCCATCAATCTTTTTCTTTTTCCCTCTACTCGTCAAATTCTCCAAGCGCTCCTTCCTCATTGCGTATCCCAAAACTTTAAGTTTTCTTTTCGTTTGCATCCTCTCCAAAAACATATTGTTGCTTATATGTTTTGCCCATGGTATCCTCAGCAATCAGTCAGTTAAGTGCCATACGTGAAACACGCTTAAGCAATCATTTCTCGAAAGACTGACTGGGCAGAAGATTATCCCGCAGTAGGTAGCCATTGCTTTCTGCGGTAGACTGGTTGCCAGCCAAGGCTACAGAACCCAATCTGTTCTATTTATTTAACCCATAACTAGAGGAAACTTACCTAATTAGCTAGTTTAAATGGTTGGCAGAACAAGATTTATGTAAGATAGCAAGAAGATCAAATTTACTAAAGCTACAAAGGACGTAGATGATCATGGACCTCTACTCAGGATTATCTCTTGTCGCTCTTAACAGTTTTCTCTTGGTATCTCTCCCAAACCCTGCTATGCCATCCACTTGCTCAAACCCATCAAGTCTTTCATTGCCTTCCTCTGTCTCTCTTTCTCTCTATCCGTCCCGTCAGTATTAGAGTCTTTAACTTCTCCTTCTTCATTCACTCAGTTAAGTGCCATACGTGATATACGCTTGAGCGATCATGTCTCGAAAGAGACATGACTGACTGGGCAGAAAATTTTCCTGCAGTAGTTTGCCATTGCTTTCTGCGGTAGACTGGTTGCCAGCGAAGGCTATAGAAACCAATCTGTCTTGTTATTTGACCCATAACTGAAAAGAAGAGACGGATTAATACCTTTCCCAAGGGTATTTACGCGTAAGTGAATGCAATGAATTCAACTGGAATTCGAACTCGGCAGTACCTATCCATAAATAAAGTGTTTTGTAGATCACCTTCAAGTGGGAAACTGAAAGTCGTCATACGTTGTTGATTTCTATCTCTAAATTTCATTTATAAAAACTCTATTTCTGATATTAAAGAACTCTTCCCATGTAAATATAGCGAATAATATTTATATTTAAATATTGAATTGATAAAGTAAAAAGTTGTCACATAGATAATTGATGTTACTGTCAGCATTCTGAGTCAAGAATATTGTAGTCGATTTTTTTCGAACCACTCTTCAGGAGTATTATGCAATTTACTGTTAATATTTCCAAATTTTTGCTTTTTTATATTGTTGTGAGTTGTGTGCGTTTGTGTGGATGTATGCTCATGTGCGTATTTCCCGTTTTAACAGATGTAGAGTATCACAGCAATTTGTCCTCGCTTATCTTTTTCTTGTTTTTATTTCTCTTCTTTTCTTTAGAAAATCTTCATGTTTTGATTTTATGTTATTGCTCGTCGAACTGACATCGTGTTTTTAATGTTTGAATGTTAAATGATTGTTAATGCGTGCCTTCGCAGACAGACTCATACATATATCTACACATGTAAGAAAGCACACATTGATTCATATGTTTTTGTACCTTTCGTTTGTTTCTTATTTTAGTAATGTTATAATAGAAATAATTGTAGAACTATTTTTAATGTGTTTGTTTATTTATTTGATGTTTGTTTTGTGTTTATTTTACTTATGTTTTATTTTAATTATTTGGTGGCAACGTAAGTAAATATTAATGTGCGTACATTTGCTCATTATTTAATTTTTCTTGTTTAGGAGCCTATTTTGATTTTTAAAGCTAATTATTGTTGGTCTTTTCTCTAAACATTTCTAACAACTTTTACCTTTTTTTAATCACTAGGCACAGAAAGTGAGAATAAACACAGGGTATATGGGGACTGAGGAAAAGATAAAAGATGAACAGGATTCAAGAAGATAGGATATTTCTTGTATCTCTGAGATGGATATGATACACAGAGAAAGTTTACTACGGTATTATTCAGCACAGTATCCGGTGCTAAACGAATATACACAGTACATTACAATCGTTCCAATGAAATACAAAACAGAACTTACAACAGCGAGGAGGGGTTTAGATTGCAATAGTCACCGAAGTAATTATTCCGAATATTACTCGAATGACACTCAAATTTTACTCCTAGAGTGCTAATATTCTTTATTTCAATAGGCCATTTCATACCATGGGCTATTTTATAAGTGAGAGTGCTGCAAGTATATTAGCTGCTCTACAACAAGATTGACGTTGCATCAAAATTTTTGTAGATTGTTAGTTATCAGGAAATCAAGTAAACGGAAGAGCATTCCATAAGCTAGAAATACGAGAAAAGAAACTACTGGAGTAGATGAGATGGTTACACTTAAATATTTCAATTATAAAAGGGTGGGAAGTCAATCTAGCAGCACGCTTAAATTTATGTAGCCGGGGCACTATGGAGAAAAACCTCAACAGAACAGTTGCTATGAAAATATTTGTAGAAATGACACAGGGAGGCCATGTCACGTCGGTGAGAAAGTGACTGAAGTCGAGATGCCAAATCAGGGTCGTTTGCATTGTAGATCCTTATTTGAATTTTGTCTAGAATATTTTGATGAATAGCATGAATACCAGACCATATATGGCAACAGTATTCAATGCACAGACAAATGATAGCTTCATAAATGTGCGAGTCTCTGATGATAAGAACATTCTGGCACGGCATATTGATCCGACTTTCCTTGCAATTGAAGCAGCTATTGATTCGATGCAGTCGTTCTACATCATCGGTTGAAAAAGTGAGGCCAACAAGGTGCAGTGTCTTGCTCTCCAGCAGTCTAGCATCACCCATGCTAATGGCGGGCAGGAAAGTTTTTCTATTATGGTTAAATGAAAACAATTTTGTTTTGGAAGCATTAAAGTTTACAATCCATTTCTTGTCCCAGTTAACCATTGATTAAAGTTTTTTTAAAGCAGCAACCAGATTTACTTTCTCAGCTTTGATGGATTTTCGATTGAGACAAGAATAAATGGTAGTGTCATCTGCATAAATAGTTATTTGGGAACAGATGACATCGGGAAGTTGAAAATCAAAATCAACGTAGAACCCAGGATAGAGCCTTGAAGAGAGTGCACGTTTGTACAAAAGAATCTGAAAGTGTGACCGTTTAAAACGGCATTCGTTTTACAATTTAACGGGAATTATTGAATTAATTTCAGCAGTCCTCCTGCTATAACATATCCCTGGAGCTTGCGCATTAGACCAGCATGCAAAATTGTGTCAAACACCTTCGAGATATCCAGAGCAACAGCTCGAGATATTATCAAGAGCTTGATATACTTTTTAAGTTACAGTCATTAACACATCAGCTGGTGAAACGGAAGCCATAATTTTTGTCAGATAGTAGGTTGTGAAACGTAAGATGCTTAACCATTTCTGCATTGATTAGAGCCTCGAATGCTTTACCGAAAAGTGATATTTAAATGTGTCAGAAATTTCTAGAGAGTTCTTTAAAACAAAGATTAAAAAACTGAAAACTATTGAAAAACAACAATCTTGATGCCAAACAGTATCACAGCTCAACACTCTTTATATATATATATATATATATATAGATAGATAGATAGATAGATAGATAGATATATACATACATATATATATTTGTGTGTGTGTGTGTGTGGGTGTGGGTGTGTTCCATGTATTTAAGACTTCAGGATCTATACATAGCAAGAAAATGAACTTAACCGTAACACTTATTATTCTTCAAGTTGTGAACATCTTATAAAACATAGAAAGTGTGCCATGCAGTTTAATGTGTATCAGTTCTCTGTAATGGCCAATTTACAATGACTTTTCTGTTTGAAAATGTTAGAGTCTGTTTACATCAGATCTTGCAGACCCTCGCTGTGTAAACAGTGGAAGTGTTTGTTGGGCCTTGCTGTGATCAGGCTCTAGTAGTTCATTCACCTATCCCATCATTGACCAATTCATCTCTGACAATTATATTTTACAGTAGGTTCTCTCAATTAAATCTTTGATGAGCGTGAGCGAAACCGGTTGATTTCTGTTTTAAAGTTTTTCCTCATTATACCCTTTAATACAAAAATGATTACTTCTAAATCAGCACTCAAGTTCTGTGCCACAAAAAATCTGTTTAAATATATATATATATATATATATATATATATATATATAGGCATATTTGTACACAGATATATATATATATATATATATATATATATATATATATTATATATATATATAAAGCAATCGGAGTCTAACCGTACTGATGAGCTGTGATACGGCGAAACAGATCTATCTGCGGATGACAATATATATATATATATATATATATATATATATATATATATATAAAATAAAATAAATTTCGATGTTCAAATCAGTTGTATGGCCATTTCTACATGAAATCCCTAAGAGAAATTTCACGCATAATCGGCAACTTCTTCGATTTAAAAATAAACCGAGATATTTTACCGACGGAAGTTAAAAAAATAGTCATCACAGAAAAAAATAAAAGGGGTGGGATTAATGAGAAAGTAGACAGAAAACAATGTCTATGTTTATATTTTGAAAAACCTTACTTTTAAACTGAGTTAAGAGTTGTAAGTTAAAATTTCGCTTTGTCCGGCTCTAAGAAAAGGAAGATAAAGATAAAGGAAAGAAAGAAAGAATTGAAAGAAGTGGGAAGGGATGGTTGACAGGGAAGTGAGCTAAGAAAAAAAAAGAAAGGAAAGGAAAGATAAAAGGAAAAAAAAATTAAAAATGGCCATACAATTTATTTGAACATCGAAATTTATTTTATCTTATAATTGGCTCTGTAATTTAAATATTAATTACATTGAGCCCGCCACCTTGATCAGTTTTAATATTAATGTAATTAATATTAATTAGGATCGGGCCTTTGGGATTTACATTCCTGCTTTTCCTTTTGGATTAAAGTTTTATATTTAAATATATATGTATAAAAAAATTCTTACTTAATTTACCCTAATTTCAAATGCAACGACTGATTAAGATTAAAATGTCACTTAAATTTTATTTAATAGCTGGTCCTGAGCTACGTAAATTGGGGAACATTCTCAGACATAAGAATGTGCGGGAAAATTTCCTTTGCAAGGGGTCCCACTCAATGAGAAAATTACAAATTGGTGACATGAAAATCAAGTACAGAAATAGGACCTCATGGGATTTAATGGAACAGTGAAAAAATAAATATTCAAATTTCGAACGATGTTTTATGAAAACAAAAATGAAAAGCGTACTGAACTGCTACGTAATATCAGTCCAATTTGCAGTTAATAGTGAACAATTACTACACATAAATGGAGGAAACTCGAGGCAAGAGAAATGTGATTTGAGATCTTTATGTGCTTTGTCTATTAAGAATGTAATCGATAATGGACCTCCACATCGTCCTGTCTTTTTCAGTTTTTACTGTGTCTTTTTTTTTTGTCGTTTACTTTGTTGCTTTTCTTTATTCGAAACAAAGATGTTAAAAATACCAGGGACGAAATATATAAAGCAACAAGAATATTTTAAGATGAGTACTTGTACTTAGAAACAGAAAAGAACGTGTTGAAATTTCTGCGACACATGATATGTGAAAAATGTTTGTAGAATTTGATACTCACTGGGCATATAAGTGACAAGAGTTACTGAGAGAAATAACGGGTACCCAACCCGATGAAACTTTGTAAAGGAATGTTCAGGAATAAGCTTGTTAAGGATGGTAGAATGAAGTAGATTAGGAAGTGGCAAAGACATACGATCGTTAGGGGTCAGTCAGTTAAATGCCAGACGTGAAACACGCTTGGGCGATCATGTCTCGAAAGAGACATGACTGACTGGACAGAGGATTATCCCGCAGTAGGTTACCATTGCTTTCTGCGGTAGATTGGTTTCCAGCCAAGGCTATAGAACCCAATCTCTCCTGTTATTTAACCCATAACTGGAAGGAAGAGATGGATTAATACCTTTCCCAAGGGTATTTGCGCGTAAGTGAATGCAATGAATTCAACTAGAATTTGAACTCGTCTTCCCGATTTCTCGTTCCGAGCCGATATCCACTGCACCACAACGCACATCCTTAGGGGTACATGGCTAAAAAGAAGAAGAAGAGAAAAATCATAATCATCATCTTTATGTTAAAATTTGACATCATATTCAGGTACATTACCATTTTTAATCGTTTCAATAATATGCGGTGAATAAGACGAGTAATAGATAAAGGGATCAAAAGATAAAACTAGCGTTTAATAATATATTGTGGCTAAAAAGAGATAGAGTAGTAAGGAGCGCATTGTCATGTACCCAAATGGATTTAGACAGAGAAAACTTATAAATGCGAGTAATAAGTACTCAAAGCGTATACATAGTTCCTCCGTTGCTTTTTTAGATTCCTGAACATTGCAAGCTAAGTAAGCTTTGTCTTACCTCCAGTGTTTTTCCACTGACCATTGTCCTGAAGAAGGGAACGGATATCAGTCGAGAACAAGAAAAGAATGAACAAGAAATTGTTAATAGAATGCCACCTTTTATTCCACTGCCCTGATTTAAATATGAATGCATTGTGGTGTAAAAGATATTGGCTTGGAATGAGAACCGTAGAGCCCAGTTTGAATTTCAGTCGGGTTTGTTACATTCACTGATGTGAAAATCTCTTCGGGCAAAGTATGAATCCATCTTCTGTTCCGCGCTATTAGATCAATATTAGAACTGATTAGGTTCTATAGCCTTGGCTGGTGATCTACACTACCGGCCATAATTATTAGGCGACCCTAGTGTTTAAAAAAAGGATGTATTTCATACTATTTTTTAGTATTAATTGCCAAGTGAATAATTGTAAATGAAAATAGAATGGTCCTTTTGTTAATACTGCACAATAACATATGCATCAAATGAATTTATAAATATTTAATAATTACCTATATTGCTGTTTCATCATTGAAAAAATGAAGAAAATTTAGGGTGATTCGAACGAGGTCCTCTTTGATTCCTTGCCTTGTAAAATTTAGCAAAGTAATAATAAAAAGAGAATTCTCATTTAGAATTATCAATTTGGAAATAAATATTAAAAATATTATGAAATACATTATTTCTTTTAAAAAAAACAGTGGTTGCCTAATAATTATGGCCTTTAGTGTATGTCTGGTTGATTCGGACGAGTTCATTTTTGCTTCCTTGCCTTGTAAAATTTTGCAAAAGAACCATTCTATTTTCATTTGGTAATAAATACTAAAAATAGTATGAAATGCATCATTTCTTTAAAAAACTGGGGTTGCCTAATAATTATGGCCCGTAGTGTACCTACCGCAGGAAAAAAAAAACGTCTACGAGAAAATTATCTACCTAGTCAGGCATGAATCGAAAGAAGCATGATCGCCTGATGTATGGCTCTCAACTGACTATCTCTAATTTGTCAAGCAATGGCATACCATACAGTTTCTCTTCTGGTAAATTTGTGTCATACATCCAACTTACTGGGAAATAATACCTGCTCATGAATAGAGAAATGGCGTGGTGTTGCAGTAAAAGTTTTACAAATGTACACATACACAGATACGGGGCAGTCGTTCAATATTAAGTAGAGTTTGTAAAAATATTTTAATGATAAATTCAATTAATCTCTCCGCTGGAAATTAATTTAGCGTAGTTTTTGAAATGTCCTTCAACTCGCAAATATAAATGTTTCTCATAATCTCTCTCCTCTCTCTCTCTCTCTTTCTCTCTCTCTCTCTCTCTCTCTCTCTCTCTCTCATTGTCTCTATCTCGACTACGACAACCAGGAAACTATTGACAAATAGCATTGACGTTTATACGCTTCATCAAATAATACATTCCTATATATAAGTGTTATTGTTTTCATTCGCGTTTGTTTGTCTGTCTGTCTGTGGACTAGATATCCCAAGACCTACTAAAAGAATATGGATGAAACTTTAAGGGATAATTGGTTTCATGACTGTCACGAATTCATTAGATATTTGCTTTGATCCATTACGGGATAAATTTTCTCTGTTATTTGTCCGTTATGGAATTTTTTTACTACTATTTTTCGTATCTTTGCACATGCCAAATACTGATTTACCTCCCCTAAAATACTTTACTATTATTTTTTTAATATAAATTTAATATTTATTTTCAAAATGCAAAAGAAAAGTGATAAAATACACATAAAATGTGTCAAACAACAACTTTGGGATATTAATAATAAAAACGAACTCTTCCACAATTTTTGCAGCCTAATTTTTAATTAAGCAGGCAAACAGACAATCGCCAAATTATCTTTTTTGTATATATGTATATCTCTTTATATTTTTTGTATATGTGTATATCTCTTTATCTTTTTTGTATATATGTATATCTCTATATTTTTTGTATATATGTATATCTCTTTATATTTTTTGTATATATGTATATCTCTTTATCTTTTTTGTACATATGTATATCTCTTTATCTTTTTTGTATATATGTATATCTCTTTATCTTTTTGTATATATGTATATCTCTTTATATTTTTTGTATATATGTATATCTCTTTATCTTTTTTGTATATATGTATATCTCTTTATATTTTTTGTATATATGTATATCTCTTTATATTTTTCATCCAAATTGGTCGCATTTGTATGTTTTTGTGGTTTCTTTTGTTTTTCTTTTGTCTGTGTGACAATGGGCAATATAATTGTTTTCATCTTAAGTGTGCATTTAATTTTGAAAGTGCTCGAGGTTATTTTTTGTATTTTCACAACTGAGAGCGGTCAAGTTTCTTGCAGTTATTCTTTTTTAATACTAATCGCTGAGATGATGTTGTCATTGCTTTGGTGGAGGTTTGTGATCTTTGAATGCTCTTGTTTTCCTATCTTTTTTAACTAGAATGCGTGTTGAAATCATCACATTAATTAATATTTTTGAAGTTTTTGTTAACATTTTTTTTATCTAGATTTACTAATTCTATATTTGGTTCACTTCCGCAAAACAATCGATGAAATTGAAACAAGCTGACTTTTTGGGAAAATACTTAAGCCAAAACCCTACTTTGTGATTTCATGATAAACAATAACTTTTTAAGAATGTTTTTCGTTTTTAACAGTGAAAAATAAATTCTTAGGATTTCTTACTCTTGAGCATGCAACATAAAAATGGCCATGCGTAAATATTTCTTTCTGGAAAGAAATTCTAAGTCTTTAACCGTTTGGCCTAGTGATTCTTTTATAGTTCTCGTAAACGCAGAGCATACTAGAAACTGGATTCCTGAATATATAAAAATATAAAAGAAAATATGAACAAAATCAATGCAGAATTTTTATTAAAAAAAGTATTATTTGAATCATTGAGCTGTAAAATAAGAAAACTTTCAATTTTTTAAAACAATATTGAACATTTATTGCATTAAGCTACACACCCTAGTAAAACTTTTTTTAATCGTTTCACTCCAAGCAAGGCATTCCACTGCCACTATTGCGCTTGGGGCTACATAGGGGAAGGTAAATAGAAAGAGTGGTTAAATATAGGAAATGTCAGAAGCGGGGTGATAGATAGTTGGGAGAATGGGAAGAGTGTTTGAAAGAATGGAAGCGAATTAGTGTGTTAGGATGTGTCTGTTGACCTTACATTTAAACTCCTGGAGATTGTATCCGTCGGGGAAGCAGTCATGTGGAAGTGAATTCCACAGTCGGGAAGTACGAGTAAAGAAACTGTTGGAGTAGAAGTTGCGGTTGCATTTTATCGGTTTCACTGTAAAAAGGTGGGATCTAGTTGCTAATCTAGTATCTCGTGCAAATTCGAACCTAGGGGGCACCAGTGATCTAAGTTCATCGGAGCAGAAGCCTTGAAAGTATTTATCGAAGAGACACAGGGAAGCCACGTCGCGCCGGTAAGAGAGAGGCTGCAGGCGGTCTGCCGAGTCAGTATCGATCACATTACAGACCCTCCGCTGTACCTTATTCCCCTACCTGTTTGCACTTCTTCCTAAAATTTGGTTTCGATTGATCAAATGGCTATTTTAGAGGGTTTTACAGACGAACGGACGGACTGACTACAGGAAGTTAAAGAATTTAATACATGGATACATGATCGTTTTTTTTTTCATATAGCTCTTGTCATACTAAAAATAGATTGTATCTTTTTTCTTACTAATAATTTTTGTTCTTATTGTAAATAGTCTTGATTTAAATTTTATTCTACATTTAAGAACAAACTGTATTACATTTGATTTTTATCTGAGTGATATTCTAATACGAATTAAATTCTTTGCTTGGAGCTGTTCATTCACGGGGTTTGAACAGATGCTAATTTGATTGGCTGCTACTTGGAAAGGGTTTAGATTGGGGTGATGGAGGTTATTTTCAAGTTGCTCCGAGATAAAATCAGGTTAGTTTAGCATGAAAGTAAAAAGAAAAAAATAACAACATAAGAACAATTCAAATAAGAAACTGAGATGAGAACAGAAGGATTGAAAAAACGAGAGAAAAGAAGAAGGAGAAAAGTTCTTAGTGGAAATAAGAAGAAAAAAGTAAAGAAATTTAAGTCAACCACGAACGGTTTTGTTAATGAGAGATGAAAACGTTAAACAAAAAAAGAAAAGAGAAGATTAAAGTATGAAGAGGAGATGTAAAACAAAATAAAAGAAACAGAATGAGAAAAGAAAGACTATTTTTAATTTAATAATAAGCCAATGAAGCTACAAGTGGAGAAAAGATTTGGCTGAGAGAGCATAAAATCTGATTATTGAGAAGCAATCTGTCTATCGCTTCCTTACAACGCAAACCAGAAGACAAGAAATGCGGGTGGATAGCGAAGTCTAGAATAGGTACAATATCGTACTCGAAGATTATACAGTGATTTTTTAATCAATCCCACATATTATAGCATAAATTATTGAAATGCAATGCTGTTCCGAAACTAACACAGGTAATAACAAAAATTTGAAATGATTTCAATTACTCTAAAATCAAAATTTTATAAACAAACTCTTAAAATTTTATTACAAGAAACCTTACTTCGCTACTCCCAAATATATATATATATATATATATATATATATATATATATATATATTCATCCACAAACAGATCTGTTTTGCTGTATCAGAGCACATCAGTACGGTAAGACTCCGATTGCTTTTAACCCAGGATTGAAACCCGACCGAATTGGCATCAGTCGGTGATTCTACCTCTGGGCTATAGGCGCTCGGTAGAAGAAGGCAGACTTTTTAGCGTGTATATTGTCATTAAACCCGCCCAATATATATATAATTCGACGTTTCGAATACGAAAATGCAAAAACATGCACACGCACACAACACACACACACACACACACAGCCACACACACACAAGATGGAGTTTTTGAGTAAATATGTGAAAATGGATGAAACGTGGATTCATGACTTCATTCCAGAGTCAGATCGGGAGTCAGTTGAGTGAACAGCAGCAGGTGAAAGCCGCCCAAAGCGACCAAAGACGCAAACATCAGCAGACAAGGTTTTGGCCTTTGTATGTTGAGATGCACAAAGTATTTTGTTCATCGATTACCTTGAGAAATAAAAGAACCCTCAATAGCGAATATTATATAGCATTATTGGTGCATTTGAAGGAAGAAATCGCCAAAAACGTCCACAAATGAAGAAGAAAAAGTAATGTTTCACCAAGACAAGGCGCCGTGTCACAAGTCGATCGCAACGACGGAAAAACTACATGAATTGCACTTTGAATTGCTTTCACATGAACCCTATTTTTTAGGTATGGCCCCCAGCGACTACTGGCTGTTTGAAAACCCCAAAAGAATGCTCCAGGGAAAGAGATCTGGTTTCAATGAAGAAGTGATATCGGAAACTGAGGCGTATTTTGAGGCCAAAGACAAACCGTTCTACAAAATTTGAATCGAATTGTTAGAGACGCGTTGGAATCAGTGTATCACTCTAGAAAAAAGATTAAGTATTTGAATAAAATCGAATTTTGCCTAAAAGTTTTTGTTTTATTAGTTAGGCTGGGGATTTATTGAGTGATATATTACAATATTGTAATTATAATCATATTATACAATATTATTACATTATAATGATATCATACAATATTATTATGTATTATAACATACTTAGATTCAGATGGGGAGATTTGACTGACTATTATTTATTATCCAACATGAAAAAAACAATGGGCTGAAAACCAGTATCGCTATGATGATGATGACATAGCTGCTGATGATGACTTTTTTACCAACAAAATAAAAGCTTCTTTCCCAATGAGTTTATAGCACTGCAACACCGTTGGAGACGTGTGGATCACAAGAGCGAATCTGTTAAAAAAACACCCTTATTTGTTTACATACAATGAAAGTATTTTCGTCACCGTATGAACTTTTCAGCCGACTCCCGTATATTCCACTCAGGATACGAAGAAGACATTGATTCATGCCTTGCTCAATGTAATGTGCGCGTAAGTCAATGCAACGAACTAGAGTAGACTTCGCTATCCACCCGCTTGTCATCTTGTACGTACTCAAAACCTGCGTAAACTTAGATGAGAGACCCATTTATGTAAACTTAAGAAAATTAAGTTCAAATGTTTATATTAAAATAATATCTGACATATGGCTGATGTAATCACGTTAGATATTTAAAAATGAAATTATTTTTGCCATCATTTACATTTCGCTGACATCAAATGTCAAATCAAATTTATATTAGCACTGGTAGAACACGAAATGTTCCTCAAAATTAAGATTCCCTCGGAGAATATACAGTATTTAGTTTTAAAACAAAAAGTTTTAAAAGTTTTAGCTTAAACATATGGATAAGACGAATATGTTTAAACAAAATTCTAGTTACTTTTTAAGATAATTTTTAGGTATTCATTTGTTGCTAATTATTTCATCATAATAATTGTTTTAGCTTGCATCCCTCAAATCACATTCTACTGTGTTTTTAAATAAGAACTAAGGAATAAACATCTGGCAAGGTTCGAACCTGTATCTATTTACCTCGGGAGGATCATTCTTTATACTACAGAATCTTTCTGATTGAGAAATGCAATCTTCCAGCAGAAGCTCTTCAAAATTAAATTTAATTTAAAATAATAAATAGGAGACATTTAAGCCGTTTTTGTTGATTCAGAACCAGTTTTGAATGATGTAAATTTTACGGCAAATGTAATGGCCTTTTTCTATTTATCAAGAAATAAATTACAATAGTTTGAAAAAATAAGTATTGTCACATTAAATAAGATATCTTATGGTTAAAAAACATGGCTGAAAGAATGTGCTCAGCTGAGTGACAAGTTTCTTCATATGAATTATATTAATGCTCTATCCTTATCTTACCTAGAACTTTATGATAAAAAAATCTGCTTCCCTTAATTTTTTTTTTCCACCAGGAAATTACATAAAAAACAGGAACTTTGACAGTAAACATCATAGGTCATAATTAAATTAGATCAGTACATAGTTGTATTAAAAAGTGCTTAATATATATATATTGTAGAGCTTCTGAATATTTTTAATTTGGAAACGAGTTATTTCCGCAAACTAGGTTTCAACCTTTCGGCATCTTCAGACGATTTATTATAACTGATTTTCCAACGTTTTCAAACGTACAACAGGGATTTTTTTACGAACCCGCGAGTGGAATTTTTAAACAAACATTTTTTGGTATGGTTACATTCGATCATTATTCTCTTTAGAATGGGATTGACTGCTTTTAAAGAAAGTAAAATGAATACAAATTTCGAGAAATATCTGATCTTTAACGGCAAAAATAGCAATCATTCATTATTCAGTGATTACTTCAAACATATTTGTTTCTTTGCTTAGATAAATGAAAAAAATAATGTCTGGTTATTTCAATTGATTCAGATATTGAAATAGAATTGAAATTTTATGCTAAATATATCTTCATTTTCTACATAATTCTAAAATCGATATAAAATTGATTATGGAATAATAACAAAAAATATAGTACTGGTAACGTTGCCCGTTTTCTTTCTAACAAAACATTCAGCGTTACTAACCGACCAGTTAGTGTTATTTTCAGTCTTCTTTTTCTATGTGACCTGTCCTTTCAGGGTGTAGGTGATCATGGCTTTCCACATCTCCCTATCCCTGGTGGCTTTTAGCACGCCTTCTCCTGTTACACCATGCAACCCTCGTTCCATCATCCACCTGTTTAGGTCTTTAAATGTATTATCCACTGCTTTCCTCTGTCTCTTTTTCCCTTTATCTGGCCTGTTAGTATCATGTTTTCCGAGCCTTTTTTCCTCATTGCATGTCTCAGGAACTTCAGCTGTCTCTTCCTGATGCTCAGTATTAATTTTCTTTTCTTTTTCGTTATTTAGAAAACCTCATCATTGCTCACATTCTTGATCCATGATATTTGCAGCATCCTTCTATTGAACCACATTTCAGATGCTCCAAGTTTTTCCTTCATCTTTGATGATATTGTCCACCATTCACTGCCATATTGAAGAACAGACATCACATAACAATCAAGTCCTCTCTTTTTTGTTTATAGCGAAATTGTCCTGTTTCTTAATACTTTACTCAACTTCTGGAATGCTTCCTTTGCCATGCCAATTCGCCTTCGCATCTCTGTGTCGCACTTTCCGTCTTCTGTTATAACGCTCCCCAGGTATTTAAATTTTTGTACCTGCTTGATTTTAGAGTCCCTCACCTGTAATTGGCATTTTGGGCTGCCCTTTTTGCTGATGAGCATGCATTCGGTGGAAAAGATAGAATGCGTCACCCGTGTATTTATTTTTATAATTCCCGATTTTTACTTTTTTCCTCTTCCTTTCAATTATCTATCTATAAATTAACTTTCAATGTGACCCCCTCACACAAAAAAATATGAATGATTACCCTAATCTTGAGGGAGGTGAAAATTGATTGATTACTTACAACTGTAGTAAAAAATTAGGAGAGTAAACAATGATAAAAAGACAAAAAAACATTAAATAAATTATATTAATATATACAATTTTACACTGTTCTTAACGAGGTGAGAACGGGTTGTTCATTATTTACAATTGGTTGTTATTTACAAAGTGCTAAAAATATTATAGTAAATTTTGAAGGCCGCAGAAATAACTAACCTTTCTTGCAGAAGAAAGACTAGGAAGGATAGTAAAATTACAATCATTTCTAGTAACTACAAAGTGTAGGAAGTTGAAGAAAGTCATGATCGCCCACGACTTGAAGAGACGTTGCATATAAAAAATTTAATATATATATATATATATATATATAAAATAACTTAATCTAAAATATTTAAATATCTTGTGATATTGGAGCACAAAAAAAAAATGATGTATACTCTGAGATAACCCCAACGTGGTTAGAAATTCGAGTATAGCTCTGAGTGGGTTAAAAAATTCGTCATAGCAAGACTGGTAGCTTTCCCTGAATACATCCGTTGTAATGACAGATAGTGTTTTCAGCACGCCTACTGTCAAAGCGCGGCCGTACGCCTGCTGTGCAGACGTGTTAAAAGCAACATTGCCCGTATGATTCGGAACAGTTTGTTTTTCCCTCCTTAGAAACCGGTTCTCTCTGTGACATCCTGTTCTCTTCAACCTAAACGGAAGAATCATTGTTTATTTTTTGCAAATCTTAGTTATCATGCGAAAGCGATCCGGGTGATGCGAATGAAGAATGGCTACGAAGATGTCTCTTCCTCCCCACCCACGGGTCGAAATTCTTCAAAAAAGATTAAACGAGGGAATGAGAGAGAGAAAGAGAGGGAGTCTGTCCGTCTTGTTTGAAATTTATCGAAATTTTGCGGAATACATAAAGAATTAAATTTGTTTTTTTTTAATTAAAATAATATATTTTACATTGCGACAAAAACTCGTTGTACTAAACAACACTGTATCTACACCACAATTTCGAGTATTTTACGAGAAAAAAAACACTGCTTGCTAAAATACATTTTATCACAAATAACCCTTGAAAAATAACAACCTTGACGCTAAATACTATCACAAACACTATATATATATATATATATATATATATATATATATATATATAATTTGTAAACGAGTTATATTACACAATCCAGGTTTCTACCATCTGGAATTATCAGGTGATTTACAATAACAATAACAATACTGGTCTGCAATATAATTGTATTGAACACTTTTTAATACGACTGTGCACTGGTTTAATTTGATTATGACCAAAAAACAAAGTAATTAAATAATTATATCTATACTAGAAGTATAACCCGGCTATGCGTGAGTGTAATGAAAGCTTTAAACCTAATCCATGGTCCTTGAGCTCAGATACTTTGGACGTTGGCATGAAAGACTAAAAAGCAATAGTTGTTTCCAGTTAAATCGAAACCGTAGACTGAAAGAAAAATGAATGGATGTCAGTCAAATTTTGATTTCCTGGTATCGATATAAAAATAAGTTTTTTCGTCGTAAACTGAATTTTGAAGGCTAAATAAGTCATCTGAGTAAATGGTATCATGGCTGAAACTAAGAACTACAATTATGCCTACTTAGAGCCAAACCTAAAGCAATATCTAAAATAAAAGGGCTGAAAAAATACAGACATACAGGCAGATAAACAGACACACGCACAAACATCTTGCCTTTCATATATATATATATATATATATATAATCGATTTTCTGCGCTATTGTAAGAACTGCAACCTTGAAAGTTCTGACTATCGTTTCTTATGTCTTTGTCTATGAGTGTATCAAATTTGATTAAAATCGGACCACTCCTTCTATAACCCGATTTTTTCGATTATAGATTTTCGATATTTATTGGGAGTACCTCGACACAAAACCTAGCTAAGAACACTCGCAGACGCTCATCGTAGAACCGTGTAAATTTTCAAGAAAATCGTTTCAGCCGTTTCGGAGTCTGTAGGTAACGGATACACACACACACATACACACACAGACAAAATTCCATTTATAAATAAGTTTATATATATATATATAATATATATAATTATTTCATTACTATTATTTAATTTATATATTATTTACTATTATTATTATAATTTATATTATTATCATAATTCAATTTATATATTAATTACTATTATCAAATTTATATATGAAGTTAAGACGGAGTAATATCTTGCTGAGACTGGTTAAATTTTTGCTTGGCTCCCTAGTTTTTATATCAAAGATAAGGAGAGAAAAAACTCAAGTAACCTGCTTGACGAGTTAGTTCAAGAAGAGCATGTTTTAAAAACAATCTTGTGCTGTGAATGGGAAGCTGTGGAGATACCATTCCATCCATTTCTGAACAAACACAGCAACCGTGCTCTAATGTAACGAGCATCTTTGCGTATTTCCAGCCTCACAAACGATCGATGTTCAAGTCCATGTATAAAAAAAAATTCAATAATGCCTATTTTCTGATCCGTTTGTCAGGCTCTTTTCGTTTCGAAGATTGGATCAACACAGTGTGACATCGTCTTTTCACTTTTAATTTTACTTGACCTGAACATGCCTAGATAAATGTAAACATTAATCAATAAAGACTAATCAAATCAAGCGAGATGAACATATTAATCTGAATAATTTATTCAATACTTACACTTCTTGCTCTATACAGAAAGAATAATTGTTTGACAAGATAGTTACCAGCAATGAATAATAGATGTTTTCATCTTGATCATCATTCGTCGCTTGACCAGGGGTGGCTATAATGACGCTTCGAAACTGAACGCCTGAACTGATTCCTCCATATATTTCAATTGTTTGTCAATATCCTGATTGACTGTTGGCGAGGGATTCATTCATACTTAACGTATCTTCGTCAAGTAGTCTAACTGAATTGCAAACCCAGCGTAAATCAGATAAAATTTAAAACTGAAAATTAAATGAAAAACTTTCAAAATCCAGAATATCCCTCAGTATCAAAATCTAAACGGAATTTAGTAAGCAACAACTCTTAACGTCTGTTTTTTTTATTATTATTAAAGGCGATATTACAAATATGTAGAACCTAAACAAAATATGATTAAGTAAATCTGCAGTACGGAAATTTCTTGTATAGGATCAAAAACTTTCGATGTGAAGTTTGACGGAAGCATAAAATAAACTTTCCGACCAAAAAGTAATAATTTTTCTTTTCAAATTTTCCTTTCATGTTATTATCGATTAAATACTTCTGATAAAGAATGTTAAAATACTTTAAAAGAATTAATAATTTATTTTAAATTGCCTCCCCTACGAAAGCCAAAATAAATATGCTCATGCGACATAATTTCTTCAAATTCAAAAAAAAAAAGAACTTCGTGAACTGAAGTGATGGTATTATATGAAAAAAGAACTCTCAGTTTCCAAATTCATTTTTTTAATATTAATAAATCTTCTTGTATGTGTATATATTTTACAGTCTATAGGGATATCAGTTTACATTACAATGTATTTATGTAGCAAGGTTAAACTTTTATCAGCTGATATAAAAAATAAGATTCCGTAACACTTCTACAGTCAGTTAATTGTCACTTTTCAAAATGACTGACAAGGTAGAAAGTTTTTCCACAGTAGGTTGCCATTAGTTTTTGCGGAAGGCAATAGAACCCTATTTGCCCTGCTATTTCACCAATAGCTGCAGGAAGAAGAGATAGAAAAATACGTTTCCAAAGGGTATTTGGACATAAGTGAATAGAATTGAAACGAATTCGACTGGAATTCGAACTCGGCTCTCTGATTTCTCATTCAGAGCAGATCTCCATTTCACCACAACACACCTTAAAAGTCATGAATAAACATAGATTATATCTGGAAGACGTGCCGCTTCTTCACCCCAACTGGAAGAACTTTTTCCATTAACTGTTGTGTCTTATTTAGCACCCAATGGAAATACTGGTTTATAAGATGCATTTCTAAATGGGAGGCGACTAACATCATGTTGGGTAAAAGAACAGGTTACATACACTACTGTATCGTCGGTCTAATTTGTGCTAAGTTTTCTCTTAGCTTAATGCCCAGAAGATCAAAAGATGTTCGCTTTTCATGACGTTCAAGGAAATATCAAACGATCAACCTGTGTAAAAACCGTGTCTAATTTTTCAAATGATTCATTAAATCCGACGATTTGGATCCTCTTGTGGATCGATTGACAGTCTTGAACCCTTGGATGAGCGTTCAACAAGACAATCTGTTCCCAGTGGATATCTGATCCTCTCTTTAATTCCAATTAACATATGCCTCTCTTAATATATCCTAACCGCTAAGTTACATTCCGGGTTTTAACAAATATACTTTCCTTCTTTTATTATTATTTAGCATTTTTCTATCGAATAATTTTTTTTTTCAGTCGTCATTCTTCATTTTTTTCATTTTCATTTTCCTTTCTCTTTCTCAATACTTATCTCTAAATTCACTTTTTTATTTGTCTGTGCGGTTGTTCCTTTCTTTCTTCTTTCTTACGCTTCCTTTTTATTTATATTTTACTTTCATTCATTTATTCTTTCTTTCTTACATTATATTTAGTTCTGTCGTCTGTTTTGTATATATTTTTCTTTCTTTCACTTTATTTTTTTCATTTTTTTCTTTCTTACGCAATTCTATCTTTTTACTTGTACTATCTTTATTTTTCTTCATTATTTATTTCTTTTTTCTTTTCACTTACACTTTGTTGGCTTTATGTGACTTATTTGTGTCTTTCTTTCTTTCTTTATTTCTTTCTTTCACTTTATTTAATTATGTCGTCTTTTTTCTTAAGTTCTTTTTTCTATCTTTCTTGTGTCATTGTATCTTTTTCTTATGTATTCTTTCTTCTTTCTTACACTTTCTTTGGTGTTTCCTTTATTTTTCTTCATTGTTTATTTCTTTGTTTCTTTTGTATTTTTGTCTCTCTTTCTTTCTTTCACTTTATTTAATTATGTAGTCTTTGTTTTTGTTCACATTCTTTCGTTCTTGCTTACTTTCACTTTATTTCTTTGCCTGCTTTTCTTACGCGAATTTCTTTTTATACTTTCTTTGCTTCTTTTATTTTTCTTTGTTTCGTTTTTTTTTTCTTTCTTTTGTCTTACGCTTTGTTTGCTTTCGGTTCCTTATTCCTGTCTTTTCTTCTTTCTTATATTTTATTTATTTCTCTCATTTTTCATTTTTAAATTTTTCTCACTGTTTTCTTTCTTTCTCTTTCTTTTATTTCTTTTTTTACGTTCTTAAATCTTTCGTATTTTCTTTGCTTTAATGTTTTTGTTTCTTTATTTATTTTTTTGCTTTTTGTTTCTTTTTTTCTGTCTTTATTTAATTCTGTATTCTTTCTTTTTGTTTACTCTCTTTCTATCACTTTAAGTATTTACGTCTTTTTCGTTCTTTAAAGCACACTAAATGATTTCAGGTAGCAAGTCATTTAAACTCTATTCCCTAATTCTGAAACGAAAACTTTACTTCAGTTAGGTTACACGAAAGAGCGGATCAATTAGACATGTTTGTCAATACGAACACACGAGAAACAGAAATACTAGGTCAAAGAAGCGACTAGCACAAAAATCGGAAAATAAATAAAACCTCTTCTAACATTTTCATTTACATCAATAAAGAAATCATTACTTACAAAAAAGTCAATAATGCTTTATTAACGACAAACTTTACGATTTTAGAAAACAAATGTGACAAACCCAGTTCCTTCTCAGTTACATAAACCTTATACACCAAAATTACAATACGTAAGATTAACTAATTTTACTAAAAATATTACAACTATTCGTCTCGGTTTAAATGTAAGCTTTAATAAACTAATATTTATTTTTATAAAAATACAACAGACTTAGCAGATGACCAAAAATGGGGATGGACAAGGTTGTTCATCTTCTGTTTTATCTTAAAGTTAGCAAGCCACAATCATTAACCCAAATAAACTATACGATAATCATTGCACAAAAATGTTACTCACTTAGCATTCTTACTACAACCACCGTAATACCTCATGTCTCTATAAAAATTTTAACTAATCTCTATATGTACAATTTTTCTGTGTGGAGAATAGAATAACAACATTTAAAAATGAAGACCACAATGAATATTTACAATATGCTCAATACTATATATATATATATACAAGATGCTAAACAAAATGGTGTTAGTATTACTCCACCCCCCCACCAATTATTAGTTGTGGCAAAAATATCAGTTAACAGGACGGAATTAATGCGATTTTTAATTTAATTAACGACCAATTCTTTGACCATCCACACACGCAACTACACACTCATTGAGACACGACAACTTTACAAAAGAACACACACGAAAAACGAAAAATGACCCACATTGACATTCCTGATTACCTAATGGTAGAGAGTATGGAGTATTTAAACTAAAGAAAGTAGAGACAAAAATAAATCAATGAGCATACTTTTCCTAGCTAAGATGACGTAAGGAAAACAAAAACAAAAACAAAAAAAAACAAAACTAACCTACTTTGAACGGGATTGCCAATATTTAATACAGGCCTTCTAATATCTTGATACCTAACCGCCATCAAACTTCTGCTTTAAGTTAGTTCTATTCACTCTACAGATACGCACAAGACACACCCACAACAATTTCTAGAGAGAGTCATCACCTTTATGTTGTGATCTTGACATGAAGCTGATGCTTAAAAAAGAAGATCAGTTGGGAAGAGTTAAGTTTCCTGTCTTCACAGCATTCTTTCTGTTGCGTTGTCCATATCCCTATCCGCATAACACCAAGTAAGCACAAGAACACCTAGTTAGCACATTGCTACAAACCGTACTGGCCAAAGAAGTTTCCGCACAGTACGCAAACCCTGATGTGATTGATGCACAGGGGGCTACATAAGAGGAAATTGAAAGGTTACATAAGAGAAGAGCGATTAGAAAGAGGAAGCGGTTACATGGGGTGTCAGAAAATGATTAAGAGAAGGATGGGAATACTGGTGTGAAGAGGATTGCGTGAGGGTAGAATGAAAAAGGAGAAGAACAAGATACAGAGGGTCTTCAGTAAACTTTCACAACCGGCGTACGATTTTACAGTGGAAGAAGACATGAACGAGGTTCTCCACCGCGGCAGTCGCAATGGAGAGAATTTCCCAAACCGGCTGAAAAAAATCTTTTGCCGACCCAGAGGGCCTTTTCCATCACTAGCTCAAGTGCTTGATGCCTCATCATTTGTGCAGAATTCAACCTAGGCGCTCAAGAATATATCGAGCTAGTTTCTTGCTATCTTGAACCGATCTTCTTGCTAATATCTGATATAATACTTTGCGGGACAATGTCTGGACGTAGGAGAGTCTATCCGTCGCCCGTAAGAGAAAGGCGAGAGCTTACCGGCTTTCACGATAGAAAGAGCATTCGCTTCAGGATAAAAAGTGGACCTCCTTCTTGCATGAGTGCACATTTCTCAACGAAATGAAGTTATTACTGGTGTCTTCCTTCCAGAATTCGTTATTCCCAACCGGTTCCGATCACATTCTTTTTAAGAACGTGAATCGAAGCGTATAATGACGAATCTTAACGCTAGGCATACTCAGTCCGCCTTCAGAAGAGTAGGGATAACAGACATACATGGATATTATTGCTTACCTATAAGAAAGAGAACAAAACCCAACAAAACCCCAACTAACTGGATTAGTATTGCATTACGGGAGCGGAAGTATGAAAGTCTGCTAAAAGGGAATTGAGTAGACAAGCAATATTTACATCTTCCCCTTTCAGGAAAGACACCTCCAAGATAAGAGATGCACTTCACTCTCAAACTTCTCACACACTTTCGACCAATTCATTTCCAAGAAATCGGGACCGAACCAGACGCCGAATATCATGATCGAACTGTCAGTCTAGAGGAAAGGTGCAGAATGAAAAACTGACTTCCACGCTGTAGTTGATCTTGGCTCCTGTCACCGTCTCCTGCCCTTTGTTCTCTTCACCGACTTGGCACAAGAACCAAAACGTCATCAGCATCGGTGGTATACATGGTGTAGATCGTAGCACCAGGTAATATTTTGCGTAGGACCGAATTTATATTTAACTTGTGAAGGAAAGGCTCTAATAAAAGACCGTAAAGCAAAGGTGAAATCGGTTAACCTTGATAAATAGAGCAGAACAACAAGAAAGGCTCCAGTTATGCCTATTCACTTCCAACAGCGCACTGGGGGACGTGTACAGATCCTGAATGTAGTCACAAATTCCCAACCACAGCCCCCTTCAGTTTCAGTTTTAGTTTTCGATGCAGCATTAATAGCAGATGGTTCTGGAAAATTGCTCACCAAGTAATGATGCGTTTAATTTCCAGTAGCCAACCATTTAAGTTTATATTAATCCGGACGAGCTTATGATTCATTTAAACTATAAAATGGAAACTTGGACAACGTAAGAGAACTGCATCGACGCTCTTAAATATAACTCGGTCGAGGTAGATAGAACGTACTAACGAAACGGAGCTGCCGCTATTTTTCAAAGTCCACACTATCACCCGATGGTGTTCCATACGATACTTATCGAAAAGATCGAACTTGTTAATAAGATCTCGAAATAGTTTCATATTTGGATTGACAGCATACAAACTTGCCTATACGATCTATATAGGAGTCAAGGACGGCACTCCAGTTGCTCGCTAACCCTACCTGGTAGACAGAATGCATTCATAGTCGCAAGTTGAAAACCGGGTCAACCGTACATAACATATATAAACTCCGAGAGGCTTAAAGACCGCGAGTGGGAGCCATCCTGCTAGATTCTGACCTAGGGCTCTGGGTATTCAACTACCTAACCAGAGTGCCATTATCATTTATCATTCAGATTAGGACTGGAGAACTTCAATAAGCATGGCCAGATGAGGGTATCAATGTCCAGTCACATTGACTCATGGACTATCTCACTCCTAATAGTACTAATAGAGACAGGCCACCAATGTCCCGGGGGAATGTTAACTTTTGGTCACTATAAATTTGAGAGATGAACAAACTGCAGGAGTCTCTCTGAAGAAAATTGATTTAACTTTTTGACATTGTCGTCATGGAAAAAGCCAACTGCAAAAACGTACATTTTCTTCTTGCAACATTGCCTAAATCGTTTGAGATCCCTCTCCAGATTTTATTAAGGTCAAGACCCTTTTGCCTTTTGGAAATTTTTAAGATGTTCAAAGTTTTTTCTGATGGTGTGTTATAGGTTTAGCAGAAATTTAAGTCTTTCATTTTTCTTGACTATGTAATTGTTTTATCCGCCTGTTCAGGTGTCATTGAGTACACGTCCTATTCGGTATTTTAAGATGGTTTTGATTGATTTTAGTATTGACGATGCTTTTCTCGGCTGATGGACTGTGTTTTTCTTTTCTCTTTTTACATTTTCCTTGGTTAAGTTTGTGAGTGTAGTTGAAGGGGATAGATTGGAAGTGAATACAGGGTTGGTAGTTTTTGCTGGAGATTTGATAATGAGAACCCTTTTCAGGGTGGTCATTTTTGTTGTGGTGGGAGTTAATGATTTGGTCATGGGAGGTAGATCCATAATCTGCTTTTTGAGAAAAGAGAAGACAATGTTGAAGAATAAGAGAAAGGTTTTTCACAGGTGCTTTTTGTGCTATTTTATTCCGCATCAATTCCTTTAGCTGATCTAATCTTTCAAACCCCTCAAAGTTGGGCTCGTATCGGAGTGTTTCTTGTCATATCTTTTCCGTATATGTGGCTGGGGCGTTGCCTTTGGAACTGGTAGCGGGAGTGAAGTTGCGTTTGCCTCTTTATTTGGTTGTTTCTGGAGACAGAGGTCTAGCAGTTTGGGGCTTCTCTTTGGTCTTACTAGCAACTTGGCATTCTCCCTTTTCCTCCTCCGCAAACACACAAGAGACGGGCATAGGTGTTTTGGTGAATGGGGGCCATGAAATGAACACAAACGATGGTTTAACTACAACGATCCTTAATGCAGACATGTCCATTACAACCGAGACGGAAATAAGAAACTCAACCAAAAAGGAATTTGGGCCAACGATGGCCAAAACTTCAGAGGCCTTCTTCTCTGGGCAGTCTCTCCACACTTTCAGCAAATTAGTTTACGAACGGCTAAAATGACCAGCATTTTCTGGTCCTCTACATCTAGAAAATTAGGGATGAAAGATTTATGGTCAAACTTCAAATCTCACCACCCAGTTTAGGTCGTCATCAGAAACACTGAGTATTTACCTAAATTGAGCTACCCTAAGACACGAGAGGTGAGAGGGGAGCTCAAATATTGTCTAATCTCTGACTTGATGGAAACCTTGTTTAAAATCAGAGATACCGTCAAAGTCACTGATATGATGAACTCTGCATTTAACTAAGCCTCCCTCCAAACGTAGGATGGGGAGCAAGGCTGATTTTTACGGTGGAGCATTCCGAGCACATAAGCTCGGGCAAAAATTGCCTGTAGAATACGCATTTGCAGGGTCAGGCTCTTGTCTATTTTTCCCAGACGCCCTCTGCCCTTTGACAACCCCACGAATGCTGAATGTGGGACAAGGCCAGTTTTATTGCGGTTTATTTTTCGAGAAAAATTCGGGACGTATACCAAAGATTGGACTTTTTCTGTTTTCCTCAGACGGAACTCTGCCCTTCGGCATAGCCTCGTCTTGGTTTCTCTCCGCCTAAAAGCAGAAAGACCGACAAATTCATGGCTTTGATATACTCAGTATTTACCAGAGTCTTCCCACAAAGGCGGAATAAGGCACAAGGCAAATAATTACTGTGGGGTATTCCAAGCGCGTAGACTCGGGCAAATTTTCCGTAGGTCCCGTAAACTCGAGGTCAAGCTTTTCTCTATCCAAAGCTCGTCCGGAATCTTCTCTGTACAAAGTTAGAGAATCCAAGAAGGATATAACTTTTGTCTGAACCCATTTTTAAGACGGGGCTTACTGAGAGCACGCATACGTGGGGTCGGGCTCTTGCTCATATTCTCATAGCCTCGTCTTTGGTCGTGTCCTGTAGAAGCATTAAATGCCGATGCGTGTGATTGAACGTTGATTGTTAGTGAAAGAATACTCCAAAGAAAATTGAGTATTCCACAGGCGATTAGGTGACCACTAAAATATGTATAAAAGCACCCGACAGAAGTCTGGGTGTGATGCTTGAGTGTATAATGAATAACCAGTTGTTGAACTTTGATCAACAGCGATTAATTAGAGTTCAGCAAATAAGAACTTTATCGAGTGGCCGAAATATGAATCTACTGTAGATCAATTTTATTAAGAGTAAATAACTGAATTTATCAAAACCTCAGTAACTTTGTAGAGTAACACAACCAAACTAGAATAAAACAGTTCGGCTCCATCCGAAGTAAGAGAGATTATCAAAGTCGGAACTTTGATAAACTCTGTTTTTAACCAAAGCTCCAACAAAGCAGTATATTGCACAAGGCCGATTCTACAGAGCAGCATTCCTTGGTCAGGCTTTTGACTGTTTTTCCCCGACGAAACTCTAGCCTTCGGCAGTGCCTCGTCTGAATTCCTCTTCAATCGGAGACAGAGAGTCCGGTCTTTTTTCTCCAGACAAGATTCTCCTCGGAGACAGAGAGTCCGATCAAGAGAGTTTTGGCGAACTCTGGGTATTTATCTGTTTTTCCATAGAGGCGGAATGCAGTGCAAGGCCTTTTTAAAGTAGGACCTCTGAGTCCTTAAGCTCGACTAAAAATATCCCGAAGACACTGAACAAGGCATGGTAGGGCATCTGTCTATTTTCCCCAGACGAGATCTTCTCTTTCGGCTACTTTCTGTCTCTTTCCGCCCGGAGGCAGAAAGTTCAACCAAGGAATATAGTGTTCTTATTTATATATATATATATATATATATATATATATATATATATATATATATATATATAAAATTCACGATCCATTAATGGTAGAAATAGACTATACGATACCAACATCCAGAAAGGTATGCCATCCGTGACTAGAAATCAAGATATAATTCTCAACAAATATTTATAAACCGCTTCATAAAATGACACCCCATTAATAATGCATAAAATCAATTTTGCGATTTCAGTATCATCCAGTAGGTTAACAAATCTGTGAGGCTGCTCATTAATGCATATCATAAAATCAATTAAAAATAAAATACATATATATATATTTACAGGTGTTTTTACTCCAAACCAAGAAAGCCGCTAATTCGAAGTTTACTGAGTGTAAAAGAATAGGAGAAAAAGAAAAGCGCTGTTAGGAAAGGAGAACAATAAAACACAAATTAAGAATATAGAAGACAATGATTGAATTTGCATTAAAAAATTTTAATATCAAATTTGACTGTAAAGCGAGAGGCAGGCAGTGCGTTTCAAAAGCAATGAGAGAAGAAAGTGTTATCATAAAACTCGTAGTTAAATCTAATCATTTAAATTGTAAACTGTAAACTGTAAAAATGATGAAACTAAACTGCTAATCTTATTCTGCGCTGAAATTGGAAAAATAGAGGTACTAAAGGAGAACGCTTATCAGAAAAGTTATCGTGAAAATATTTATAGAAAAGTAACAGGGAAATTACGTCACGAGGTGACAGGTCCTTTCAGATTCTTTTTTGGATTTAATCAATAATCTCTAAATACATCAGGGAACTAACAGACAGCAATATTCAATGCACAGTAGAATGATAGATTTATAAATATGTAAGACAGATTCGTGTGAGTAGAATTGGTTGGTATGTCTCAATGAAACAATTTTACTAGCAATTTATTTCATATATTTTTCTACTTTACGTTCGCAGAAAATGTTAGTACAACCTCGGATGGAGGTTAGTATCAGCTTTGATCAAAATAGAAAAAAGGTTCTCAAAATGGCAAAATACGTTCTCTCAAACAATTAAAAGAGAGAAGTTACCTTCAAGTTTTCCTTTCTGAAGTACGACAAATGTTCTAGATCAGGCGATTTTCAATATCTTAACTAATTACTAGTAAAAAATTGTATTTATATATCAAGATTTAGATGCTAAGTTGACATTTTATCTTAGTTTGTCACTATTTTGCAGAAAACGATACCTCAGGCGGATTGAAATTACTAGTGGGGACTTATCTGCATACCTAATTGCACAGAATGAGACACAATGTCGGAGTTCATAATGGGGTTTGGATCAGCATTGTAAGAGCTTCCTTGACACTTTCCGTACTTTCATTTCTTCTCAACAGTTGTGTAACGACTCCAGGCTCCTCTCGAAGGAGAGGTGCTTCTCAGATTATAGCATCCCTGGTTTCGAGTTAATACTTATTTAGGCAACGCTCAATATCAATTCACCCCGTAAGATTGTCTTAACCGCTTAATTGGGTTTATCTCTTTGTATCAATAATGCCTCCATTATTATTCTTTTTTATTATTATTATTATTTTTTTTTTTTTTGACAAACTGTTTTTTTGGGGGGTGTGGTATTATTGATAAAAAAAGAAAAACTCAACACTTAATAATATCAACTTCCAACACGCTAACATTCTACTTACCGTGTTCGGTACATAACGCACACTCTACTCTACAATCAAATATAAGACTACATACATCCTGTTACATCTTCGGTAATGGCTAAAAGTATAGCCGAAAGCTCTCGAATAAACAAAAAAACTTCATTAATTTTATATAATTCATTTCCCCAAAAATATATCATAAAATCACAAAGAATTGCATGAAAGATTTAACCCTAATGACTTGTCTGTCATTTTTAATGAAATCTGCAACAACGAGAGATTGCTGCCCAAATATATATATATATATATATATATATATATATATATATATATTTGACTGTATCCAATATGTAGCAAATTAGTCTCTGTACAAATAAAGCTTTAAAATTTAACAGATAAATTGACAAGTCGATAAAAGCTAAATTTTGTAATTTGTGTATGTATATATGCGTGGGTATATTAATCTGTATATGTTCTGTATATGTGTCTGTTTGCCAGTGTTTGTGAATATACTCGTCTATTTTTCTATATGTGGATGTTTGTAGGTTTAGTTATGTGTGCGTTTTTCTCTTCCTCGTTTAAATATGAATAACCTTCTAAATATAATAAATTGCTAAACTTAGAAATTTTTTTAAAATTTCGCAACACTACTAAAGTAGATCTAATAGTTAATTAATAATGCTGATCTCAATTTAATCAAATATTAATACTAATGTCCCCCAAAATTATTTTTAAGTCTGCTCACATATTCTCAAAATTAGAAGTTGCATTATTTTGATTGGTCCACACAACAATGCCTCCTTGATTAAAGGGGCTTTGCTTGTTTTTAACCTTTTAATACGATCCAATTTGATATAAACCACATCACTTGACAAGACACAAGAAATGTCGAAACAAAATAGCCACTTTTGTAGTGATATTGTAACATACTCACGTTATAATTTCTGAATAAATATTATTAGCTCTACTTTTTATTGAGCACTTATTTAAGAATAGTGTTTCTTTGGATAAGAAATATTATTCCCTCCATACTTACCCTATACTCGTGTATATATATATATATATATATATATATATATATATATATATATATATATATATTAGCAGTATAGCCCGGCGTTGCTCGGGTGTAATGGAAGCTTTATAACTAATCCATGGTCCTGGAGCTCAGACTCTTTGGACGTTGGCACGAATGACTAAAAAGCAATAGTGGTTTCCAGTTAAAGCGAAAACGTAGACTGAAAGAAAAATGAATGGATGTAAGTCAAATTTTGGTTTCATGGTATCGATATCAAATTTTCTACACAACCTTGAAACTTCTGAATATCGTTTCTGATGTCTTTGTCTGTGAGTGTATCAAATTTGATTAAAATCGGACCACTCTTTCTATAACCCGATTTCTTTGATTATCGATTTTCGATATTTATCGGGGGTACCTTGACACAAAACCTAGCTAATAACACTCGCATACACTTATAGTACAACTGTGTAAATTTTCAAGAAAATTGGTTCAGCCGTTTCGGAGTCTATGGGTAACGGATACACACACACACACAGACACACACACAGACAAAGTTTCATTTATAAATAACCTCAAATATATATATATATATATATATATATATATATATATATAATCTTATTTATTTACCCTTGTATAATTAAATAAGATAATATGGTAAAATAAAGTGAATATAGAACAGACTGCGCTAGAAGTAGTCCAGCACAAAACCGCAAATTGTTACAAAATCAGAATAATGACCTAAAATCTCGAATCATATTTTTAGACAGTGTCATTTGATCCAGACTTCAATATGGACATCATTATGGCACCAAACTCATTCCGAAATATCTAAACCGCCATTTGCTTTTTCAGATCAGTGGTTAAAAGTACCGTAAAGTGAATGAAACCGGTAGGTGTTAGTGAGAACAATACCTCTTTAAAACTCGTTAACTGTCGTTGCAGCAAAAAACTGGTAGAAAAAGTTCTTTTTTATATATTTTTCAGGTAGCTATCTGTCTTTTGGACTTTTTTCTAAGTTTATTCTTTATTTTAATGTTCTCTTCCATCAATTTTGCTCTTAGTTTTTCACTTATTTGCTGATAGGTTTTCTGTTGTTTTTCTACCACTTGAGAACTTCCAACAGCAGCAGTAACTAAAATAGATATCGCATCTAACATAAAGAGAAATTACTGGCATAATCAAAATGTTGACTTTGCACATTATTTCAAACAGAAAGTAAGAAAAGAAGCCCCCCTTCCTCCACTTAATATCAGAAAATGAAATAACCGTTAGTGGACTTGAGAAACGTATGTTTCCTGATTTATTACTTTAATAGAAAGATTTTATAAATTTCACTTGCTTGCATAGTCAATAAATATCGAATTCTTTCTTATAAGAAAATGCTCAATATTACCATTATACCACTTTTCAGAACAAACAGCCTCACCGGAAGAAAGGTTCCACATTTCAAAATATGTTAAATTGGTAAGAGAGAACATGAACCACGTTAGTCATATGAATGCTGTTTTTTCTAGTATTTTATCCGTTTTGAGGTGTTGTTTGATTAATATGAATTCGATTTTTATTTATATATATATATATTTGTTTGAAGAAATTTAGTATCACAAATTCTGTCAAAACCAGTTTACTAAGAACCAGTTTACTTACACTAGAAAATATAGCTGGGAAAATAGTTTTCTTAAAAAAAATTAAAAAAATTCCCTAAGATAAAGATTGACTGAAATTACGATGATATATGATTCACCTGCAAATTATATAAAACCGTGTTTCTTTAAGTTATCATCCATTCTTACTAAATTGGGTCAGAATAATAATCTTAAAACAAATGAATATTTCAATAAGAACTCAGTTTATATTATTAAAATCTAATCTAAAAATAATACAGTTGCAGCCGCTCTCACACCGGCGTGATGTAGCTTCCCTGTGCCTCTTCTACAAGTACTTTCATGGCTTCTGCTCCGATGAGCTTAGATCACTGGTGCCGCCCAAGCACGAATTTACACGAGATACTAGATTAGCAACTAGGTCCCACCCTTTTACAGTTAAACAAATAAGATGTAACCGTAAATTCTACTCCAACAGCTTCTTTTCTCGCGCTTCCCGCCTGTGGAACTCCCTTCCACAAGTCTGCTTTCCCGACAGTTACAATCTCCAGGTGTTTAAATGTAGGGTCAATAGACACCTCCTATCACACTAACTCCCAACTATTCTCACAACACTCTCATCTACCCAACCCTCATTCTCGGTATCCTCACCCGCCTATCACCCACCCTCTGTTATTTCCTATATTTAACCAGCCTTTCTCCACTCTACGTAGCCCCCTGCACAGTAGTGGCAGTGACATGCCTTGCTCGGGGTGAAACGCTTATATAAAAAAAAAAAAAAAAAAAAAAAAGTTAATTTATGTAACAAATCCATGGTTCATATGCTGAAAATGAGAATTTTTTGTTCCAAAATCAATATTTTTCTGATGATTTCGTTTGATCAGAAAAATTGTAAAAATACGTATTTTGCAAATTATCTATCTATCTATCTATCTATCTATCTATCTATCTATCTATCTATCTAAGGTCCATCTCTCCTCTCTCTTTCTCTCTCTCTCTCTCTCTATATATATATATATATATATGATTTTATTGAATAAATTTACTTTTTAGTTTTCAAGATATTTTTGCGAAATTTTGGTAAATATATCTGTTAAAATGTGATGCCAGTGTTATTTTCATTTTTGTGTAATTTAAACGACAATTCATACATCGCACCCTGTGTGCGTTTATATATATATATATATATATGACCACAGTGTTTGTAAAGTCATACCTACTTATACTTCACTGCTTTTGTCAATTTTCAATCAATCAATTTAATGGAGTGGTTGCGAGGGTCTATCTTGCATTCAAAACCTCTTCATATCTATTATCTGCACACATGCACACTTGTGTAAGGGTACTGGTAAATAAATCGGGAAACAATTTTGGAAATGCATTTAAATTAAAAATATTTTTTTCTATTAAAGATATCTTTTGCGATATATTTTGCTATTTCCTGGAATATTTCCAGCCGTTTTTATGCCAGAATGCACCAGCATTTCAATATCCGGGAAAAATTTTCAAACTTAAATAGACAACTCCCAAAACTATTTAAAAGCGCATATCAAATGAACGACTACAAGACGCCTCTCAGCCATAGATAGCACGAAATGGATTACTGTCTACAAGTCACATACGTTCATGGTTCTTCACAACTTCTCTTTTTTTCTTTTTTTTTTTTTTTTGCCCTAACAAAAATCTTACCGCTTTACCACGAGCATTTAACTTTATGAATTATGTTTTTTTCTAACATCCATTATCACAGATTTCTAAAGAAGGATATTTTCTTGCCTCCAGTGCGCCATAGTAGCCATTCAGACCGCTAGATGTAAATAAATTTTTATATCTAACGACAGTTTTCCCTAGGGTCGCAGGTTATAATCCTGCCGAAGGACGCATATTTTTCTAACAAGATTTTTCGAATACTCCGGCCGGTAGATGTAAATAACAAATACAAATCATCTATTTAAATATGAGCATCCATTATATATATGTAATGTTTAAACAAATAAATTATATATATATATATATATATATATATATATATATATTGATGTTGAAAATCTATTCACTAACGTTCCTGTTAGAGAAACCATTGACATTATTATAAATATATATATAATAATAATTCTCTGTCCCCACTGAAAATTAAACGTAAAATACTAAAAAAACTACTTTTATGATCACAGAAATAATATATACGTGCCAGGGGACGTTGTTTCAATAGACTAATTTCTGGGTCCAAACTTCTGCAATCACTTCCCGGTGACAAACCGATTAGCAAAAATATTCAACAAAAAAATGTCAAAATTAGTTACAGCTGCACAAAAATATTACACAAATGATAAAAAGTCACAACAAAAAAATTAGCAACCTACAATAATGCAATCGAAGAAGCTCAATGCAACTGCAGAAACGGAACTACATGTCCACTCCAGAGAAATTGCCAGCAAACAAAAATAGTATATAAAGCCAAGGTAAGTGCAAACAACAATACGATGTACTACATCGGTGCCACTGAGGGACCATTTAAGAAAAGAAAAAACAACCACAATCTTTCATTCTCCAACAGAAAATACTTGAACAGCACTACACTATCCACATACGTACGGCGTCTAAAAGACAGAAATATTTCACCAACAATAAGCTGGGAAATACTGAAAAAAGCACCTGCCTACAACAACATTACAAAAAAATGTCTACTTTACCTACATGAAAAAATAGCAATTATATCTCATACCCCACAAAAGAACTTACTAAACACGAGATCAGAACTAATTTCCAAATGCGGACATGAAAATAAATACCTATTATCACAATTTATACCAAACGGATAAAAAAAGGAACCGCTGATACCATAATCCTATCAATTATTCTCTAGTTCAAACTACCACCATAATAATTGCATTTATTGTTATTATCATTCCACCACCATTACTAATCACTACTACCGTTTCACAATATCTATTTACTACCACAACTGTTATTATCATAAAATATTTATTTACTAACACAATATTAGTACGCAATCATCATTGACGTAAATTACATGTCTCTGCCGTAATAAAAATTAATATACCACACATAAACACGAACAATCATTACAAATTAGAATTTCTACCACTTAAATATACGCAACCACAAAAAATAAAAAAAACAAGCTAATAACCGACTTTAAAATAAAAAATAACAATACAGCCTTAAATAAAATAATAGCAACTCTTACCTAAGATAGAACCCATCATAAGCACATATGTACACAGAACCCATCATAAGCACATATGTACGTACGAGAAACCGACAACTGTCCGCGCGTTGACATCGCTACACTATTCGAATACACCAACCGAATGCGTATGTATGTGCGCAACGGCACACATATACATATATATGCAGAGCCCCGCACGATTTGCATATGTATGCTTATACAAGCCTCAGTGAGCGAACGCGCGCGTGTGCGTCCTTGCGAGCGTTAATGGATGTACAAATGTATATATATACATATATATATATGTCTGTGTCAGTCATGACGACAGATTTCCCTCCACTTCCACAAAAATATATGAATATACGCAACCCTACATATAACCAATATTTTAAAAAAATATTCAGTTTGTCTGACGATCGCAAGATCGTGAAACCCAGGGTTACAAACTCACACCTATCTATATGAATATATTTATATATTTTTTTTCTTAGCAAAATGAT
This sequence comes from Ascarosepion bandense, assembly GCA_037127315.1. NCBI lineage: Eukaryota > Metazoa > Mollusca > Cephalopoda > Sepiida > Sepiidae > Ascarosepion > Ascarosepion bandense. Next base: position 6,695,472 of record JBBBDQ010000327.1, on the reverse strand, counting down.
TTGTAACGTCTCATTCCATCACAAGTGTGTGAAAGCTAAGTCTTATAATTCCTCAATGAGGAAAAGTTCGAATTGTTTTTTGCCTAAAATCAACTATCTAGCACAAATCATTGACAAAAATAGTTGTCAGCTAGATTTCACGAGGCAAAGGGCAATTAAGAATAAGCTTCCGTCAGAAAAATGTATATATATATATATGTCTGCGTCTGTCGTGACGACAGATTTCCCCCACTTCCACAAATGTCTGCGTCTGTCATGACGACAGATTCCCCCCACTTCCACAAAAATACACGAATATACGCAACCCTACATATAACCAATATTTTTAAAAAATAGTCAGTTTGTCTGACGATCGCAAAAGCGTGAAACCCAGGGTTACAAACTCACAGGTGTCTTTATGAATATGTCTGCTCTATCAGTGCCACGCATATATAATATATAAATAATATAATATATATAACAAATTGCATATATATATATATATATATATATATATATTGATATTTATAATTATATACATACACTTTTCACACACACACACACACACACACACACACACACACACATACATATATGTATATATATATATATATATATATATATATATATATACTTAAACAGTATAATTATATCTACCGGCCTAATTAATCGAAAAATCTTGGTGGAAAAACATGAATTTTCTGGAAGGGCTCAAACCTACGATTCTTATATACCTAGGAGAAGACGCTTGTTGATCGGACGTGTCTTAACCACTCGACTACGGAAGATGTCATGGTTAAACAAGACCGAATTAAGCCATATAAACTCAGAGGTTCCCAATTTTTTGTAATATCCATGTCTGCTCTGGTTCTTATATTAATATAAACAAACTTAAACAAAGACAGTTCGACGAAATATTATAGGAAGTTACGGTATTAACTGTCATATTTGTTGAAATATATATGTTTGAACATTATTTTAAATGGATACCCGTATTTGTGTAAATACTCTGTTATCTTTTTCTTTCTTTCTTTTTTTTTTCTTAACTACACAGTATATATATATCTACCAGCCTGAATAATCGAGAAATCTTGTTAGGAAAATATGTGACCCCAACAGGATATTTTTGTAACAAGTTTCTCGATTATTCAGACCGGTAGATATAAATATATATAAATAATTGTACTGTTTAATCATAAAAAAAAAGACAGAAAATTTAATCAAATACAATTATTCATTAAAAGAAATAAATATATAGAAATATGTCTGAGTTAATACATTTTTTAACAGATTTCGTAAAATTTCGTAAATAAATTATATATACACATAAAACTATTTTTTAAATTTTAATTTCCCCATTGAACACCACCTGCTTTGCTTCATGCGCATGTGCAGTCACAGCAACCTAAAATTAAATTTATCACGATTAAGTTGTAAAGGACGAAACATATCTCATAAAAGTTTTTTCAACTCTATCAAATTTCTTTCTTTTAAAATATATAGTTGTGTGTGTGCATATATATATATATATATATATATATATATATATATATATATATATATGCGTGTGTGTATATTTATGTTAAAATGATCAGAAAAGGAGTGTGTTATAAAAAAGAATGTAAAGAAAACGAAAGAATGCTATCTTGACAAATTCGAGAAAACAAAAAAAAGATATATCAACAGTTATTGAAGTCTATGTCATAAGGTCACACTCTAATTAACAACACGTGTGCAATTATCTGGCTACATCACTTTATTCTTAAAATTTATGATGTGCCAAATGTTATAGAACTTAACATCAGCCAGAAAACTTTTCATAATTTTAGTCTTTTAATTGCTTTTCTTTTCCTTATTTTTTCTTTTTTCTTGCTTTCGTTCAAAGCTATGCCAATCTTTCTATAATCTTCAGTCGCTTGGGTATTTTTAGTTTACCTACGGCTCTGTATTAAGAGTATATTTCAAAGAATTTTTAGTTTACCTGTATTAAGAGTATATTTCAAAGAATAATATGTACACCTGGCGAATTATTCACACCCACGAAAAAAGGAATATTTGATTATTTTTTATGTCTTATCAATCTTTAAAAAAAATTGATACGACTTATCCACCTTGGTTCCTTATTTAAAGTCGAAATTTATTTTGTAATTTGAGTATGTATATTATTTTCTGTGTTTATGTGAATATTGTATTAAGAATTTGAAAACAAAAAAAAATTATTTCAGTTAAAAATTCTACTCTACTGTTAAACACATAGCTTGAAAAAAATTGTACAGCCCTGGGAGACGGATAACACATTTTTCTCAACTAACTACAAGTAAAAATAGTTGAAAGTTTAGATTACTAAATCTGGAATATACAATTGAGTGAATACTAAATGGATACTGATTGAACATCTGTCAAAAGAAGACATCATTTGGAAGAGACAATCTATGTGTGTGTACGTATGAGTACGCGTGTGCATGTGTGAGGGAATCAATCTTAGTGTATGAGTGTAAGTGTACGCAACAACGCGGGGAGAGAGATACGTTTGACGACAGCATATGTTATTGACAATGTAAAGAAGTCTAACAATCGGAGACTGGCCGGACGATCAGCGAATGTCCACTTGGTTAGTCTCAAGCCATGAGGAACGTCAGCGACAAGCAAGGGATTTGGAGTAATTACAGAGGTTGACAAGTCGTGTTCGTGCACACGGACAACTCGAATTCCGTGGCGAATGGGAATCTCTTGCATCAAGATGGGACATTCTGATAAGAAAGGAAAGCTAGGGCTTAGAAATAAAGAAAGCACTTTAATGTTTAATCTACTTATAGTTACACACACACACACACACAGACACACACACACACACACACACACACACACATATATATATATATATATATATATATATATATATATAAGGTGAATGGCATGACATGAATATTTATATATATATATATATATAGTCATCCGCAGACAGATCTGTTTCGCTGTATATTCTCATCTAAATGACTGTTTCACTGTATCACAACTCATCAGTATGAGTAGGCATCCGCTTGCTTCCAGCCGGGATCGAAACTGATTAGGTATCAGTCGGAGAGTCTACCTCTAAGCTATCGACATACGTCAGAGAGAGGTGTATATACAGGCCAGAAGCCGAAAGAACTCACATGACTAAAGTAATATGTAAATTTCAGAAGTGGTTGGTGTTTTTAAAATTTTTCTCTCTAGGGAGCAACGTTGTTTGATAACGATATATCTATATATATATATATATATATATATATATATATATATATATATACGTGTGTGTTTGTATATATATATATATATATATGTGTGTGTGTGTGTGTGTGTGTGTGTGTGTGTGTGTGTGTGTGTGTGTGTAAAGAATTGATAGAAATTTTATTTCAATTTTTAATCAGACATATTTGTCTTAATTAAAACATTATTCTTGGTGGATACACTTAGTTGAGTAGATACTCCGTATCTTGTTCTTGTCCTAATACTTTTGCATAGTACTGTATATATATATATATATATATATATATATATATATATATATATTAAGCATGTACATAAATTTAAATACGTGGGAACTATTCTAACAGAGAACTAAGTGTGAGACACTGAGATCCGAAGGCGTATTGGCATAGACAAGAATACAGTCCAAAAACTAAGCAGAGCATGGAGAGACAGGAACATTTTGTTGGAAACAACGAAAAGAGTATTGGATTGTTTATCATGTTTGTCAATTTCATCAAGAATGAGAGAAAGATTTATGGTGGCCGAATTGTGATTCTACTTTAGTGTTTGTAGAATTATGAACAACCATGACACCATCGTCTCTATAGAACCCAATTTCTGCTACATCAACATTACTACGTGCAGTTAGATTGTACAAAATAAATAAACTTACGAGATCCAATGATTTCTGAAGAATCCAAAGATCCCATATTAATGTCGAATAGGTTCTCGGAATTTGACTTTGTACACTGTTCATTGATGTGGATGATAACAGATTGTTTGAAGTTTAACATGATATTTATGTAATTATTTGTGAGGGCAGAATGTGCTTTGGCAAACTCCGGAGTCAAAATGAGCAAGTTTCAATATTCATAAGTCTACTGCCACAAATCTTTTAAGTTATAATAACATCCAACTCGACTATTTTAAACAAATGTAAATGGCATTTTTATTTAATATTTTCTTATCAATTTATCAATTACCCTGTAACTGAACTACATTTCACTGCCTGATGATGGTGAATTGAGCACCGTCACTTGATAGCTTTTGAGTTGCATTATGCTATTATTATAACAATAATAATGACTATATATATATATATATATATATATATATATATATATATATATATAATAAAATTCCGTATAAAAAAAAGAAAACACTACACCATTCTTAAAAAAAGTTTAATAAAAAGTTGAGCGTTAACAATCAAGGAAAGATCTAGGAAGATCTTCTGGTTTACTCCCCTTACAATCTGATGGCTAGAACTAAATTGGAACACAAATTATTAATCCTTATTAATAAACACTTTCCCAACACTAATCCCCTTAGTAAAATATTCAATAATAATACTCTTAAGTTGTTGTTGCACGGATAATCTAGAAAAAATAATTGAAAAACACAATGACGATGTCCTCAACAAGAATAAAAATACAGAAAACTCAATGCATTGCAATGCTGAGATGGATAATACCAAAGATAAAAAAAAGTAATACCAGCGGATGTAATTCTGGAAATGCTAAAGATTATCCACTAAATAATAATTGCTTAGCTAATTCCTTAGGTTATATGTACACTATCTCTACAATTGAAAATCCTGATATTAAAAATTTTTATATGGGGTCTACTCTAAAACCCGTTTAAAACCCGCTGTTGTCAACACGCACTATCTTTCAATAATTATTCTTATAAATATAATACTTCGTTATCCAAGTACTTTTGGTGTTTAAAAGAAAAGCCAAAACCCTTATTGGAAAGTACTTACTAAGGCTCGAACTTGTAATTTCTTCCGTGGACATTGCTATCTTTGTCTCAATGAGAAAATAGCAATTATCAGGTTTAAGGAGTAAGCTAATTTTTAAACCAAAGAAATGAATTTTATGTTGATTGCAAACATAGTTCATTGTTTACTTTACAATATGGATAGTATATTGGGAATTTACGTATACTATTTTCTCTGGTGTAAATTGCTATTTACCTTTATTTGATGGGTATTTTCATCTAACATAGATTGTTAAAACAATATATGCTAGGCATTTAATTTGGCTTATATTATCATATTAATATTTTGGAAGTATTTAATCTAACATAGACCACCAAATTGTATAGTTATGAGATATTTAATCTCAGATAGATTATCATGTTAATATTCCATAGAGTTTAATCTAGCGAATGCTATCTGGTTAATACTAGTCATTATCATAGCACCGATTTTTAAATTAATATTTAATAATTTTGATCCGTTGGGCATCAATTTCACATGATTTCTTAATTTCGTATTACTACCTGGTATTAACTGTTTGTTTATCTTTTTTTTTCTGTATTTGGATAAGAATAGATATATGTGGGAGCATGGGTTTGTCTATGTATTAATGTATATAAGCGTGCAGTTTGTTTTATGTACTAGTAGGGATATGGATATTTTGTTTCACATGCTAATGTATATGTATATATGTGCATATATATATATATATATATATATATATATATATATATATATATATATATATATTGTAATGGTTGTTACAATGGTTGATATATGCACCGTATCACTACACAAAAATTTTCGCTTTTCGGGGCTACGTTTACTCCTCATCTGGAAGAGTAAATTCATGAAAAGTGCGTGTGAAACCTACCTGTTCCATAACTTTCTTAGACTATATATATATATATATATATATATATATATATATATATATATATATATTGTGTATCGAGTCAGCAAATAATTTTCTAAAAATATACTGTTAAATATAAGAGACAATGAATGTCTATTATACTTAATCATGAGCCGTTCAAAACATCGTATTTTGGCTTTAATTTCGGTTGAAAATAAAAACAAAAATTCTCCAATATTTGAATAATTTTTTATTAATTTGGTTCTAAGCTTTCGGCTCACATGAGCCATCTTCAGAGAAGTTATTAAGACGGTAATACAGTAACATCCACCATCACTGACGATTTTATTTTGTGTTGACATCAAACCCCGCTAGGCAACGTCAATAGTTACCAAAAATAACAAACGCAGTTCGCAAATTTGCAATGCGGTTCTATGACATCACACCGCGTGATAGCGCGAAATGACAACAAAACCATGTATTCAAATGCAATGTAATGTGTTATGAGTGGATTTAAAGGTGATTTTAATAAGTGTGAGTTTTTAGTATAAATCATATTTGTATGTTTTGTATACATATGTTCATATTTCTATGTGTATGTGTATTTGTGTTCATATCTGGTCGCTTGTCCATGTATGTGTGTATATCCATCTCTCTCTCTCTCTCTCTCTATATATATATATATATATATATATATATATATATATATATATATATATTTGTCTATGCACGTATATATGTGGGCGTTTGCTTCTGCGTGAATGTTCTTAGTTGCGTGTATCTATGTCAAAAGTTGCTTGTCAGTAGATCTATGCGTGTGCTTTTATCCTGTATATGGTGCCTTGTGGAGTTTTAGTCACGTGCATATTCTGTTCTTTGCTTGTGTATTTGCGTGCGTATATATTTAATAATGTTTATTTGTTTATGCACTGACATTTGTTTGTGTTTGATTTGACCTTCTTTTTTTCAGGCCCTTGTCATCTTATGAATTCATTCTTACTTATATTCAATATTGTAGGCATTTCCAAACCTGCCATTAAAATTTAACGAAAAATTTGACTCATCGATAAAAACAAAAGTTAAAAGATTTCTGTGTATATATATATATATATATATATGTGTGTGTGTGTGTGTGTGTGTGTGTGTGTGTGTGTGTGTGTGTATTTTGGTATGTGTATGCATAAATATGAATAAATATAAACATAACATGAATGTGTATGCATAAATATAAATATAAATACAAATGGCTTTGTAAAAATATCTAAATTTTGTTTCCTGAGTATATATATATATATATTGTATCGAGGCAGCAGATAATTGTCTAAACATATACTGTTAAATATAAGAGGTAATTAATATATATTATGTTTAATCATTCTAAACATCGTATTTTGACTTTAATTTCAGGTGAAAATAAAGACAAAAATTCTCCAACATTTGGATAATTTTTTATTAAGTTGGTTCTAAACTTTCGGCTCACATGAGCCATATTCAGAGAGGTTACAAGGACGTTAACATAAAAACATTCACCATCGCGATTTTATCTTGTGTTGACATAAAACTTTGCTAGGCAACGATAACAGTTACCAAATAGCAAACGCAGTTCGTAAATTTGTAATGCGGTTCTATGACGTCACACCACGTGAATGCTCGAAATGTTTACAAAATCAAATATTTAAAGGCAATGTAATGTGTTATGACCAGATTTAAACGTGATTTTTTAAGTGAGGGTTGTTTGGATTTAATGTAGATGGCCTCTAATATCTGAAGGTTTATTTTACTGTATGTATGATTGAGGATTATTGTTTTGTTGATTAAATCTGTTTGATATTATCTACATGGCTATGTTTTTCTAAGAAATGTTGTTTAATTATACCCTGATCAGAAAGGTGACAGGTAAGTTTCCGGAGAGCGCGATTGTAGTAAAACTAATATATGTAGTAGGTATATCGTTAGAACCAGAGCTACAATCTCTGAACGGGTATGTAAATTAATGCACTATATTGGTTTTCTGTAGAGGATTTAGTTGGGTGTTTATAGGGTTATTAGAGACTATCAGGTCAATTGTTTTAATTTTTTATAATATATGATGAGCTTAATTTGATTATTATTATTTATTGGTTTGACATTTCTACGTATTATGTTTTTGAGAGTTTTTTCATCTTGTTTGTAATTATTATGTATTTTGTGGCAATAGTATAAGTTAATAGTGTTATGTTTATTTTTACGTGCACCATGATTATTAATATTATCAATATTGTTAGAACTATTGTTAAGTTTGTTGAGATACATATTAATTCGTTAATCAATAACGGAGTTAGGAAATCTATTATTGACAAGTGTTTGTTTAATGTTGTGTAATTCTTTATAAACTATGAATTTGGAAGAAGATATCATTTGTGTGCACTGAATTAAGTCTTTTTATAACAGCTAACTTATATCGTTGGAGACATTCACTATTATAATTAAGAAGACACGAGTTTATGCTAGTTGGTTTCCTATATAAAGAAGTAGTAAATCTATGCGTGCTAGAATTAATGAATACATCAAGGAATGGGATTTTGTTATTAATATTAAGTTCTAATGTAAATTTGAGGACGGTGTGACTTTCAAATCTGTTTTTAAGTTGTGCAATTTGATTGATATTCTTAGCTAAAATTAAAATCTCATCTATATGTCTTACATATATAGAGGGTTCATTGTTGTTATTAATTATTTTATTTTCTAAATTTGCCATATAAAAATTAGAAAAGAGGGGACCTAAAGGAGATCTCATCGCAATACCATCTATTTGAGTATATATATATATTACCTCAGGGGTCTTGAAAGTGTATATGTATGGTGCATGCTAATAATAGTTTTTTAATATAGTGGGTTTAATATTGATTGGTGTAAGAGTAGCATGATTATATACATCACGGATAATGATGTCAATCGTTTCATGGACGGGAACCTTAGTGAATAAATTTTGGACATCAAAGATGCAATTATTTAGTTATTTGATTTTACGGAATGGAAAATCTGTATAAATTCATTCGTAGAGTTAATACTATATTTACTTGGAAGGTAGGGAGTAATTAGTTTGTTAAGTGTTTTGGAAAGGTTATATATCGGTGTGGGTATTTGTGAAATGATAGGTCGGATAGGATAGCAAAGTTTTATGTAAAAATAAGATAAAATCATATTTGATGGTGGATGTTTTTGTTAACGTCCTTGTAACCTCTCTGAATATGGCTCATGTGAGCCGAAAGCTTAGAACCAACTTAATAAAAATTATCCAAATGTTGGAAAATTTTTGTCTTTATTTTCACCTGAAATTAAAGCCAAAATACGATGTTTAGAACGGCTGATGATTAAACATAATAGATATTCATTGTCTCTTATATTTAACAATATATTTCAGAGGTAGAATCTCCGACTGACGACAATTAGGTCGGGTTTCAATCCTGGGTAAAAAAAGCAATCGGATGTCTAACCGTACTGATGAGCTGTGATACAGCGAAACAGATCTGTCTGCAGATGACTATATATATATATATACATATATATATATATATATGTGTGTGTGTGTGTGTGTGTGTGTGTGTGTGTGTGTGTGTGTGTGTGTGTGTGTGTATGTATTATCAATGGAAGTACTTATCTACAGACTAATATTTTCTATCTGATCCTGCAAAACATTAGTACTACGAAACGTTTAGTCGATCATAGATAAATATTGGGAACGTTTATTTATTTATAATAAGTACTATTTTCCGTATTCACAGTGGCAATCGTCATTAGATTTAAATGTCTTAAAATTACTATTTGGGCTTTGTTCGGCCGTTAGCCCTACGTGGTCGAGCATTTCAAACCCGTTAGATCTAAAGAGGCTTGCCTCATAGAGAACGCAGGTTCGAATCTTGCCGAAAGATGCGTATTTTTTCCTATTTTCTCGGTTATTCAGGTCAGTAAATTTAAATAAATATACTGTTTAGTTATAATTAGTTCTAAAACTGTTGGTTCTCTTTACCTATTGTATATTATGTTGTATAATATAACCCTGTTATAAGAGAAACCTGTGTATAAGAGAGCCTATATGGTCCCTACAACTCTCTTATATAACGGTTACACTATATATATATAAATATATATATATATATATATATATATATATATATATGATAAGTCTGATAAGTAACGAGACTATTGCAATAAACAATCTATTTTAATTCTAAGCAACAAACAACATGGTTTCCCCTTTAAATTAATCCGCTTAGAGTCTAATGCACTTTAGCAACCTTCTCTACTATGCTTCCATGTACTGCTAGAAGAATTCGTCTTAGATTCCTCTCAGCTCTGTTATTACGAGCCTCTTAAGGCCTCCAAGCCTTGAAAATGTGTCACCTGGATGATACCGTTGAGCTTGGAGAAAACAATTTTATACGGAGCAAGATCAGATGTATAGGGAGGGTGTTCCAGTACAGCAATATTCTTCTCGGTCAGCGGGCAGCCACATGCTCAAAGCGTTGTTAACAAGTGGACTGTGCATGAAGCAGCTACAATTTGTCCTGACACAACTCTCATCTCTTTTCGTGCACTGAGCGCCGCAGGATCTCTTTGCAGACTTACTGACTGTTCGTCTAAACCTGCTAAAAGAACTCACTGTGTATGGTGCCTATGCAGTCTCATTGCTTTTGAGGCATACCTCGTATATATATATATATATATATATATATATATATATATATATATATATATATATATATATACAGTACTGTGCAAAAGTATTAGGACGAGAACTATTTCATCTTTATTAAAATAAAGTTTAAAATCACCCCTGTGCTAACACTTTTGATAAATTGATGAATCTAATTTTATTTCACAAAACACACTTTTGGAACAAATACCAACTGGCTGGGAGGAGATACCATTAGATACATTGAAGAAGCTTGTGATGTCAATGCCTGACAGAATGAAGGTCTTGATCAAAGCAAAAGACTGTTATACTAAATATCAAATTTATTTTGTAATAATTATTTTTCTTGTTAAAGCATTTGTTGAGTAAATCAAATAAAATTACTTTAATTAAATTGTTTATTTTCTGTCAATATGTATCATAAAAGATAAAATAGTTCTTATCCTAATACTTTTGCATATATATATATATATATATATATATATATATATATATATATATATATATACTTTCGATACATGCTAATACTCAATAACTTGTTATCAAATTTTGTATTCTACAAGAATAGTTGAAATACCAGTTCAAAGTTCATATCATAACTACGAAATTTGCTAGTTCTTGTATCTTATCGATTGTCAAAGGTCATAATGGAATTATTGAAAGGGATCATATGTGAGAAAGAAAAGAAGAGGAGGGCGAAAGGAAGAAAATAGAAAACAATGCCAACTTAGAGGCAGTACAAACCTGGGTGAGCCAAATTGCTAATTTGTCTATGCCTGTAAGAGTTTGAATTAGAAGCAGAGAATTTGGATTCATCAGAACAGCTGACGATGTTAAGAAAACCACTGGGAGACAAAACAACGCCTCCTTTAATAATAGATAAGTAGGTAATTCAGACAGCTACTTTAGAATCTGATTCCTTTCTAATAAAGATGTTTCTTTGATGTTTTATCGAATCAGATTTTAAGTACAGTAAGGCATTGTAGATATTTATAAAAACTAATGTATTTTGGCTTTTACTTAAAGAGTAATCACTACGTTAAATTTAAAATCGATTTTCCTTTTCTGTATTGAACCTGTATTGGACGCTATGGCGACAAACGGTCGAGACCAGCAGGCGCCTTGAAAATACTTAATTAAATATATGTATCGGTTTTGTTGTGTGATTTAAATCGTTCAGAATCGTGAAAACATTTCTTTTACTAAAAATATTTTAACATCGTATATCCATTTTGCAGGAGTTAAATATTATTAATAATCTCTTAGAATTCAGTTATATTTCTATTGTCTTTTCACCCCGGATATCGAATTAAGTGAGTCTCGCCTAACGTAGCCATCATCGGTTCCGATATTCGGGACGAAGGCCAGTGTTCAAATTTTGTACGATGCTGTTGTGCTCGGCTACGCACAAATAATTTTGGTGAAGATATGTCGGTGCTATTCTCCTCGGCTATGGATGCGCGTTGTGGATCGGATCGGAACAAAAAATCGGAGAGGCGAGTTCGAATTCCAGTCAACGTCGTTGCATTCACTTACGCTCAAATACCTTTGAGAAAGGTATTAGTCTGTCTCTTACCTCTAGCTATGGGTTAAATAGCAGGACAGGTTAGGTTCTATAGCCTTGGTTGGCAACGATAGAATGTAATATCAACCTACTTTTGAGTGTATCACGTGCCCCAATCAGTCTGGTCATTTTCGAAACATGATCGCTCAAATGTGTATCACTTAACGGACTGATTGCTTCTTCTCCTCGCTTTGGGCTAGAAAGCTGAATAGATAGGGCTCTGTAGACTGAAGGAAGAGTAAGTGAAAAGGAATAATTAATTCAAAAAGAAATAAAATAGGAAACATGCATAAATCACCGGGAGTCCGGAAAGGTTTAGAATTCGATATAATCGCCTTCGGTAGTGTAATGGATAACGGCTCAGATTGAGGAAGCGGATCTGAGTTCAATTCCAGTCGAATTCATTACATTCGGAAAGTATGACTATCACTTCTTCCCCAGCAATGGGTAAATAACAGGACAGACTTGGTTCTATAGCGCTGGATAGCAACCTGTCTAGGAGAGGGAAAAGATATGTATTTAAAAGCTTGAGTTTCTCCCATTGCATCATTAAATACATATCCACTTTAACGGAATGACAATCATAAATATGAATGCAGGTCATTATTTTAAAAAGCGGGTAAAAATGAAAACATTCAAAAGTATCACTGATTCTCACATTTGAACCTTGGCAGTGCTCTCTGTTCAAAAGCAGAGAGCGCTTTCCACCCGAAGACAGAGAGCTGGCAGTGTCAATAGTAGCAGAGGCAAATGCAAGTGATTGACTGTTTCCTACCTTACAATTCTTTTTTTAACAGGCGAAACGTTGCTAGACTCTCGTTACTGTATAGTTATTTTACTGAATAGGATGATAAATGCATCGGGCATTTTCACCTCCTCTGCCCTTTCTTTCTTTCTTTCTTTCAAAGAACCCAATCAAAATCTTTTTTACCTACTTTCCTCGCAATCAAAACGGAATAGTCCATTTTTTATGAGGTATGTGAAAAACACTCCTATCCTTCCCTCTTTCTTTCTTTCTTTCTTTCTTTCATTCATTCATTCATTCATTTTCCCACAGAAACCAAGTAGCTTCTTTGATATGTCTTTGGTTTTTCCACGCGATCAAAACGGAATAGTCCATTATTTATAAATTATTGACAGGGCGCTAATTACTGCGATAATTACCTAACAAAAGAACAAGCTGAATTATATTTATTTCTCCAAAGGGTATTTTATTTTCCCCTATCCAAATTATTTCTCTTCTCCACTCCCTGTAGAAATAGAGCTTCTTGATTTTGTCCTATGTGTAGAATACAGCGGCCTCTTTGTTTTAGGGTGGGTTGGGTCCAGCTAACATCATGTCTTTAGTTTGCTTTTTGAGTTGAAATTTTTTTAGGGGAAATTGTTTTCATACCCCTCCCCCTCATGTCATTTCACGCAAAAGTTTTATATATTTTTGTATTTTATAAAATTGTAATTTTTATGTACATTTAGGGTGTTTTTAGGTCCCCGGAATGTTTTGCGGTATTTTAGTACATGGCGGATTGAGTGTCGATGGACAAGTTCTTGTGGTGATTGAGAAACATTGTAACGTATGTTTGGTTCGTGAGTCGGATTAGCTTGGTATAGGATAGTTAGTGTAGACCAACCCGAGTTTTGTTCCCCCTCCCCAAATCGGCCTTGTGCCACAAGCATGTATTTTCATGTTAAATACATATTTATTTCTCCAAACGCCATACGCCTACTTTTTAGTTTTAAATTTCACAAGAGAAGTATGTAATGGCCGTCCATTGTCATAGATGAAACGTTGTGAATTATGTTTATTTTTAACGAGCCGGTTTGCATTTGATTTCTAATGCTTTTTTACATCAAGTCTTTGCCGTGTCTGTTCAGAATGTTGTGCTTGATAATTCTCTATTACTTCCAATTTTTTGGATTCCATACAAAAGTCTTTGGTCTTTTACTATAGTTCCTTGTTGTTGAGTAAGTAATACACTCCGGTGCCACAAATAAGCTCGTTCAAACGCTTAAATAAAGAACTGCGGGTGAACCTAAAAAAGCTCGTTGGGTTCAATCAGTCTGCTGCTTGGCAAGCAACTAACAAGCTCTTCGGGCAGAGACTGGACTGGGAAGAAAATATAAGATTCGGGTCAGAACTCACGTATGCAGAGTCTAATAATCTAAGAGATATAATATTAGAAAACGTGTTATAACACTCCTGCGCCCTGTTTGTCATTTATTTCAATAGGTCCCACGTTGTATCCTTCTGGCAATCTGTGGTGCAGAAAATTTCACACTTTTCTGTGTCCCAGAAACTTCAACTGTTTACTTATTATTTTTAAAATAACTGTCGATCGTTATTCTACAAATGTCAAACAAGCAGCACGAATTGAAAATAACGAATAAACCTCCAACAACATTTAAATAAGCGTCTTGTACGTGAAGCCAGTTATACGTTTACGCTTCTTTTCCCCCAAAAAAATTCTTTTACCGAAACCGACCGGAGAAATTTTTTTTTTTTAAATTTAGAAAAACAGAGTGATGTTTAATCATTTCACCACGTGGAAGGCAATTAAGCAACTAAGACGCAAAGAGATGCTGCATCTGAAAGTTTTTTTTTTTAATCATCTCACCCCAAGCAAGGCATTCCACTGCCACTATTGCGCATGGGGCTACATAGGGGAAGGTAAAGAGAAGGAGTGGTTAGACATAGGGAATGTCAGGAGGAAGGTGACAGATGAGTAAGGATAGCGAGGATGGGGGTTGGGCAGATGGGAAGAGTGTTTGATAGAATGGGAGCAGGTTAGTGTGTTAGGAGGTGTCTATTGACCTTACATTTAAACTCCTGGAGATTGTAGCCGTCGGGGAAGCAATTGTGTGGAAGAGAATTCCACAGTCGGAAAAGTACAAAAGGAAGAATTTAACAGTATTAAAGAGTGATTAATTGGTTGATTGGTTGATTTTTTTACGAGTTATCAATATTTTCAGTTTTTTTAAATTGAAAACTTTTTTGGAAATAAAAAATAATTGCTGATATAAAGTCTACTAATTATGTTTTAGTCAGAGCTGGGTTGGAGAAGATCTTTCCCAATGCTATTTATACGTAACTGAATATAACGATCTCGGCTGGGATTGAAATTCGGATCTCCGATTAAGAATTTTCGCTGTTATCATTACACCGCCCGCACATCTAAACTTGCAGCACCTGGTATCTTAAGCGGTCACTTATCTAGGTACGATGATGATTATCTTTGGTGACCGTATGAGAACTGCTGTTTCGAAGTGGTATGGCTGCAACCCCATTTTTCAGGCAAGAGAACAAAGAAAAAACAGCAATTAAGAAAACAGAAGATAACGATAGACATTGCATTCAAAATTTTGAAGATCAGAGATGACTGGCAAGCGAGTATCCAGAAACGTGTTCTACAAGTGAGATGTGCGTGAGAAGAAACCGTTAGCATAGAACTTACATCTAATCCTTTCAACTGTAAAATGATGAGAACTAACTGTCAAGTCCCAAAGGGGAAAGCTCGTTAGCTGAGATGCTAGGCCAGAACCGATAACATTGCAGTTTCTTTGTTGTTCCGAGTGGATATCCACTTGGAACGACAATTCGGGGAGCCGAGTTCAAATTCCAGTTGAATTTCTTGCATTCCCTTACGCACAAATACCCTTGGGAAAGGTATTACTCCGTCTCTTCCCTCCAGTTATGGGTTAAATAATAGGACATATTGGGTTTTGTAGCCTTGGCTGACAACCAGTCTATCGTAGAAAGCAATGTCAACCTACTGTGTGGTAATCTGTCAGTCAGTCATGTCTCTTTCGAGACATGATCGCCCAAAGCGTGTATCACGTATGTCACTTAACTGATTGACTGATTTCTATATACATAGCAGAAATATTCGAATAGATTTCACAGCAATATTCAGTAAATAGACATTAGTAGACTTATTAAAGTGTAAAATGAATTCTGACATGAAATATTCTCTAGCACAATTAAACATTTCGGTATACGTAATTGCAGGATTTCATTTGAAAAGTGAAAATTAGAGCAGAATTAGATTAAATCATTATTGAAATGACTGGGCAAAGAAAATTATCTAACAAAAAATAAATTCGATTGCTTTTTATAAAGAAGCTTCAAGCGACAAACAATGTACTTTCATCAGCAGTCTCTGATGTCATTTAAGACTGTATAGCTTCAGTCATATTGACACCATACGAGCTGTTAAATACAGATTTGAATAATGATACTGAAAATAGTGCATGCAAATTTTATGAGCCAACTAGTGAGATTAAGATAAGCATGCAAAAGTTTTTAATGTAGTTGTTTTAAATTTCATATGATGAACAACAATATAGGAAGAGGATGAAGCTTGATGGACGGACAGTTGCGTCCTAGACAATTGAGTACAAAGATATTTGCGTCCCTAGACAAATAGACAAATGTGTCCTTAGTTACCTCTGTTAATTTTGTAGTTACTATATTTTCTTAAGAGTTGTAATTATTCTAAAATTAAAAAAAAAAGATTGTTAATAACATTGTAATAAAAAACAAAAACTTCAAATAAGTGAATCATGGCGATTTTAAATAAGCATACCCCTGAAAACAAAATACATTTCTTAAAAGGGATAGCTTACAACATTCATAAATTTTGATTAATCTGCGAAACTACAATAATTTTCAATTCGGTAAATCTGTTATTGCATCTGTGTGTGTTTGTGTATGTGTGTGTATGTGTGTGTGTCTGTGGGTGTGTGTCCGTTACCTAGAGACACCGAAACGGCTGAACCGATTTTCTTGAAAATTTAAACAGTTGTACTACAAGCGTCTGCGAGTGTCCTTAGCTAGGTTTTTTGTCATTTTGATAGAACAAGTAAGTAACCACTACAACCTTCTTAGCATTAAGTTATCGTAAGTAATCACAACCACGTTATTACCATCATTGGTAACTACCTGATAACGCATTGTTCTTTCAATGTCGAAAAAAAATATATACTTTTGTAGTGGTTACTTATATGTTCTAATGTAACAGTTCAATAATAAATATTTATTGCTCTATTTTTATATTGGGCCTTGTTATAAATTAATGCTTTGAATGCCACAGTTTTATTCTTTGTTCTTTTACATTTGTATATATATATATATATATATATATATATATATATATATATATATATATATCCATGTTATAATTTATTCATAAATTATAACATGGATATGTTACAATATCACTACAAAAGTACCCATTTTGTTTTAACACTTTTGTGTCTTTTCAAGTGTTAAAAGACACAAAAGTGTTGAAACAAAATGGCTACTTTTGTAGTGATATTCTAACATATCCATGTTATAATTTATGAATAAATAATATTATTAGCTCTACTTTTGTTGTATGGAAAAGACAAGTTTCGCACAAATGCCCATCTCTGCATTAAATAGCAGGATAGATTGAGCTCTACAGCTTTGTTAGGCTGCCAGTCTAAACGCGGAAATGAATCTATTTTTACCTTCTTTTATTATGACAAATCAGTCAAGTGCCATCCGTGAAAAATGATTGGGCAATCATGTCTCGAAAGAAACATGACTGATTGGACAGAAAATTATCCCAGAGTAGGTTCCCATTACGTTCCACAGGATATTGTTTGCCAGCCAAGGCTATAGAACTCAATCTGTCCTGTTATTTAACCCGTAAGTGGAGGGAAGTGACGGATTAACACTTTTTCTAGGGGTATTTGCGCGTAAGTGAAAGCAAGGAATTCAAGTGGAATTCGAACTCGGCTCCCCGATTTCTCGTTCCGAGCCGATATACACTGCACCACAATGCACATCTATAATATGATAAATCACAGATATCAAAAAGAGGAAATCTAGACATCTATGAAATCACCTACGTCCTGAACGGGAGAGGGTCTTAAAAACATTCAAGCAAATAGCATGTTATCAATATGTGTTAGTTGGTTAGAAGAAGAAAATTCTTTTTCTTTTTCTTTTTACGTTTTCTTCCTATGAAAAGCATTTGCAGTCGATATAATAGATACAGGAAAACAGTCAACAGCGAGTTGCTCTTCGGGGCCTTCGAAAATGGAGTCAAGGATATAGGTTTCAGATAAACGTAAGAGTTGCCTGTGAGAATTACCCACCCTCACTGAGAAAATGTTCGTATAAATAGAATTCAGCCGAACGTGATATTTGGTGAAAAAAAAAAGCTTATCCCGTATCTTTCTGTACCTTTTTATATATACACAGTACCTACAACCCACTTATAAGCATGAATGAATAGATAATTTCCTTGTAAACGAATTCATTATTTTATATGTGTAAATATGGAAAATTATTATCTATATGGACCTTTATATATTTAACCATTATGCATGTATCTTTCACATTCTGTTCATATCTATCTATCTATCTATCTATCTATCTATCTATGCTAGTCTATTCATTATCTATCTATCTATCTATCTATCTATCTATCTATCTATCTATGTGTGTCTGTTCATATCTATCTATCTATATATCTATCTATCTATGTGTGTCTGTTCATATCTATCTATCTATCTATCTATCTATCTATGTGTGTCTGTTCATATCTATCTATCTATCTATCTATCTATCTATCTATCTATCTATCTATCTATCTATGTGTGTCTGTTCATATCTATCTATCTATCTATCTATCTATCTATCTATCTATCTATCTATGTGTGTCTGTTCATATCTATCTATCTATCTATCTATCTATCTATGCTAGTCTATTCATTATCTATCTATCTATCTATCTATCTATCTATCTATCTATCTATCTATCTATCTATCTATGTGTGTCTGTTCATATCTATCTATCTATCTATCTATCTATCTATCTATCTATGTGTGTCTGTTCATATCTATCTATCTATCTATCTATCTATCTATCTATCTATCTATCTATGTGTGTCTGTTCATATCTATCTATCTATCTATCTATCTATCTATCTATCTATGTGTGTCTGTTCATATCTATCTATCTATCTATCTATCTATCTATCTATCTATCTATGTTTTCTTCTTTCTTCATCGAACCGCTCCTGACTTCCTCTGCTATTCGCTATTCTTACAAGAGCAAGATCAGAACATAAATCTATTGCTCTTATATCTGGGCTGGAGCATCCCAATCTACATTCCTGATTATTTCCACCCTACAATCACTTTCCTACAAACGAAACGTTGCGAGCCTCTCGCTGCTCTCTCCAATATTTCCATGACATGTATTCTAAGAAGTTGCATTCATGAATCCCACTATTCTGACTTTTATAACTTGGATCCCCACCCACAAACCTAGTACAAGATTATTCCCATTTTCGTCGTACTCTAGTATTAAAAAATAAAGTCCAATCGGACAGCTTCTTGTTAATAACAATTGCTTTGTGGAACAGACTCCCGGCTGGAAGTTTCCCTAATCATTACAATCTTGACCACTTTATTTCCATTTCTTAAAACGCGTCTTTTCCATATACCTCACTTCTTGCTTTACTCAAGCTCATACAATACCAAACAGTAACTCTCTATCTTGAGTGGCTCTTTAGCTTAGAACATTAATAAAAAAAGAACAAATTACGCGAGAAGAATATATTCTATGAAAAGCACCCGGAAGAAAATTCTTGTTTTTTTTTTATGATAATGCTAACAATGATATTGTTTTAAAAAGCTGCTATATTTTGCTAAACCAAGAGAAGCTGTTAGGCAACACATAGAGAGTTCATTCGACTTCATTTCCTGATCATAATCAACAACAAACTAGAAAAAGATAACATGAGACTGGAATGACAGGTCATTTTATTTTAATGTTACTTTGCTTTACGCTTTTGACTTTCGCGTTTGCGCCTATTCCAACAGACGCCGGCTGTCTGCAGTTCTTATCAGATTCCTGCCATCGCTTCATATTCTTTTCATTGACGGAGACACGTTTTTTTTTTTTACTTGAATCTCTCATACAAACGGGTAGACATTTTACCAGTTAACCAATAATAGAAAAAAAAAAGACAAAAACTTTCGTATCTTGACGATCTCACTGGTTCAGCTGAGTGGTATTGGAAGAGTTTGGTTGATTGATATGAATATTTCTCCGAAGCGAAACAGGTTTTATATCAATGCCGAAGAAATGACAGATTATCATCGCTTGATAAACGAAAAATATCAGTCGGGCACTAGTTCAGCAGGAAGTCTGTGTTGCAATTTTACTACGGAACGAGATCACATTCCTCACGAAATATCTATGAGGGCAGGGTCGATGAAGCTTGTTTTAGTATATCAACGGAAATGGACTACGTAACAGTTATTTTTTTTAGCAAAACATCCCCCGCTATTGTGTTTGTGATAACAACTTTTATATAACAGTCGCTATTGTCAATAATTTGAAAAGATGCAATGATATATTACACTGATGTATATCACGGGATGTCGAAAGTTTCTCAGCCCGGCCCGTTTCTCAAAGTCTAACGAGTTGAGGAAAAAACTGAATATATTTTAGAATATATTTCTGACAACCGTTCGTATTTGTCCTTGATTTTCAATGATAAAAATATAATGTATACCAAAATTAGTTAAAATGAAATGTTTACGCCAAACATTTTGAAAATACTTGTTTAACCATGAAATTTTAATTCCTGTTCATTTTCAAAGATAAAGGTAAGTATAAAAGTTTTAGAGTTGTAGTAGAGACAATGGGTGGCAATACAAAAGATAAACTTTGACAACATAAATTAATTACTACGATCAGTCTTTTTATGTTTGCAAATCTTAGAAACTACGAACAGAAGAACAGCATCGAATCCATTTTTTGGAAACTAGCTTCAAAGCCTTACTTCGTGCGTATTTTAAGCTCGCAAGGTTTGGTGGGGGCTAATTGGGCCTCTCTCTCAAAACTAAATTGGACTCCTGCTTATAAAACAGCAATGATAATTTTGACGAAATAACTTTATATTTCTCAATTCACTCTATGAAGCGTCAAAGCTTCACCTTAACTCTGATTCAGGCTATAAGTCCAATTCCACCAAAAGACTGATTTGGGCAGAATGTCTGATTTGGGCGAAAATTAAAATTCGGGACGAAAATTGATTTCTTTACATCACAAACTCCATGGAACTTAATTAAGTTGAGTTCTTCAAATCACACACTTTGTTGGACTTCAAAATTTCACTGCATGAAACCTCTCACTTCAACTCAGATTACATGATGTTTTGAAGAGATAAAATTGATTTCCTCAATTAACAGTATTTTGGAAATTTTTTAAACTGAAAAAATATTTTTTCAAATCGAAGACGTTTTTAGTTACTTTAAATTCAATATAAATCAAAAACTTTTCAAATCACAATTTTTGTTTTAGTTATTTAAATATTTTAATATTTAACTGTTTCCTACTCATCCAGATACAAATTCTAATTGCTGGATGTTCCAGAACCAGGTGACGGGCAAATTTTCAATCCCGGTAGCGTCCTGATTCTAAAACGTTGTGATTGATCTATTTAGAACAAGTGTTGCTTCAGTTAGTGGGTTTTCAGATACACGGACAAACTTATAGGACACGCTATGGACCGCATAAAAAATTAGACAAGAAATAAACCCCGGTCAAAGACATCATAACCACTGCCAAGAAGAGGTGGTTGAAATGGTATGGACACATCATAAGAGTGAAGAATCTTTCTACTATCATCCCAAAGGTATTACATTTATCTGGAGTAGAAGAGACGGGCAAAGGAAAAATGACTTGACAATGTCACAGAGCGAACTGGAAGATCGCCACATCCTGTCATAAAAAATAATTATGATGGTGATGTTGATGATAGTGATAAAACAGTTTTTTTATTAGTATTTATTTCAGCTTGCTATAATGGCCGAGGCAAATATGTATTTCCTAATTGTCAAAAATGGAATCCGTTTAAATGTTAAAGTTTCCATTTATAATCGGTATTAGCTTCTTAACTGGACTCTTGCCTTACGGCATTATTACGCTGAAACACCAGTTCTCGTACGTTCATCGAAGTTAAAAAATATGGTCTGGTCAGTATCTACATGGGTGACCGCTTAGGAATACCAGGTGCTGAATGGCTTTCGACCATATTTCATACGATCATCGAAGTTAAGCAGTATCAATTGTGGTCAGTACCTAGATGAGTGACCGCTTGGGAATACGGCCATATTGCGTTAAAAACATCGGTTCTGATACGATCATCGAAGTTCAGCAGTATCAAGTGTGGTCAGTACCTAGATGAGTGACACCTTGGGAATATAGTCATAGTACGTTCAAACACTGGTCCTCATACTATCATCGAAGTTAAGTAGTATCACGCGGGTCAGTAACTAGATGAGGGTCAGCTTGGGAATACAGTCATAGCATGTTGAAACACTGGTTCTAATACGATCATTGAAGTTAAGTAGTATCAAGTCTGGTCAGTACCTAGATGAGTGACCGGTTGCGAATACTGCCATATTGCGTTGAAACATCGGTTCTCATACGATCATCGAAGTTCAGTAGTATCAAGTCTGGCCAGTACCTAGATGAGTGACGGCTTGGGAATACAGCCATAGTACGTTGAAACACTGGTTCTCATACGATTATCCAAGTTAAGCAGTATCAAGTTTGGTCAGTACCTCGATCGGTGACAGTTTGGAAATACCAGGTGCTGAATGGCTTATTTGTCATATTACGTACGATCATCGAAATTAGGCAGTATCAACTCTGGTCAGTATATAGACGAGTAACTGCTTAGAAAACCGCCATTGTACATTGAAACACTGTTCTCATACGATCATCGAAGTTCAGCAATATCAAGTCTGGTCAGTACCTAGATAGGTGACTGCTTAGGAATACGGCCATATTACGTTGAAACACCGGTTCTCATACGATCATCGAAGTTAAGCAGTATCAAGCCTGGTCAGTACCTAGATGAGTGATTGCTTGTGAATACCATTTGGTAAATGTCTTCACGGCCACATTACTTTGAAACATCGGTTCTCGGGCCATCAAAGAAGTTAATTAACATTGAGTCTGGTCAGTATCTAAATGGGTGACCGCTTGCAAATTCAAGGTGCTGTAAGCTTGGATGCAATGGATGACTCCTCTGGATTGGAAATTGGCGAGTTGAGTTACATTTTTATAATTCGTTATATTCACTTCCACGCAAATATCACTGGCAAAAAAATGAATGCACCTGTTTCCCCTATGCTATGGGTTACTAAGTAGAATTCGTATGATTAACAATGTAAAAATACTTTATGGCTTCAAATAACCTGAAAACGTTTGAAAATTAATAAAAAAAACAAAAACAACTCAATTCACTCAATCAATCTAATTGTAATCTTCGCGCAACACGACCGCCGCTCCTCTTTTGACAGCAATCGTGGTTGGGCGTTGACTGGTCCGCGAGGGATTTTCACAATAATGAATGCTCTGCATTAAGCAGAATAAATTAGGAAACTGATTATATTTGTGGAATGTAAGCCCAATATCTATTTATTTCCACTTATTACCAATAAATCATGCATCTAGGGATGTATGGAATGTATCATGTGGTAGTCGACCCTACTTTACTGAAATGAATTGGAATGCGGAATTTTACTGAACCTCGGCCTTCACTCAAGTCTCACATATGGTTTTAGTTATTTGCATTGGTACTGTAACGGTCACACACCGGTCAAGGGAATTGACCTATCGGTTAAACTATGTAAAAGTAGTTGGAAGGTTTTTCTGGCTCGATCGTTGATGGGAACGTCTCTCCGCAACCTGTTTGTGCCAAGTGGCGATCGGGTTGCGACCACAGTGGCGCAAAATGAGCCACCTAAATAAATTAATATACTGAAAGCAAATATATGCTACATACTATAGTGTTTTCTCTAACTTACCATGTGCCGAATGACTTTCTGCCATATTACGTACTATCAACCCTGGTCAGTACATAGATGAGCAACTGCTTAGAAAACCGCAATAGTACATTGAAACCTTGTTCTCATACTATCATTGAAGTTCAGTAATATCAAGTCTGGTCAGTACCATGTAACCTCCTGTGTACTAGTGCCATTTCTACCTTGCTTGAGGTGAGATGAGGACAAAAAAGTATCTTGTATAACAAACAATAATTTTTCCATCGTTCAATCAACTGATAGATTTTCCAATATCTTTCGATATTTCTCTTGTAACTATTTAATCTGTTTACAACGTTCGGTCTGTTGTCCTCATCCACACTGCTACAACTACCTAAACCCTGAATAATCAAAAAGTGGGTTCACTGAAAGAGTTATGACTTGAATATCTGGCCAGGGCAGAGAGGACAAAAACTTGTAGAGTTACTACAAAGAAATAATTGATACTGAGATATATATATATATAAAGAAATGGAATCGCACGTGAAAATAAAACAATCTGCCACAATGGACTAAATGAATAGTTCAGTTCGAAATATCCAGCGTAACCCACCTGAAAAACGTCGGAGCATAAAACGACCGAAACGTCGTGAATGTGGCAATAAACATGAGGACATAAGTCTGAACGAGGTAAGTGGTATTTTTAAAATACATTTTTCTAGCTAAAACTGTTTAAATTTTAAAAACTCTCACTATTCTAAAAACAATTTAATGTCTACAATGAAAATTGTGATGGATAATTTATCATCTAAATTACTAAAAAATGAAAACAACACTGGCAACTTATTTTAACAGACATATTTAACAAAAGTACACAAAAATATCTTGAAATACTAAAGAGTAAATTTATGCAATAAAATTGCCATTAGTTTCAACCACAGCCAGAAGACTTCGGAATCTCCTGCAACTCTTGGTTATTTTGGTTAATGCTACCATGATACTTGATTTCAGTACACTTTGATGTTACAAAGAGTTTTGCTGGTTTCTTGCTCAACTGCACCCCACAAATAATAATCAAAGAGGTTGCAGTTTGGGGATTTAAGTGTACAGATGTAATGGGTAGTATAGTCGCAGAGATCATCTGACAGCTACGACTGGGTTCTCCTGCTTGTGCAGCATGGTGTATGATCTTGTTACAAGACCTTTCAATTTATGGCGGAATGAATAGCGTCATCATGCGCTTTTTTTTCTCAGAGATGGTGTCGAACTGGCCTTATAAACTTTGTGGTCTACAAAATCAAAAATAAATGCGCAAAAAATTCAAAATATAAAATGACGACAGTTTACAAATCGCACTTTATACTAATAAAACGTTCTCTATATTCTCTCTTTATATATAGATAAAGAATGTATGGATTTATACCCTCTACGTATATTTATATATATTATTATCAAATATTATATTTGGTCTTTTTCTCTCTCTCTCTCTCTCTCTATATATATATATATATATATATATTGCCAATATATATATAAACATTATAAATGAAATATCTATATATTTATCAATACGCACACACATATATGTATGTCGTGTATATATATATATATATATATATATATATAGAGAGAGAGAGAGAGCAAGAGAGAGAGCAAGAGAGAGAATATTTCATTTTAACATACACTACCGGCCATGATTCTTAGTCCACCCAAGTTCTTTTTTTAAATTATGTGTTTCATACTATTTTTAGTATTTATTGCTAAGTGCATAATTCTAAATGACAATAGAATGGTTCTTTTTGTGATTTTTTTCTTTGCAAAATTTTACAAGGAAAGGAAACAAGATGAACTCGTCAGAATCACCCTAAATTTTCTTCATTCTTTCATTGATGAAACTGCAATATAGGCAATTATTAAATATTTATAAGTTCATTTGATAAACAGGTTTTTGTGCAGTGTTAGCAAAAGAACCATTCTGTTTTCATTTGCAATTATTCACTTGGTAATAAATACATCATTTTTTTAAAACACTGATTGGCCTAATAATTAAGGCCGGTAGTGTATGTTAAAATGAAATATTCTCCATCTTGCTCTCTCTCTCTCTCTCTCTCTCTCTCTATCTATCTATATATATATATATATATATATATATATATATATATATATATATTACAAATAAAATGTTTTATAGATCTGTTTATAAACATACATGCATATACACATACATTAAAATAAATATTCTCTTTTCTCTCTCTCTCTCTATATATATGTATATGTGTGTATATGTATATATATATATATATATATATAAATATATATTACAAATATATTATCTTAAAATATACATATATTAATATAAAATATTCTCTCTCAATATATATATATATATATATATATATATATACATATATATATATATATATCTGTGTGCACGCGTGCGTTCGTGCGTATGTATTTGTGTGTGCGTGCGTGTGTTTTTGTTGGAAATGTAAGAATTGTCTTTTTAAAAAAAAATTTCTTTGATTTTTCTAATATTCTTAGCAACCTGTCAACCTATCTTGAGTTTATAAAATTCCAGTAAAGTTTATTTGAAGTTGACACGAATGAGGAAATCGGGAGAATGGTAAAAATATATTCCTATCAGTGTCAAATTTTCTATGGAACAAAAATAATTATTACTCTATTCCTTGCCAAACAACTTTCTCGAAAATAATTCGAAATATTTACTTTTAAATGAATATAATGGAGAAAAGAAAACTGAACGCAGAACCAGTGGCGCTAAGAGTTCTTACATCTTACACCCCCCAAAAAAAATTCGATCATTTGCTTAAAGAGTATCGCCAGTTCGTTCATGTGGTATCATCCATAGTGTCAAACCCGTTCAGAAACGTCTCATCTATCCGCCACTAGCATCATAGCCCGGCGTTGCCCGTGCCACTCAGAACATTTTTAATGAAATGATTAATGCAGCGTGTTGCGATTTCCAAATGCTTGCAGTCGCTGTCTCACTATAAAACTCAGTTATATAGAAAAATAATTATATAAAAAACCAGAAGCCTAAAGAATATTTGTGTGAAGTTTGGTGAGAATCGGATAAAAATTGTGGATTTGTATAAAGGATATACAGACAGATAAACAGACACACACACAAACATCTTGCCTTTTATATATATATATTATCGATTTTCTGCACTATTGTAAGAACTCCAACCTTTAAACTTCTGAATATCGTATTTTATGTCTTTGTCTATGAGTGTATCAAATTTGATTAAAATCGGACCACTCCTTCTATAACCCGATTTTTTAGATTTTTTCGATATTTATCAGGAGTACCTTGACACAAAACCTAGCTAAGATTACTCGCAGACGCTTATAGTACAACTGTGTAAATTTTCAAAAAAATCCGATGAGCTGTTTCGGAGTCTATAGGTAACGGACACACACACACAGACACACACGCATACACACAGAGACAAAGTTCCATTTATAAATAGGTTTAGATAAAAAAAACTGTTTTCTCGTTTTTTTTAAGAGAATGAATCCTCTCTGGTATTTAAGAAGTCAATCCCTCATCAGATGTCATAGACTGACAATACAGAATCACAAAGAACAGTATCAAATAATTAAAAAAAACTTTACATGAAGAATTCCAATAGCAGCGATACCATAAATAGATAGTATGTGCAACTAAATAAGAAAATAATGTTATAATCAAGATTTTGACTTATTACTCAACAACTGTGCATTCTGATGCATTGAATATTGACCCGAAAGAAAAAAATCAAAGTGCAGAGTTCGAATTCCAGTTAAATTATGTGCAATTATCTTTGGAAATTTTTTCGGACATGATCCTTTAATTATGTATCACGTCAAGCACTTAACTAACTGACTCAGCAGTTAGTTAAGTTGGTTGATTTTGATTAGCCGAATATAGGTTATTTAATACCGAAACCTAAATTTTATAGCTTCAACTGGATATATTTTGAACTCAGTTGCAAGATTTCAACTATAGATAAAATGTATTGTTGGTTATATTGTTTCAAATATATATTGTTGGTAGTTTCACTATGAACAGCTATTATTGGTTGGCTGATTTTGTTTAGCGGCATATCAACCTCTGTGGTTAATTTAATACCGAAATTTAAATATTTTGAACACATTTTTATGGAATATATCTTTTATATATAGTATAAATAGTTATTTTTATATATATGTAAAAATGTATCTTTATACGTTCATAATGTTTTGATTTTGTTTGGTGTTTCACTATTTGGCCATAACTGGACACCTAGCAGGTGCTAAGAAGGAAACCCTCATCAATGCTAAAATATTTTTTTTAAAATCATATCACCCCGAGCAAGGCGGCAACGCCACTGATGTGCAGGGAGCTACATAGGAGTGAAAAGATTGGAAAAGAGAAAGCCGGAAACCACATCCTAAACAGGGAACCAGGGATGGGCCTCTTCACCTGTTCAATGGATGTGGGTGGAGTGTGAACCGGGCGATAGTTTAGGCTATCTACTCCAATTGAAAAAAAAGTGAGAAGATTGGAAAATAGAAAACTGGAAACCGCATCCTAAACAGGGAACAAGGGATGGGCCTCTTCACCTGTTCAATAGATGAGGGTGGAGTGTGAACCGGGCGATAGTTTAGTCTGTCTACTCCAATAAGTTTTGATAACAGTTAATGGACTTGAAAAACGTCGTTATGAAGTTTCAACCGACAATAATACTAACGTTTCGATCAATGAATGCTCAAAGTTTCTGGCAGGTACCCGAGGAAAGAAAAACCAAACAACCTTTGCGTTAGAAACTTTGAGAAAGATGTGGAAAATCACTTCAGTGCCTTCTCCAAAAGGGTAATCACCCTCGATAGCGGCGTGGGTGCACTGAAAAATGTGCTATCCTATAAGGACATGAAAATTCACAGATAATATAGTATGGCAATATGTGAAGAGCTATGATCGACTACGTACTGAAGAAACACAGAATTAAAAAAAAAACATCCTTGAAATCTAGCGGAATAATTAATGTAAAAGACTGAATAAGTATGTTAATTCTAGTTTCTAATGTTTCTTTCGAAGTAGTCACTAGCTTGTTATTTGCTTTCAATCGGTATTCTCACTAAAATTGGACTTACGTCCATATTAAGTTTAAAAACCGTCTTTTGTATGATCACCAATGTTAAGCAACATCGAGCCTGGTCAGTACAGAGATGCCTGACGTTAGGACATCTGAATAAGACCGAATATAAAAATAACCAAAACGATGTGATAATAACAACAGTATTGAAGATATTAGACTGATATTAGACTGTTTTTTGTTTCTTTTTTTTTTGTTTTTGTTTTTCACAAAAATGTATTACTGATATTTTCTATACTATGAAACTGTTTTGCTGGTATTTTTACTATAGTTTTTTTTTTTATCATTTCACCCCGAGCAAGGCGGAAACGCCACTGATGTGCAGGGGGTTACATAAATGTAAAAAGATTAATTAGAAAAGAGTGAGGAGTACAAGCTAGTTAGAAAGGAACAATAGAAAGCTGAGAAAGAAGGTGCGATGACAGATACATAGGAGGAGAGAAAGGGAAGGTTATACAGGTGAGGGGAGAGAGCTAAAGGCCAGTGGTTAGTAGATGAGTATTAACTTTGCATTTAAATTTCTGGAGGTTGTAGCCGTCAAGAAAGCAAGAATACGGGAGTGAGTTCCACAGGCGGGAAGTGCGAGAGAGGAAGCTGCAGGAGTAGAATTGTCGTCTGCATTTGGCTAACCTGACTGTGAATGGGTGGGACCCAGTTGCCAGTCTGGTTGCACGGGTAAACACCTGTTGAGGAGTCATCAGTGACTTAAGCTCATCAGAGCAGAAGCCATGAAAATATTTATAGAAGAGACAGAGGGAGGCCACATTTCGACGATGGGAAAGTGGCTGCAGTCGAGTCGCCAGATCAGTACCTATCACATTACAGACTCTCCTTTGGAGCTTGTCAAGAACACTGAGGAGAACGGCAGGGGCACCTGACCATAAATGGCAGCAGTACTCCATGCACGGACGGATGGTTGACTTGTATATATGCAGGATGGATTCAGGTGGAAAAAACATCCTGGATCGACATAGTGACCCAACCTTCTTAGCAGTAGATTTTGCTATGGATTCAATATGTTTTCATAGTCTTTTGACCCCTAGTTTGGGAGTTAACTATTTGTCCATAGGTGGGACCCTAACTAACATGTGTTACTGCCTCGGATCAAGGTGTATCTGAGAATAACACCAATTTTGAGTTGGTTGCATAACTTCTCAAAACCTCAGGATCAAAGGCCTATTGTAGTTTATCGTCATACCCAGGACGATCTGAAACACTTAAACTGTGCTAGATTAGACTTTCAGAAAATATATTTCCGTATCTAACATAATAATTACAGAAATATTTTGGGTACCTAGAGTACGCAAGTTAGTTTGAAGAGTCATTAAGTATAAAACGAAAGAAAAATGTGTTAATCATAGGAAAGGTCGACTCATTACACGGACAAAGAAATAAAAAATATGTAGTAAAATCGTTGTATTGATTATTTGAGTTTTTAAGATATCACATATATGATGAGAAGATTGTATCAGTCACTCATCACCTGTGATAATGTGAGATGATATGTTAGTTTTATGAAAATATCTTTCAAAGGGAAACAAGAAAGAATTAATCAGAAAACTTTTGTTATAGCTACAAGAAACGTACCTTTGACATCAAGCACGTTTCAAATGAATAGAATGAAAAAGAAAATCAATCATGTAAGAGAAAGTCAGAGGGTTAGTGTAATAATTTAATGTATGATGTAAAGGTTGTGTCAGTGCAGGAAGTAAACACGGCCAGCCGAGTTCGGAACACAGTCAGCCGGGTTCGAAACACGGACAGCCTAGTTCGAAACACAGCCAGCTGATTTCGGAACACCACCAACCGCGTTCAAAACACGGCCAAATTTGTTGCATTCCTCTTCATACAAAGGTAAAATGGGTTTACTACCCTTGTGTGTCCACTAGTCTAGGAATTAAATCTATATTCAAAACGTTGGGAAGACTGTGCAAAAACATTCTACTGCCTTCCGCAAAAAAGCATGAAGAATCAAAAATAATAAAGTAAAACAATATGTAGAGAGTTATGATCGCCTATTTACTGAAGCGATAGAATTATTAAAATTATCGTTTAAAACCTACTAGAATAATTTCGTTTCGTGTACGACATTTAAGGAGTATCCCTGAAATATTTTACTTTAATTCATACTTTTACCGTTTCATTGGAAATAGTTTCTAACTCACAAAGTGTATTTTCACTAAAGTTGGGCTTGCGGCCATATAAAGTTTCAACACCAATTCTAGTACGATCAATGAAGTTAAGCAACATCAGCCCTGGTCAGAACCTAGATAGTTAACCGCTTGGGAATACTAAGTTCTGTAAACTTGAATGTGCGATTAGTTTAATGGATGACGACTTGGAATTGGAAATCGGAGAGCAGAGTTCAAGTACAATCTAGATCTTTATATCCCTTACGCTCAAATACTGCTGAGAAAGTTATGACCCCACCTATTCGCCCCTCAGCAATGGGTTAATTACGAAGATTTGTATCTATAAATCATTATCATCTCCATAAACCCCTTACAATCTAAAATATTTTCTGGCTTTAAATAACTTGATAAACCGTAAGGAACAAACCAATCGATCAATTTGACTGAAATTCTCATAACTTTTGATTTGAGCTGTTTATATTTTTTTTCACTTAGATTAACACCATTTCAGTTGATTTCACGTACATGCTAATACTTTTGAAAAAGCTAATATTATTTGGAAAGGCAAGAAATCATCTTTTTTCCCACCAACTACGGGTAAATAGCAGGGATATTTGGTTTTATAGCATTGTTTTCCATCCCTATAGGAGAAGGACATCTGATCTTAAAACTAATCCGGAGAGGGTTGGTCCCAGTCAGGCTATCTTTCCCAGGACACAACACTGCTACTTCGGTAGCTTGCTAGGAATGGATGAATAACTATTCATGCCTTCCATTCCAACCTCACTATCAACAGCTGACACGTTTTTATCCGGCGTTTTACGTCGTGTGCTCCATTAATGGGATATTAGACTCATCGTCTGATTTCTCACGTTGGTTTCAACACTTGCGTACTGGAAAATCGGTCTGTTCCTCGCAGGCTTTACTGTCAGAATCGCTGGATTCTACTTGAGCAGCCAATACTATTTTCCGAATTTTCTCTGTAGTAGAGATTTTCCATTCTTCAATGGACGCCGCCCAATGATGCTCATCATAGTAAAAAAGCCGGTTAACTGATCTCTAATTCTATAAGAGATGGGGCCAGTCTTTTCAACTGCCAACTGTCCGACTTCCCTTTCTTACGGTAGTTCTTATAGTCCACCAAATCATCAACCACAAACTCTACATCCTTAGTCGTACTACGGAACTTATCTATCGCGGATTTCCTAGTTTTTTTGTTTTTTTTTTAATGTTATTCTGTCAGAGTATGAAGTCATTCCAATGAAAGCCCTTACTTGCCTAACAGTGGTTGGAGTCGAAAATAATTTTATAGCCTTCAATTTATCGAAATCTGGTTATATTCCCTCTTTGCCAATCTTGAAGTTCAGATATTGAGTTTTTTTTTAAAGAACTCACACTTAGGTGGTTTCAACTTTAGTTTATGCTTAGGCAAACTACCCAATACTGTGTGTGTATGCTTTAAATGATCCTCTACCATATTCGAAATTATCAAAATATCTTCCAATAACTAGAAGAGATCGAGCATATTTCTTCGCTTTACAACGACTTCATTCTTCCCGCCAACCGTACGTATACGCTCTCTGCCAGGTGAACTACCTTGATTAATGAGTTCGTTCGAACAAGCCACATTTCTCGACTCCACGGTCAGATTCTAAACCCAATCGAAAAAAAAAAGTATGCTGTTGCATTTTAAGTTTTTGTTACTGTATTTTTGTTTGTTTTTCATTTTATTTTAAACGAGCAACTTTTCTCTAATATGCACAGGAACAAAGTACGCACACTGTCAAACCAAAAGTCACCTACTTTCCTTGATATCGTTGCTTATACCACGATCGTCTTGTGTTTCCATAGATAGTAACCAGGATTGTTATCAAACTATCAGTCAGTCAGTTAAGTGCCATAGTGATTCACGCTTGGGCGATCATGTCTTGAAAAAGATATGACTGACTGGGCAAAACATTATCCCGCAGTAGGTTGCCATTATTTTCTGCAGTAGACTGGTTGCCAATCAAGGCGATAGAATCCAGTCTGTCCTGTTATTTAACCCATAACCTGAGAGAAGAGACAGATTAATATCTTTCCCAAGGGTATTTACGCTTAAGTGAATGCAACGAATTCAACTGGAATTCGAACTCGGCTATCTGATTTCTGGTTCCAAGCCGATATCCACTGCACCACAACGCACTTCAATCTATGTTTCAAATAAATAAAAAACGCAGCGAGTCACTGTGCACCAAATCGTGTATATGCTATATTACGCTAGATATTGACAGACAACGAAAAACGCGTAGATATAAAAATATAATCTTATAT
The DNA here is from genome assembly GCA_037127315.1 of Ascarosepion bandense. Classification (NCBI taxonomy): domain Eukaryota; kingdom Metazoa; phylum Mollusca; class Cephalopoda; order Sepiida; family Sepiidae; genus Ascarosepion; species Ascarosepion bandense. The sequence continues at coordinate 6,662,001 of JBBBDQ010000327.1, read as the reverse complement.
TCTTATTGTTCGACAATGACGCTTGTGTGGAGTAGGATGTCAGCCGGAGAGAGTTCGCGTACACGAAGAAGCTGACGGGAGTTGAAAGCCAGCGGAAGTTTTAAAACTCCCACGCAACCCACATAGCCACGCCTCTTCAACCACGCATTTTTTCGTTTTTTGGATTGTCACTTTGTTGTGTATCTGTCAACGACACCAGGCCTGACAAGCCTGTTGTCACTTTTTTACCTTATCTACGGCCGGATGTATCTCATAATTATATCCGCCTTTCAATGCATAATTAGCAAAATATCTAAACGTGTTTTAAGAGAGCTGCTAAAATGAGTTCATAACTACACTCTACAATGGTGGGCTGGAGCACTTATTTGATTTGACTACGTTACAAAAGAAAGGTTTTATCCGTGTCATCAATATAAGATTAAATGAAAATGGTAACGATATGACATAAAATATTGAGATTTAAATTTGTAAAGATTTTTCAGCAGAGAAATTTTCCATATAAAACATATTGTGAAACGCAGAAAATTGCTGTAGCACTAATACAACGAAGACACAAATCAAATGTCAAAAACAGAACACATGGGAAATGAAAGACCAGAGTATAATATATAACGTATTTCTTACAATTTGGATGTAGAGAAATTGAATACAGTTAGACAAAAGAGAAAGGCATCGGCATTTTGCAGCTTTTGATGGTGTTCAAATGTTACCTTTGGTATTAGGTGCAGATGGTTTAACTGGATTTCAATATAGCTGGGTAATCATGCATTTATAGCTGTATAATTGTATATATATATATATATATATATATATATATATATATATAATTATAATTGTTCATAGATGCTGGAAGGTAAACGGTTGGTTGTTTCGAGACATGATAATATTAAGGATTTGTATTGAAAGTTAGAATGAACGTACTTTTAGCCGATTTTAGTAAACTACAGGGTGCCCAGTTAAAAAATCAGAAAACGTATTATCGGTTTTATCTTTTAAGAATAATTGACCTGAAATAACATAAAAAATTCTTGAATATTTATGACCTTGACTTTCGCATAATTGCTTAACTTTGATTAGTTCTTTTATGACTGATTCGTTGAATTTGTGACTCGCCATTTAAAGGTTATTTGCAACCAATTTTCTTCTTTTGTTCTGCGTTTCTTGTATGGCTAAGCAACCTACTGTCTTCGGGCCTCAAGTTATCATGTTTTTCAAAGAACATCCTCCGACATGGAGAGTTTGATGAAATTAGAAGAAATTATTCTTGAATCTTTCAGTCAAAGCAGTTTTCACCAGTCTTCAACGGTTGGATCACAGCTTTCTTAATTTACCACTTTTTTTTACTTGCTGCCTGTAGCTGTTTAGTAAACATGCGAAATTAAATGAACTATTAGACATGATGTAAGCAAGAGAGCCGTAACAGTAGCAGAATTAGTTTGCTTAATTATCAAGGAAGGTAAGAGTCCACAAATTTAAGGATAATTTTAAAAGAATGCTTTCCTTGGTGACGAATGGGGCCAATGAAATGCGTGTTAAAGAAGCCAAATATCCTGTTGATATCTTTGGATAAACAATGGTTGACTGTAAATGTAAGAAATCCCTCACAATGTTTCCCTGTGAGATTTCACTTCAGTTGGGTACATATTTGAACGGTTAAATGAAATTTAACATTGGAAAATTAAATCTTTATATGACCCATCACCCTGATCATGTACTTTCGTTTTTTTTTTCTGTTAGTTCTGGAATATTTTTCTGCACCGTATCCCAAGAAAACATTGCGGAAACCTCTTCTACACATCATGTTGTCAATGCATATTTCTGTTTGAAACGAGCTATATAAAATTGTGTTAAAAGGTAAAAAGGGATAAAATAAATCACACTTATTTAGTCTGTGCCATTCGTCATACACATTTGGGCGATCATGTATCTTTCCAGAAGATCTTTGAGTAGAAGATTTTCTAACAGAAGGTTTCCATTACTTTCACAGGAAGACTGCTTGCCAACCAAGGCTATAGAACTCAATTTTTCCTGCTATTTAACCCATAGCTGCAGAGAGAAGTGACCCATTAATATTTTCCCCAATAGCATTTGCGCGTAAGTGAATGCAACGAATTTAACTGAAATTCGAACCCGGCTCTCCAGTTTCTTGTTCCGACCCGATATCCACTGCTCCACAATGCACAATTGATTAAGCATTTTAATTTAACGTTGTGAATATACAAAATAGTCGGTGTCTGTTTTAGGAATGGTAAATATTTCTTGAAATCTTGAAGAATTTTTTTTTTAAGTTGAGGGATGAATTTTACTGCTTCTATTTGTATCACTTTATCTTTTAAGAAGGCATTATTTCCTCTTCAGTTTACATTATCTACTTTCTCGCTCGATCACCGAAGTTAAGCAACGTTGAGCCTGGTCAGTACTTAGATAGGTGACCGCTTGGGAATACCATGTGCCGTAAGCGTTTAGTGACGGATGTGCATTGTGGTGCAGTGGATATCGGCTCGGAAAGAGAAATCGGTGAGCCGAGTTCGAATTCCAGTTGAATACCCTGCATTCACTTAAGCATTGGTACCCTTGGGAAAGGTATTAATCCGTCCATTCCCTCCAGTTATGGGTTAAATAGCAAGGTAGTACTTGGGGACCCTGCCCTTAAAAACAAATCCCAATGAATCTTGATACTCGAAAAGAAAAAGTATTACGAGACACAAAACTTATATAAAAAACAACAATAAATTGTTGAAAGAAAAAGGTATTACCACCAATAAATGAATAAAATTTAGTTGGCAATGATCCGCCGAGGGTGTTATGCCATAAAACAAAAACAACCAACTTGAAAAAGTTTTATTTAAACCTCTCTTGGTTTGTAGACTATATGTAGCGCTTACATTTTTCCGAAGGGGTTCAGAAAATACCGATGCAACGGCTTCCATTACTAAACCGGATTTTGACATAAATCAGTAACGGCAATCATTGCATAAATGACTGAAACAAATCCTTCCAGGCTGAAAGCGAAGCACACGCAACCAGCCAAACGGATGCTTCTTTTACTGCGATCGCCGAATAATGTTTGTTGTCCAAATGGTCTTCCCGAAATCCGATCTATATTAAGAAACATATCCCGGGCATGACGGTAAACTGCATCCGGCAGCAAAGCCTCTGATTGGAAGGTTGTGAGAAGCATGAAACCACCTGTTCCCTGGTCCACCCTGATCTGGAGTGCTAGTACCTGATAGAATCCCAGTTATGGGCAAATAGTTAACCCCAAATCTGGAGTCAAACCACTGTGAAAGTATAAATATACACTTTTATAGAAATATATACATAAAATACTTTTATAGTAAAATATACATTTTAGAAGCAAAAATATTACCAACAATATATTTTTGAAGAAAAAATTATTACCATAACACATATTTGAAGGAAAAATTATTCTCAGCAAAACATTTTGGAATACAAAACTAGAAGACATTTTCAGTTTTCTAAAATAAAAAGAATAAAAACAAAATTTTCGTTAAAATCTGACTAAATCACCCTTCTCACTATAACCGAAAATTTAAAAAAAAGAACCTTAAAACCCCACGTTTTCGGCATTAAATAATCCACGGAGGTTGATATGCTGTTAAACAAAATTCAAATATACAAACTTATATTAAGAAACATATTATATCAGGTGTCTATAAGGACAAGGAGAATCCAGGTATGCGTGAAAGTTGTGGTAATCACATGCCACTTTACAGGTTACCTGTGTTTGGACTTGTCTGCTTAGGTTGGAATTTCTCAAGAACGAGTGACACACGGCTTGATGTTTTCATGAAGTTTTTATTTGGCTTTCCTCTCAGTTTCAAGCCGTCTGGCCATTCTTCATTCAACAAGAAGGATGTTTATCCACAGAAATGCTACTCATTAGACTATCTATCCTTTCTCATCATTCACTGTAAATGGGAGATCATTACGTATGGGAGTCGTGGTTAATCAGCTTTTTAAGTACTCAGATCCGCTCGTTTAGCGCAAGGGAACATACTGCGGCCCAAATTCTTTAAGTAAACTTTTTTTTTCTCATATTAACGTTTGAAAAGAATCAGCACATCATTATGACAATGATCAAATGCCTATATTCATTAGCTGATTAGAAGTTGGGATAAGAATTCGTTTGTTCACGTGTACATAAGTTAGTGATAAGCAGACAAATAACAATAATGGTTTTGAAAATGGTCACCGGAAGTGTGTAACATTGGCCGATACTTTATATTATTTACATCTTTCTTGTCATGCTCATGACGCTTCGGCCATTTTACGCTATGGCTTTCTTCAGGTTATTGAAATTTCAAACTGAGCACTTTCTTGTAGATTTTTCTCGTTCCACTCGGTATGCCTCTTCCGGATATCTAAGTCCGAACAATTTAAATTTTGTAAATAATTACAGAAACTCATTTCAGAAATATAAACAAATTTTGATAGATACATTTACAAACACTGATTTGGAATCAGAAAATATCTAAAGATATTGTAAAAGTAAATATGAAATAACAAACAATATCAACATGTTTTACTGAAATAATTATTTCTGGATCGATTTTGTTATGCAAAAAGTCATTAAACACTGTATGTTTACCGTAAATTCAGAAAAAAAAAATGTAAAATTTATAATTTATTATCAAAATAAGAAAACGGCAAACTTTGTGTCACTAATCAAAATAACAACTTTATTAAATCTAAACTACTATTGACAAATATAGTGTATAAATTTTACTGCCCTGTACAAGTCTGTGTTTAAAATCAATGGTTTATATCAGATATTCTGCTATCTCCTTGAGTAGACGCCTCACATGACACTTATCAGATCAAAGCATAATAAAAAAAATCTAGACACCCACAATTTACAAATTCTCTTAAGGAAAATGTTGGTCGCAAGCACAAAAATTATATATCCATCAAATTACCGTAGATATCGCGCTGTGAGAGAGGCCCTGTATATAAAACATTTTGCTCATACCATCAACATCACCTTATTCAGCAATGGTAGTTACGTGCTGAAAGTTTAAGTTTTAACTGAATGACACTGAAGACTTCCAGAAATGATTAGTGAACACCTTTAATTACTCCGAATGCATTTCTTGTTAATTTACCTGTGTCTCCAGACAGCCGTGCTCGGGAATTAGATCTGATATATCTATAAATATATTTAGAGAAACGGCGGTCTGACAGTATTTGTGGAAGAAAGTAAAACTAAGAATTGCACAACATTTATAAAATAAATATTTGTAAGAAACAGAACAATTCGTCCTATCAGAGGGCCGCGAATATTGATGGTTTTCCAATAACTTGGAACGATTTTAAGTGTGAATCAAATTTAAGCGTCTAATGATGTTTTTCAATTGCTTTCAGATTTAACAACTTCAGTTTTTGGTAGTTTCAACCATGCAAAGATTAACAATCGGAAACTTGTTAAAATTATCGAAGTTATGGACGTTCAAACAGGAATGCATTTCGGGCACTTGACGATTTTTTTGGTCAACATATTCGACCAACCGAAAGTGCAATTAGAAAAATTGTTCGTAAATTCAAACAAATGCGTCGGTGGCAGATGTGACAACGGCATTGCATGCTCGTTTACGCCGTTCAGCTACAATCATTGCTGCAGTGCGAGAGAATGTGGCCGAGGATCCAGACACCTCTATTGAGGGGTGCCGCTGAAGCTTTGGCGGACATTAGGCGATATTATTTTTCACACATAACAATGACTCAAATAATATGATCCAATAGTTACACCAATAAAATTTGACCAATATCACTGTTTTATTTATTGCTAACTTTGATCCGTCCTAATGGAACACCTTATATATAAATATTATATACTAGCCACTAATTATTGAATAGATATTCGATTAAAACCTCTGTGGTATTATGCCGGAATAGGCTTTGTTTCAAATTCACACGAGAAGGTCAGATGAATTTAGATGCAGATGATCTAACCGGGGATAGCGATAAACAATCCAGCCGTTTTCATTGTTATCATATATGAGTGAACGTGAGAAAAATCGTTGGATAGATTAGCATATAAGCAGTAGCTCTTAAGAAACCGAGATAGTCTTTCACACATCTCAAACTGAATGTAAAGTCTCTGGTGGATATCACAGAGGGTCACACCATAAATTGGCTGTGATTGAATATTTATAGTGGATAAAATGTGAGGTAATCAAGTCTCGTATTATCATTTACCCAACTTTTCAGCTCCGAAAATCGCTATTAGTTTCCCGCGAGACATGTTCTGTTAGATATGAACACAGGCAATTCCGTGAGCTCAATTTATGTGTCAAGAAATCTAGAAATAGCTATTGCCTGAGTAGAGCAGCAAAATGGCATCAAATAGAAGAATTAACTGATATTTCAAACATCCACAGAAATAAAGATCACAGGATTTACAAGATAATATCATCAAGTGCAAATTCTTAAGAAAACAGAAATCTTCAACTGACTTGCAGAATGTGTCACTCTGTGCAACATGATTAGTCACTGCGTGCGAGGAGTTGGAAATAAAATCGTGTGCTGCCATTAAACGAAGCGACGTAATGGATAAGGAATTCATCAGTCAGAGAGCATCAGAACCATTAGGAATGGCAGGCAGAATGATGACGTCAGTGATTTGTTCTAACTTGGGCGATTCTTCAAAAAATTCAACATTTTCAGACCATTTTCTTCCCGATCAAATTTTGCAGCGGATCTGTATGACACCCAATAATTCCTTACGTGTCCATTCCTCACACCAAAATCTCTGGTGAGTAGCGGATATTGGACAGATTTCATTTCTAGGCACATAATCAAACCTCAATGTTCTCTCTGTTAGTTGGTCGTTTGTTTAGAAGCATGTGAACTACAAAAGCTTACTTAATGTTCAAATCTAAACAGATTGTACGAAATTTTATTTTATTTTTGGCGATAAACGTTTAGTAATACAAGTCCTAAGTAACACATAGCTGGAAAAGATGACTTAGAATCGTACATTTCCCAATGAGATTTGCGCGTAAGTGAATATAACGAACCCAACGGGAACTGGAACTCGGCTCGCAGATTAACAATTCCGAATCATTAACCTTTGCACCATCCGCAAATCAAAGGTTACATTGGTATTCGCAAGCGGTCAACCCCCTAGGTACCTAGCAGGCTCGGTGTTGCTTAGAATCAGTATTCCAATGTGATGTGGCCGTAAGCCTCAGTGTTTTGTATTTCAGGACATGGATAACTATCATCTTCCACAGCTTCACATCTATAAGCATTGTTTGAGTCTCATTAGGTAGTTTATGAGTAATTTCGTTTTTTTTTTTGTTTTTTTTTTTCAAGGTTTAAATAACCCATTGAGGTTGAAATGCCGTAAAACAAAATAATGCCGGCAAGATATTTTTGATATAATATGTATTCTTTGTAATACATGTAATTTAGTAAAAAGGGGTTTTGTCAAGAGTCAGATGTATTGCTAGTGATTTTTTTTTCAAAAATTGGGAATATTTTTTAAATGTATTGCTAGATTGTTTTTGTTTTTTTGTTCTTTTTTACTATAAAAATCTATTTTTATACTTTTATAGTGTTTTAATCGCATTTTAAGGATAAAATATTTTCCCATAGCTAACGGGTATTAGGGTGGACTTGGGAACAACTGCAGTTAAGATGTGTTTGCACGCAATTCGAAAAATCCAGATCGGAAGCCATGCTGCCGGATGTAGTTCATCGTCATACCGGGACAGAATTAATTTTTTTTGGGGAAACCATTTATGACGAATAATGTATCAGCGTAACTGATCGTCATACATGACAATAGGGATACTATACTTTTTTACATAGCAGTGGCAATGTACACAGTGGATTAAAGGATTTTTTTCCTCTATGACATATTGTAAGACTGCATACAACAAAACTAACACAGGAAAAACATTTTAGAATTCGTTTCTTCGTTTCTTCTTTTACATGCCGTGTTCTTTCAGGACGTAGGCGATCATAGCCTTCCACATCGCCCTATCCCTTGTAGCTCTTAACACCCTTTCTCTTATTACGCCTCCCAAATCCTATTCTGCCATCCATTTGCTCAAAGCTCAAGTATATTATGCGTTGCTTTTCCCTGTTGCTCTTTTCCTCTGTCATGCGAGTATCAGATTCTCCAAGCCCTCTTTCCTCATTACTTGAACCAGAAACTTCAGCTGTCTTTTCCTGATGTTAAATATGATATTTCGTTCTCGTGTTCATTCTCTCCAAAACCTCAAATATTGGGCCCATGGTATCCTCATCATCCTTCTGTAGAATCACAATTTGGTTGCTTCAAGTCTTTTCTTCGTTCTTGCTTAGATTGTCCAGCATTCGCTGCTATGTTGAAGGACAGGCATCACATAACAATCTGGTACTTTCTTCTTTGTTTACAGCAAAATTTTCCCGTTTCTCAATACTCTACATCGCAATTGTAATGCATCATTGACCCTGTCCATACGTCTTCCGAATTTTTTAGTCTGTTTTAACTCACTGGCCGTATTTGTCTGACCATGCAACTAATAATTATTAACATTTTTCGATTGCTTTGACGATGAAAAATTTACCAAGTTAACAAAATATATTCAAGACACCGTTATAAATTTGTTCACATCAAAACCCGTGGAATTTTACTCAAAGGCTATCGAATAACAGCCTGATAACCGCCAACACATCATTGTAAATAACGGTGATTAAAATGTAATTGTACTTGCTTTTTTAAAGAATAATGTTTATAGCAGACATTATTCATGAGTCACATTTATACATTAAACCAAAACTCGTAAAATTAAAATTGCTAAATAATAGATTAAATAATTAATTTATGACACAAATTGTCCAGTCTATAGGGACCTCGGTGATCCTTAGTAAGTTATGCCTTTGACTAAATACGTCCTAAGTCCCCACGATTTGAATATTAGAAGGTTGAAAGTTTGATGTTGAAATGCGGAAAGATAAAATATTTCGTTTGTATATTAAATAAAAGATTCATTGACAGAATAACTTAATTCTAAGAAGTATAAAAGTAATTTTGTTAAGTGAACACTATAACCTATTTGGGAGAAGAAAAATGTTCGTTGAGAAAATGCATGTAGTTTTATAGTTAATATCGTTCAAATAGAAATGTAATGTCCCACAGAAGTTTAGAGTTCATGGATGACAGTAGTAAGTAGCTAAGTTTCCCGTGCGTATACGAAGAGTAGCAGAATGTGAAGTCTTATGCTCCTTCCCTTTGTTGGTAGGTTGGCAACAAAATGAGAAAGAAGGTAAAATAAATAAAGAAATTGTGCTTAGAGCGTCATGTTTTTGTTGTTCTTCTTCTTCTTTTCTTTGGCTACGGTGGGTAAAAATGAAGAAAAGGAAAACTGGTAGAAAAGGTCGAATGAATCTGTGACGCGCCCTTACGTCCCATCGGCTTCTTGAAATTTCTTTTGCTACATTGCCACAAGGTCTTTCAGCTAACCGCTCCCAAGTTGGACTGTTTTTGACCGGTCACCGAACGTGGTTTAGGTAGTGATGTTTATCATGTCACCGGCTCCAGCGGACATTTTCTTCTTTAGGTGTGAAAAAAAACGTTTGACTAACGTTATATACCAATTTTCGATTTCCTATCCAATTGGGATCCAGAAATTTGCTTTTCACACTAACTAGTGAAATTTGCCTTGGTCTGGGGTTTTTCCCAAAATGTTTTTAGTCGTTTGAATCCGATATGGCCGGTGTGCAATTTTACTTTGTGTGTTTTAGTTAGTGGATGGATGATATAGGATTTGTATCCTAAAAGTCGCTAAAGTAAAGGATAAACAGAATTATCAAAAAGATAATCCCCGAGTAACATTTTAAATATCATGATTTATCACGGAAAGATACAAACTGATAAATTACCCAGGAAGAGCAAAATATATAACGTCAAAATATCAGTCTAGTAATCTATTACTAGTTCATTTATCAGTTGAGTAATCAATAAATCAATTGATTACTAATGTAAGTAGTGTTTAATAAATTATTAATTAATCAATTGATTACTAGTTCTCATTGATTACTGATCGATTACTAGTTCATTTATCAAAATAAATGAAATTTCTAAATAATAGGTCAATTAATTTATGACAAATTGTAACTAAAATAAAAGATAAAAATAAATATCAAAATATAAACATTGGGATAATAAATAAGATTTTAAATATCATGATTTATCACGGAAAGATACGCACTGATAAATTATTCAAGAAAATATTTATCAACAATATATTAAACTTTCGGTGATCAATCATTCAAGTTTAATGTTTTAATATAAACTGAACATTTTTTAGCTCAAATAAATCACCGCTGAATCTGTGTAAGAGTGCCCAATTGTTGCCCGGGCTGTTCTGAGCTGTTGTCGGGCCTAACTTAGTGAATAACCGTTATTCGAAGTCGCGAATTCGCCATACGCAAGGTACAACCAATTTTATCCTAACGTCCGATCAAAGACAACATAGTGATGGACAGAATCCGGTCTTAGTTCATTAAGATGTTTGAAATGAAAGATCATTACTATGACATTGTAAACAAGTGACACTGCTTTCACTTTCGTAGCATCTTTCAGAGAAACATGGCGGACATTTGACATAATAGAATACTATGACAAAACAGCATTTCATTGGTTGCCACTCTCTTTTCTTGTTTCCGCACGTATTAGCCAACAGTCAGTAGCAAAAAAAAATCTAAGGAGGAAGATATAAAGTAATAACAACTACGGCCCACTCCATGTAAACCTTACTACAGACCGAACTAAAAAGAAGTCAAATAAACACACACACACACACACACACACACACACACGCACACACACACACACGGACGCACACACACACACACACACACACACACACACACAAATCAGAAGTAGACAGTTTGTCTGATCGCTTCTTTATTGACGACTTTTGACCACTCCTGAATACGAGACAAAAGCCGAGAGCGGCGAGGAGATGACAGAAGTCGGGAGGGATGTTGGAGCTTTGCGAGACGGCGGCTTCATGCTTTAAATGTGTGAACCAAATAACGTATTGATTTTGCTGGTTCTGTTTGTCAGAAGCAACATGACTAACATTACTATCTCCGGCATCTTTTAAAGAAGTACACTCACAATGATAGTTCAATTTCATTAAATTTTGAACCATTTCATATATATATATATATATATATATATATATATTAATAAATGTGCATATGCACAAATGTTTGTAATGTGCACCTGATGATTGCATGACGCATGAAACTTCGAGTCGTTCCATCGGCGATGGACAATATGTATTTTTATTAATATATATATATTAATACATAAAAATACCTCTATTCATACTACATTTATCATTGCTTTATTAACACCTGAATAATAATAACTTTATACATATGTGTACCCTAATATGTATATTTATTAATTCACATAACTATCTTCCTCTTTCTATATATATATATATATATATAGTGAATTAATATATATATATATGCATATAACTATATATATATATATATATATATATATATATATAATTATGTGAATATATACATATATAGTTATTTAAATATATTTATATGTACAAAATCTAATTATCCAATAAAAGTGTGTCATTTATTTCATCAAACATTTTAAAAACGAAGCAACTGGTTCGGTTCCCGCTTTTCAGGCTTCATCGGGAGATTCAAGCTTAGAATAAAATATAGCGTGAAATGAGTAATAGAAAGAACAACAAAAAACACAAATGTAGGGAAAAACTATCAGTGGAAAACAAAGTACAACAAACAAATGACAGCGAACCCCAACAAGCATTCACGCTGTTTACAGAGGGAAGGTTTGCTGGACCCGATATAAAGAGCCTGCAGCACTTTCAAATGAAATATAGAGTGTGACCGGGGCTCAACCGTGAACCAGTCCACACTGAACTCAGCAGTACACTTACTCTTATTTAACAGGTGCTCACATCTGGCGTAACCATAGATATTTGGGACAAGTTCATTCAATACCAAGGGTGTGATTCCTGATCTTATTAGGAACATATTGTTTAATCCTCATATCCAGGCGCTGAGTAGTTCTCCCTATGTAGCTGGCTCCGAAACTACAATTATATTTTTAAATGACAGAGTTTATATAATAAGGGGGAGAGCATCCTTGCGCCCAGAACAGAAAATTGGCCGGGTATGAAAAACTACACAAACCTCAGCCGAGAAAAAAACAATCACGAAGATTCTATGAAATCTGTCTAGTCAAGCTTTCACAACCAGCTCAGGGGAGTCTAAGATAAACAGGGCATATTTTAACTGAACAAGGTTTGATCTTTCTGAACTCCACAATCTTGTCACGGATAACGGAATGAGCAGTATTAGGGAGATACCCTAAACCACATAAAATCTCTGGAACAAAATCAATTTCATCATCCAGGAAAGACACCGAACATATCATTAATACCCTATGAATTAGGGTTTTAATAATGTTTATTTTTCGTTTTCTCAGACAAAAGTAATCCCAACGCGTATATAACTCCGCAAATGTCGGTTTCCTATATACTGAGGTGAGAAAGTTTGTTGGTGTCCAATGTACCAGGACATCCAAAAAGGCCAGTTGAGAATTAGATTTTTTCTCAATCGTAAAATCAGGGTTGGGTGAATACAATTAACGAAAGAGATGAACTGATCAGCCTTAACATCATCATTAAATAAGCAAAAGTATCGTCAATGTATCGACAATACAATTGGGGACAAAATACACTAACGCGTATTCTCTCCTCGTGAAAGGCCAGAAAAATATTGGCCAGTGCCACACCCAAAGAAGAGCTCGTAGTAACTCCGTCAATCTCTCGGTACATAATATTATCCAAGCTAAATTTAACAGACGACGTGGCAAATTTCATCAACTCAACAAATACTGATTCAGAAATATTAGGTGGAGATTAAGAACTGCGATAAAGCAAACCAAATCAAATATCAAATGTCTCCAAAAGAGGGACACGAGTGAATAAATAACAAACATCAAAAGAACACATGAACTTACCTGAAAAAGACAGATTTCTGATGCGATCAACAAAGGAGAACGAATCCTTGATACAACATTCACTTAGGTGATGCAACACCGGTTCCAAAAGTAATGACAGCTATTTGGCTACCTTGTGTTGGGCTGAATCAACCATTGATAGATTAGGTCTTAACGGTACGTCATTCTTGTCAATTTTTAGTAGTCCATATAAAGGGAGATGAATTGACCCGGACGGTCGAATTTCATTTGAAATTTCCTGAGAAATAACCACATCTTTTTACCCAGCTCAAGAGTAATTTCTGAAATTTTATTTCACTTGAGGTAGTTGCACCACACGTACCCACAGATCCTAGCTTTGTAAATTTAGATGTGCCTTCCAAAATCAACGACCCCTTAGCCACTTAATCTGTACGGCCCATAAGAACAACACCAGCACCCTTATCCGATCTGGAGTTCACTAAATCAAAATTGTTTTTCAACTCTTTGATGTTCAGCTTTCCATTTCGATTCAGCTGAATCAACTGAAAAAACTAGCAAACATGTGTGCAAAATTATTCAATTGGGCTTTTAAATCTCTAACCGCATCAGCAGAAATAGTTAATAGTGTTGTCAACTGAGCGGACAAGACCTCAGACTCAGAAAAAAATCTTCTCTTTCTCATGTATAGTGGGACACAAAATTCCGAACCATGAGCAAAAACAAACGACTCAAGTTCTGCTAGTTTATGAGAAGACAAATATATAGTACTATTCAATATATATATATGTATATATATCCAAAATTGGCATCATTCTAAATATGAATATCCGAGTAACTACATGTCTACGGCAAACAAAATTAAATAAGCGTTATGCTAAACAATAAAATATTTATTTATCCGTATTCGAACAACATATTGAAAGGGATGTAAATGCTATAACCCATATAACACGCTACATGCATTACTCTACATTATGTAAATATTTCTGAAGTTTACTTTCGTTTGATTCGTCCATATTATCTTCGCAAAGGAGTGCTAATTGTGACATGATGTCATGCATGGTTTCTTCAGAATAAGAAATCATGTTCAGACGTAGTTGAGGCTGTATTATTTTCACTAAAAATATTAGTTGTCTGCCTATATCCACTATTATTTCTCAGACCAAGGCAAGACTGAGGATGGACGTTTTCTTGGAGAACCTGATACTGTCTGGACAGATAGAAGGAAAGAGAGACAGAGGAAGGCAGCGTATAACATATTTGCAGAGCCTGATCAGGTGGATGACGGAACGGGCGTTGACAGGAGTAACAGGAGCAAACATACTAGGAACCACAAGAGATAGGGAGACGTGGAGAACCATGATCGCCTACGTCCTGAAGGGACAGAGCACATAGAAGAAGAAGAATTTGACGAATTGTAGGCTATTTAGGCAAGATCAGGATGGACAGGCATCACTGAAACCAGGGAGGAGGGATTCTGTACGTGTGAGAAAGAGAGTGAAAGAGAGAGAGAGAGAGAGAGAGAGAGAGAGAGAGAGACTGTTTTCTATGTTGTTAAGGTGGCCGTACCACTGGGACAAACGCTCACTAGTCGCTATGTTATTCAGTGGTTTGTCTGAGTATAAAAAGCTTTGTCTTGACTTGAGTTTCTTTGTCATGGGTTCGCAACTGTGGAGTGGATGGCAATTACAGTTTCTTGTTTCAACTTTTCGAGTTGGGAGTTCAATGACACTATTCCAGTAGTGGTCATCTACTTTGATTGGTGTGCGACATCCAGTGGTCGATCTGCAAGAGGTGTTTTAGGCAGGGTCGATTTTTATTGCGTGTGATGATCTGATCCACAGTATTGGGGCATAGTCTGCTGTAGAGTAGCAAACGGCTAGGGTTGTAGTGCGACTTTCTACGCACTATGCAACACGATATACTTTAATTTAGATGAAACTAATGAATTTAATCTTTCCACTAATATAATATTCTGTGATATCACTAATTGTTTTTAATTATTCTGTGTCTATTATTATTGTTTATTATTATCTTTAATGATATAGTATTTATATCTAGGATATGCGTTGTGTTGCAGTGGATATCGACACGAAACAAGAAATCGAAGAGTCGCAATTACGATAATACCCTTGGGAAAGGTATTAATCCGTCACTTTCCTCCATCTATGGGTTAAATAACACAACAGATTTGGGTCTATCGCCTTGACTGGCAACCAGTCTACCGTAGAAGAAATGGCGACCCACTGCGGGAAAATCTTCTACCCAGTCAGCCATGTCTCTTTTGAAACATGATCGACAAAGCGTGTATCACGCATGACACTTAATTGATTGATTTATTACTTCGTTATATTATCATATTATCATATATAATTACTTGTCATAGTGTCATATCACTTATCATATTATTACTGACTGTCCCAAGTAGGCATCTAAGCAGATGACACTACAATATACTCCCGCTCCAGTAAGAAACCTGTCGTCGCGGACAGACATAATCTCGCTGCTGACCTTGAGCGAGATCTACACTCTGTGGTGAACTGGGGCAAGAAGTGGCTTGTCAACTTCAATTCATCTAAGACCAAGCTGTTGTCTGTCAACCATTACAGGCAACCTCTCCTGCCTCCCATAAGCATGGACCAAGTGATTCTCCCTGAGAGTAATACACTACGCCTCCTCGGACTTACCCTGTCCTCAGACCTCAAATGGAACCACTATATTGAATCCATAGCAAAATCTACTGCTAAGAAGATTGGGTCACTATGTCGATCCAGGATGTTTTTTCCACCTGAATCCATCCGCATATATACAAGTCAACCATCCGTCCGTGCATGGAGTACTGCTGCCATTTATGGTCAGGTGCCCCTGCCGTTCTCCTCAGCGTTCTTGACAAGCTCCAAAGGAGAGTCTGTAATGTGATAGGTACTGATCTGGCGACTCGACTGCAGCCACTTCCCCATCGTCGAAATGTGGCCTCCCTTTGTCTGTTCTATAAATACTTTCATGACTTCTGCTCGGACGAGCTTAAGTCACTGATGCCTCCTCAACAGGTGTTTACTCGTGCAACCAGACTGGCAACTAGGTCCCACCCATTCACAGTCAGGTTAGCCAAATGCAGACGACAATTCTACTCCTGCAGCTTCTTCCCTCGCACTTCCCGCCTGTGGAACTTGCTCCCGTATTCTTGCTTTCCTGACGGCTACAACCTCCAGAAATTTAAATGCAAAGTCAATACTCATCTACTAACCACTGGACTCTAGCTCTCTCCCCACCCCTGTATAACCTTCCCTTTCTCTCCACCTATGTATCTGTCATCGCACCTGCTTTCTATTGTTCCTTTCTAACTAGTCTGTACTCCTCACTCTTTTCTAATTAATCTTTTTACATTTATGTAACCCCCTGCACATCAGTGGCATTTCCGCCTTGTTCGGGGTGAAATGATTAAAAAAAAAATCTAGTGATAATATGATACCCAACTGAATATTGTATATATTTGTATTTAAAAATATTGTTGTACGTTGTAGCAGCACTAGTCGAATACAGATAATCCCATAAGGTTATTTTAAAAAGTAGATCGCTTCTTTTTATCTCTTCAGAACTTGTGTGATGAAGGATCTCCAATATATGTAGCTCTTAAAAGATTTGTTATGGGTTTCGTATTACTCCTGTTTACTGTTCTAGTATCTGATTACATACGCTCTTTAGACAAGTTACTCAATCTTTTCATCTGAACACTTTGCCTTCACTATATTCTGTGAATGTCAGATTTTCCAACCTAATTTCCTCAGATGAGGTAGTGTTTACAGTATTTATATTATTCGGACTATCGTTGCGAATTGTACGACATTTTGGCCGTTGTACGCTCCGGCCTTCTTCAGAAGTGGTTCTACACTTCTACACTTCGTAAATACCTCTTCCGAGTAAAACCCGCAACAGAGGAGGACATGACTAAGGATTGTGTGTACACCATTCCATGTAGCTGTGGAAATAAATATAAGGAGAAACAGGCCGCCCCCCTTAAGGTAAGGCTACAAGAACATCACAAGGCCGTAACACGAGAGGAGATAGAAAAAGCATGCGTAGCTGACCACATATGGAGGGAGAAAGTTGATCACTGCCCCCTATGGGATGAAATTGAAAGAATATAAAACGCCACTGGAAACTGCGTAAACTTAAGAAATCAGCACATATGGTAAGCTACAAAAATCCTAAACAGACGAAACATAGATATGAAAACAATATGGGAACAAGTAATACGGAGAACCAGAGAAAATCATTAGTGTCCAAATTGCAATATGAGCTCTGGTAAGAAATACTAAAAAGAATCATAAACATAAAAAATGCTTGAAAAAAACCATCAAAATATTTGCAATATGAGCTCTGGTAAAAACGTATTACTGAAGGGGTTATATGTCCCAAAAATTCAATTGTTCTTGCCCTTCAGGATACATGGTCCACTGAATATAGACGTTGGTGACATGACCCAAAGAGTTGTGAGTTCAATACTAGGCTATAGCAGTGGGGAACAAGTAACTTACAGGGTTAGAGGGAGATAACTCATGACTACCAGAAGAGGATCTAGGCAAGGAATTAGAATGATATACACAATTGACTGTAATAAAGAGATCGGTTCGAAATTCCTAGCCAGTCAGTCATGTCTCTTTCGAGACTTGATCCATAACTGGAGGGAAGAGACGGGTTAATACCTTTCCCAGGGGTATTTGCGCGTACGTGAATGCAAGTAATTCAACTGGAATTCGAAATCGGCTCCCCTATTTCTTGTTCCAAGCCGATATCCACTGAACCACAACACACATAAGCATTAACATTGCCATATAGGAGGATTGTTAAGCACGATTTTCTTTGTTTCTCTAATAAATTTTCTTATGTATCTGCATACATTGGTTATCTTTTGGAAAGCGTAAATTGCTATTTCACTGTGGCTTCGTATTTCGATTTCACAATTTTCAACCTCTGTTAAAGCACTTCCTAGTTGGGCTTTTTCAAAAGTTAGTCATTGTTGTTTCATGTTTCTTTTTTCTTCTTGTCTTGTTGTTATTATTATGTTGTCATTTTGCATCATATTTCGATTTTTGCTATGGTCGCACAACCAACTAAGTCTGCGGGAAGACATAAGGCAGGTCGTGGTGTGTTGTTATGATTTCATTTCATGTTTTTATATTTCTCTATCATCCCTAGCGTTATATATACAAAGTTCTTCTTAGTATGTAGGCTGTACGTAACAAGACAATTTTTTGTATATCTTTTAAACTGGAATTTCCTGCAATTCTTTCAATGTGTTGTTTTATTCCATCTTTTAGCATTCCAAGTGTACCTACTATCACTGGTACGATTCTTGTTTTCAATTAATACATTTTTTATATTTCAGTTTCCAGGTCTTTATATTCTGACAGTTTTTCGAATTCCTTGGTTGCTATGTTACAATCCGCTGGACAAGCCATATCAATTAATAGGTAAGTTTTTTTTTCTTTCTGGTTTTTAACAATAATGTCCGGCCTATTTGTTTCAATTTTTCTGTCTGTGTAGATGGTGTAATCCCATAGAATGGTGACATCTATTTCTGTAACCGGTGCTGGCTGATATTCACACCAGCGCCTGTCCACATATTTTCCATAGTGCTTGCACATTGTCCAATGTAAATATTGCTCCACTCTATCGTGACGATTTTTATATTCACTTGTGGCAAGTACAGAACATCCTAAAATTAGATGGTCTATTGTTTCTTGGTATTTATCACAGAACACGCATTTTGGATCCACATTATTATGGATAATATTTGCCTGAAAGTCCCTAGTGAAAAGACTTTTGTCTTGCACTGCAAGAATAAAGTCTTTAGTCTCAGACTGTAATCCAGATGCACGTAACCATCGATGAGTATTAACTTTATCAACAGTGGATTTATTGGCACGTTCTGGATTGTCCATGCAGAGGTTTGTCCTGCCAGCGTTCTTATTTACTGCCTTCTTTTATTATTCAATATTTTTTCTTTCTGTTTTCATGTTGTTTAACTAACTGTATCATCCAGTCCTTTGTTGTTTCTATGTAAGTTAATAAGCAAATAGTTGTTGTCTTATATGACAATTCTAGCTGAATAAGACCCCTTCCACCTTCTTTACGGGGTGTGTATAGAAGGTCTACAACAGCCTTTGGATGATGCATCTTATGCTTAGAAAGAAGCTTTCTTGTTTTAGAATCCATTCGCCTGGTGTTGTTTATAATCCAGTTAAAGATGTTGAAACTATATTGGACAACTGGGATGGCAAGGTTATTAATGGCCATAATTCTGTTCTGAGAATTCAATTCAGTTTTTAATATCAGTCGTAGCCTTCTATAGTACTCCTTACGCATTATTTCTTTCATTGTTTTTATGGTGAAGTTTTTCACTCTCATTTACACCTAAGTATTTATAAGCTTCTTCTGGCTCTACATCTTTTATTGTCAGCAGGGTCTAAGCTAATTGAGGATGTTTGTTGTAGCGATCCACGTAAAAATGTAGCTTTAGCACATTTATTCAAATTTAATTTTATTTGAATGTTTTCACTGTAGCATTTTACAGTTTGCAGAAGACCTTCAAGCTCATTATCATTTTTAGCATACAACTTTAAGTCATCCATGTAAAATTTATTTTATTTTGGGCTATTTTATAACCACATTCTGTCTTGTTAAGTTGACTGGTTAGTGCTATTAATAATTTGCAAAATAGTAAGAGAGACAAAGAGTCACTTTGAACTATACCTCTTTTGATGTTTATTTCACCAGACTTATAGGTTCCATTTATATGATTGAAGTAAAGGATTGTTTTCCATGTCGACATACATTGATTGATGAAATATCTTATAGATATTTAATGTCTTTAAGATCCAGGAATGTGGTACACTATCGAATGCCTTACGATAATCTATCCAGGCAGTACTAAGATTTTCCTTTGCATTGAAACAGTTTTCCAAGATCATCTTATTAATAAGTAATTGGTCTTTACATCCGTAACAGCCACGTTTGCACCCTTTTTGTTCAAGCGGTAGTGTGCCATTTCTTTCCAAAAAGAATTATGTCTGTTTTGTTAAAATAGATGTTAATAGTTTGTATGTTGTCGGAAGGCATGTAATTGGTCTGTAGATTTTCGGGTTGTTTGTGTCACTATTATTGGGTAGAAGAAGTGTAATTCCTTTGTTCATCCATGCAGGAATTTTACTGGGATCGTTAACCATTTCTTGAAGTACTTTGGCTAGTTTGTTATGTGCTGTATTTAAATAATATAGCCAAAAGTTAGGAATTTTTTCTATTCCTGGAAATTTTTAATTGTGTGCTTTTTTTTCAGTGCAGATTTAATATCCTCTTCTGTAATTTCTGCCAATATCTGTTTTGGTTTATTTTTCATTCATTCTACTCTTTGCGCAATCCAATCTACTTCTTTGTTTTGTTCTTTAGGACAAGCCCATATTTTTCCCAGAACTGTATAACTTCTTCCATTTTTTGGAGGACTGTAACTTCATTTTTTTTTTACCTATTTCCCTGTAAAATTTCTTTGCATTGGTTTGAAAAATCTTGTTTTGTCTGTAGAATCTTGATCTTTTCTCATAGCATCTTATTCTTTGAGCCTTCAGTTGTATTGTTTGCTTTATCTTTTTTTAGTTGATAGGACTTCATTTTCATTTCTAATTTTGTATTTTCTTTCGACTCTTCTGCCTTTTCTAGTTCTTACATTTATTCCTCTTGTCAGTTCATCGAGTACTTATAATTCACTTCTAAGTTGTTCGATTTCTTTTTCTATTTTTCTTTTCCAGGGTGAATCTTCATATCTGCGAGACTGCCTTGTTTTTAATTTGATGTTCAATTTTTTGTTGCTGCTATTGCTGATGCATATATTGCTTCATTGAGATTTATATGAGTGTCTTCTTCATCCAAAATGAATTTGAGTGCTGCATTGTAGAGCATAATAGTTTCGAGATTATGTTTTGTTGGTTGTAATTTTGGGAGTTGTTCTCGTTCCTCCATTGCAATATTTTGTATCTGACTTATATGGTATTTGATGTCCTCCTTGGCTCCTTGTATACTGTTCTTGTTTTCCGTAAAATAATTCTGTTCAATGTGTTTTGAACTCGTTTTATTGCCGTCTTGTAACTAAATCAGATCAGACCTTTCCAGCACTTCTAAACTTACAGACTTATCTTCACAGTGATTTCTGGGTACCACGGTTTCTACATTATGACCTGTGGCTTGTTTTGATGTTACTACTTTTTTATTTCTGATTCCGGTTCCTTTTCATATTTTGTTGATTCGTCTATTCTGGTTACAATTCTTTTTATCTCATTAATTTCAGCCTCTGTCAATCGGTTATTTTGTATGATGTATCTTTGTACATTGGCTAATTTATTTTCGTTGATGTACTTTCTATTTGTTTATTCAACCTTTTCTCGCCAAATGTCATATGTTTGGCCAGTGATGTTTTTTGGAGGTTTGAATAATGCTTCATGAAATGCAGCCATAACGACTTTGTACTCCTCATGAGACAATTTTATTTTTTCTTTCTTTAAGTATACGGTTATAGATCAAGCTGTAGAATTTTCCAGGCCATCATTAAGATTATCCTGGTTGTGAGGACCTGAAGATTCATTCTTTTTGTAGCATTTTGTTCCTATGGCAGATTTTTCTACCTCAGGTAGGTTCCCTTCTGAAGGACGGGCTCCCTGTTTATGCACTGGAAGAGCCATACTGGATTTTTTATTTCTATTTGCAATTCTCATACTTTTCCAACGAGTGACGCACGGATCCAGAATCCACCCAAAGTTGCCCGGCACGTTGGGTAACGGTTTCTTACAAACAGGGTCCCGAAGACTGTAGGAGATCGTTTGTGACCTCATAATGCAGTAGCCATTCACTCCTCGGCACGATTAACACCTTGAGTTGCGGGTTGTCGTTCGGAGTTTTCCGTTTCCTAAATGGATTGCCAAGCGACAGCTGACAGAGACACGTTTGCAATTCAAAGAGGAAGACGCTGCTTTAAAGAAAAAACTTGGGCGTAGCAGCCGCTCAACGAAACCAAATATCACCACATTCATTTTCTTTAAGTCTTTTCTGTTGCACACATGCTCCGTCTATGGTATACTCAGCATCTTTCGTTGGAACTACATTTTTGTCGCTTCAGGTTACTTCTTCATCTGTCATACGAGAATATTAATATTTCGCTACAGCTGAGCATTCCTTTTTTCGTTTCTGATGGAGTTTTTGTTTCTTAATACTTAGCGTAATGCTTTATATTTTCTTACTGCTTAGCTTTTGCAAATATGAAAACAGATCTTGTAAATATTAATATCTCTAGTAACGTTTGTATGGCTTGGATGTAACTTGGCAAACACTCAGAGGTGACTTTACATGAACAGATACTGAACAGACACGTCAGCTTGGGTAAAGTGGTATCGTCACGTTCATCATGGCTATACGCCTGCCTGTTCTTCACGCCGTTTTCAGTTTTTCTTTTATTACAAAATTCGCTTTGCCTAAGTGAGTCAGTCACCTTCTGCACGCAACCTCTTTTACGGATTGAGCTGTAAATTATTCAAGTTATCAACTGGTGACTAATACCAAAGATAAAAATTGCTGTTAAAAAATAATTTCAAAGAAGCTCTTTGAATTAGCTCTTACAATATTTTAAACAGCGGTAGTTTATAGACCATTTTTTTATTAATATTAACTACAAAGATGCTTTCCGAAATGTGGTTGGGTACACAAGCACAAACACATGCCCATACAAACACATATACAGAGTGTATCCAAAATACATTTACAAAAAAATCACATGGAAAAAGTACATATAATCATATGTCCACAAATCCTTCGTTTTTTAGTTATTTTGTATAAATAAAATTTATGTTAAATGGTGCTGTGTTGCTATGTAGATGAAATTCTTCTACTATGTGCCATGCCCATTAACGACGTAGATGATCATCGCCTTCCACGTCTCCCTGTCTGTGATAGTTCTTAGCACGCTTTCTCCTGTTCACTCAGTTAAATGCCATACGTGAACGCTTTGGGCGATCATGTCTCGAAAGAGACATGACTGACTGGGTAGAAGATTATCCCGCAGTAGGTTGTCATTAATTTTTGTCAGTCAAGGCTATAAAACCCAATCTGTCCTGTTATTTAACCCATAACTGGAGGGAAAAGACGGATTAAAACTTTTCCCAAGGGTTTTTGTGTGCATATGAATGCAAAGAATTCTACTGGAATTCGAACTCGGCTCCTTGATTTCTAGTTCCGAGTTGATATCAATTACTCCACAGCGGATATGTTACTCTGTCCAAACCCCGCTCTGCCATCCACCTGCTCAGCCCCTTTAAATATGTTAGACGCTGATTTCCCCTGTCTCTCTTTCCCGCTGACCTGTGAGTATCAGATTCTCCAAGCCCTCCTTCCTCATCACATGTCCTAAGAACATTAGCTGTCTCTTCCTGATGCTCAGTATTAATTTTTTTTGTTTCTATTCTTTCCAAGACCTCATCATTGCTCACATGTTCAATCCATGATATCCGCAGCATCCTTCTGAACCACATTTCAGTTGCTTCAAATTTTTCCTTCATTTTTGATGATATTGTCCAGCATTCACTGCCATATTGAAGGACAGACATCACATAGCAATCCAATGCTCATTTCTTTGTTTCTAGCGAATATTTTCTGTCTCTTAAAACTCTTCTCCGCTTCTGGAATACGTCCTTGGGCATGCTAATTCGCCTTCTGATCTCAGTGTCGCACTTCCCTCTTACGTGTCGAACTTCCCTCATGCCACTTCACAAGTACTCAAATTTCTGTACTTGATGGATTTTAGTATCCCTAACCTGTAATTAGGATGTGCGTTGTGGTGCATTGGATATCGGCTCGGAACGAGAAGTCGGGGAGCCGAGTTCGAATTCCAGCCGAATTCATTGAATTCACTTTCGCGCAAATACCCTTGGGAAAGGTATTGATCCGTCTATTCCTTCCAGTTATGGGTTAAATAACAGGACAGACTGGGTTCTATAGCCTTGGTCGGCAACCATTCTACCGGGATATTCTTCTGCCCAGTCAGTCATGTCTTTCGAGACATGATCGCCCAAGCGTGTGTCATGTATGGCACTTAACTGATTAACTGAACATGTAATTGGCATTTTGGGCTCCTCTGTTTGCGCATGACCATTTATTTAGTTTTCTTGTAGTTTATAGTTTTTTTCCTTCGACTTTCTTCATCTACTCTTTTAGGAGGTCTTGTAGTTTTGTTTCCGTGTTAGCTATCAGCATTGTATCATCTGCGTATTTTACGTTGTTCAGATTGTGGCCGCCAATGACGAATTCTGGCATAACTTCTAGGGTCATCCGTATAGTCTCGCTGTACAAATTAAATAAATCTGGTGAAAAGACACATCCTTGTCTTACGCCTCTTTCTATCTTTGTATATCTGCTGAATTCGTTTCCTGACCGTATGCAAACAGTTTGCTGCCATTAGAGATTCTTGATGACTCTAATGTCTTTGCCAAATATGTCAAAGCTGCTGAGCATTTCTATCAATTCCTTTTAGCGTACTTTGTCGAACGCTTCGGCATAGTCTACAAAACGCAAGTAAACTTTCTTTTTCATTTGTATCGCCGTTTTTGATAGCATCCTAAGCATAGATATCGTTGTTCCAATGTCCTTGACAAAACCGCACTGTTCTTGTTCTATTTTCGGCCCGATACTACTTCGCGCTCTATTCATCAGGATTCGAACTGTGTGTTTCGTTATGTGGGTCGTCAAACTGATTGTTCGGTGGAGTTCGCATTCCATTGCGCTTGGCTTCTTAAGCGGAGCAATGAAAACTGATTTGCTAAGGTCATCTGGTATTACACTACTGATGCAAATTTCATTTATTACTTCCGTAATTTTCTTTATGCCGAAATCTTTTAAAGCTGTCGGCATCTCTATTACAATGCCAGCTAGTCCAGCTGCTTTGTTCCTATTCAGTTTGGCCATTACAGCTTTCATTTCGGATTTTAGTATTTCGTGTCCGTCAGCATCTTTGTTTACAATCGGTTGCTCTCTCTTGTCTTGGAAGAGATCTTTTATATATTCTTCCCATCGCTGGAGTATTTCTTTTTTCTCCAATAGGATCGTTCCATCATTGGATTTTATACATCCTGTCAGGGAGCATATCCTGTCAGTTGCCTTATCTCTTCATGCATTTCTCTTTTATTAGTCTTGCTCGATCTCTCACTTCGGCGCATTTGTTGTTGAGCCATTCCCATTTAGCCTGTCTGCACTTGGTCCTTATTTACTTTTGTAGTTTCTTGTGTTCAGTTCCATATCTTGGAATAGTTTTCTGTTTCTTTTGTATCATGTCAAGAATATCTTCAATCATCCATTCGTTTTTTCTTCTGCGTCTGATTTCCTCTGGGAAAATATTGTTTGTTGATGTCACTAGCACTTCTTTAAGTGCGTCCTATTTCGAATTTCTATTTCCCATTTGTTCTTCGTATTTGTTTCTCACACTGACAGTGTATTTTTCTGCTGTTGAGGTCATTCGGGAGCGTGTTGAATTGCAGTCTGGGTGCTTTCCCAGGCATATTTGTCATTCGTACCCATTTTTGTTTACTCTGTTTGATAGAATTAAAGTGTGTAGTAGTGAATTAACTGAAAAGTGTTCCGTTTAACAATGGCCGGCTATTCCTATCAGGATCAGGCAGCTACTATTTTTAGATAAATTACCATGGACGCGAGGCTGCACGTCTGTATCAGATTGCGTTTTTTTATAACGATAGCAGCTGAGTCATCCAAACTTTGCTCCTGTTTATTGTCACGTTACTGAAACAGGATCCGTGACACTACAAGCTATAAATCGAGGAAGACCGAGACCACGGAGAACGTATTCTAAAGGCTGTCGGTGGCGATCCATGTATCAGCACACGTCTAGCCGCTCTATCATGTCTTTTATCTTATAATACCGCAGAAAGTTACTTTAAGAGCAGCTCCTTATCCATACCATTTGCAACGTGTGCAGAGTCTTCCCAAGTGTTGCCACATCGTTAAACAAAACGGAAGAGACAAACAACGGATCTTCAGTTTGTGTAATAAACCATTGATAGGTGATTTACAGGGCGAAACCTGTAAATCACCTATCAATGGTTTATTACACAAACTGAAGATCCGTTGTTTTTCTCTTCAGTCATTTTACCGATGTGGCAACACTTGGAAAAATGGAGTAACAAACTTACGCAACTAACATATGTGGGCGGATCGGAATACTCATGATGCAATAAAGGCTAGACACCAACATCAATTTACGATTAATATTTGTGATAGAATTGTAGCTGAATGTGTTGTAAGTCCATATGTTCTCCCATAACGGCTTATAGAAGCTGTTTACAGAGGCTTCATTTCTAACACACTTCTAAACATGTTGGAGAATATATCCATGCTACTATGACGATGTGTTTAGTTTATGCATGGTGGATCTCCGGTACATTTCAGTCACATTGTTTGCGCTGCACTGGCTGACATCTATCATCAAAGATGGACAGATGGAAAGATAGTCGTTTCCCCATCCTCAAACATTTTTTTAAACTGTAGCAACACCTAAAACAAGTTGGTTTATGTAGTAGATTTTAGTAATTCAGAGAGGCGTCATCAACGTTTTATTCGAAACCGTGTGAAAGTATTACAAAGTGTCTTCTAGTCGACAATCCGACTGGTACATGCGTGTGTAGAAGCAAGGAGAAAACATTTCGAACATTTTTTTATGAGTTGCTCGGTACGAGAAACCGGGGAGCCGTGTTCGAATTCCAGTTGAATCCATTGTATTCACTTACGCGTAAATACCCTTGGGAAAGGTACCAATCCGTCTCTTCCTTCCAGTTATGGGTTAAATAGCAGGATAGATTGGGTTCTATAGCCGTGGTCGGCAATCAGTCTACCGCAGAAAGCAATGGCAAGCTACTGCGGGATAATCTTCTGCCCAGTCAGTCATGTCTCTATCGAGACATGATCGCCCAAGTGTGTATCACGTATGGCACTTAACTGACTGACCTTTGTACATATGTTTACATTTTAACATGTTTTGGTGTCAGGAACCCGCACAAAAAATTTGTAAAAGTATTTTTGATACTATATGTGTTTGTCATCCACATACAAGCCTGTTTCGCAGCTCATCAATGTAGCTAGGCGCATACCATTCGCCGGGATCGAAACTCGACTAATTTGATGTCAGCCGGAGTCTCTACTTCCTAAGCCATCTATGCATGGCATCAGAGAAGGGAAATTTTAATGTGTTGTATATCAACAGTGTTTACACACGCTAGTTCCCGAATATACAACAGTAAACGAGGTACTGGTTAGACCAGCAGACGGTTGTTCAAAAAAGTGCTCAATGCACAAAGTACTGAATATGCCGAGTCAACATGTCAAAGAAAAAAATATTTACCGTTATTTGTTATCTAGGCTTTCACAATATTAGTTTCATCAGGCTAACTAAAGATATATATATATATATATATATATATATATATATATATAATATCTTTAGTTAGCCTGATGAAACTAATATATATATATATATATATATAAATTTAATATATGCGATATTTATGGGTTAAAGATGTCAGGGATAGGGCGTATGAAAATATAAAAGTATACATTGAAGCCAGCACCCAGAGGCGGCAGTCAGTTTATGTTTAAATACAATACTCAGGCATGAAACAGACTGTCACTGCTTCATGTTCGCCTAACTTAATGCTGTTTTCAATTAGTGCGGTAAAATGTATATATACTAAAATTTGATTAATGCATACTTAATACTCAATTTGTGCGGAAAAACATTTTTAAGAGTTTTTCCATAGTAATTGAAAATAGATTGTTTTATAGCTTCTGATGTACACATTAGCCGCACTAATAAGATGATTCATATATATATATATATATATATATATATATGTGTGTGTGTGTGTGTGTGTGTGTGTGTGTGTGTGTGTGTGTGTGTGTGTGTGTGTGTGTGTGTGTGTGTGTGTGTGTGTGTTTTATTTTTTAAATGTTTTCTGCTAGAACGCATTGGATGATTACTTTTTTGTTATAATTTTAACCTAGGCAAGGCAGTACGACCAAATATGTGCAAGGGGTTACATAAGAGGATAGTGATGAAGAAGAGTTACAGGGAGTGTCAGAGAATGGATAAGAGAAGGAAGAGAAGACGTTTGTGATGAGATCTGCATGAGAGTAGAGTGCAAACAGGGAACAACATGATACACGGTTTGTTAGGGAAAGGATGCGAATCAAGGAGATAAGAGATGGCATTTGACATTGGATTTAAATTCTTGGAGAAAGTAGCTGTCAGGGAAGCAAGCATACAGAAGGGAATTCTACAGTGCGAGTAAAGAAGGTGCTAGAGTAGAAGTTGCGGTTACATTTGATTTGTTTCACTGTAAAAAAAGGGTGGGCCCTAGATGCTAGTCTAGTAGCTCAAGGACAGTTATGCAGATGGTGCTCCAAGGAGTTAAGAAGACGTGAAAGTATTTATAGAAGAGACAAAGGAAAGCCATATTATGTCGGTGAGAAAGTGAATTGAGTTGAGCTACCAGATCGATTACATTGCAGATTCTCTATTGGATTTTGTCAAGAACACCGAGATGAATAGCAGGGACACCCGACTAGATGTAACAGAAGTATTCAATGCGGATGGTAGATTTATATATGTGTAAGATGGATTCAGACGAGAAAAATTTCTTGGCCCTATACAGTGAACCAATATTTTTTGCAGCAGATTTAGTTATAGATTCAATGTCGTCATTCCACTTGAGGTCTGCTGGCAGAGTTTAGCTGAGGAGGCGTAGTTATCATTATTTACATTATTTAAGCGCGGATTATTGGCCTCATCACTGTTGTTGTTGTTGTTGTTGTTGTTGTTGTTATCGAAACGGACAAACAATAACAGATATCTTTGGACAGCTGAACGAGAACTACCTATTCCCATTGATTAAATAAAGGATTCAGTTCCAAATTTCTAGAAGGCTAGCCTGATCGATAAGCATTCGAAATCTAAAACGGCCGAAATGTCGTGATAGCAGAAAAATAATTAAATAAATTGACACTGTAGTATACGTGGGAAAATGTGGTAAATATATAATACAATTTGGACAATTTTTTACTTAAAAGTATTTCACCCATGATCCGGCGTCTTTAGAAAACAAATTTATTTTTGTGAGAATAAAATTACATTTACGAGACATAATTAGATTCAGATACAGTCAGAATATTTCATTGATAAGTAGTAAACTCCAGAAAAATTATTTATCAAGAACAAAGCCTATATTAGCCAGATGAAACAGGATCTGCAGTCATTCCCGTGAGAATAGAGACAAAATATGTTCAGTATAAAATATAAGAAAACCCAAATGTCAAAAACGAATTTCATAATCAGATAATGGTGTTTGCTAAACTTCTAAAGGAAAGGCCCGATTTGTGAAGTTATCTGATCAACATTTTTAATTTTTGGAAAAAAATTTAAAATTCTTTAGAAAAGATAGAATTAAAGCGTGCCTATTCTTCAAATGAGTCATTTGTTTGCAATCTTTATTACTTAAAAATTAATCTATGCATTACATTCTGTTTCTTCTTTCGGTTTCATAGATATTGACGCCATTATTGATTGGGGGAAGTTTTGGGATTAAGATTTAAGGCATTAAAAAAATAAAATCAGAGATGATTAATGACAAAGTTGGATGACAAAAAAGCGGATTCGGCTTATCAAGTGACAACGGGAATAAAAAAAAAGTGACTAATGAGCTGGTGAGGAAGACTAATGATAAAAAAAAGACTGATTGGGTTTCCTCGACCGAATTCTGAGAATTGTCAGGCAGCAGATGAGAAGAAAATAATGAAAGAAAAGCGATGACGATAATTAAAAGCAAAGACAGAACATTGCAAATTTAACTGAATGAAGAAGTGAAAGACTAATAAGCGACAGAATTGGGGAGTATTGACAAAGAGAGGACAGGGAGAGAAAAAGATGGAAAAGCACAAATTGAAAACAGTCACACACACACACACACACAAATATATATATATATATATATATATATATATATATATATATATAATGTTTTGGACGTTGTAAGACTTCTTTCTTCGTTATGAATTCACTCGGATAACCCGCTCCTACATTAAGTTGGGCACTCTTACCATAAAGATAAACATTGAAAAACACCGCCTGATGAGACATTGAAGTTTCAATATCAAAACAAACGTACCTTTGTCGTGGATATATATAGAAAAATCATGTACATGTTCTAAAATATAATTTATAATAAATATTCACAGCTGTATATATTATATATCGAGCACTGTTTTAAACTAATGTTTTGGACGTTATAAGAATTCTTTCTTCATTCTGTATTCACTCGTATATATATATATATATATATAAAGTCAGCGACTAACTGCGACACGCTTCTTTATGCTCAAATGCAATTTTAGGGCCTGAGGTTTGCGTTTAAACAGACCGTCGCCGCTATGTTTTGACCTCAATGTCTTATATTTACATACGCTCTATCTACGTTTGAATGCTAAAACAAAATGCATTTATTCGCTATTATTTCCAATGAAGATGCATTTCGATTTATCATTCACACACATACTAACATTACAGCATGGTAATGTAAGCGGTAATATTAACCGTTTCCTTTTAAGGAAATTCCGGCATTCATTGACTGTGCAGCCAGTATTACTTTCGGTTGAAATTTATAAAATGTTTCACTTAAAACAATTTTTCAGGAAAAATGTTTTCTCAAGTCCAGTAGTTGTCATCGCTTTTTCAATTATTAATGCCGGTTTCCTTCCTAAGCTTTTAGTTGAAGTAGTGTCGAATGTTGAAATCTTGATTATGTCATTTTCTCTTCGAGTTACATGTGATATCCATTTAATTGTTGCTACTGTTGATAGTTCTCAAGTAATGTAAATTATCTTATTTGGCACAATTCTTTGGTTGTGATTCTGTAGCACCAGTCCATACAATGTCCACATATACCCGTCATAGCAACCATTCTATAAAGATAGACCAGACATATCACAGCCAAATATGCACGCGGTTGTTTGAGAAAAACTGCGTATAACTTTGCGTGTGGGGCCCAGTTTGAAATTTCATTAGGTCGAGTAACCCAGTTCGCTAAGAAAGTCTCCCAATGCGGTGTTCCCAAGTATCTAGAGGTGACTTTCAAGTTGCAATGGCCGCTTCATTCATCAAAAGTAAACAAAAATAGACACCCTTTCCATGATGCTCTACCACTGACATAGTCCATGAACCGAAAAATGCGTCAGTCCATAGGTGACGTATCTAACTGGTTCTTTATGGTTAATAGAACCCTTGAAGCAACAGAAATGGATTTCTGAGGATATTATAAACCGAATACGTGAGCAATAACGAAGTTTTGGAGAAAATGGATGCAAAAACAGAACACTGGCTTAACACGAGAAAGAGACAATTAAGGTTCCTGATGAGGAAAGAGAGCTTTGAAATTTTTATATTCATGGGACAAATAGAGGGCAAAAAGAAAACAACGCATAACATGCTTGGTGAACTATAGTAAATACTCAACAGAACAGGACTTAGGAGAAATAACGGAATTACAAAGTTCATTAAGAGCTACAAACAAGTAGTTGTGGAGAGCCATGATTGCCTACGTTCTGAAAATACACGGCACATAAAGAAGTAAAACTGACATGCAAATTTATGCTAATGAACTGTAACGCATTTTATTTCTTCTTATTTTATTTTATTTGCCGCGTCCCTTCAGGGCGTTGACGAACACGCTTCTACACTAGCGATCGGCAATCTTTTGGTGAGTGGGGGCCATTAAGCTATGTAGAATTATGGAGGAAGCCCAACAGATATGGCTCCAGTGTCATGGAAGAGAACCATTAAATATGTGAATAAATTTTCTATGAGTTTGAAGAAAGCAAGGATTCAATATAATTTAATATCTGACGGGAATTTCGTTAAAAAATACTACATCTTAAAAATTTTTCATAAATCAGTATTGAAAAAGTCCATTAAAATCGGTTGAAAACACTATTTTATATTCATTCAAAAGTGTCCGCTCACGAAAGCAATTTGGCGATCACTACAAATAAAAAATGAAAATAAAACACATTCTCCAGGTAAAAAGAATTTTTTTTAAAATTTCGACGTAATATATTCAGACTATCAACTGTCACTTTGGTTTAGATTACCTAAATTTTATATGGTGTCCAGAGTAAGGTAGCGTGCCGGACAAGATACACTCGAGGACCGGATGTAGCCCGCTGGTTGCCGACTGCTGTTCTCCACAATTTTTTTATTCTTTGTAGCTCTTAATAAATTATTTTGTCATCTTTTCGAAACTTTGCTCCACCATCTATTTTCTCAGATTTGGTTAGTAGATGCCTAGTCTCTCAGGGGTTAAATATATCCTGTGAGTATCAAAATTTCCATGCTATCTTTCCTCATTAAATTTCCTATAAATTTCAACAGGATCTTATACATGTCCTTGTTTTCATTTTCTCTATTCTGGTTCATAGTATATTAAGTATCCTTCTGTAGAACCACGTTTCTCGTGCTTCAAATTTCTTTTTTATCTTTGAGAAGCTTATCTATCACTCACTGCCATATAGGATGACTGATATTAGGTGACAGTTCAGTATTCTTTTTTTTTTTGTTATAGTGGAACATCCTGTCATCCCCGAGAATGGAATGCTCCAGACTATAAAGGACGGTGACAAGCAGTACGAGAGATAGCAAACGCCTTAGGGAGAGGACCCGCTGTCACACGGTACTTTAAGCGTTGTTTTTCTGTTAAAGATCAAAGTGTAGTATCTGTTCCAGGTCAGCACCCAAAAGGTAATCAAGTTCTCTTTTTGCTCCTTTTCTGCTCTCGGTTGTCCTTTCAGTAGGCAGCTGTCCCACCCGAGTTCATTGCTCGGGCCGAGTGGTTTCGCCAGGCGGTTTATGGTACGAGGCGAAACACCGGGGCAGTTGGATACAGGCAGGCAACTCCTTCTTCCACCTTCTAGTAGGCTATGGCCTCACAAAGGCCAGCTTCGCCCATCCCTCTCACCACGGACTCGGTGGGAGGGATAGAAGGAGACTGCGGCACGCAGAAGATCCCACCGTCATAGCCAACACTATGACACAGTGGGAAAAGACTACTTTTGGATCACCAATCCCGACACCAGCAGCAGCAGCTAAACCAGCATCGCCCGTTCCATCAACTTCGGGCTGGAAGGGACCCAAAGACGCCAAATTAAGGAAGGGTGAAGAGTACTACCAGAGACTCCGGCAAGATTATGCCCAGTACATCTCCGGAACGGAGCTGTTGTCTGTCCCCGAGACCCTGCCCAGCGTGGAGCCGAGAATCATCTCGCTCCTAACAAAGGACCTTAAAACTCAGAAGCTGGTCGGCGTGAACAGGGACGTAATTGAAGAGAACATCAAATTCCTCAGAATCAAGGCGAAGGCAGTTGCCAGAAGGAGCCACGCAATGTGGGACGTCCTGTTGGGAACGGCAGAGTAAGCGAAACAGTTGGCAGGCATAGCACTTGATACAAAGACGCTAAGCCTGCAGACCGAGTACATGGGGACGAGGAGGACAAAAGTCACCCTGCATGGCGTCCCCATGGACATTTCGGAGGACCACGTGGGAGCCTTCTTCTCCCAGTATAGCCGCGTGGCTGAAGTGTCCTCTATCCTATCAAAATCGGGCTTCAGAACTGGAGACGTCGCCCTGCAGGTGACCGTGACCCGTAAGGAGTTCACCTCTATACCAAACATCCTCACCTGCAGAGGCAGATCCATCTATGTCGTCGTGGAGGGAAGAAGACCGTGCTGCTGGGCATGTGGAGCGACGGACCATGTGGCGAAAGCGTGCCCAGCAAGAAACCCGGCTCCCAAAGAGCAAACCAAAGAGCAACCCAAACAGAAAGTAGCCCAGGAAAAAACTAAGGACTGCCAAAGACGGAGAGTGGCAGACTGTGGGCAAAAAGGCGAAAACGCCACCCACATCGCCAACTGTAGAAAATAAGCCCTCTCCTAAGTCACCACCAGCAACCAAACAGGACGTCCCACTGAAGTCATCACCAGCGAAGGAAGCACGTCCCAAAAAGGACACCACACCGCGGGAAAGGCAACAGAATGTTGCACAGCAGATACCTATGGAAACGGCACGCTCGTCCTCTCTCAAACGAGGTAGAGAGGAGGAGGAGGAAGTAACCAAGGAGAAGACAAAGGCGCTCCGTAAAAGCAGGAGCAAGGAGAGAACGGAAAAAGCAGCGTCGTTCCCTACCACTCCCTTAAAAAAGTCTTACGCCGATAAGGCGAGAAGTTTTCCGTCGTCCCCGCAGAGACCTTCCCAGCCCCCTATGTTTCAACTGACGCCATTGAAATCCCAGACTTCAAGAAGTCTTCCCACCTCCCCTCACAAACCTACCCAATCCAATATGGAACATTTGACCCCTCTTACATCTCGCACCCCGTTCCCTGCACCTGAACCCACTTCCACAAGGGTCAAAAAGAAAAAATCAATTCCCCAGAGGGAAGACCTCTTAAATGTGGAAGAATGCATATACAGACAGTACAGCGCGCATGGACGCTCGCTTTTGAAACAACTTTACAAACTGAAAGAGGTAGACAACCTCTCGACAGA
Source organism: Ascarosepion bandense (assembly GCA_037127315.1). Classification (NCBI taxonomy): domain Eukaryota; kingdom Metazoa; phylum Mollusca; class Cephalopoda; order Sepiida; family Sepiidae; genus Ascarosepion; species Ascarosepion bandense. The sequence continues at coordinate 6,627,315 of JBBBDQ010000327.1, read as the reverse complement.
AAACCCAAGGAAAACCCCAGGCGTCATAGCCCTTGTGCGGTGCACAGGGGAAAATCTGCGGTTCTGGGAGCACATTGAACGTGTTGAAGAACTGTATCCTAAGATTAATATATGCATCCGCAACACACCGGAGTTGCGAAAAATGTCAAAACTTTGTACAGGGAGGGTCCCCGTTTTGATCCACCCCTGCTTATATAGGACGTTAAAATTAACCTACCCCACGGACGTCGGCGGTATTGTCACTGGCGGACGGATTACGTCCGACATTGGTACAGGCTCCCTGGGACAATCCGTCGGGGTCCTGACTGCTAGGGATTTCCGACCGGTATGCGATTAATTGCTCTATATTATTTTTTCAGATCTAAAAAATGTCTATCAAGCTGGCTACTGTGAATGCGAATGGCCTGAGGGATCGGGGTAAGGCGGCCCGCCTGCTTCGGGACCTCTTGTCGTTCGGTGTGGATGTTGCCGCGATCCAAGAGACACACTTTGTTTGCGACGTCGATGCCTGTGTGCTGGCGAACGACTTTGTCGTTTATTCAACATATGGGAACCGGCAAGCCAGAGGTGTTTCTTTGCTGGTGAAGCGTACCCTGGATGCGAGGGTTGACCTTGTCCATCACGGTGCCGAGGGCCGGCTGATCGTGGCCGATATTGCAGTGAACAGCAAGTCGTTTCGTCTGATCGTGGTTTATGCGCCCAACGACAAAGGTAAGCGTGTTGACTTTTCCTGTCTGTTAGGGCCCTTCCTGGTCGATTCCAAGCGACTAGTTCTAGTGGGGGACTGGAATGCCGTCCTGGACGCCAAGCTGGATAGAGGGTGGGTCGATAAAGGGAGGAGTGGTGATCGCAGCCTGGTTGATCTGATCGACGAATATGGTCTTGTCGATAGATACCGGGTCGATCATCCGGGCGGGAGCATGTGGACGTGGGCGAATAGTTGGCCCTCTGCCAAGGTGGTTAGCTACCTTGACAGAGTGTTAGTGAGAGAAGCCGACATAGACTTCTTAGAATGCCCGACGTTCCACGTTAATTGGGCGAGTCATTGGGAATAAGTGGTGGGCTAGACTTAAGGATAGCATTAGGCCTTTCGCCACTCAATACAGCCAACGGCTCAACCTAGATAAGGCTAAGAAGGTGAAGACACTTAGAGATAACTTTTCCCAGGCGGAGGCTGGCGGTGATCCCCTAGAAATAGCCTTAGCTAAGGAGGCCCTTGAACGGTCGACTAGCGGTCGTTACATGGGTCAATTAGTTAGACATAAGTTAAGCAAGATGTCTTCTGAAGTTGAGAGCATGGGCGCTTCATTGTGTCTGTAAGAAGTTTGTCGGAACGGCGATCGGTACATTCGAGAAATACGAGACCCGGATGGACACACCCTCAGGTCGACTGATGGCATGTGCGAGGCGTTTCGCCGGCATTTCGAGCACCGGTTTACCAAGGAGCCTGGTCTCCGCGACGAGGAGTTTCGCAGCTATTTGGCTGACTTTCCCCGGCTTTTGCCGGCTGAAGCGGCTAGCTGCGAGGGAGAGATTACGGAGGACGAAGTCTACGCGGCTTTGAAGAAGGTCGTCAGAGGCAAGTCGCCAGGTTTGGATGGTTTGCCCTCTGAATTGTACTTGAAGCTGTCGCACATTTTTGTCCCGATCTTGACTGTCGTGTTCAACAACTGGTTCCGGCAGGGGTCCATCCCCAATCGGTTCACCAGGGGTGTGGTCACGCTGTTGAGAAAAGGCAAGAATGTTGGGAGGGATCTAGACGATTACAGGCCCATAACTTTGCTAAACACAGAGTTAAAGATTTTGGCCAAGATCCTGACGAATCGCTTGCAGCTAGTTGCCGAGTCTCTGTTGGGACCTGAACAGACTTGTGCTGTGAAGGGCCGAACAATTCAGACCAACCTGCACTTGATCCGCACGATCGTAGAGGGAGTAGAAGACGACGAACGAGCTGCGCTGTTCAATTTAGATCAGTCCAAGGCATTTGATAGGGTTGACCATGGCTACCTGGCGGCTGTCCTGCAGGCTGCTGGATTCGAAACCGACTTCAGCCGCTGGATTAGTCTCCTGTATCGCTCCCCCACGGCTGTGGTGCAGGTGAACGGGAAGCTGTCGAGCGCTTTCGCGCTGTCTAGGTCGGTCCGACAGGGTTGTCCACTGTCGTTCTTACTTTACGTCCTGACGTTGGAGCCCCTCCTTCGCAGGCTAAGGGACAGGGCGTGCAGTCCGGCCCTACGTGGAATTGCTGTCCCTGGTGGAGGCGCTCGAACCAGGGTTTCTGCGTACGCCGATGACGTATAGTTTTTTGTGTCTTCTCACGGGGACATAAGAGCGGTACAGAAGGCGCTTGCACGGTACGAACAGGTGACTGGGGCCAAGATTAACTGCGACAAGTCGTCCGGCTTGTGGTTAGGTGTCTGGAAGGGAATCTCTCTCCCGGGGCCCTTCGACTGGACGGACGGGCCGGTCAAGCTCCTCGGAGTTTGGTTTGGTCCGGACTTGCAGTTGAAGAAGAATTGGTCTGAAGTACAGGCAAAGGTCGTTGCGCTGGTCGCGATTTGGCAACGAAGGCAGTTGTCCTTAAAGGGCTTGGCGGAGGTGTGTGCCACATACCTCTTTCCCAAGATCCTTTACCGGCTGTCTGTACTTCCACTTTGTCAGGCGCGTGAGGAGGCGCTCGAGCGTCTGCTAATCTCCTTTCTCTGGAGAGGACGCAGACATCACGTCGACAAACGTGTCTGTTACCAACGTCCGGGTAATGGGGGTCTGGGAGTGCCGCACTTGGCAAGCCACAAGCTTGCCTCGAGGTTGGCATTCCTTAGACGTGCGTTAATGGATGATGGTTTGCTTTCGGGGGTAGTGCGGGACGCGTTCCCGAGCCTCACTATCACTCCCCCGATCTCGAGGCGCTGCCGTAAGCCTCGGGAGCAATCTAAGTTCATGCTCGAATGCCGCAAGGCCTTGATGGCCATTCCGCGGTCCAGTGACCTTTCACAGCCTAGGAAGCTCTTCTATCGAGGGCTAGTGGAGGGTGTCGCGAAGGATCGACTCAGGAGGAAGCTCGGCATGACGGAGGGTGAATATCGCTCTCATTGGTCCTGGGCGCCAGGATCGGAGTATCTCAGCAACTCTGAGTTTTCTTTGACCTGGCGATTAGCTCGGAATGGCTTGTCTCTCAATGACTTGCGTTTCATAATGGGCTCGGCGGATTTGCCGGACTGTGAACGTTGCAACCTTGGCATCAAGGAGACGTCTTCGCACGCCTTCTACCATTGTGTGCGCGTTCGCCCATTGTGGGATCGAGTCGGCGAGTTGACTGCTCGTATCGCGCCGCGAGAGCTTCTGCTCATTGATCGTGCATACGCTGTTGACAATGTGTCGCCACCGTACTCTGGAGTGAAGCGGATGGTGTTTCTGGCGCTACTGGCCACGGCTCGAATGGTGATATGGACGACGCGTCTGGAGGAGATCTTGCGGGGTGGTCGTCTTTCACATCAGGATCTGATCAGATATTTTGAGCATCAGCTCAAAATGAAGATTAGAACTGATTGGAAACGATTACACCCGACAGATTTCAGCAAAAGGTGGGTGACTGAGGCGAGCCTGGTTCGCGTGACTGGGGCTGGCCTTGATTTTCTTTTTTAGACCTGCTATGTCGCATCGGGTTGGATTCCACTGGAACCCTTCCCATGGTTACGGTTAGTACTCATTTGTGTTCCTAGTTAAGGTGTATGAATGCATGTCCTGGCCTGTTTCCCGGCACTCTGATTTTTGTTATGATTCAGCGCATGACCCCCAACGTCCAGTTTATTTTGACCTCTGTTTCTGTCATGCTTGAATCAGAATTTTTTCATTCCCAACCCAAATTTTTTTGCTCCTCCCCATTCCCAGTAGAAAGAGTGTGACTTGATTTTGTCAGACAGGCAGAATACAGTGACCTCTTTGCTTTTGTGGGTGGGTTGGGACCAGCTAACACAATGTTTCTGTTTGTACTTTTTTGTTTCTTTTTAGTTTGGTATATTATATCATATCCCCACTTTCCCCTGTGTCGTTTCACTGCATTATTTTTAAAAATATATATTTTTGTATTAAAAATTTACGGGAAAAAGAGAATTGTTTAAATAAAATTTTTATACACATTGGGATGTTTTATAGATTCCCCGGAGTGTTTTGTGGTATTATGGTATATGATAGGTATGAGTGTCGAAGGATAACTTCTTTTGGTGATAGAGAAAAATTGTAACGTATGCTTGGGTCACGAATGAAATTAGCTAGGAATAAGATAGCGTACTGCACGACCAACCTCAGTTTTTGTTCCCCTTCCCAAACTAGGCCTTGTGCCACAATTGTGTAAAATTAGCACAATAAATACCGAGAGCAAACGCCTTAGGCACTCGCCTGACGACGCTATATACACTGTCAGCTCTCTGCCTCCGAGCAGAGAGCACAAACCCAGTCGTGGTTCCGCCGAAGGGTAGAACCACGACTCGGTAAAAATAGACAGACATTTTTTTGGCCCGGCTATATGGCGGGGAATACCCACTATAAAATGACCATGTGTCACATCCGGCCTTGCGTGGGAAGGCTAGTAAATACAGCAAACGCCTTAGGCACTCGCCTGACGATGCTATGACACTGTCAGCCCTCTGCCTTTGGGTAGAGGGCGCTCTCTGCTTCAGAGCAGAGAGCACTAACCCAGTCGTCGTTCCACCGAAGGGTAGAATCACGACTGGGGAAAAATAGACAGACATTTTTTGGCCCGGCTATATGGCCGGGAATACCCACTATAAAATAACCATGTGTCACATCTGGCCTTGCGTGAGAAGACTAGAAAATACATTTACATCTATATTATTAGCTAACAGTTTAGCCCAGTTTCACTCGGGTAGTTTAAGGAATAATCAGAATAAAAACATGGTTAATTTACATAGCAAATACTTACACAACCTCTACCCTCGTCACTTTTATAGATATTTTTTTAATCATGTCACCCCGAGCAAGGTGCTAACGCCACTGATGCGCAGTGGGCTACGTAAGAGTGAAAAGATTGGAAAAGAGAAAGCCGGAAACCACATCCTAAACAGGGAACAAGGGATGAGCCTCTTAACCTGTTCAACAGACGTGGGTAGAGTGTGAACCGGGCGATAGATAGATCTATCTACTCCAATTGAAAAAATAAAATCAAAGTGAAAACATTGGAAAAGAGAAAGCCGGAAACACATCCTAAACAGGGAACAAGGGATGAGCCGCTTAACCTGTTCAACAGACGTGGGTGGAGTGTGAACTGGGCGATAGTTTGGTCTATCTACTCCAATTAAAAAAAAATGTTGGTGACTTGCTAAGTTTTAGATAACAATGTAGAATGTCTTATATTGGATTAGGGTGGGACGGAAAGGGGTAACATATATAGATATATATATTATAAAGTGGGGTGATCGATTCTATATTATAATCAATACATTAACTGATCCCTGATTTTGTGGGGTGATAACATATTTTTCTACCTCTAATTTTGGCTTTCGGAAAGTGTCGTTAGCGTTCTTAAATTTTGAGCTCCATCTGAGCGCAACTCCCGTCGAGCTGGACCGCAAAATGCAAATGCTAAGTCGAATCTATCAAACAAACAAATTCCTTACACAACATCCACCCTCGTCACTTTTATAGATATAGATTATCATTCAGTCAGTTAAGTGCCACACGTGATACACGCTTGGTCGATCATGTCTCGAAAGTGACATGACTGACTGGACAAGGCTATAGAACCCAATCTGTCCTGTTATTTAACCCATAACTGGAAGGAATAGACGGATTAATACCTTTCCCAAGGGTATTTGTGCGTAAGTGAATGCAATGAATTCAACTGGAATTCGAACTCGGCTCCTTGTTTTCTCGTTCCGAGCCGATATCCACTGCACCACAAATCTAAATTAAATGTTGTATTGTTATTTGTTTATCATTCGTTTTCATTCTTGATCTTTTCAGTTTATTCTACTACACTAAGTTTTCTGCGTTTTGTTTATTTTTTCTTTCTTTCTTTTTCTCAATCCTTGGTATGACAATAAACTACATCTCGCAGCAAGGCCTCTGAAAATTTTATACTCATGGGACAAATAGCGGGCAAGAGGCAAACAACGCATAACATACTAGGTGAACTTGAGTAAATACACAGAACAGGGCTTAGGAGAAATAACGGAAATACAAAGTTTGTTAAGAGCTACGAGGAAAAAGAAGTTGTGGAGAACCATGATTGCATACATCCTGAGAATACATGGGACTACCTCTTAATTACTGTTGTTTCCAGGTCTACCTTGACTCGGGGTGCTAGCAATTGTTAGGGTTCAAGTTATGAGCATATAGTTAACCCCCAAACTGGAGTCAAAACACTATGAAAGTATAAAAATAGACATTTATAGAAAAAATTCCAGGAATAAATTTTTGAAGAAAAAAATATTTCCAGCAATACATTATTGAAGGAAAAAAGTATTTCCAGCAATAGATTTTTAGGGAAAAATATTACCAGCAAAACATTTATTTGGAGAAAAATATTACCAGCAATACATTTTTGAAGGGAAAAGGTATTACAGCAATACATTTTTTAGGCGAAAAATATTACCAGTAATACATTTATTAAGGAAAAACGTATTACCAGCAATACATTTTTTAGGGAAAGACATTACCAGCAAAACATTTATTAGGGGAACAATCTTACCAGTAATACATTTTTGAAGGAAAAAGTATTACCAGCAATGCATTTTAGGGGAAAAATATTACCAGCAATGCATTTTAGGGGAAAAATATTACCAGCAATATATTTTTGAAGGAAAAAGGTATTGCCAGCAGTACATTTTTTAAGGGAAAATATTGCCAGTAATACATTTCTGAAGGAAAAAAGTATTATCAGCAAAACATTTTTAGGGGGAAAATATTACCAGTAATACCATTTTGGAAAAAAATATATATACCAGCATTACATCTGACTCTCAACAAAACCACTTTACAAAAATAAGTCAAATAAAGCTGATCTACAAACTTATTTATAACAAAGAATATATATTCTATTCATACAAATATATTGCAAAAATTTTGTCGGCATTAAATAACCCATTGAGGTTGATAAGCCGTAAAACAAACCAAACCAAATGTTTTTGTTTTTTTATACTCTTTATATTTTATTCGATTCCGTTTACCAACATTTTTTACCCTTTTTCTCTCTCAATGATTTTTCCTTTCTTTTTTCGTTTGCTTTCTCTTTCATTATTCTTTTCTCGGTCGTTCAAAACTTCTTTTTCCTCTCTTCTCTTGCTATCTCTTTACTTTTTTTGGTCTCTCTTAAGATCAAATTTTTATTATTACTTTCTGTTAGGCCAGGGAATTGCAGTAAACAGCACCACAAATGCTCGCAACTCCCCGAATATCTAGTGAATTGTTCCACTTGGGCGGTGTGACTTGACAAAACTGGTCTCGACTGCACTGACAAGACATTCATTCTTACGCCCGAATGTACCATCCACAATTCCGCACGAGAGGATTCGACATTGTATAAAGTTTTTTCCCTCTTTTCCAAGACTTTTAACTGGTAAAAAAATACTATAAGAAGTGACATAGTTACTTTGCAACACTCGATGAGAAAACAATGAACAATGCAAGAAGCAAAATGTGCACTTTGTTCAGAATAAACGACTTTCTCCTTGTGTTACTAAATGACTTTACAAAAGTTTTGGTGAACACACACACACACACACACACACACACAGACACACACACACGCACATATATATATATATATATATATATATATATATATATGTGTGTGTGTATGTGTGTGTGTGTGTGTGTATAAGTCCGCTCAAAAATGAATATACACTACAGGAAAGGATACACTTGTATAAACATTGTAATACTAAATATATTTTTATTCACACAGACGAGATTGATACAAGTTATCTTTGGACACTAAAATCACAAGAGATGCCCAAAATTGTGGCTTTTAGACATTTAAAAGTATGTCGATGTACTGGTTAACAACGTTGAAGAAAAATGTCTGCTGGGATTGCTGCACATGCATTTTCAAATTCTTTTCGAAGGCCATTAAATTAGTCAGTTCCCTGCGATACACAACATTCTTAAGGGTATCCTATAGGTAAAAGACTAAAAAGTACGAAAGACAAGTTTTTTTCCTGAAATGTGGATACTCTCTCTCTCTCTCTTTCTAGCTCTCTATCTCTCTCTCTCTCTCTCTCTCTATATATATATATATATATATATATATATATATATGTAATGATATTATGCTTTTATAAACCATTGTAATAACAAAATTACAATTATAACGAATGGTCATTCTTCACTGTACATACACAACGAATGGTCATCCTTCGCTTTATATAAATGCTCTAACACACTTACAGGTACACACCACACACACACACACACACACACACACACACACACACACACTACAATTAACAACAGCAGTAAAAGCAAAGGATGACCATTCGTTGAAATGCACGGTTCACGGATGAACGTGAAAACAAGCTCTCCTACCATTCTAAAAATGAGATTTTGATCTCGAAATATTACTGAATAATAAATAGGTAATACATAACAACTACTTTACCTTCCTTTACTTTACTAAACGCATTGTGATAGCCTTCGAGATCTAACCATATATATATATATATATATATATATATATATATATATTAAATTCCCCAAAAAAGAAAAGCATGTCGGTAAAATCCCCAAAAAACAGATGTTATTATTATCAATTTTATTAATATTAAAAATGATCCAGGTGGAGGGCTCAATGTAAATAGTATTATCTATTTATAGAGACAAATAAGTATATTATATAAATAAAACCCGAATTCTACATTCGTTGAATAGCTTTTTTCAGCGAAACCAAGTTTGTCGTGTTATTTAATCCCTGGCCAGAGGGAAAAGAGATGGATTCATAACATCTAAGGATATTTGCACGTAAGGAAATGTAGCGTATTCGAGTGGACTTCGAGCTCTCCGACTCCTCAATCCGAACCGCTATCCATCTTTTCACCGTGACTCTCGAACTCTCGCTCTCCCCCCATATATATAACAATAAACTGACTTCAAATAACAATGAATACAAAAACAGCACTGACCTCTCCAAATATTTTTGACACTTAAAAACTAACAACAAAAACCCAATTATTACCTGGGACTTCATCGTGAACACTAAATCTTATAATGGAATAGGAAATAGACGTAACTTACGACTTCTAGAAAAAAAAATCATCCTAAAACACCTGGATAAGCCTAATATGTTAAACAAAAGATGGGAATTAATGACCACATACAAACCTAGAAATAAATATTTGCTTAAATACTTAGACCCTGAATAACACAAGCGATCTTTTCACTTTTCGCTTTTTACATTTTTGTTTCTTTATTTATTTATGTATTTATTTTAATCTTTTATTCATTATCTTTTTTTCATTTTCTTTTATATATATATATATATATATATATATATATATATATATATATATATATATATATATATCCGAGTGAATACAGAACAAAGAAAGAATTCTTACAACGTCCAAAACATTAATTTGAAAATATATATATATATATATATATATATGGTAATATTTTTATTAAATGTTTATAACAAAAACATAATTTACTGCAACACAAGGGTCGTTATGTCTTGGTACTATCTTATTAGCAGCTCATCAGGTAGTGAAATATTTTTTCGGTTACGAATCATTATCTATAGAAGTTTATAATACACAGTGCCCTACTAAGTATCGAGCACTTAATAAAGTAAATTATTACAAACATAGAATTGCTAACCCATTCGTTTATACTACTTTTAATATATATATATACACTATTGGACAAAATTATTAGGCCACCCCAGTGTCTAAAAATATAATGTATTTCATAATACTTTTTAGTATTTACTGCGTAGTAAAATAGATTGGTTCTTTTGTGAATACTGCACAATAACATGTACATTAAATGAATTTATAAATTTTGAATAATTACCTATATTGCAGTTTCATCAAAGAAAGAATGAATAAAATTTAGAGTAATTCGAACGAGTTCATCTTTGCTTCCTTTTCCTTGTAAAATTTGCAAAGTAATAATAACAAAAGAACCATTCGATTTTCATTTGGCAATAAATGCTAAAAAATAGTATGAAATACACCATTTCTTAAAAAAAAAAACTGGGGTGGCCTAATAATTATGGCCGGTGCTATATAGATATTCTTTTTCCTTTTTTTCAATGACCTCGTCATCAGTTAAATTAACAGCAGTTGCACCCCTTATAACATACGTTTGGTTATATGGCTCCCAAAATATTTAATATGTACTTTTTTTAATTACTAAGATTTTATTTTCATTTTTTAGGTTTCAGTATAACCCAAATAAAAATTATACATTTAATAAATGAGACAATTGATCATCTCAGATTTATAATTTATAACGATCTGAAGCAACGCTAATACAAAAAAAAAAATCTAAAACCTGTCAGTTCATAATATGCACCTGATGATTGCGTAGTGCATGAAGCACCGAGTCGTGCATTAGATGTAGGATAATATGTTTATTAATATATACTTAATAGCTTTACTATATTACACTGAGTACTGTTCTATTAAAACCTGATAAATATCTATATATCAGTGTTTAACTGCGTGAATAGATATATGTATACTTATTTACACCCATACATTCTTACACTCACACACACACATACATACATACATACATACATACATATATATATATATATATATAATTAATGTGGTGAAAATTGACATTTATCTGAACAGTGTTTTTCAATCATGCCAACTTCGAAGTTACAATTGTACATTTTGTTTCGCAATTATCTTAATTTGTAACTACCTGATGACACATTTTTCTTTCAATGTCGAAACAAAATGTTCAATTTTGTAGTAGTTTGTAGTTTTCACGTTCCATTGCAATAATTATATATATATATATATATATATATATATATATATATATATATATATTGTTATAGCGGAACATCCTGCTATCCCCGAGAATGGAATGCTCTAGACTATAATGGACGATGACAAGCGGTACGAGAGAGATCAAACGTCTTAGACAAATTTGGTAGTTATTTCCGCTCCTACTCGTTGATTGCTTATCTTATTGTTAATTGTACAGTAGTACAATAGATCCGTTATATTGTATTCCTGTGTCGAGTACCATTCTTCCACTAATCTTTACACTGATATTTCTTTCCGGGATATATATATACAAATATATATATATATATATATATATATATATATATATATACGTGTGGGTTCGTGTGCTTCTATAAATCTATGTGAGTGAGCGTGATCCTTTGATAACATATCTGCAGCCTTAGGCCATACTTAACCGTCATCAATGTAAACTGTGACATTGATAATTCTACACAACCGGTGAATTGAATCAATACAATACTGCGCATTTAGCGCGTAGAATGTTGTTTAGCAAGTTCATTTTTAATGAACTTTTAATTTTAATTTTTTAATTTGTTGCAGCATTATTTCAGTACACCATGCTAAATTAAACTGACCTGGGTGATCTCTCTCTGTTTCCCTTTCTTTCTATACTTCTCTCCATATATATATATATTGATTGTTCAATTACTTAGTTTTTGGTCATGATAAAATTAGAGTTGTGCATATTAGGATTAAAAAGTGTTCAATACAATTATATTGTAGAACTTTTGAATATTTGTAAACGAGTTATTACGCGACCCAGGTTTCTGCCATAAGTGGTGTCTTCAGGCGATTTTCAATAACCGATTTTACCATTTACCGTTTTTTTAAGAACGCTCACATAACGGGTTTTTTGGTTTGTTTGTTTGTTTTTTAACGCTTAGGTGGCAGGGAATTTTTGAACGTGCAGTTTTTAAAATTACAAGAAATTATAACGTTTTCATCCATGGCTGCATGAACCTAACAGGTATTTTTAGTACACTTAGTCTTAATTTCCGTTCTTTCATTCAATAGTTCATTTTCGTTTGGGAATAGCATAATTTCTAACTTTTCTTCCTGGCTGAAGAAACCACTCATGGTAGAAACCTGGGTTGCGTAATAACTCGTTTGCAAATGTAATATAAATATATATATATATATATATATATTTGTGTGTGGTGAAGAGTGAGATAGCCAGAGAATTCGACTCTATTGATGTTGCAATTAGTAATATAAGCGTTTGTCAAAGAATACTGGTGTTGTCGGATAATACTAGTTATTTACTAGGCTAAGCCACAATTATGGGGTATCTTATGCGGATCGAGGTCAGAATTAATGATAACTGAATCCAGTTGACTAGTCATTAGAACATAGCCAGCGGCCCATGCAAACGTCTCTCTCTGTTTCTCTCTCCTTCATTTGCTCTCTCTCTCTCTTCGTTCTCTCTCTTTTCCCTTTCTCACTCTCTCTTTGTCTTTCTCTCTCTCTCTCTCTCTCTCTCTCGCACTTTTTTCATTTTTTCTCTTTTCTTTCTCTCTCTCTCTCTCTCTCTTTCTCGTTCTTTTTTCTCTCGCTCTTTCTTTCTCTTTCTCTCCTTATATGGTGCTGAATAGTGAGAAAGAGAATTCAACTACATTGATGTTATAAGTAAAACATTAATTAATCAACAAATTGCGATTTCTGTACAAATCTTTATCTGCTGCACTTGCTTAATTGGATTAGTTTTACACACTGGCAACAAATTGAGCTACCAACTCACAGAGCAAATATTAAGCAAATGTAAATTCTACAGTAACACTTATAATTCTTACTAATTTATAATCAAATAGGTTTATATTGTGTCTTCGTGACCGAAACAATACGAGGATGGTAGCTCGTCATCAGCATTAGATCATTTCTTTTTGTGGTTAAGCTTCGATGTAATTAAACTTGTACTTCCTAGTAACACTCTATAATTGCGAAAATCCGTACAATTATAGAAAATTTTATAAGTGCCAATAACCATATAATTAGCGAACAGCATTTTTCGCTGAAAAAGTTAATCATTTATTTATGAAGGCAACAACAAAAACGATTAAATAAATTCTTGTAATTGAAGCAGATTTAAATGAACAAATTACCAATTATTTCATTCAATGTGGAACTTAAAATGACTCATTATACATTCTGATTACTTGGAGTTACTAATAGACTGACGTAGGATGGGCGAGAGATGAAACAGATAGAGGTTCGAAATGTGAAATCGGAGAGCCAGGTTCGAAATTCAGTTGTGTTCCTAACATTCGCTTACGTGCAAAACCCAGATCTCGCTTAAATAATAGGCTTTTTATCTGGAAAATGTCATTGTTATTCTCGAAAGATATATTAACGCAATATTCATTCGTAAAAAATGATTATTTTAACCTAAAATTTGTTCTGATTAAATAATACACAAAAAGGTTGATAAACCGTAAAAACACACATATACTAAAAATATAAAATAAAAGTAAATTTTAAAAAATTAAAGAAGCAAAAACAAATCATAGACATTGCGCTGGTTTACTTAATTGGCTTTGTATTGTTTTAAACAAAAAACAAGAAATCTGGTATCTGTTTAAAAAGAAAATTAAACAATGAAGAATATTGGGTAATTTATTTTCTGAATACGTTTGAAAATTTAATCTTTCATGATGAGGCTTAGAAATTATGGAAATTAAAATTTATTTATCACTAATACAAGTATTCCCAAAAGTTATTGATTGCAAAGACATACGTACGAAATTATTTTCTTTCTTTCAACACGTTCTTCTGACTTTCTGATGCTTCGCTCTGTCGCCTCGGCCAACTACATTTCCGTGCATGGAATTAATTCTAAAGAAGGTCGGTGAGTAGAACGACCGGCATGTTGTAAGCAGAACAACCAAGATAAGCAAGATAGTCTGAATTACAAGTCATGTAGTAATGATAATTTCTCACCTTAAAACGTCTGACATCATAGCATAATTCTATGATATTTGTCTATAAATATGAGATAAGGTAGTATTTACATTATTTACATTGTTCGGACTGCTGTCTTTATTTTTACTGCAATATTCTTATGGCTGAAGAAAGCCGCAACGTACAACGGCCGAAACGTCGTGAATATGATTATGGCAATAAAGATGAGGACAAAAGTATGAACAATATAAATAATAATTCTTCGACTTTTTCTCCTGTCACATCCGCTACGCTGTCCCATTATTAAATAATTGACCATCTAAATTCATTCCCTGCAAAGACAAGAAATTTATATCAGAGACGTCGTCATATTTTACGCTGTCCCATTATTAAATAATTGACCATCTAAATTCATTACCTGCAAAGACAAGAAATTTATATCAGAGACGTCGTCATATTTTACGCTGTCCCATTATTAAATAATTGACCATCTAAATTCATTACCTGCAAAGACAAGAAATTTATATCAGAGACGTCGTCATATTTTACGCTGTCCCATTATTAAATAATTGACCATCTAAATTCATTACCTGCAAAGACAAGAAATTTATATCAGAGACGTCGTCATATTTTACGCTGTCCCATTATTAAATAATTGACCATCTAAATTCATTACCTGCAAAGACAAGAAATTTATATCAGAGACGTCGTCATATTTTAATGAGAGTATCCAAAGTATAAATAAGAAAGACTGAAATCATTTTAGAATAAAGTATTATGATAAAGTGATATAAATATATATTGGTTAGTTGTTTTGTTTTTATGGTAAATCAACCTCGGCGGGTCATTTATTGCCAACTAAACTTTATTTATTTATTTCTGGTTATACCTTTTTCTTTCAACAACTTATTGTTGTTTATATAAGTTTTTGTGTCTAGTAATACATTTTTTCTTTTTGAGTATCAAGATTCACTGGGATTTGTTTTTAAGGGCAGGGTCCCCAAATCCTACCCTTGTCATTTAACCTATAACTGGAGGGAAGGGAAGGATTAATACCTTTCCCAAAGGTACCAGTGCTTAAGTGAATGCAGGGTATTCAACTGGAATTCGAACTCGGCTCACCGATTTCTCTTTCCGAGCCGATATCCACTGCACCACAACGCACATCCGTCACTATACGCTTACAACACCTGGTATTTCCAAGCGGTCACCCATCTAAGTACTGGCCAGTTGCTTAACTTCGCTGATGGAGCGAGAACTGGTGTATTCAACGTGATAGGCCATAAACCTATAAATATAATGCAGTAAAATAACACTAGTTTTTTTCTTCTTATTTGTGTCAATTTTCTAGGCATAGTTTAGATATGACACCAGGCCGAGGATATGGGGGAACCGAAGTAGATCGAACTGTATAGTCATAATTGATATAGCGAGACAATGTTACTAACCATTATACTATATTGAAGCGTCCAACGATTTTTTTAGCGTAGCTTAGATATGGTAAAGGACAAAACTGTAGCACACCCAGAGAAGATCGAACTCATGACTCGATGTAACTGAAGACTGAGAGAAGCTTGCTAGCCATTATCCTACATCGAAGTTACCCAAAAAGATCTTACATCTTACATAACATCGGTAATATCAAGCACCCAGTGAGGATCAAACTCATTACTCAGTTGTAATAGTATCTAGCGAAATCAGCTTGCTAACCATCTCTTTGGTTTTCTAACCGAAGTTTACGTGCCACAAGGCCGAAACTATGAAGCACCCAAGGAGAATCGAACTCATTATCCAGTTACAATTGATATAGTAAGAAAATCTTATTAAACATCACACCACATCGAATAATGATCTTCTTATGCGTAGCTTAAATCTATCACAAAGCTGAAAGTGTGGTGAACACAGTGAGAACCGAACTCACGATTCAGTCACAATTGATGTAGTAAGACAGGCTTGCTAAATATTACACCTCGTTGATGTACCCAATGATTTTCAAGAGTAGTTTAGGTGTATGACAAGGCTCTTTTTTAAAAAACACAATAAATTACTACGTAACAGTAAAAACATGATAAAAATAACACCAGAGACAAAAACACCCTTGAAAATGTCTAATGAAGTGGCTTAAAGCGCTTGGGACAATAAAAATTATGGACATCTTTTATATTCCTTTACTCCAAACAAACGGAAAAATGTTAAGGTGCTGGAAAAAACTTAATAAACAATGAATTAAATTTTCTTTGTCAATTGTATTTAATAAAGCATATTTGAAAGAAAGCTTGCTAAATATTAATATATATATATCTGCTTTCTTCCACCGAGCGCCCATGGCTCAGAGGTGGAATCGCCGACTGACGCCAATTCGGTCGGGTTTCAATCCTGGGTTAAAAAGCCATCGGAATCTAACCGTACTGATGAGCTGTGATACAGCGAAACAGATCTGTCTGCGGATGACAATATTTACGCTCTCACACCCTGATTGAGCACTCTGGAAGAATGGTAGACTTCGAAAAAACAGTAGCTACTCTGGCGTGTATGCATCGCTCATTCAGTAAAATGAATTAGCGCACTCTGGCTATTGGGCGCGTATAATGATAATATACGCGCTAAAAGGTCTGCCTTCTTCCACCGAGCGCCCATGGCCCAGAGGTGGAATCGCCGACTGACGCCAATTTGGTCGGGTTTCAATCCTGGGTTAAAAAGCCATCGGAGTCTAACCGTACTGATGAGCTGTGATACAGCGAAACAGATCTGTCTGCGGATGACAATATATATATATATATGTGTGTGTGTGTGTGTGTGTGTGAGTTATGATCAAATATTTAGCAAAGCAACGGTGACTATTATATTAGGATATGACTGATCAAAAATTCAAAAAATGAGAAAACATTTTCTTTGTCTTTTTAGATGCAGGTGATCATAATCAAATGTGCGTTGTGGTGGCAGATGTGCGTTGTGGTGCAGTGGATATTGGCTCGGAAATCTGAATTCCAGTTGAATGCCCTTACGCGTAAATATCCTTGAGAAAGGTATTAATCTGTCCCTTACCTCCAGGTATGGGTTAAATAACAAGACAGATTTGGTTCTTGGCTGGCAAACAGTCTACCACAGAAAGTGATGGTAATCTACTGCAAGATAATCTTCTGCCCGGTTAGTCATGTCTCATTCGAGACATGATCGTATGGCACTCAACTGACTAACTGATCATAATCTTCCCTAATGTTGCACCATTTGTAGCAACAAAGTTAATCCCATTACTCTTTATTCTTCCATCCATTTAAACAAACTCGGTTACTCGATATTTTTTCTCTTCCCCTTTTGCTTTCAATATATCCTAGGAGAGTCAAATTGTAAGCCGTCTTTCCTCACTGTGCCTCAGAAATTACAGCTCCTTCCTTTTTATTTTGAGAATTATTTTTCGCCTTGCAACCTTTTTTCCACCGACGAAGATTCTCGCAGCTTCATTTTCATGGAAGGTGTACGGACGAACTGCCTTAGTTTCAACAGTTCGAACCTCCACGGCGAAGACCCGCCATGCCACGCACATTGCAGCAAACCACCTTTATTTCGAACAGCCACGAACTATTGACTTGTGAAACAGACTCCCAAGAAACTGTTACAATCTTAGGCTATTCAAGTCTAGGTTCAACCTTCATCTTTCCAACATATCTCTGTTAATTTTACTCTGTAACCCCTCACTCGAGTGGTTCTTGGAACTTGGAAAGTGAAAATCATTGTAAAAAAATAGTTCAAGTGCATACTTTTTCCCATTTTCTCTAAAACTTGCTCATTAATTACATCTTCCATCCATAGTATTCTTAGCTTTCTTCTGTCCAATCATATATCGCTTGCCTTAAGTCACCTTTTCATCTGTGAAGGAATTGTCCAGCACTTACTGCCATTTAGAAGGATTGGTATTTCATAACTGTTTAGCATTCATTCGTCACTTGTTTCTTCCCACTGAAGCAAAATTTAGCAGACTATTTACGACAGCATTTATATAATATTTGAGACAAGTGAAGTCAATCGATATGAAAGACTTTTACAGACATTGCTAAATTTCTTACGCGCCACGTTTAATAGAAGCCGTTAGTAATTGGCATTGCTACCTATTACAGCCATTATACCTTATCTTATTAATGACGTTTGAGTCAGATGCAAGTGTCGAGACGAAGCAAACTGCTGCATTCTCCATTAAAGGCAGTAACTATTGCTGTTCTTGTCGCATTAGCGATAAGAAATTTTCATAAATGTACTTCGTAAATGCCTCAACTTTGAGAGAAGCACATCCACAGAGAAGTAGTGTTCATGATAAATTAAACTTGTCAGAATCTGTCACGTACTCACAATTAGTGATACAGGCATTTGTCAAAGAATGTTGATATTGTTGGTGAATATTAGTACAACTTATTGAGCCACGATTATAGAGTACCTAACGTGGATCGAACTCCTCATTAAGGATAAACGAAACAAGCTTTCTAGTCATTAAAACATATCTAGTTGCTCTTACAAACGACTCTCTCCTTCACTTTTCTTTTCTCTCCTTCACTTTCTCTCTTTCCACTTTCTCTCTCTGTCTGTCTCTCTGTCTATTTCTCTACTTCACTTTCTTTCTTTCCTTCACTTTCTCTCTTTTTCTCTCTCTCTCTGTCTCTCTGTCTCTCTCTCTCTGTCTATTTCTCTACTTCACTTTCTTTCTTTCCTTCACTTTCTCTCTCTCTCTCTGTCTCTCTCTCTCTGTCTCTCTCTCTCTCTCTCTGGATCTACATCTTATTAGTTTCGGTTGATGGTTACATCACGTTGCTTGATTCTGATATATTGAATACGTAACTCGTATCTTAGGTTTTTCCTCTTTCTAACAAATATACATTATGTCTTCTTACGATTCATAATTAGTCCTTTCTTCTTGCTTTTCTTTACTTACACGGCCACTTTACGCCGTAACACTTGTTTCCGTACGATCACCGAAGTTAAGCAACGTCGACACTGGTCAGAAACTTGATGGGTGACCGCATGTGTATACTAAGTGTTGCAAGTTTGGATATGCGAGTAAAGAAACGGATAATGGCTTCGAATTATTCATCGGAGAGTCCAGTTCCGACTGGGTTCGTTATTTTCACTTACGAGCAAATATCCAAGTAAAACGTATTAATCCACTTATTCTCCCTCCAGCTATAGGTTAATAAGTAAAACTTGTGTCACTGAATAATTATCATCTTTACTCAAAATTCTAACAATATAAAAAATATTTTCTGGACTGAAATAACCTGCAAATCGGTTGATAAACTGTAGATAATGAACGAATCAATAATTAGTTCCCTCTATCTAATATATATATATATATATATATATATATATATGTGTGTGTGTGTGTGTGTGTGTGTGTGTTATTATATTGATAGATGTTTATTTATAATTCGACATTAAATAATTATCATCTTTACTCAAAATTCTAACAATATAAAAAATATTTTCTGGACTGAAATAACCTGCAAATCGGTTGATAAACTGTAGATAATGAACGAATCAATAATTAGTACCCTCTATCTAATATATATATATATATATATATATATATATATGTGTGTGTGTGTGTGTGCGTGTGTGTGTGTGTGTGTGTGTGTGTGTTATTATATTGATAGATTTTTATTTATAATCCGACATATCTTATTATTTCTGATCCAAAACTGGGCATATATGTTTTTCGAGAAAATTCTCAGTAAAGAGATGCGCATTAAGGCAAATAGAACATTGATGAGGTGCGAGTGTCCCCTTAGACAAGCGGGCTAAAGGCCAAGGTTTCACATGGTGGGCTTCTTTTTTAGTAGCACTAATCAGTGAGAAACTTTTTATTTGTATTATTTATCTCAAAAAATGAAATACAATTTTCTTAATAAAAAGAAAAACAGTGAAACGCTCAAAAATGTAACTAAGACATGAATGTATAAAAAACCGAAAGTCAAAATTGCTACAACAGAAAGAAAAAAGAAAAATTACAAGAATCAATAGTGAATGAGTTTCAATGAAAAATAAAGGACGAAAATAATAATTACCCATGATATTCTACTCGTATGAATGTATCCACGCACAGGGACGCATATAGACGCACAAAAGAAAAATCAACCTAACAACAATTAAAATTTGAACGAAAAGTTTAATCAGTTCATAGTTGATACTCACTGACAGAATGATTTCTGGAATGCCGTCTTCGAAATTCTGAAGACAAGATGCTGAAAGTAACATCAATCTTATATTTGTATTAACTCTCTCTCTCTCTCTCTCTATCTCTCTATCTCTCTCTCAATATATATATATATATATATATATATATATATATATATATATATATATATATATATCCAATTGGAGTAGATAGATCTATATATCGCCCGGTTCACAGATCACCCATGTCTATTGAACATGTTAGGATGGCCATTCCTTGTTCCCTGTTTAGGATGTGGTTTCCGGCTTTCTCTTTTCCAGTCTTCTCACTTTGTTTTTGTTTTTTTTTCAATTGGAGTAGATAGATTTATCTATCGCTCGGTTCACACTCCACCCACGTCTATTGAACAGGTTAAGAAGCTCATCTCTTGTTCCCTGTTTAAGATGTGGTTTCCGGCTTTCTCTTTTCCAGTCTTCTCACTTTGTTTTCTTTTTTTTCAATTGGAGTAGATAGATCTATCTATCGCCCGGTTCACACTCCACCCATGTTTATTGAACAGGTTAAGAAGCTCATCCCTTGTTCCCTGTTTAGGATGTGTTTTCCGGCTTTATCTTTTCCAAAATTTTCACTATTACGTAGCCCTCTGCACATCAGTGGCGTTACCGCCTTGCTCGGGGTGATACTATTAAAAATATATATATATAATTTTACTAATCACTTCATTGGGTATACCTTTCTACTGCAGGATAAAGCCCCTCCTGCATTCAAAACTAAATCATCTGTTTTTGGAATTAATTTACCGCTGTTCTGGCAGAACATTTACGAAATTTGGATCCATATGGTTAATATTGGCATTACACAATTCAGTCATTTTTTTTCATATGCCATATTCGAAAAGCCTTTCGAATATATTTTAAATGTATTAGTGATGATTGAGGTCAGGTGAATGTAGATTTCATTTTAAATACAAAAAATCATTTCTGTGTTCTATTCTTTAATTTTTATCACGATGCTGTGTTTTACTGGACATGGCTAGCACATAATATTATATATATATATATATATATATATATATATATATATATATATATATATACAGATGGCAGCAAAAGGAAAAGTTACGAATTTGGGAAGTCAAAATCAAAGAGTTGTTTGGAAAGGATGGAAAATGCAACACGGAAATCCGAATGCCCATTGGATTAGCGAAAGGTGTATTTGAAAATTTAGACAACTAATTAAGAAACAGGTAAATGGGAGAAACAAAGAAAAAGTCAGTTGAACTGTTTTTAATATCAATAACCTTGAATGGCTGCGAAAAAAGACTCAAAGAAATTGCAATAAATGGGACACTTTTTCCAAGAATCAGAAACAGAAGGCTAAAATTTCAGGGGTATATAATTAGGGTTTGGAGATTGTCTCTAAATGCACAGTTCAAACCTAGAAGCATATGAAGACACTAACAGAAGACTACGCGGAATAGAATTCCTGTCAGGGTTAGAGCAACAAACCTAGTTTAAAATTCACAAAGAACCAGAAAAATTGGTTCAATTTATGACTATGGTGCACCCATTATGTGCTATCCGTATTGTGGTGTTATATACCCTTATATATTTTTTTGTTTTTAATAATTAGGATCGAACAAATTATCTAACAAAAGGAAGCAGTAAAACATTGTATATTTTGATTGTGGTGATTCATAATTAGAATTCTGGTTTGAATATATTTTGCATTCAATGTATCTAATACAAAAACATATCACTTTTATTTGAGTTTATTCTTCAAATAGTAAAAATTTAAAGACAGTTTGTAAACAAAAACCTCCGGAAATTAGATACATTTTTTAAAAACTAAATGCTTAAAAATGTGTAAAAAATTGTGAACCTAACATTTGCTATCAGTTCTTGATATATCAAACTCGAGCGTTTACATTGAGTGCAATGATTTTCTAAAACTATTGAAAAATCAGTCACTGAACTGGGGTCATATTATGTCCTGTTAAACCTGAACTATGTCGCCAAAAAGAATCTAATTCGTGAATACTGAATATATCAACTACCTTGGTGTATTTGTTTTTTAATCATTTCACCCCAAGCAAGGCATTCCACTGCCACTATAGCGCTTGGGGCTACATAGGGGGAGGTAAATAGAAATAGTGGTTAGATATAGGGAATGTCAGAAGCGGGGTTGATAGATAGTTGGGTGGGTGGGAAGAGTGTTTGAAAGAATGGAAGTTAGTTTGTTAGGAGGTGTCTATTGACCTCACATTTAAACTCCTGGAGATTGTAGCCGTCGGGGAAGCAGTCATGTGGAAGAGAATTCCACAGTCGGGAAGTGCGAGAAAAGAAACTGTTGGAGTAGAAGTTGCGGTTGCATTTTATCGGTTTCACTGTAAAAGGGTAGGATCTAGTTGCTAATCTAGTATCTCGTGCAAATTCGAACCTAGGGGGCACCAGTGATCTAAGTTCATCGGAGCAGAAGTCGTGAAAGTATTTATAGAAGAGACACAGGGAAGCCACGTCGCGCTGGTGAGAGAGACTGCAGGCGGTCTGCTAAGTCGGTATCGATCACATTACAGACCCTCCGCTGTACCTTGTCTAGAAGCCCAAGGGAAATAGCAGGGGCACCCGACCAGATATGGCAACAGTCACGGATCTGTTATAAAAAATGTAGTACAGCAGTTGATGAAATTGAACATAGAATAGGCTGAATTGAATGTAGTTTCTCCCACAATGGCAAATTGCTGCAAAACTTAATGTTCTTAAATAGCCTTGTCAGATCAAGAATTTCATACTGACCCCAGGAATATCGTCAAACCTGTTCGGATATATCGCTGTTCACTGTATATAAACGCTTTCCAAGATAAATGAATTAAAACGACCTTGAATGAATGAAATATCTAGGTCTCTCTAGAGACTATCCTTCTTTTAAACTGGTATACTGGCGCTATATAATCACGAACAAATATTAAAAAATTAAACCATTTCACTTGGGATTTCAACGGTATTAACAACTAAAATGGAAACGAAATATCCTCAAAGAGAAAATATTGATATAATTAAGATGTTAAATTTCCACACTACTTGAACAAAATTAGTTAGGAAATAAACCTCTCATCAATCCTGAAAATAGCGCTGGCAACTAGTTAATTTGAGAAACCTTTTTCCTGAAAAAACATTTAGAGAATGATTTTATTAATATCAACCAAAATTAAACATGGCTGCTCTATGAATGAATGCCGAATATTTTCTTTTAGAGAAAGGTTAATATTATCGTTACCGTTATTAGAAGATACTTGGAAAGGTAGAGATGTACCCTGAATTTTTATTTTTATTTTTTTTTTCAACACTCATTAAAATACGATGTCAAATCCAGCTGACACCCTGACAACATCTTCCAGTTATGGACATCATATTTTCATTTCTTATCAAAATATTAATAAAGTGAAAATAATGCCATTTTTTTTTAATTTTTTTTATTTTTTTTTACTTGGTATAATTTTTTATCGTTTCCTATTTTAGCCTCTCTGGTAGCTGAACCGTGTTTAATTCAGCTTTCTTGTTAACTTCCGACTTTCCCTTTATTAATGGAAATATAGCCTATCCCCACCCCCATGCTAAGCAGCCAGTGTTATTCAATGTGTGTTGGTTTTACACGAGAATGTCCTAATAAAGAAAATTCAAAGGATTAGGAAAGACTGAATATGGTCAATTGAATGAATCCGACAGCATCACAATGCAACAAAAAGATGAGCATGACTAAGCAAGAGAAGAGAGAAGACGTAGACATTTGTGTTAATAACATAGTGCGACATTTCGATAAATCGCTGCTATATTTAGGCCAGACACAATAAATACAAAATGTTATTGATGTTGTTTACACAAAATAAACTTTTTAAGAATCTGCCAAAGGGTCAATTAGAAAATATATTTGATAAATAAAACTTCAAAAGGCATGTACTGCGCACTCCAAATATATATATATAAATGATTTGTTTGAGCATTATTTTTTATCGATACTCGTATTTAAGTAGATATTCTGTTTATAATTAAACAGTATTGTATATTTATTTCCACCGGCCTGATTATTTACGATGAATTTTTGTTACGAAAAGTGTGTGTCATTCAGCAGAATTCGAACCTGCGAACACTATCTACGTAGGAGAATCCACCAAAGTGATCTGGTGCGTCTTAGACATCTCGACCACAAATGACGATCAGTCTAAACAAAGTCAAATTAAGCCTATAACACAATTTTCGATTCATGGTAATAACCATATCTGCTCTAAAATGTATCGTAATATCAACAAAGGTAAACATGTTACGGAAATTAACGAAGATTAACGAAACTGGTTATAAACAACTGATAATTTCAAATGATTTGTTTCGACATTATCTACCGGCCTGATTATTTACGATAAATTTTGGTTACGTTATAAATTTGTTATTTTATAAATTTTTGGTAAATAATCAGGCCGGTAGAAATAAATATATCATACTGTTTGGTTATAAACAGAATATCTACTTAAATACGAGAATCGATCAAAAATAATGTTCAAACAAATCATTTCAAATTGTCGGTTGTTTATAACCAGTTTCGTTAATCTTCGTTAATTTCCGTAATATATATATACATTTGGTACAAGAATTTTCTGAATTCTACAGTCGACTGGGGTTGACAATGCATGATTCTAATATATATGTTGAAATAGCTATCCCCCACTAAATATAATTTGAATTCACAGATGAAATAAATAAATACCTGTTCTGTAAATTAAATTTATATTGAGCCCTTTGTTGGATCAATTTTAATATTTAACCGATATTACTAGGATCCATTGGGATTATTTATAAATTTTCTCCTAGATTTTTTAACAATGTCTACACGAATCTTCGAAGTCAGCATGAACCTGCTCAGTTAAAGTGACAAATTCTTGGCCTTAAATCTCTCTCTCTCTCTCTCTCTCTCTCTCTCTCTCTCTCTCTCTCTCTCGTCAGAATCTCTCCCATACTCGGAATTAATGATACAGGTGTTTGTCAAAGAATGTTGATATTGTTAGTGAATATTAGTACAAGTTATTTACTAGGCTGAGCCACGATTATAGAGCATCTAATGAGGATCAAACTCCGCATTAAGGATAAACAAAACCAGCTTACTAGTCATTAAAACATGTCTAGTTGCCCATACAAACATCTCTCGCTCTCCTTAACTTTCTTTCTCTGTCCTTCACTTTCTCTCTCTCTCTCTCTCTCTCTCGCTCTCTCGCTTTCATTTTCTCTCTGGCTTTCTTTCTTTCTCTCTCTCTCTCTCTCTTTCATTTTTTCTCTGGCTTTCTTTCTCTCTCTCTTTCTCTCTCTCTCTCTCTCTCTCTCACTATCTCTGATGTTTTTTCAGTACTTTACTGGAAGGAAGGTATTTTAGGCAAGGAAAGTTTTTTGTTAAAAAGTGCTTTTTATCAAGAGAGAGATTAATTAATCAATGAGGAGAGGTTTTCACTGAATTTAACAATATTGTTTCAGTCATGCCGACTTGTTATTTATTTTTTTCAGAAAAATCAAAAACCCTGAAGAGTGAATAACATCGCAATAAAGCCTTCACAAAAATTCGAAAACTACTTGCCTAAAAAATACTGCTCAGGGAAGCGAAAAGCTTATCCATAATATATACATATATTTCAACAGAAAAAGAAAATTTTGATTTTATATATATATATATATATATATATATATATATATATATATTACTTACTTAAATGTTATTTTTTTGTATATACTCATGTTTGAGTAGAGTCTCGGTTTATTTATTCATGTCTACGGGCCTAAATAATCGAGTCATCCTATTAGAGAAAAATATGCGCTCTTTGGCAGAATTCGAACCTGCGTTCCCTTATGGCAGATCATCATTATACGGGCTTTGACCACTCTACTACAGATTATGTCGATAACGCAGCAAAGCTAAATAGTCCCATTCAACACAATTTTCTCTCTGACTCCCCAAATAAATATATCTGCTCAATTTTGTATCCGAAGGTAAAAAAAGCAATTTGTAAAAAAAGTGGATAGACTTTTTATTAATTAATCCGAAATATTTCTATTACTTAAACGTTAATTTTAGAAAAATCTTATTAGAGAGAAAATATCCGCTCCAAACTTTAGTGCTTTCCATCTTGGAAGTCCTTTTCCTATAATTACTGTTATTTAAAACACTGAGGATTCCTCTGACCCGTCAAATTATCGCCCTATCAGTTTTTTCTTTTTCCAATTTTGGCAAAGTATTCGATTCGCTAATCAATGCTAAATTATGGACGACTTCATTTCGAAAAAAAAAAAACAATATGGCTTTTGATTCACCAGGTCAACCACAAATGTGTTAACGGAACTCTCTAACCATCCTAACCAACCGATTATTGAAGAAAGTATTGAACGAGTATGGTTCAAGATCATTTCGCACTAACGCGGGGTCGCCCAGCGCTCTATCCTTAGACATACGCTGTTTCTGAACTTGATCGGTGATCTCCCTGATGGCATCAGTTCCAAACTAGGTATTTATGTATATTATACTGCCATCTATCCCTGCCTTAATGGCAAATCCAACAGATCCGATAAAATAAACTTGATAAACGCTTTATATGTGGTTAACTGGGACAAGAAATGGCTTGTAAATTTCAATACAATCAAAAGAAAATTGCGTTTCATTTAATATCCACAGATAATTATTTTTGTCTATCATCAGAATGACCGATGCTGGAGAGCAACACTTTACACGTTTTTTTTACCTCCCGTTTTTCACTGACATGAAATGGACTCATTATATCGAGACAGTTGCTATGTCTGTTGCGTGGTAGTTTGGTTCCATGTGTAATGACAAAAAATAATTTTCGTCTGAATTCATCTTGCAAATACATAAATCTACCATTCGTCTGTGTATTGAATACTGTTGTCGTCTCTGATTTGGTGATCCTGCTGTACATCTGATGATTCTTGTCAAATTTAAAAGAAGGACTGCGATGTAATCGATCCAAACTAGTCATCTCTACTCCAGTCACTTCCTCACCGACTTGATGTGGCTTCCCTCTGTCTGTTCTACAAATATTTTTTATGACGACTGCACGGGTTAACTTTTTTCCTGGTGCCCAGACTACGGGAGATTTAAGATTGGCAACTATCCTCATAGTTTTACTACTAAACTAACTACTTCTGTTCTAACAGTTTTTTTTCTCTCGAACTTGAGAACTTTTCTTCCGATTTCTTGCTTTCCTGATAACTACAATCTTCACAAATTTAATCCAACGTCAATCACCTTCTATCTTCTTGAAGCTTATTCATTTTTGTTTTTCCTCAATCCTCCCCATTATTCATTCTCTCACTCTATTTCACTTTAACTCCCTGTAACCCGAATGTTCTAGTGGCACTATTGCTTCGTTTGAAGTAAAATGATATATATATATATATATATTATAGTTCAGAACGTAGAAATTACAATCTATTACAAAAAGTATATTTTGTGTGGACATTGTAAGAACAATGTCTCATCAGGTAGTAAACGCTATTATTTTATAAATATTCATAGCTCTATTTCTATATTGAGCACTGTTTTAAATTAATCTTTTGAACGCTGTTTATATTTTCTTCGTTCCTTATTTACTTGGGTATATATATATATATATATATATATATATATATATCGAGAAATCGGGAAGCCGAGTTCGAATTCCACTTACGCGCAAATACTCTTGGGAAAAATATAATATATATCCGTCTCTTCCCTCTAGTTATGGGTTAAATAATAGGACAGATTGGGTTCTGTAGCCCTGGCTGGCAACCATTGTATACGGCAGAAGGCAATGGCAACATACGGTGGGATAATCTTCTGCCTAGTCAGTTATGTCTCGAAAGAGACATGATCGCCTAAGCATGTATCACATATGGCCCATAACTGATTCGTTGCCCTAATCAATGCCGAACTAATAAAGCATGTTACTTCGTAGGACCTCATTTTGGAAAAAAATGTCTTTCGATTCAGTCGCTCGACCACAGACGTGTTAAAATGTATTGTTGATATTATTTTTTAAAAAAATATATTGCTAGTAATTTCACAACAAAAATTTATTGTTGGTACTTTTTTAATAAAATTTATCCTTGGAATTTCACTCTAAAAATTTATTTTAATCCCTCTTTCATTGTTGAATCGAATGTCATCTGAACGTTTAAGGAGACGAAATAGTGGTTGTGAGCACTGTCACGCGGTGGGTAATCCATTCGAGACAGCGAAGTGCGTAAAAGATGACTCGGCTCTGCTATCAATTCACAAAAAAAAAGGACAACGTTAAAATGAATACAAATCGTGTTAACTGAAATGAACATCGCTGAAATCTCGCATTATACAATTGCGTTATTGTAAACCATGCGTATGTTGCAGTTTCTGTGGAAATAAATAGAGGAGATGGGCTTGGAAGCGGCTATTGCATCAGTGAAAACTGCCGGATCGCTGCCAATCACTAATGTTCAAATTTGCCCCACCGCCCTGAGAATCAAAGCTAAAATAGCTGTCGAGTGAAACGAGCCAAAATTAAGGAAAATGCAGTGATGCTGCTAATCGCGACTCTAAAATAGGACTTTTACAGGATGTTTTGGGAAGTTAAACGATTACTCTGGTTAGGGAGAGAAGTCCAGGGGGGAAGTACACTGGAAAAAAAAAATTAGGTGTTTGCCTGAAGTAGTTTCTATTTTTCTATTAACTGGTTGGTTCATTTTTTTGCAAGCTTCGTAGTACAGAACTTTTTATTCCATTGATATCTGGTTGAAATATGACTAGAGGTTGTTTTTTTGTTTTTTGTTTTTTTTTCGCAAAGTTCCTTCTGCCGACAGCTTTACAATAAATCTTAGTACCGTATTCTGAGTTTAATTGGTTTTTTTTTTGGAATGCAATAGGATCGAATTTTCAGTTGGATGAAAATCAAATCTGCCACAAGAATATTTGCATTTGCCGTAAACAAGGCGCCTGAAAAAGGAGAAACTGGATACAATTCAATTTTGCACTTAAAAAAATATTAAAATTAAAATTATTAAAAATTCATATTTTATTTGAAAACACAAAAGACATATTTTTCGTCCATGTCTTCTTTCACGATATTCAAACATTTATACTGTGAGTGAAACAAACTGTCCCGTTTGCCAAACATTTTAGATAATATTTCACACAGTTTTGTCAACGAAGTCTCGTCTGGTTTCTTTGGCAAAATGAAGTTTGTATACTTTGTATTTTCCTGATCACCGAAAAGAAATCGAGAATAAAGGATTGAGCATAAACTTCAAGAAAACTGAATGCATGGTCATCAGCAAAAAGAAGAGCCCAATATGCCAACTAGAAGTAGGAAAAACTAAAGTAAATCAAATGAAGAAATTCAAATACCTGGGAAGTGTTCTGACAGACGATGGAAAGTGCGACATGAGGATCCAAAGACGTATTGACATGGCCAAGGACGCATTTCACAAAAGAGAACTGAAAGCACAAGAAAATCTCACTGGAAACAAATAAATGAGTGCTGGATTGTTATGTGATATCTGCCCTTCTGTATGGGAGTGAATGCTTGATGATTTTATTAAGGATGAAGGATAGGCTTGAGGCAGCAGAAATGTGGTTTTACAGAAGGATGCTGAGAATATCATGATCGGAGCATGTGAGAAACGATGAGGTTTTGAAAAGAATGCAAACGAGAAGAAAACTGATACTTCACACCAGAAAGAGACACATGAGATTCTTGGGACATGTAATGAGGAAGGAGGGCCTGGAGAGTTTAATACTCACAGGACAGGCAGAAGAAAATCGAAACACGGGAAAGCAGCGTGAGACCTACTTGATAGGTCTAAACAAATGGAAGGCGGAGCGGGGTTTGAGAAAGTTACCAAGAGAAAATATATTGAGAGCGACAGGAGACAGAGTCAAGTGGAAGTCCATGATCGCCTAAAGTCCTGAAAGGGACACGGCACATGAAGAAGAAAAAAAATTATTATGGATTGTTTTCTTTTTTGTTATGAATTATTTTTTAATATGTCTGCTTTCTTTATTAAATTTCGTACAACTGCGAAAATATATCCCTATTTAAAATTGCGTTATAAATATTCAGAGGGTTTCAGGTTTTATTATGCATATAAAATGAGTGAAATATATACATATATTATAAATAATTATATAAATTATAAACCAAAAAAATATATACAAGATTAATACCGTATTAGTGTATGCGGATAAATTGGGTTCTATAGCCTTTGTCGGTAACCACAGTCTACCGCAGAAAATACTAGTAACCTACTGTGGGGAAAATTTTCTGCACAATCAGTCATGTTACTTTCGAGTCATGATCGCCCAAGCGTGTATCACCTATGGCAATTAACTGGCTAACTGACTATATTACCCTACCTTAAATAATTATTTTATATGAAAGAATTGATTATTGTTAACCAATAAACTGTATCAGAGATCCCTCATCATTGATTGAATACACTTTTTCATTCTCATCTATATTTTCTTTGTACTACAAAAGGGATTCCCGGGGTCATTTTGTTATCTTTTTTTAGTCTTCTAACTTTTTTTGTTTGCGTATTTACAAGTGCCCAAAATACTAATCAACAATTGTTCTCTACCGCTCTACTATTGTCTACTAAATCTTCTTGGTTGAAAATTTACAAGTGCCCAAAACACTAGCCAACAATTAATTATTAATGCCCAAAATACCAGCCCTAAATTTTCGACCACCTCCGCACTGTTGTCTTCGAAAAAATTATTGGCTGAATTATTGATAAGTTCCCACAATACTAGCCCCAAATATTCCCCTTCTACGTCACTCTTGTTCTCTAAATCTACTTGGTTGTGAATTTACAAGCGCCTACAATACTAGCCCCACAAATTCCTCTTAAGCGCCACTATTGTCTTCTTTGGCTGAGTGTTTTACATGTGCTCACAATACTATCCCAAAATATTCCTTCACATCCCCATTACTATCTTCTAAATCTTCTTTTGGTATTTCAGAATATCCAAAATACTATCCCAACATATTCCGTCATCTTTCCACTGTTGTCTTCTCAGTCGTTTTGGTTGAGTATTTCCATGAGGTATTTTTTATATAGCTTTAAATTTATCACTAAACTTCACGTTGAAGAAATCTGTTTCCTTGTATTTTTTATTATATATTATCCATTGCCTTATTTACTTAAAGGCGGAGTTCAGTTTGTTTTCATTTGATTTTCTCTCTGTTTACATATCCTATAGCAGATTCGTCAAATATTTTCTCGGTGTTCAATATATTTTTTTTTGTTTTTTAGCGGTTCACATTTTATGCCATTTCAGTCATGTCATTTTTTTTCTGTGTGTAATTCGTAATGTCAGTATTTTGTTTCTTGTTCTGATCTTGCCAACGTTTTGAATTTCTTATTCTATGATCCCATGATTTGTGTTCAACATTTTTCCAAGATATTTTCTTTCCATCAATCAATTAGTTTACAATACCGTCCCATTCTTTTTCGGTTATAATTTTCATATGAGCCATGCCAATTTATATAATTTATATATATAAAGATATACATTAAAATATATACCAATACATATGTATATATATATATATATATATATATATATATATAAAGCATGGCATAAATTAATGATAACAAAGGTAAGATTTATACTAACAATAAATAAACGTTTTGTTCCTCAATGCGGAGTTTCATGCACAATGCATTCATTATGCATATACACATATATATACATATATATATATGTGTGTGTGTGTGTGTGTGTGTGTGTGTGTGTGTGTGTGTGTGTGTGTGTGTATGGGTTGCGTATACATGTATATGTATATGCTTACATTTGTGTATGTACACGTACATGTACAAGTTGCGTTAAGTAAATTGTCGCCTTTTTTATTTTCAATTTCGGGCACGCGCGTTATTTTTATGTTTTTTCGACTGCACAGTATAGTAGAGTCAGTTGAGCACCGTCTGTAAAAGAAAGAACACCATGAAGCAATTCACTCGGCCAGTAATTTGGAAGTATGCTGAAAATCGCTTGGCATTGGCGCCGGAAGCTCGAATACGAACATTTCAGAGTGTGTGTATCAATCAGAGGATACTGGACATGATTCGGAAATAGTTAGATGGGTCTAGTGGTGATTACGAAAGTATGGTAGCTCCAAAAACTCACTCTGGTCGTTCTGATCAGAAAAGAACTCGTGAATTTTTTGGTGAGGTACTCAGTATCAAGATGGAGGCCCACATCAAGTACCTTTCAAATGTACTGCCCTGGGTCAAGATGATAACTTCTGTAAATATTGTATTTCTGGCAACGAATTCTTCACCATGCAACACAAGCAGGAGAATCTAGTCATGTCTGTCAGGGAGTTTCTGTGATGACATAACCCCTTTTATTTGGCAGCCTAACTTCGCAATCTGCAACCCCATGATTGTCATTTACGGGGCACAGTTAAGCGATAGACTGACACAACTTCTTGTAAGACCAA
The DNA here is from genome assembly GCA_037127315.1 of Ascarosepion bandense. NCBI lineage: Eukaryota > Metazoa > Mollusca > Cephalopoda > Sepiida > Sepiidae > Ascarosepion > Ascarosepion bandense. The sequence continues at coordinate 6,594,746 of JBBBDQ010000327.1, read as the reverse complement.
ATATGAACTGAAGGCAAAGATTATGCTATCATTCATCTACTTTTGGTAAATATATCTGTTAAAATGAGATGTCAGTGTTATTTTTATTTCTGCGTAATTTAGACAGCAGTATATCCATCGTACCCTATATATATATATATATATATATATATATATATATATATATATTTAGTATATCTAGGCAGCAAGTAATTTTCTAAACATATGCTATTAGATATAAGAGACAATGAATGTCTATTATGTTTAATCATGAGCCGTTCTAAACGTCGTATTTTTGCTTTAATTTCAGTTGAAAATAAAGACAAACATTCTCCAACATTTAGATAATTATTTATTGGTTTTCTTCTAAGCTTTCGGCTCACATGAGCCATCTTCAGAGATGTAGTTTAAACTGAAATATTATAAAATCCACCATCACCGACGATTTTATTTTGTGTTGACATAAAACTCCGCTTGGCAACGGCAATAGTTACCAAAAATAATAAACGCAGTTCTTAAGTTTGCGATGCGGTTTTATGACGTCGCACCGCGGGATAGCGCGAAATGACAACAAAACCATGTAGTCAAATGCAATGTAATATGTTATTTCCTGCTTTACAGTTGATTTTATTGAGTGTTGGTTGTTTTGATTTGATGTACATGGCCTCCAATATCTGCAGGTTCCTCTTACTGTGTGTATGAGTAAGGATAACCGTATTGTTGAATATATATATATATATATTTACATGTGCATATATATTTTTATATATATGTGTATATATATGTATGTATATGTATATGTGTGTATATATGTGTGTATGTATATATATATATGTACATAAATATATATATATATATATATATATATATATATATATATATACAAATAGATATGAATATATATCTACATGACTATGTATGTATATGCTTATACATGCGTGTGTGTTTGTGCGTTCGTCAGTGTGTCTATGTAAGTGTGTATCACTAAATCATTATCTCTAGAGAAATCCATACAATCTAAAATATATTCTAGTTTTAAATAACCTGCAACGCCTTAAAACGAATAAATCTGTTTGAATTATTTTTTCTTGGATAAAAAAAAAAGGAATATTATCCTCAGAAATTAAGCTAACTACTTGAACATTGTAAATTCTAGCATTTTTTTCCTTCCCCGTGAAAAGAATTCTTCTTTTTTCTTTTTTTTTTTCTTTTTTTTTTTGTAATCAAATCAATCGTTAAACCTACTTTGCATTTTATCCAATATTTGAAAGATCGAAAATTCACTTGATGTTGGCTTTTGCCCAAAGAAAGTATGTTGGTTTCTTTTGATCTTATTTATTAATATTTTTATTGCTACTCGTCCTACTCGTAGCAAGGCATCTGATCGAGAGACTGGAGATTTTCAAGATCGTGGAACAACCTCTGAATTACTGTTGTTCCCAGGTCCACCCTGCAACTGTTAGAACCCCAGCTATGGAAAAATAGTTGATTCCTAAACAGAAATTTACACGCTATGAAAGTATAGAATCGAATTTTGTATCAAAATACTAGAAAGATATTTTTATAAAATAATTACCAACAATGCATATTTGTCGTGAAGTTAGCAACAATTTCTATTTATAGCAAAATTAACAGCAGTACAATTTTTAAAAAAATACACTGCTGGAGGTTACGACGAGGGAAAAGATTGGGGGAATTGACGATGCATTTCAATTTTTGGTGAGTGTAGCTATCTGGGAAGCAAGTAAACGGAAGGAAGCCCCACAGGTGAGACGTGCGAGAAAAGAAACTTTTGGAGTAGGAGTGGTGGGTAGATTTAAATATTTCAACGGTAAAAGGGCGAGACTTATATGCAAATCTAGTAGAACGCTGAAATTCATGTCGTCAGGGCACGAGGAAAAAATCTCGTCAGCAAAATCTACTGCTAAGAAGGTTGGGTCACTATGTCGATCCAGGATGTTTTTTCCACCTGAATCCATCCTGCATATATACAAGTCAACCATCCGTCCGTGCATGGAGTACTGCTGCCATTTATGGTCAGGTGCCCCTGCCGTTCTCCTCAGTGTTCTTGACAAGCTCCAAAGGAGAGTCTGTAATGTGATAGGTACTGATCTGGCGACTCGACTGCAGCCACTTTCCCATCGTCGAAATTTGGCCTCCCTCTGTCTCTTCTATAAATATTTTCATGGCTTCTGCTCGGATGAGCTTAAGTCACTGATGCCTCCTCAACAGGTGTTTACCCGTGCAACCAGACTGGCAACTGGGTCCCACCCATTCACAGTCAGGTTAGCCAAACGCAGACGACAATTCTACTCCTGCAGCTTCCTCTCTCGCACTTCCCGCCTGTGGAACTCACTCCCGTATTCTTGCTTTCCTGACGGCTACAACCTGCAGAAATTTAAATGCAAAGTCAATACTCATCTACTAACCACTGGCCTCTAGCTCTCTCCCCTCCCCTGTATAACCTTCCCTTTCTCTCCTCCTATGTATCTGTCATTGCACCTGCTTTCTCAGCTTTCTATTGTTCCTTTCTAACTAGCTTGTACTCCTCACTCTTTTCTAATTAATCTTTTTACATTTATGTAACCCCCTGCACATCAGTGGCCTTTCCGCCTTGCTCGGGGTGAAATGATTAAAAAAAAAAAAAAAGCAGTTGACATGAAACTATTTGTAGAAAATGGTTTCAGGCATGTAAATGCGTTCAAAATATATTTAGTTGAAGCCATAAAATTGTGTTCTAAATATTTAGATTTCACCATTAATTAACCCATACAGATTGATATGCCGCTAAACAAAATCTATTAATCAACTTTTGCATGCAATTTTCTTTCACGATTGAACAACCATGGTTCTCCACACGTTCTCTCACTTTCTCCTTTATATACAGTGCCACGAAAAAGTCGTCGACACATTACAAAAAATGTTTTAGCTATTCTTAACACAGATTAATGAAAATGTTACTGCTAATAATACATATGTTTAAGCTTTTAGTCAAACTATCAAATTAACCCTCTAGGGCCATTCGTATCATATTTGATACAGTATGAAAACAAGCCTTGAAAGAAATATTTTCCTGAAAAATTTTTTAAGAGAAATATTTTATAAATTTCAAATGAAAGCAGTACTGACTGCTCAGTCAATGAATACCAAATGTTTCCTTATAGGGAAATACCAAATGTTTCCTTATAGGGAAATACTGTATCAAATATGATACGAATGGCCCTAGAGGGTTTAAAAAAAAAATAAAACATTAAAAAAATAACCCACGAAGAAAAACCAGTGTTTAATAACCGAAAAGTTTAGAATACATTTATTAAATCATGTATTAATATTTTGCCACCGTTGTTGTTAACTACAGAATGTAGGCATTTAGAGTAGTTTAGAGTAGTCCCCTACGAATGTCTTGCGTGTTTCTTGGCTAATACTTTTCCATTCATCACGGCACAAGTTCTTTAGTTCAAGCAGGTTTTACAGATTCCTTCTTTAAATTTTCAGTTTCAGCTCTGTCTACAAATTTTTAATCCAATCTGGAGATTCGATTGGCCGTTTTAGAACGTCTATTTTATTTGAAAGTAACCACGATTTTATAATATTTGCAGTACGTTTAAGATCGTTGTCTTGTTGAAAGACCCATCTTGGTTTCAAACCCATTGAATGTGTACTCTAACATAAACTTATATACAAAATATCACTATAATTTTTTTCATTCACCCTCCCTTCTATTATTCTAATATTTTCAACATCTTCGGCACTAAAGCAACCCCAGATCACGATTGATACACCTCCAAATTTTACTCTTGGGATATTATTCATCGGCGAATGTTCAGTACCCATCATTCTCCAGACATTTTCCACAACATTTCTGTGAAAATGTTCAATTTTCGTTTCGTCTGACCAAAGTTCATTTCCCAAAAATGCCGCAGGGTTGATACAATGCTCGTTTGCAAAATCCAGTGTTTTTGCTTAAAAAGTGCTTTTTTTTTCCTTGGCGTTCTCGAAAAGATGCTATAACCACGAAGTGAACGACTAGTTGTACTACCTTTTACTCCACTTACTTCTAGTATGTGCGTCGTGGTGCAGTAGATATCGACTCGGAAAGACAATTCGGGGAGCCGAGTTCGAATTCCATTTGAATCAACTGTATTCACTTACACGTAAATACTCTTGGGAAAGGTATTGATCCGCACCTTCCCTCCAGCTATGGGTTAAATAATAGGAAAGATTGGATTATATAGCCTTGGTTGGCAACCAATCTACCGCAAAAAGCAATGGCAACCTACTGCGGGATAATCTTCTGCCCAGTCAGTCATGTCTCTTTCGAGACATGATCGCCCAAAGCGTGTATCACGTATGGCACTTAACTGACTTCTAGTCCCCCCTGAAGTTCTTTGCTATCTTTTCTAGCCAATAATATCGCCGTACGTTTCGTTACCTTTCTAAGCCGACCAGAGTTTTCTGTGGGGACGAATAGAATGATATGTCTTCCAGTGAGGAGACTATCGTAACAAGTGAACTCAATGGGACATTTAACTTCCTAGATATCTTCCTATAACCAAGTATCTTTGTATGTGAGTCAACAATACGTTGACAGAGGTTTTGATCAATTATTTTACTCTTCCTCATTTTGTCAATGTTTAAAAGACGGTTGACAGAAAAAGAATGATGCAGTACTTTTGATCATTTATAAAAGTAATCATAAAATTAAACTGGAATGTTTGAAAAGAGAATCGCATTCTAATTTAGAATATTCTAGTAAAATTTGTACACTTTTATGAAAAAAAAAAGCTGCACTAAATGAAAATAGAAAAATATGTTGTAAACTTTTCAGTTATTAAATATCTGTTTTTCTTTCATGGAATACTTTTTAGCATTTTTTAAAAAATCTGATTATTTGACTGAATAACTAAATATTTGTTCTATTAGCAGTAAAAATTTAATTAACGTAATTGTATTAGAAATATGTAAAACATTTTTATAATGCGTTGTAAACTTTTGTGTCGTACTATAAGTATTGTCTCTTTACCAGCCCGGTCCTGGGCATGACGGTAAACTGCATCCGGCAGCAAGGCCTCTGATTGGGAGGTTGTGAGGAGCATAGAACCACTTCTTAATTGCTATTGTTCTCGGGTCCGCTCTGACCCGGAGTGGTGGCACTTGTTAGGGTCCCTGCTATGGGCAGTTAGTTAACCCCAAAACTGGAGTCAAAACAATATGAAAGTGTAAAAATACACTTTTATAGAAATATATACATAAAAATATATTTTTATAGAAAAATATATATTTTTAAGATAAAAATATTACCAACAATAGATTTCTGAAGAAAAATTATTACGATAACACATTTTTGAAGGAAAAACATATTCCCAGCAAAGCATTTTGAATACAAAACTAGAAGACATTTTCAGTTTTATAAAATAAAACGAATAAGAACAAAAAGTTTTCATTAAAATCTGACTAACTCATCCTTCTCACTATAACTGAACATTAAAGAAAAAAAACCCAAATTTTTGGCATTAAATAACCCACACAGGTTGATGTGCTGTTAAACAAAACTCACACTCACTCTTTACCAGCCCGTATTTGTTATTTCAATTCTGTTTTCGTATCGATTTTTGTCAAGTAGCATAGTTTATTTTCCGCTGCGTCTCTTGTCTTCAATATGTTTTGTGAATGTTAAATTCTCCGGTTTTTCGTTTTGTGTCGTAAAGATTTCAGTTGTCTTTTTTTGATTGGTGGTAGCAGTTTCTTTATATTTTGTATACTCATTAAAAACAAAATTATCAGAGAATTCATTTTGCACTTTTATAAAGTTACCATTCGTCCGTGCATTGAATATTGTTGTCATATCTGGTTGCGTGCTATTCACCTTGAGGTTCTCGACAAAATTCAAAGAATGATATGCAATATGGTCGATCTTGGCTTGGCAGGCTGCCTTTATTTACTTTCTCGCCGACTTGATGTGGCTTCTGTTTGACTTTTCTACAAGTATTTTCATGGATACTGCGCTGAAAAGCTTCTTTCTTTCGAGTCCCGACCACATCTATTCATGCGTGCTACTAGACTGGCATCAAGATCCCACCATTTTAACGTAGAAATTGTTAAATGTAACCACCTCTTCTACTCTAAAACTTTTATTTCCGCACTTCTCCTTTGTGGAACTCCTATCCATTTGCTTCCGTCTCTGATAGCCTCTCCTTCTATGTGCCCTGACCTTTCAGGACGTAGGCGATCATGGCTTTCTACGTCTCCCTATCCCTAGTTGCACTTAGCACGCCTTCTTTTGTTACACTATACAACCCTCGTTCCATCATCCACTTGATTAGGTTCTTCAAATATGTTATCCGCTGCTTTCCCCTGTCTCTTTTTTCCTCTATCTGGCCCGTTAGTATCAGGTTCTCCAAGCCCTTCTTCCTCATTGCATGTCCCAGGAACTTCAGCTGTCTCCTCCTGATGCTCAGTATTAATTTCCTTTTCGTTTTCATCATTTCCAAAATCTCATCATTGCACACATGCCCGATCCATGATATTCGCAGCATCCTTCTGTTGAACAACATTTCAGTTGCTTCAAGTTTTTCCTTCGTCTTTGATTATATTGTACAGCATTAAATGCTATATTGAAGAACTGGCATCACATAGCAATTCAGAACTCTCTTCTTTGTTTCTAGCGTAACTGTCCTGCTTATTTATACTTTACTCAACTTCTGGAATGCTTCCTTCGTCATGCCAATTCGTCTTCGGATCTCTGAGTTGCACTTTCCGTCTTCTGTTAGAACACTTCCCATGTATTTAAATTTTTGTACCTGCTTGATTTTAGTAACCCCGACCTGTATTTGGCATATTGGGCTGCCATTTTAAAATGCAATGTCAATTGCTATCTACTATCTTCTTGATTCCAATCATTCTCTTGTCTTTTATCAGTTCAAGTCTCTTCTTAATCCGTGCGGAACATATTTATTATCAACTGTCAAATTAGTGACTGGGTATTATATGACACTAGCAGTATAACCTGGCGTTGCTCAGGTGTAATTAAAGCTTTAAAACTAATAAATTGTCCTGAAGCTCAGACTCTTTGGACGTTGGCACGAAAGACTAAATGCAATAGTTGTTACCAGTTAAAGCAAAACCGTAGACTGAAAGAAAAATGAATGGATGTAAGTCAAATTTTGATTTCCTGGTATCGATATCAAATAAGATTTTTCCGTCATAAACTTAATTTTGAAGGCTAAATAAGTCTTCTGAGTAAATGGTATCATGGCTGAAACTAAGAACTACAATTATACCTATTTAGAGCCAAACCCGAAGCAAATACAAAAAAAAAGGGCTGATGAAAATACAGACATACAGGCAGATAAACAGACACACACACACATACATCTTGCCTTATATATATATATATATATATATATATATATATATATATATTATCGATTTTCTGCACTATTGTAAGAACTGCAACCTTGAAACTTCTGAATATCGTTTCTTATGTCTTTGTCTATGAGTGTATCAAATTTGATTAAAATCGGACCACTCCTTCTAGAACCCGATTTTTTCGATTATCGCTTTTTGATATTTATAGTGGATACCTTGACACAAAGTGTAAATTTTCAAAAAAAATCAGTTCAGCCGTTACGGAGTCTATAGGTAACGGACACACAGACACACAGACACAGACACACACACACAGACAAAGTTCCATTTATAAATAAGTTTAGATAATCACCATTTTACTCATACAATTCTTTCCAAATCTTTTGCACTGCCCAGATTATATAACACATTACACAACAAGTCATGGGCCTGACATATAGTTAGCGCAACGAATAAAAAAGCTATGTTTTTATTAAGTAATACCCTTCAAATTGTACCTGACAAAATCTAGGCCCAATCGGATTATTATTTTACATATTAAAGTACTTTCAATGAAAAAATGTGAATTTTGTGTGTTGATAAACCATAGTCTTTTGATAAACCATAGTCTTCTGATGAGAAACATACTGTTCAACCAAATCAATGGCTTGATAAGTGTTATTCCGTCTCTGTTCCATCAGAAACAACGGTTAAGAGGTGTTATGCTGACTTTAAACGCGGCCATACAGACACAAATAATTCTGAACGCTCAGGTCGCCCAAAATCGGCCGTTGTCCCAGAAAACACCAAAGTAATCCTCAAACTCGTTTTGGTCAATCATAAATTAAAATTGCTTAAGATAGCAGAGGAGTTGAACATATCAAAAGACAGTGTATTCACCATTTAGCATGAAAAATTGTCGGTGAGAAAGCTCTGTTCAAAGTGAGTGCCGCGTTTGCTCACAGTCGATCAAAAGCAACAACGCGTCTACGATTCAGACAGTTGTTTGCAACTATTTCAACGCAACAAGAGGTGTTTGCGTAAATATGTGACAGTGGATGAAACCTGGATCCACTACTTCACACTGGAGTCAAATTGACAGTAAGCTAAGTGGACAGCAGCAGGTGAAAGCCGTTCAAAATGACGCAAACATCTGCGGGCAAGAAATTGGCCTCCATATTTTGAGATGCGCTAGGTATTTGTTCATCGATTACTGTGTGAAAGAAAGAACCATTAACAGCGAATATTATATAGCATTATTGGTGCGTTTGAAGAATGAAATTGCCGTAAAACGACCACAAATGAAAAAGAAAAAGTGATCTTTCACCAAGACAATTCACCGTGTCAAAAGTCGATCTCAGCAATAGCAAAACTACATGAATTGCATTTCGAATTGCTTCCGCATCCAGTCTATTCTCCAGATCTGGCTCACAACGACTACTGGCTGTTTGCAGATCTCAAAAGAATGTTCCAGAGAAAGAGATTTGGCTCGAATGAAGAAGTGATATCGGAAACTGAGGCGTATTTTGAGGCAAAAGCTAAATCGTTCTATCATCCTCGTTAACATCTATAAATCAGGCACTCTATTCCAGACTATAGTATAACAAGTACCTACAACTATATATAAATTATCAAAACATTTAAATCAATTGATCATACCGCCCTTAACTACGAAATATATATCAGCTCTATTTAAAAATTCTTCACTTCAACAAACATCAGAATGAAATCATTGCATTGTTTGTGGTAGAAAATTTGTTTACTAAATTTTCATTTGATTAAACAATTGACATTATTTTGAATAAAATTTATCACCATTCTTTTCTGACATCTAAAAATCTCACAATGACAAAAACAAAAAAAAAAACATTATTAACGATCACCGACATTAAGCAAGTCAGAGACTGGTGAGAACCTAGATGGGTGATACCATTTTTGAGTAGGTTTGTCACAGGTTATAAGAAGTGGATTCTCTAACATAACGTTAAACGTCGGCGGTCGTGGATAAATCAAGGAGTAAGATCAGTTCTGCTGGTCCTTCTCAGCCAAAGTTTTGGCTACCTGACGGAATGCAAAAATTATATCAATAGTGCCACAAACGAAGCTGAAACCACACTGTAATTCCGGGTAAATATCATCGACGGCGTGCTTGATAAACCTGTTCAGAATAAGTCTTGCTAATATTTTACCAGCAATTGCCAGCAGAGTTTTCCATGATAATTGTCACAAATAATTTTTGTACTTTTAATGTTATATACATGCTGAATTAAGTCATCTTTGATTTTTGAGGAATCCAATTAGCCATCCATATTTTTTTATTGTTTCACTTCAAGCAAGGCGGTACCGCCACTGAATCGCAGGGGGCTACATAAGAGAGTAAAAGTTTAAGCAGGAGGAGAGCGAAGAGAAAGACGAATCAGTTACAGATGGTGCCCGAGAAAAGGGAAGAGAAAAGAATGAGAATGCAGGTGTGATGACAGTTGCGAAGGTAGAGTGAGAAAGGAAAAGAACAAGATACACGAGGTAATGTAGAAAGAACAATGGAAGAACTAGAATCAACTGGATAAGAGATGGGCATTGACATTGCATTTAAATTCCTGGAGGTTGTAGCCGTCGGGAAAGCAAGTATTCGGAAGGGAGTTCCACAGGCTGGAAATGCGAGAAAAGAAGCTGGTGTGGTGGAAGTGTCGACCGCATTTTGTAGATTTAACTGTAAAAGGGTGGGACCTTGTTGCTAGTCTGTTTGCTCGACTAAATTCTTGTGGAGGGGGCACCAGTGAGCTAAGCTCGTCGGAGCAGAAGCTATGAAAATATTTGTAGAATAGACAGAGTGAAGCCACATCCCGCCGGTGAGAAAGTGGCTGCTAGGTTGGGACCGATCACATTACAGATTCTCCTTTGGAGCCTGTCGAGAACCCTGAAATGAACAGCAGTGGCGCCCGATCAGATAGGACGACAGTATTTTATGCACAGTCGGATTGTTAATTAATTTGAAGAGGTTGTGTAAATTTTCAACTAATCTTATCCAACCATACGTGTAGAATTTGCGAGGCATAGCATCATTTCCAGTTGCTTTTAACAAAGTGATTTGTTTTATGAAGTACAAATTTTCCTGCAGGTGTTGCTCAAAAGACGTTTCTTGTATGTCAGTAGTTTGGAAAATGGCTGCAATAACATATGTATTTAAAACAGACTTGAAGTGCTGCTTCTAGCAGCGCAAGATAACAGACTAGTCTGCCAGAAGTGTCTGTCGATCTTAAGAGAGTACTGGCGTGATTCAGTTTTCTCCGCAGCCATAGATCTTCTTATGATCAAAGAGGGACTTGAAGTTGTTTTTATTTAATGCTCTCTGAAGTTCTGCAGTTTTGGCAGACCAGCAGTCCTCCGTCATTTTCCTAAGATCCCCAAACCTCACTTGTACATTTCAGTTTTAGTCATTCATCCTTGCTTTGTGTGAGTTGTGCATTTACTCTTTGAATAGCTAGACTTCAGCATTGCTCTCATCAAATCAGTCCTGGTGTTTCTAAACCGGCAGTCCAGGCACCTCCAATGATGCGGTATGCAATGCATAAGGAAGTGCTTTACACGATGATTCGATATCGTTATTAATCTCGAGTGTAGTATCCAGCTTCCTTTAGACTTACTTTGAAGTCTATATGTAACAGACACACACACACACACACATACACACATACACACACACAGAGACAAAGTTCCATTTATAAATAAGTTTAGATGTGTGTGTGGATGTCTGGGTGTCTGCGTGTGTGTGCTTGTGTCTCTGAAGAAAATCTGATAAACTGCAAACGTTTATTTTGTGTGATTCGTTTCGTCATTTAAGACCTCATTTGAATTAAGTGATGTTTACGTAGATGTGATTGCATATGTGCGTGAAGAAAAGGAAACGCTGAAATTTTAAAATTTAAATTTTGAAATATTTTCCTTAAATTTTTAATAAAAATGTATATATCCTTTTCGATACATATGTGTGTGGTGGGGTGTTTTGAGCGCCTGTCAATACTTAATGACTCAATAAACTCTTCACTGAGAGTCTTTCCTTCTTTTTAGTAGGCATCCTATAACGGTAGTCGGCCCGGAAATTGAAATTCCTTGCATTCACTTTCGCATAAATAACCTTGGGAAACGTATGAATCGATCTTTTTTTTTACCTCCAGCAAGGGATAATTAACAATGAAGACTAGGCTCTCTTGACTTGTTAGTCAACCAGCGTACTAGAAGTATGTCTCTGAATTCAAAATCAGTTAAAGATGACAACTCGATCTTGTAAAACTTCCCTGCTACAGAAAGCACATAGTGTGTATCAACTGACAAGCAAATCTGTTGTACCAAACTGGATATATGTTGTAGCCCAACATAATTCATCATTCAGTCTATCTCATATAAAATTCCTAGTTGGAAAATGCCTAAATATCGTAAGAAATCGCAATGATACTGCTCTCTTTCTCTCTATACATGTTGTATACTCTCAAGACGAAAAATAAAATTGAATCATAATTGAGGAGGAATAACTGCTTCTGGTTCTTCGTCGAAAATAAACTGCAACCCATTCGGCGTGAATAAGCTCGAACTTTCAACATTCAAAATGACGGAACACAAACATCTTAACAATTTGGCGAAAATACACACGAACTAAATTTTGATTATCTTTTCAGAAAAAAAAAAATGATTGAACATAAATTGGACCCAAATTTTTACGGTTATAAAATCGACGATCTTTTCACTGTTAAAATGAAGGACTGTAACACTTCATATACAAATAAAAATATTTAGTATTTCTATTCTTACTTCTCCTCGGTGACTTGATGGTATTGTGGGGTGGTTGGTAGTTCTGGTGGGAGGTAACACACGTGTATACCAGGGCAGTGACTGGCTTCTGTGTTCTCATCTCCACTGCTGTCTGCAAACTGCTAAACTAAATTCTCCCTCTGCTTAAATAACCTCATTGACACCTAGCACTTCCGGTAAACTCTGTCCTACCTCAGATGCTGATTCATTTTGACCTCAGTTCGTAAAAACAAAATCTAGCTTGCACGTGAATTTTCACACTTAATGACATCTTTCTGCGTCGTCCAGTGCAAAATACACTTCCTGGCAAAATTACACACCGACTCAACGACTATATAACATATCAATATATATATATATATATATACACAAAAATCTAAAGCGAGCCAAAACCTACCGCGGTTTCACACTACGGATCGTCAGGGCAAATTGCCCTGACGCTCCATAGTGTGAAACCGCTGTAGGTTTTGGCTCGCTTTAGATTTTTTTTTTTGCGTGTGTCTTTGCTCTACTTTTGTATATTTTCTTTTGTACTTTGTATCGAGCACTTTTTCTTGAACACTTTTTCTCGGAACAGTCTTCTGATAAGATGCTTTCTCGATCAAAAAAGATCCTAATCTTTTCGGTCAGCATCAAACGTTGTCTATCCTATATATCCTCATAATGTACAGCTTTTAGGTTCTTAAAACAGACCCATTCAGTAACCGACCTTGGATTTCGTCTCGTATGAACAATAGCTTTAAAGAAAGACTATACTCATTTAAAAGTTTATCACGCGGTGTATGTATTTTCATGTTGTGATTTCTTTCTTAATTTCCCCAGTGATTTCTTTTTCACTTATCCTTACCTTTTTACAGTAACCGACATTTTCTTAATCAGAGGAAAGGTGTCAGCCTAACGAATAATTAAATTTCACAGCCAAAGATAAACAAAAGAAATCAATGAACAACAGGTTACCAAAGCGTACTAACTGAAACACTGACATTGTAATTAGTTGAATATAACTATAGGCTTCTACCTTTCAACAGTACTTAATACAGTCGTAAAAAGAAGGAGCGGTGACAAAAATGTCTAACTTAGTAGAGTTTAGATAAATAAAAGATTAGGATTTTTTTTAAAGCAGATAGTGAAAAATATGGGAACGTTAATGAGAAAACATGAAAGAAGTAAAAAAACATAGGATGAAGCTACAAAAGGAATAAGAGAAAAAAGAAAAGAGTAATGTAGAAATAAAGACTATAGAAATAAAGGCACGTGTTTGAGTTTACGTCTACCGGCCTGCACATTCAAAATTTTAATGAGAAAATATGTGATATATATATATATATATATATATATATATATATATATATATATAACACCTAATAAGCCAGACTAACCTACCTAGGTTTCACCTAAACGGATTGTCAGGGAAAGCTGGTAGCCAGTTTTCCCTGACGATCCGTTTAAGTGCAACCTAGGTAGGTTCGACTGGCTCATTAGGTGTTATCTATTTATTTCGCTCTACCTCTGTACTGAGCGCTTTTTGTTAAATGATTACTCGTATCGTGATTTTTCTTTAGGCTTTGTCCTGATCTCAGTCTGAACACTTTTGACTGACGTTCATGTACTAAGCACTTTCTTTCTTAAAAACCATTTTTTTCCTTCCGTCGAAAGTCTTCGAGGAAGGTTTTCGACACGAGTATAATTATAATCTCGTTTATATACATATATATAAAAACATGTTACGGAAATTAACGAATTTTAACGAAAATTGGTTATAAGCAACCGAAAATTTGTAATGAATTATTTTTACCGATACTCGTATTTAAGTAGATATTCTGTTTTTAATTAAACAGTATTTTATATTTATATCTACCGGCCTGATTATTTTACGATAAATTTTATTACGAAAATGTGTGCTATCCAGCAGGATTCGAACCTGCGCCCCCTATTTACATAGGGGAAGCTACCATTTGATCTAGTACTGTCTTAACCACTCGACCATGAATAGCCTCTTGATGAGACGAGGTTTTTATCATGCTTATATAACACAATTTTCCATCTACCGTAAACAAACCATATCTGCTCTGAAATGTATCGTAATGTCAAACAAATGTAAATATATTACGGAAATTAACGAATATTAACGAAAATTGGTTATAAGCAACCGACAATTTGTAATGAATTATTTTGAACATTATTTTTACCGATACTCGTATTTAAGTAGATATTCTGTTTTTAATTAAACAGTATTTTATATTTATATCTACCGTCCTGATTATTTTACGATAAATTTTATTTCAAAAATGTGTGCTATCCAGCAGGATTCGAACTGTTTAATTGGCCTTTCTACAAGAAAATGGGGTCCATCTCTTGGGACATCCTGCATGCTCACCGAACTTGAACCCAATTGAAAATGTTTGGGGATGGATGACAAGAGATGTTTATCGAAATGGCAAACAATATTCAACAAAAAATGAACTTTGTGAAGCCATCTTCAGAAGCTGGAGCAACATCCCCCGCACCTTAATGGAAACGCTTATTTCTAGCATGCCCGACAGAATTTTTGAAGTCATCAAAAGCAGTGGAGGTAGACTTCATTATTAAATTTGGTTGTTAAATATTTTCATACACTTTTTGTACAATTTCGTAGAATTTTTGTCTCTGGTCTTATAATTTTGATCATGTGTAAATCGCCTCATTTTATAAAAATGTAAATTTCTAAATAAAATGTTTGGAATGTGCTTTTTGTTTCCATAACCTTTTAGATTGTAGTATTGGTAACCTTAAGTAGGAGGAGTTTAAAATCTATCTGTAAAAAAAATTTCTTTTTAAAGATTTTTAAGTGGTCTTAAATTTTTGAACAGGAGTGTATCATCGAATTCACATATGAACTTGAAACTAGCAATTCTTTACCGTTCCTTAATATTTTATTAATATGTAATAACGATAAATTAGAATTTAAAGTTTACTGTAAGCCTATCAACAAAAACGATCTTATTAATTTCTATTCTCACCACAATCATAAAATTAAATTTGCTTTCATTATAGGTTTCTACCTTAGAGCCCTCAGAATATGCAGCCATAATTATCTATCTGAAGAAGAGAAATATATTAGACAAATATTTAAACTTCTTCATTACCCTCATTATTTCATACTCAATGCCAAAAAACATGCTTATAAAATACACAAAACCAAAAAAACAAATACCGCCCAAAATCACACAGATTCTATAATACTGCCTTCCAACAACTTTTCATATGGACTCTTCAACAAATTAACTATCACAAATACCAGAATTCTTTCAACCACCTCCAAAACTATTTGTGATATGGTCAGGTTAAAAAAGACACCAAACATCAATTTGAAGGCTGGGATTTATAAAATTCAGTGTCTCCAGTGGAATAACGTATACATTGGGGAAACATCACGAAATCTAAAAGCGCGCATTTACGCACATAAAAAAGACTTACGCTTGGATATACGTTCCATTTCTATCGTATTACATCGAAATAAAACAGGTCACAATTTTGTGACCTATCGTAAAACAGGTCACAATTTTGATTTCTTAAATTCTAGTTTAATAAAAAAAGAACATAACTATTTAAGGAGGAAGTACTTTGAGAACATATAAATAACATTATTACCAACTGTAAACACACGATTAACACATTACATTACTTCCAAATTTTTTCACATAATAATAATTAATGAATCCAAAATCCCAAGTAGATATTATTAAATAAGTCATAGATAGTTCTTTATATTCTTAACAATATAATAATTTTCTTACTTATTATCATTACATATGACTTAGAGTTGTTTATGATTATCATTCTTTTTTCTAATTATTATTATTACTATTATTATTACTAATTCTACATTTTATTTAGTAATTTATATTTCATTGAAAGATTCTAACCATTAATATTTTTATGATATATATATATATATATATATATATATATATATATATATATATATATATATATATATCAACTCAAATAATATATATATATATCAAACAAATAAATTAAAAATAAATTAAAAAAATATGTCGGTTAATACTATTTCGTGATATATAGATATATTTTTTGTATATTTATAGGGGAAAATACTTTTACGATATTTATAGGGTAAAATGCTCATTACAGGATATAAAGCGTTTATAGAAATTCAGTATGCGGATTGATTCTTAATTCTCTCTCTGTATATCAGACGTTCAGTTAAGTACCATATGCAATACACGCTTGGGCGATCATGTCTCGAAAGATTTCCCGTAGTAGATTGCCATTACTTTCTACGGTAGACTAGTTGCCAACCAAGGCTATAGAACTTTATCAGTTCTGCTATTTAACCCAGATCCGGAAAGATAAGATTTCCCAAGAGTATTGGCGTGTAAGTGAATGCAATGAACTCAACTGAATTTGAACTCAGCTCTTCGAATTTACGTTGCGAGTCAGTATTCACTGCACCAAACAGCACATCTATATATACACACACGTAAATATTTTAATATCAGTAACAATGATGCTGATATTTTTTTAATAACTTTCTGAAAATCCTCGGTGATGACAGTTTTATTATAAGCACTGGACATTTTATCTATTATTTTAGTAGCTATCTACTTTATTGCTGTTCGAAGCAAGCGTGTCACTTCAAACAATATAAATTGTGAGAAGAATAGAAAATGATAAGAAACGTAGGTTCAAGAATAAAAGAAGAGGATTAAATATGACCATGTTATTTATTTGCCTAATACTGATGTCTCTATGAGTGCGTAGCCAAAACGTTAGAACGTTGGCTTTCTGACCATCAAACCCAGGTTCGAAACTCACCATGGTCGATCTGATCGGTCTGAATGAGACGATCCCAGCGTCCAGCACCTTTGGAAACTGCCTGAAAACTATACCATGCGTTAACCCAATCCTTGTAAGTGAAATCAAAATCACAAGTCAATGTTTGGGCGTCCTGGATTGTTGTTCACGACGTTTTACGCGCTCTCGCCCAGAAACTCTAAGGTCTGCTCAGCATAGTTACACAAGTTCGCGCTGTGGATGTTGAACAAACACAAGCCGCCTTTGTAGACAGGCATCCCCAGCTATATATACATACTGATATCTCTAGTTAGTAACAACCCTTGAATACGGGACGCAGGTTTTGACTAATTGATCCGTTCTGTTTTACTTTCGTTTTCATTGTCATTCAAATAAAGAATTCTATTTTTCGCCATTCAGGAAAGTTTCTTTTATTATTCTGTTTTTTTGCTTTTCCTTTTTTTTTTATTTGAAGAGTTATTTTTTCTTTTTCAGACAAAATGTTTTATTTCTTATAGGCAGTTATCGAATATGCCCAGACAAAGGAAAGGACGGAAACTGTTTTGTCTGATTTAATTTTTTCTTTAATACATTTGATTTATTTTGAAATAAGTATTGTGTTGTCAATTAAGATAAATTGATGCTATGAACGAGGGAATTCAAAAGATTACAATGACTTCATCCTGATTTATTCGGATCGGATGAATAAGCAGAAATTCACAAATTTCATTTACCAAAAAGAAACAAATCTAAAATGAAACTGTTCGTTTTATCCACATTAATTCTACAAAAATGTTAATTTCTTTTATGCTTATATATAGAAATCAAAGGAAATTTTATTTGCATCGAAATGTTTCCGAAATGCGAACAAAGATGAAGTGAGGTGCCTGTATTGAGAATTATTCAAACTAAAATATCAATCAGTCAGTTAAGTACCATACGTGATACACACTTGGACAATCATGTCTCGAAAGAGACATGACTGACCGGGCAGAAGATTATCCCGCAGTAGGTTGCCATTGCTTTCTGCGGTAGACTGGTTGCCGAACAAGGCTATAGAACCCAATCTGTCCTGCTATTTAACCCATAACTGGAAGGAAGAGAGGGATTAATACCTTTCCCAAGGGTATTTGCGCGTAAGTGAATACAATGGATTCAACTGGAATTCGAACTCGGCTCCCCGGTTTCTCGTCCCGAGCTGATATCCACTGTATCACAACGCACATACGCCAATTAAATTGTTATTATTTTATGGGAAATATTT
This sequence comes from Ascarosepion bandense, assembly GCA_037127315.1. Taxonomy (NCBI): domain Eukaryota; kingdom Metazoa; phylum Mollusca; class Cephalopoda; order Sepiida; family Sepiidae; genus Ascarosepion; species Ascarosepion bandense. The sequence continues at coordinate 6,576,550 of JBBBDQ010000327.1, read as the reverse complement.
CACAGAAAATATTCGAAAACGAAGATTAAATAACCTAAAATGAAAGAATGTCATAGAGAGAAAAATTTAGTCGTGCTATCCATGGTTTATACTTCAAATATCTCTCTCTCTCTCTCTCTCTCTCTCTCTCTCTTTATATATATATATATATATATCATTCTATATATATATAAGTATGCGGTGTAGATATAGAAGAATCTAAATATATATGTATAGAAATACATATAGAGCAGATATATGAAAAATTTAAGGCAGGCATGTTATTTCATATTAAATCGGAATTGCAGGCCTATTTCAGGCGAACCATCAGCAGCTTCCATCTTTGTTGTACAGAAGATTTTACACGAATCTTTGTAAAGTATGTAATATTAATATCGGTAAATTTGTAAATTATGTAATATTAATATCGGTAGATGGAAGCTGATGATGGTTCGCCTGAACTTGGTTTAAACTTCCGATTTACCATGAAATAACGTGTTTGCCTTAATTTTTCTCATATATATATATATATATATATATATATATAAGATTATTAACCCGGGTTTAAATTCAACGATGTTTAATGGGAATTAAATCTTATAAAGTTAAGTTACTAATTTTTTAATAACAAGATTAAAAATTTAAATATTCCCATGTACAGCGAGTAAATTTAAATTCAAATCTATGAAACTGTCAGTTTGAAATATGCAACTGATGACTGCATAACGCATGAAACTGTTTGGATAATTTACGAACTGCGTTTGCTATTTGATAACAGTTATCGTTGCTTAGTAAAGTTTTTTCAACACAAGATAAAATCGTCTTTGATAGTAGATGTTTTTATGTTAACGTCCTTTCAATCTCTCTTAAGATGGCTCATGTGAGCCGAAAGCTTAGAACCAAATTAAGAAAAAATTATCCAAATGTTGGAGAATTTTTGTCTTTATTTTCACCTGAAATCAAAGCGAAAATACAATGTTTAGAACGGCTCATGATTAAACATAATAGACATTTATTGTCTCTTATATTTAACAGTATATGTTTAGAAAATTATCTGCTGCCTCGATACACTAAATATATATAACAGACTAACAAAGTACTACGGTTAGTTTTGTTTATTTTTCTCATAATTTTCTTTTTTATGGATATGAAGTATATAGAAGTTATCCAAATGCTCTGTATCTCGAGTCAGCACTCTTTGGCTATACGTTTAGCGCTACTGTCAAGAATGATTTTATTTTTACTGTAGCTAAATGTATGAATTGTTTTATGTATGCATCTAAAGTTATAGATATTATTTGACGTGGTCTGTTAGGGCCAGGAAGAAAGACACAGAAACAAGAAGATATGTCGAACAAATTTATTTGAATAGCAAAATATATACAAAAAAAGAGTGTTATTAGTCAGCAGATAGAAGTGTACGTCTCAACTATCCAGATACACTGCGTCTCGACTGCCTCACGACCGTCTCACGACTGCCTTTTTTTTTTTTTAATCATTTCACCCCGAACAAGGCAGAAACGCCACTGATCTGCAGGGGGTTACGTAAATGTAAAAAGATTAATTAGAAAAGAGTGAGGAGTACAAGCTAGTTAGAAAGGAACAAAAGAAAGATGAGAAAGCAGGTGCGATGACAGATACATAGGAGGAGAGAAAGGGAAGGTTATACAGGGGAGGGGAGAGAGCTAGAGTCCAGTGGTTAGTAGATGAGTATTAACTTTGCATTTAAATTTATGGAGGTTGTAGCCGTCAGGAAAGCAAGAATACGGGAGTGAGTTCCACAGGCGGGAAGTGCGAGAGAGGAAGCTGCAGGAGTAGACTTGTCGTCTGCAATTGGCTAACCTGACTGTGAATGGGTGGGACCCAGTTGCCAGTCTGGTTGCACGGGTAAACACCTGTTGAGGAGGCATCAGTGACTTAAGCTCATCCGAGCAGAAGCCATGAAAGTATTTATAGAAGAGACAGAGGGAGGCCACATTTCGACGATGGGAAAGTGGCTGCAGTCGAGTCGCCAGATCAGTACCTATCACATTACAGACTCTCCTTTGGAGCTTGTCAAGAACACTGAGGAGAACGGCAGGGGCACCTGACCATAAATGGCAGCAGTACTCCATGCACGGACGGATGGTTGACTTGTATATATGCAGGATGAATTCAGGTGGAGAAAACATCCTCGATCGACATAGTAACCCAGCCTTCTTAGCAGTGCAGGCTAGTATTTATGAAGTAGGAAAGTTCATTCCTATGTAGATGGGGCACCATAACAATGTCATTTACCAAGTCTAATATACCTTAAAGAACTGTGTTCGTGATCCAGTAAAGTTCATATACAGTTATATTGGTTATGTCACAACATATATGACAAGAAGACTTATGTTACATCTCTTTGCTCACTGCTCGTACAATGAGGGTGTAGAGGTGAATTTCTGTCGTGGAAATTCCAGCAATACTTGCAAAATATTAAGAAAATATTGCCAGTAATACATTTTTGAAGGAAAAACTATTACCTGCAATATACTTTTGAGGAAAAATATTGCCAGTAATACACTTTTGAAGAAAAAATATAGCCATAATTACATCTGACTCTCGACAAAAATACGTCAATGAAACCTGATCTACGAACTGATTACTTACAAAGAATACATATTCTGTTCATACGAGACAATCCTAAATATCTTGTTAGCATTAAATGACCCATTGAAGTTGATATGCCGTAAAACAAAAGAAACCAAACCAAACTCAAATAATAAAACCTGTATAAAAAGAGAAATTCTACCTAGACGTTATAAACCTTTATTTTTTTTTTTTGCAAAAGCTTATACACATGCAATATCAGGACTTATGCATTTTTCAACGAGAGCAAGACAAAATGCAATGATTTTGCCACAAGCAAAGAAATAAAGTTACTAAGACGCAAAGGGAGGTTACTGAGTGCGAAGCAAACTAAGAAAACTTTACTACAATAAAAAGAACAGGATTCATGGAGATACACAATGGCAGCTGAAGATGCATTTACATTTTTATACATTCTCGTTGACACGAAAGCAAGATTTCGAAAAGCAAAGAAAGTACTAAATGTACCGTATGTACTCGTGTATCATGCGACTATTATTTTTGATGCAAAAAATAGGATGTCGCAGAGGTAATTTCTAAAAGATGTTAAAAATCATGCGTGTCAGGTGACCGCTTGTACTATATTCCGGTAATTTTCTTTCTCGAAGGGTTAAAATTCATACATTTTCGGTGATTGTAACATACCTTGTAAACCCTTTTAGTTTGCACTTCATCTTTCAACTGTGGCCACCTTTCAGTTATTTGTATGATTGTAAGGTGTCTAAATCTTCGTATCATATATTTTACAGTATGTGTTTTTTTTTTCTCTCATTTTGGGGTAGCTTTGTGAAAAAAGTAAATGAAAATCATTTATTTGATATATAACCAAGATAATGCCCAGTACTGCAGTATTTGACTAGATAAGGCCTGTAGCAGTGGGGAGATAGTTAATGTTTTTTTGGTGTGGTGGGGGGTTGTATGAAACATAACCAAACTTTCTACAACTTACAAGTTTTATCCAGAATTATCAGAAAGTGGATTTGTGGAAGAATAAAAGTATACCTTTTGTATGTTTGAATATAAATTTATCAATAAAACAGAATAAAATGAATTGGCAAAATTCAACGTTCAATAAGAAACAACTAAGGAGTTAAGGGTATCTAGAGTTCGTAGTTGTAACTCGTGTGGATGTAGGCAGGAACGTATGTATGTATGTATGTATGTATGAGCGTTATTTTTGGTTAGGAATGTCTTTGAAGTTTTCGCTCGGTATTAAAGGGTTCTGTTCGGTTATCAAGTATATAAATAGACAGACGGGTGAACGATGAAGAGAAAAAAGGTGGGAGAGAAAGAGAGAGGTAATAATAATAAAAGTCGCTTGATGTTTGTCTAGGGTACGTGTTAATTACGCTCGTTTTCTTCTCCCTGGCGAGAGTTGAATTTGCTCCCTCTTTTATTTCGTTTTTAGGGTTCAAAAAGATCATTTAGGAATTCACTCCCGGATGTGATTCTGGCCTTTCCATTGGACGACAAACAAACTTCGCGTCGACTCGCGAATAGGGTCTGTAAAATAAATTGTTTCTGATAATTGGAGGTTATTTGAATTTTATTTTTAGATGTTTCCTAGTTTTCTATTAGCCGAAAAACATTTCGCATCCAGGTGTGAAATTTAATGAGTTTTGTTTTGGATTCGCTTTTGCGTGTGTACTAAGCAAGGTTTTGTGAATTCGTTTATTTCTAACAAAATCAATGAGTCAGTGTTTAGCATTTGAATTGTAAATGTAGATCTTCTTTTATTCACTACAGGCCTACAGCTATTGCTCAGTAGTTGTGGTTGCATTATACACGGGCTACAAGAAAAAATCATATTATCTCACCAAAAGTTCAGTTATCGCACCATACATTAAGTCATCTTATACATGAGTATATACGGTCGTAAAGAAAACTATTAGTATAGAAGGAGAAATATGATAGGGAAAATAACTCTTACTCCAAATTATTGGCCAGAAAGATAAACCCAGAAATTATTATGGCGATGACTTTCAACATCAAAGAGAAATAGAAACTAATAGAAAACGAAAAAGAAAACAATTCTTTCGCCAAGTTCTGCTACTTGAATAATTTCGAGTAAATCGGGGCAAAATTTTAATCCTGCCAACAATGGTACCTTGCAGATTGTTGGACAGCCCAGTGATGATATCTCTTGTCATTTTTTGTAATCACCTCACCCACCAAAAAGCAATAATGCCACTAAGATATAAGGGGACTATAGTGAAGGTGAATGAAAAAAAAATTGAAGATGCCAGAAATCCAATCATCAACAGAAAATATGGGATAAATCTCTAGTCTTGTTCAAAAGACTGGATAGGAATATAAACCGGACGATATGTGGGCCTAACTACTCCTATTATATTGATATAAATGACGTTATAATTTGAAGATACGTTAAGTGATGATACTTTTTCCTTTTTGCCACTAATAAGTCCTGTAACTCGCCAATCTATCTTTCGTCGTTTATAAGCCCTAGACATATGAACTATCTCTTTATGATTCTCAGTAAAAGTGCCATATTCGTTTGAATGTTTCTTTTCCGTTGCTCACATGCAGGGCCAGTTTCCCTGAGCTGATGAAATGTTTCAGATGTCCGTTGTGGATATCGCCTCGCCACAGGAAATCAGAGAACCGGGCTCAAATTCCAGTTGTATCCGTTGCATTCATTTACTCACACACATCCTTGGGAAAGGTATGAATCCATCACTTCTCCCTCCAGTTATGGGTTAAATAGCAGAAAAATCTCTGATGTCTTCAATGCATCTGAGGCTGTTCCTCTTACTGACAGCCATACATTATGTCTACTTACAATTGATAGTTAGTCCTTTCCTCTTGCTTTCATGTACTGACTTACGGTCACTTCAACTTGTAACACCGTTTCCTGTACAATCACCAAAGTTAAGCAACTTCGAGGTCAGACAATACCTAAGCTTCAGACAGCTTCGGAATACAAGGTGCTGTAAAATTGGATGTGCTTGTGAGGTAATAGATAAAAACTCGGAATTGTTAATCGGAGAACCGTGTTCCAATTCCAGTTGGGTTTGTTATATTCACTTACGCTAGGGAAAGATATGAATCGACCTCTTCTTTCCTATTTATGGATTAATTATTAAGACTTGTATGATTCCAACTGGTATTATCTATTACAAAATAGTTAGATTTCGACATTAAATGATTCAGAGGAGTTGATATGCAGCTAAAAAAATAAACCTGTTTCCTTTACTACATTGTCTTGAAGTTTATGAAGTTTTTACTGTGTCTTTTGATATTTCCTAAGTTTACCCAATACAAGGCTTGAGATTCCAAGGTTAATGATTACAATTAACAAAATATTAATACTGAATAAAGGCTGTAATATAAATGGAGGCGAGCGTTGTAGGATATTGAAAATTAGGAAGTTGAAGGGGAAGAATGACGACTGATCATTGACTTGAAGAGGTCGACTGCCAGAGAAGCATTAACGCAAGATTAAGTCAATCGTCGTCGTCGTCGTCGCCGTCGTCGTCGTCGTCTTGCGGCCTTGGCTGAGATAGAACCCACTACACCCATCCAGTATTCCCTGTGCATTTGGAACCCCGGCGCAATTTGTAGCGAAATTCATAATCTTGTGAAATAACTGAATACTTGATGCTTCGCCAGGGCTACCAAGGGTGTTTTTATTGTGACACCAACACTAGATGGGTTGCCTCCAGGCCCATCCCGTTATTTAACCCATAACTGGAGGGAAGTGACTGATTAATACCTTTCCCAAGGGTACTAGTGCTTAAGTGAATGCTGGTACTCAACTGGAATTCGAACTCTGCTCCCAGATTTCTCCTTCCAAGCCGACATCCACTGCATCAGAACGCACATCCGTCACTGAACGCTTACAGCACCTGGTATTCCCAAGCGGTCACCACGTTGCATAACTTCGGTGATCAAACGAGAACCGGTGTATTCAACGTGATATGCCGTAAGCCAATAGCTAAATTCACTACTAGGAAGGTTTGGTCACTGTGTCGGGCCAGGTGGTTTTTTCCGCCTGAATCCATCTTGAACATATACAAATCAATGTCCGTCCGTGAATACTGCTGTCATATATGGTCAGGCGCCCTTGCTGTTCATCTCCGTGCCCTCGACAGGCTCTAAAGGAGAATCTGTAATGTGATAGGTCCCGACTTGGAGGCTCGACTCTAGCCATTTTTTAAACCGCCGGAATATGGCTTCCCTCTGTCTATTTTACAAATATTTTCATGGCTTCTACTCCGACAAACTTAATTCACTGGTGCCATGCCACAATAATTTATATGTGCAACCAGATTAGCAACAAGGTTACAACCATTTACAGTTAGAGCAACCAAATGCAGCCGACAATTCTATTCCAGCAGCTTCTTTTCTTGCACTTCCGCTTGTAAAACTCCCTTCCATATACTTGCTTTCCTGACAGCAACAACCTCCAGGAATTTAGATGCAATGTAAATACCCATCTCTTATCCACTTGACTCCAGTTCTTTCTACATCACTCTGTATATCTTGTTCTTTTCCTTTCGCTTTACCTTCACACCTGTGTTCCCATCCTTCTCATGCCCTTCTTCTGACACCTCTGTAACTGGTTCGTCCTTCTCTTTCCCCTCCTCTTATCCCAACTTTTACTCTTATGTAGCCCCGTGCGAATCAGTGGCGGTGCCGCCTTGCTAGAGGTGAAACGATTAAAAAAAAAGAGTCTCTCCGAACAAAGCGGCAGTTCATGGGGAAAAAGAGCTCTCTTCTTTAATTAAGAACACGGTGGTAATTAAACTGATCCGACATCTTCGAAGGGAAAGTTTACCTTCTGGCTGGCGGTATCAGAAAGTGTAAATAGCACTTGTAGATTAATGGTTTACTTCTACAAAATAATCTGTTGCATCTGGTATGTCTGTTACTGTGGAATGCCTTTATTTGAATTCACGAATGTTTCCTTATCGATAAAAATATAAATATATATGTATATATTAATGCAAATGATAATGAAGTAGAGGTGAGTATAGTGTAACGGTTGCTGGCGCAGAAATTCGAGTGAACGTGTCGAGTACATATTCCGCCTAGATTTGTTTCGTTTAGTTTGCAATAACCTCTTTGGAAAATGCATGAATTCACTTTTTATCTGCCCACTCTCAGAGAAGGGAAAATCTAAATTCAAGCGCTCTATCAATGGGGAAAACTGGGCTCTGTGAGGCACACAGTAGGCGAATGAAAACTTGCAATTTATAGAATATATACAGCCTGTGGAAGGTTTAGATCTGTCAGTCTGTCTTACCCTAGTCACATCTATTACTGCTACCTCTGTAGTACAAGTGGCACTTCAACGGCCCTAACTGTTTATGACTTGCGTGAACTTGTTGCTAAATGAATCAGTCTTTTTAGGAAATAGTTAAATAGAAATAGATTTGATATTATTTTCTTATTCTATATTTGAGATCGAAATGCTGTTTCAATTCCCTATCACGCAACTTCTTATTTATTTCGTTTATATATATATATATATATATATATATATATATATATATATAAAGGACAATTAAGGCAGAGAAGTTATTCCATGATAAATCGGAAGTATAGGCCTATTTCATCATCTCCCGTCTTTATTGTACAAAGGATTCGTGCAAAATCCTTTGTACAATAACGACGGAAGCTGATGATGGTTCGCCTGAAATAAGCCAAACTTCCGATTTGCCATGAAATAACGTGTCTGCCTTAATTTGTCTTATATTTGCTCTATATGTATTTATATACATATATATTTAGAGCTTTCTTAGAGAGTTATCCTACCACTGTATGTACAGGATACTCCTTTGGATTCTTTTATATCTACACCGCATGCTGATATATATATATATATATATATATATATATATATATATATATATATATATACATTGCTTTTTACTTTTCTTTGATATCCTTTTGTTTACCCTATCAATAGGATAAAGATTTAAATCCGTTAAGGCTTCAACAAATGAAAGTAAACGGTATTTGGAAATATTTATTCTTATTCATTTCATTTCCTTTCCATCTTTCTTTTTTGTAATTTTTCTTTTCTATTTTCCTTCTTTTTTTTTTTTAATTTTCCAGTAGTAATTTTTTTACTTCTTCATTCTGTTTTAACTTTTTTCCCCGTCGGGATTAACTTTAGAAGTTTTCTAGCGATAGAAATCTCTTTCGGAAAAAAAAATCTAACAGTCTATCATTTCCCAAGAGTCCCATTTCCGTATCTACAAGAACGCTCGTAAATACTCATAAGACCAACCGGCATACACTTAGATACAATGCATAATAGTTAACAGTAATCAATCTATGTTACTGATTATAGGTATCACTATGTTTATATGGGATCATGCGATATTTACCTTTGTTATATATATATATATATATATATATATATATATATATATATATTTCGCACACACGCTCATATATATATATATATATATATATATATTAAAAAAGGATTAATTCAAAGATGTTGAATGGCCATTTCGATTTTTTTTGGTTTTTTTTTTCGGGTTTTTTGGAATTTACCTTCCTGCTTTTTTCCTTTGGATTGAAGTATCTGAATTAAAATATATATATATATATATATATGAGCGTGTGTGCGAAAATGTGTGTATATACAGGTAGCGATGGATAAATTGTCGTTTGAATTGGGTAAAAATAAATATAATACAGCTGTCTCATTTTACAGATATATATTTTAAAAATAAACAAAAATATTTTGAAATACTAAACAATGAATGTATTCAATAAACTCACCACAGGCTTTCATCCATGGCTTTCAGACGACTTCGGAATCACCTGCAACTTTTCTGAACGATGTCCTTGTTTAAATTATTAAAAAATTTCCATACTCTTTGCCTTCAGTTTATCTATAGTTGAAAGGGGTTTTGTTGTTCACTCGCTCAACTACAACTACACCACACACATAATAATCAAGGGGTTGCAGTCTGTGAGATTAAGTGGCCAGATGTAAGGGGAGATGTGGTCGCAGAAACTGCCTGATATCCACGACTTGGTTCTTTTGCTTGTGTGAAATGGTGCAGAGTCTTGTTGCTGGACATATTGTCTTCCAGCAGCCACCCTCTTGACCCAGAACAGCACTATCTACCTGAAGCACTTGATTTTTTTATAATCATTTCACCCCAAGCAAGAAAAAAATGCCACTGACATGCAGGGGTTACAGTGAAAGAATAAAACAGGTACATTGGATGTCAAACAAAAAATGAGAATTGAATGGGAATCAAGTAGATAAAAGATGACAATTAACGCTGCTTTTAAAATTTTGAAGATTGTAACTATCAGGGAAGCATGCAAATGGAAGTGAGTTCCACAAACGAGAAGTGGGAGAAAAGAAACTAGTAGAGCAGAAGAGGTGGTTACATTTGCCTATTTCAGTGGTAAAACGGTGGGACCTCACTCCCAATCTAGTATCACGTGTAAATAAATGTGGTCGAGGTACCAGAGAAAAAAGGCACATCAGAACAGTTGCCATGAAAATACTTGTAGAAAAGATAGAGAGAAGCCCTAAAAGGTTGGTGAGAAAGTGACTGATGTCGGACTGCCAGGTCTGGATCGATTATATTGCAGATTTTCCTTTGGATTTTGTCGAGAACCTCAAGATGTATGTGCAAAATGGATTCTGATGAGAAATATATATATATATATATATATATACTACCGGCCGTAATTGTTAGGCCACCCCATTTATTTAAAAGAAATTATGTATTTCACACTATTTTTGGTGGATTATTCTAAATGGAAATAGAATGTTATTTTTTATTATTACTTTACAAAGTTTTACTCGGCGAGGAAGCAAAGATGAACTCTTTGAATCACCCTAAATTTTCTTCATTCTTTCATTGATTTTCATTGCAATATAGATAATTATTAAATACTTATAACATCATTTGATGCACATGTTATTATGCAGTATTAAAAATAAGAACCATTCTATTTTCATTTACAATTATTCACTTGGCAATAAATACTAAAAAATAGTATAAAATACCTCATTTTTTTAAAACACTGGGGTTGCCAAATAATTTTGGCCGGTAGTGTATATAAACTCACTCGGTTCCCCATAATTTTGGGTGCTTTACTACACTTAAGTTACGATTAGAAAATTCGGGACACTTCGATGTGGTGTAATAATTGGCAAGCGTGCCCCGCGACATCAGTTATGATTGGTTAGTGAGTTCAATGTTCATTGTATGCCCCATATGTTCAGCTTTGGACCACAACTAAGATATTCTTAGAAAATCATCATTACTAATTAAGATGGGTATGCAAAGTTCTCGGGTTAAATAAATAAAAACAGATTGTACGTGATCTGAAGCTTTTGTCTTTTTAGTGTGGTTGATTTAAGTTTCAAGATTGAAATAATCAGTTTGGAGAAGAGGATTACGTTATCGAAATGGCACAAGGTATGAGCCAATGTAAACATTCCTCTTCTATGTGCCACGTCATTTGAAGACATAGGCGATCATGACTCTTCATGATTTTCTACTTTGTGTTACTCTCCGCTCCCTTTTCCACCATTTATTTACATAAGTTCGTAAGTGGTTCCCCGTCTTCCTCTATCTCTCTTCTCTCAATATACCTTGTGAAGATTTAGTTTTCCGAACCCCGCCTTCTTTGTTATAAGCCTATGAAATTTCAACTGTTTTCTTTCTGTTGCAATTTTCTATGTCATCCTTGTAACTTACATCCTTATATCATTCTGTTAATCACATTTGTTCTGCCCCTGTTTTTCATCATTCATGGTAAGATTGACCCATATAAACTTCCACACATGAGGATAGATAACACATGGCAATCCAACAATCTGTTCTTTCTTTCTAATTAATTTATTGCCGTTTTCAGCAACTTGCTTAGCTTTGGATGGTCTCTCTCGCTAGTCCAATACAAATCCGGATCTCGATGACGTATTTTCCATCCTCTACTGGAAAGCTTCCTAGATATTCGAAATTCTACACCTGCTTGATGAGGCCTACTTCGATTTACGACTCACCTCTTGGGATTTATGTCTTTCTAATGATCATAATTTCTCTCTTCTTTCAATACTGCTGCCATATCTGGTCGGGTGCTCCTGCTATCCACCTAGGTGTCCTTGACAAAATCCAAAAGAGAATCTGTAATGTGATCGATCCCGACTTGTCAGCTCGGCTGCAGTCGCTCTCTCACCGGCGTGATGTGACTTTCCTGTGTCTCTTCTACAAATATTTTCACGGTTTCTTCTCCAATGAACTTTGCTCACTGGTGCGCCCTATGTATGACTTTACTCAGGCTACTAGACTAGCAACTAGGTCCTACCTTTTTACACTGAAACCGATAAAATGTAATCGCAATTTCTACTCTAACAGCTTTTTCTCGCACTCCCTGCCTGTGGAATTTCCCTCCGTATACTTGCTTCCCCGACAGCTACAAATCTTCAAGAATATTAATGTAAGGTCAACAGTCATCTCCTATCTCACTGACTCGCTTCCTTTCTCTCAAGCTCTTTTCTCCATCCACTCCACCTCCATCATACCAGTATTCTCATCCTTCTATTACCCTCTTCTTGACACCCCTATAATCTGTTACTCTTTCTCATAACTTTCCTCCTGTGTAACCCCCCGCAAAACAGTGGTAGTAAAATGCTTTGCTTAAGGCGATAAGATTTTTAAAAAAATTGATTGTTAATTCTTTATTCTACCTTTCTAATGCAATATATAGCTAGTTCGTGAAAAAGAAAATGACAGTATCAATAAAGATCTGCATATATATATATATATATATATGTGTGTGTGTGTGTGTGTGTGTGTGTGTGTGTCAGCGTGGCGGGTGCTCAAGTGTGTATAAATATATGTATGTGTGTCTTTTAGGTCCAGGTTCAAATCTCACCCTGGTTTTTTAGGTGTTATCGAGGTTATCCCAGCATGCGACACAGTTAGAAATCGCCACCAAAAAAACATTCCACGGATTCACTAAGCCTTGTGAGGCATATTCGGTAGCTTGATTGTCCAGAAGTCGTCTTGTTCAGTCTGTTGATCATGGTTTACTCAGCATAATATTAATATAAATCACAGCTGATCTCTGAACAAACCCAACTGAACCTGAGCAGACATCTGCAGCAAAGATTAGCTAGTCTCTCTAGCAGACGTATGTCCCCGGAAATGAGTAAACCGCTATTAATTTTTATATGTGCATTTGTGTATGTGTATATGCATTCTTTCGTGTATATGAATTCTCGCTTGTGTGGCTGTGTACTTACAAATTATTTGAGTTTATAAAATGTTTATGTCAATGCGTAAGTAGTTGTATATTTTTAAATAATTGCGCGTACACGTAGTGTGCCTGCTTAACTATTCCTATGTCACTTTTTTGTATATGTGTCAACTTGTGCGCATGCGTGTTTCAATCAATGATAGTTCCTGTTTCTGGGCGCATGTGTATACGTATAATGATTTGCAAACTTTAAAATCAATAACTGATAAAAATCGAATAGAGAAACCATTCGAATTTAAACAAAAGAACCTTATCCCATCTGAGGTCAAACAAATTCGTGTGAATCGAAAATGAATTACTATTAATAATATTAAACAAACATCAATACTTTATTGAAACGTTTTAGAAGCAAACCATCGGTTTGCACAACTTTCTTATTGAACAATGCTATTTACTGTCAGTTTTGATAAATAGTTCAATTATCCGGCTGTCAAAGATTTCTGTGTTGTGCTTTATACGACAAAAGATTATTATGCGTTTATCAGAGATGATTATTGAACATAGAAATCGGATAAAACCTATTTATTCGAATCAAAATCAGGCTTTTTCAACGCGATTTCTTTCCCTTTTTTTTTCAGGAATTTTGATAATTCTTTATGGGCTTCACTGATTTCTTTAACGCAATCAATTCAACCAATGGAATATTTCCTTTTCTTCGATATGACATGTCACGAAGAGGAATTGTTTTTTACTTGAATTATGTAAATTACAATTGGCATTTAATTATCGCTATCAAAATAAAATGTTCGATTTACTAAAACTGAAACAAGTCTTTTACGAAGTCATATTCCGATTTGCAAAGATAAAATCAGCTGCAGCATTGTTGCTGCTTACTAAAGCCAATAGTAAAATTCAGCATTTCCAATCATTTGGCTTTCATTGAGCTATCTGCTGTTACTGACAGGTGAAATTCATAAAACCTTTTTTTATTAAATGAGTATGTCAGGAAATGAATTAGTATCACAAATAAATCCGATTGGCATATACATCAAAAATAAGAAAACTAAGAGGACAAAATATACGCTCATAAACACGATGCATAAAATCCAACGATGGGACACTGATATTAAATAAAAATCAAATATTTCAAAAATGGAACGAACGCATCAGAAAACTCTTCCATGATGGAAGAGAACAACCGGCAATACACAAAAATATCGAAGGACCAGAAATATTAAAATAAGAAGTGAAATCAGCACTAGTCAATAGGAAGAAAAAAAGCAACAGGTTGAATTGTAATTGAAATGCCGGCACCTTAAATAATTTTGATATTGACAATTTATTTATTGATTGATTTTCTACAACTTCTAAATCCTTTGCAGGTTATTCAAATATTTTCAGACTGTAAGAATTTCGTTGTTGGAGGATAATAATGATTTCTATGATACAAGTTTTGCTAATTAATCCACCTCTTGGGGAAAAAGGTAGATTCATACTTTTCAAAATGATATTTGTGCATATAGGAATATAACAAATCCAACTAAAATTCGGATTTTTGATCATCAATTCCGAGCTATTTTATATCACACCAACCGCATATATGAGCTAACCGTACTTTATATTACCACACAGTCACTCATCTACGTACTGATCAGGTTGATGTTATTTAACTACGGTGATCGCACAGGAACCGATGTTTCATAAGCCCATCACTGGCAAAATTACAGGCAAGTTAAATTCAATGCTAATCAGTGGTGATATGTCAAAGAGATTAATAGATCTATTTTCAAGATGCGAACGGATGTTAACTCCATCAAACTTCAGTCTAAGTCATATAATAAAACCTATCATTCGAATTCTGATGAATCAACATAATCAAACCGGAAATAGAAGAACAACCATGATGGTTTGTTAAATACTCTGGAACAAGAAATATTTATGCTCAGAAGGTGTTATAGAGTGGCTGACACCCCCACAGCACTCTTAATGATGGAATGGCTCATTCAAGTAAAGAATAGTAACATTCGAGGCGTAAGGTTCAGTGTCATTTGAGTAATATTTGGACGGGTTACTTCGGCGACTGTTATGATCTAAACCTCCCATGTTTGCGTTGTAATTTTTGTTTTTTCTGTTATTGTAACTATTGTACTGTTCTGTGTATATCCGTTTAGCACCGGATGTTGTGCTGAATAACACCACAGCACACCACCTCTGGGAATCGTATCCACCTTGGTGATACAACAAAAGGATATCAGAATGTGCAATACAAATTCAAAAAGTTTTAGATTACGTAAAAGCGTTTGATAAAGTAGATAACAAAGAACTGTTAGAATTGCTAGATAAGTTTGACATATTTTTAAGGAGATGAGAATACTCCAGAACCTATACTGGCAGTAATACGGATAGAATATGATTTCAGTAAATATAGAAGAATAAAAGTGAAGACAAGGATGTGCCCTACACAATGGACTTATTCAACCTATACAGTGAGATGATTATGAGTGAATTAGAAATTCTTCTCGCATTAAATATAAACATCTATGCATTAAATAATTCTGTCCTATCTTGGTAGGTGCTCCTGTAATATATTTCGAGATTCTTGACCAAAAATAAGGATCTGTTATGTAAGCAGTCCTGTTTGACATCTCGACTTGCTCACCTACGTGACGTGGCTTCCCTCTGTCTTTTCTACAAATATTCCCCTGCTGCTCGACCATTGAATTTAAGCTTACTTCTAAATTTTCATCCAGGTCTTTTCCTTTTACATTATTTACATTATTCGGACTATTGTCTTCATCTTTGTTGCCATTTGTACGACGTTTCGGCCGCTGTACGCTCAGGCATTCTTCAGGTGCTAGGAATTTCGAACCAAAACTTTTATTACAATCACTAGGGTATATGAAATTCATTCCTTGCATAGTAGTTCCTCTGTTGTAGTAATGAGTTATCTTTCTCTAACCCTGTAAGTTACTTGTTCACCATTGCTGTAGCCTGGTATTGAACTCACAATTCTTTGGGTCAAGTCACAGGAACTAACCAAAGTTTATCTCCAGTGGGCCGTGTGTTTTTAAAGAATATGGTCCAGTGGATATAGAGGTTGGTTAGTTTCTGGGCCATGTTGCTTAGTTGGTTGGTTCATATACCACAGGGATTGTAATAAAGGATTCGGTTCGGAATTCCTAGGACCTGGAGAAGACCGGAGCGTACAAATGCCGAAACGTCGTACAAATGGCAACAAAGATGAGAACGATAATCCGAATAATGTGATAATAGTGAAATCTGGCCTCTTAAGGAAGTTGATATTATCAGAATTGCTCTAAATGAGAGGAAAATAGTACGGTAGATATGCAATGCCAGTTCTAGGGATAGAAAATCAGAAGAGGAGTTAAGAAATAGACAGGTTAATGCGGATGGGCGTTGTGGGGCAGTGTATATCGTCTCGGAACGACAAATCGGGGAGCCGAGTTCGAATTCCAGCTGAATTCCTTGCATTCACTTACGCGCAAATACCTTTGGGAAAGGTATGAATCCGTCTCTTCTCTCCAGTTATGGGTTAAATAATAGGACAGATTGGGTTCTATAGCCTTGTCTGGAAACCAGTCTACCACAGTCACTCATGTCTCTTTCGAGACATGATCACCCAAAGTGTGTCTCACTGAATGCCAGCCAATATAACCGAAGTTATGTGTCAAACAAAACTTAGATGGTTTGAACACGTTGAGAGAATGGACATAGAAAACCCGGTTATCAATTGTAGATTTATGAAGGTCAAGGGCCAAAAAGATATAGGTAGACTATGTAAAACCTGGACCAGATGATTTAGGAAAGTTGTGATTAGAGCCAGGCCTTACACAAAATCGATCGGCCTGAAAAAGAACACCGTCCAACCAATGTTAGCATGGAAACGGAGATTAAACGTTGATGAAGATGATGAAGATTAGAGGCTTTCAACGAATTAGTAAAATCAGCATAATAACTTCAGACTGCATTTTTAATAATAAATCCAGTGACTTTAATATAGTATGGTGAAACTATCTAAAAATTAATTTAAGCTTTATTTGGATGTCTAAATTGATAGTTTTAAATTTTTTTTCAAAGCAAATTCGAGGCATTGTAGTTTATGAAATTTGTATATCCTCAGACGAACTGTGAATGAAAACGTTTCTCTGTTCATTGCTTAACCATGGCATAATGTGAGAATTTTTTGTAAACTTTGGAAAACTTTATCACATTTTGTTATATAATATTGGATCTTGGAATCAATTCCTTGTGATCTTAATATTCCTAGACACGAACGAGATGGATTAGTTAATTCTTAGACGCTGACAGGGTTGCAGAATAATCCGATGCATTCGATTGTAGTAGATTACGAAATAATACATGGCTCATTGTCGTATTCCACACTCTCGCAGGCATATAGATGCAATTCCTTCTCGTTACTTCTTTCTCTTACCGTTTTTCTTTTCTACTGCATCTCATTCCGATTTTGATTAAGTATATATTCATTAGAATCCACATTGCAACTTACATGACTATATCCATACATAAGAATATATATTATATATTAGTAACAGTAGCATTAGTAGTATATATAATAAACGTCGAATTAATAAAAAATGCATTTTGATATATTGTAATTTTGTTATTTCAATGGTTTATAAAAGCATGTCACTACACAAAAATGGTTGGCAGACGCTCCAATGGTTGGAACTTCAGTATAAACTACATTTTCCGCTTTACCTTGCAGTGCTAGGGCGAAAACATCACTCTAACTCCCCACACGGACCGCTTTTCTGTAATTTCGGCAGCCCGCGAAGCTGAAATACAGGCACGGTTGCTTAAATTGCAAGCACTCCGATGTTCTGTACTTTCAGCCGCCCGTAAATGTTTCTTATCAGCGGCGTCCATTAATCGCCGAGACCGTCGCTGCTCTGTACTTTCGGCAGCCCGTGAACGTACCTTAGTAGCGGCGTCCATTAAGCGCCGAGACTGTCGCTGCTCTGTACTTTCAGAAGCTCTTAAAGCGGTCCTATTAGCAGTAGCTTGAACGTTAAGCTCAGCCCGTATGGAGTCATCGAACCTGGAGCGCCTAAGATTTTTACGAAAGCAATAACTGAATAACCTAATGGAACGCCAATCATAAGTTTCAATTGCCCTACGTTCTTCTGAACGTAGTGCGTTTTGCGACAACAGCACAGCACTAACAGAGAGGCTTTCGTTGGCACTAGTGGCCCTCTTTGCCAATGCAGAAGCGCTTTGGCGCCCAATAAAACATCTTTTTTGGGTGGCATGGATTTAAAAAAAACTCACTCACAGAGATGTTTGTGTAATTACGTGGTCAACTTTGGTCGTTTAGAAGGAATTAGAGTAAAATCAGAAGATCAAAGTGTGCGTATAAGATATCGGGGAAATCGGAAAAATAAGTAGCCCATGACCTGACCGGAAACCTAAGAAGATTTTTGTGAAGTTTGGTGAGAATCGGATAAAAATTGTGGATTTGTATAAAGGACATACAGAGAGACACAAACACACACAAACATCTTGCCTAATATATATATATATATATATATATATATATATATATATATATATATATATATATATATATCAGAATGAAGTTTTATTAATTCGACATATTCTTATCACTTTTAACGTTATTTTAAATGAATACTTATATTTTAGTAGGCGGTCCTTTTTTTTTTTTTCGTTTTTTTTTGGTATGAGATTATGTTTATTTATTTTTGTTTACTTGAATTTTCGATGCCGAATTTTTAAGACGTGCAGATTTTAACGGTGGCTCCCTCTCCCCTGTCAGAGAACGCAATTTTTTCTTTAAAAAGATTTTCTTAAAATTCAGGCCGAAAATAAACGAAGCACCCACTCAAATATAAGTATGCGCTAAAAATATGGTTTAAAGTAATTAAAATTATATATATATATATATATATATATATATATATATAATGACAGGTGATAAAAGGTTGATATACTACGATAACACAACCCTAAGTGTAGAAGATCTTGGGGTAAACCCGACCATGCATCAACATCGGCGGCAAAGTCGAATATACATGGCGCGAAGCTCCTGCTCTGTATTTGGTGGGATCTGCTGGGTGTAGTTTATTATGAGCCGCTCAAACCGAACGAAGCCATCACGGAAGATCGCTACCAACTACAGCTGATGCATTTGTGCTGACGGTGGAGGAAAAAACGGCCGATATACGTGCAGAGACAAAGTGATTTCGCAACATGACAAGGCTAGGCTATATGTTGCAAAACGTGCGTAAACATACTTGAAAACGCTTACATGTAAGATCCTATCCCACCCACCGTATTTACAAGACATTGCCGATCAATGTCACATAGCCTGATTGATGGCCGACGTTTAACGTTATGGTAGAGAATCAACTTCTCATCACCTGTGACAAGCATACCCAATGGTGTCTGAAGGTGTCGTGAAAACACAGATTCGCAACAAGAAATACATTGCATTTGCATTGGAGCCTCTGTGAAACTGATAGAGTAGAGCATGCGTAATACTAGCCTTCCCACGCAAGGCCGGATGTGACACATGGTCATTTTATAGTGGGTATTCCCGGCCATATAGCCGGGCCAAAAAAATATCTATTTTTACCGAGTCGTGGTTCTACCCTTCGGCGGAACCACGACTGGGTTTGTGCTCTGTGCTCGGAAGCAGAGAGCGCCCTCTACCCGAAGGCAGAGAGCTGACAGTGACATAGCGTCGTCAGGCAAGTGCCTAAGACGTTTGTTATAAAGAAGTTATATGGAAAGAACATGGGTGAGAATATTGAGAATATTGAAAAAACAAAAAAAAATGCGTCGACTCGTGGTTAGCCTCAAAAGACGTTTGGTTTTTCCGACGTGGAATTCAAATGCTGCCAGAAAGATGTGAAAAGTAGTGGTTAGCGAGTGACAATACTTTCAGTTACATGTTTTTTACTAGGTTTTGTGAATAAAACATTACTTTTTATGAGAAATCAGCGAGAACTTATTCAAGGACCTAATATATATCACGTATATATTAATAGAATTTAATCAAAAGTATTATAAATGGATTCAGGGTCCGTGTTGACAACTACTTTTATTTTATTTTTTATTTAATAGTTTCAGTTTCAGAAAGATTTCTTTATTGAAGGCTGTTTATGTTTTTATTTAGGATCATCTTTGTTGTCGGCATGGCAACCTTCTCTTCCGCGCTTTTATCATCAGCACACAGGCCTGTAGTGGACAGGTGACCGAGTGGTTAGAATGTTCGCTTTCCGATCATGAGACGCGGGTTACAATCGCAGTATGGCCGATTGGTTATGAAAGGGACTTCTTGATGCCGTGGAACCCTGTTAAAAATTGTAGAAAAAATTCAATAGGTTTAAACAATATCACTAAATCTCAATTCTGTACAAGAGTAGGGTCAAACATGTTCCAAATTCAAATTTACATATTAGCATTTATCAACCATCCAGTGGAATTATATTAAACGTCGTTCAATCTTTCAAAAAGAAAACGAGATTTCAGTCTTATAGTACGAAAGTTTGAAAGCTTAAGATTTACAAAATTATCCCTCCTAAAATTTGAAATAAAAACATTTGGGAATATATTTATTAATCAAAACTTCTAAGTTTAGGAAATCTAAAATAATTTTCTGTGATCCGATTTCTTCTTGTAAATACTGTAACGTAAATTAATAAGTTCAGTTATTAGTATTTTTTAACTGGGAAATTATGAATAATACTGGATTCTCGAATTAATATTTCGCATATTTAAACTTTCGTATAATTTATTGTGCTCTAAGTACCTTCTTGCAAATAATTTCTTGCCACTAAAGCATTTTATACAATACAAAAAACAGCAGCGTTACTGTCATAGATTCCGGAAATGGAAACCGCACAAAAAAATGAACAAAAATCAAAATTGGATATAGAAAAATAAGTATATTAACGTAAAGGATATTAACTAATCCAGAAATACGAGTTAGTATGAAATATACATACAACTCTCTGAAGTGAAGCCGTAGTATGTTTAGTAAGTCCACGTCGGAAGCTGACGGTTGCTGTGTACTAATCTTCTGGATGGGTGGAGCTCAGAGCTACTATGAACAACTTCACTTTATTCTCCGTGAAACCTCGGTATCTTTCGGTATGTTGCGGTATCTCTCGGTATCTGACAGATCTCATTTGCTTCTATGTCAGGAGTAAATGTATACACTAGACGAGTCTATTATCATAGAAAAATGGGAGACCCCACAACAATTACAAATATTTACGATCGATAGAGTGCTGTTATTATACAACTTTCCACACATACACAAAACAAGGTAAATACGAAATTTATGCATAAAACTTTCACATATATCATTTCACTCATACTAATGCAATTCATTTCTTTATGTTATAAAAAGAAAAACGTGGTTGATACTGACTTGGCAGACCGGCTGCAGCCGCTCTCTCACCGGCGTGATGTGGCTTCCCTGTGCCTCTTCTACAAGTACTTTCATGGCTTCTGCTCCGATGAGCTTAGATCACTGGTGCCACCTAAGCACGAATTTACACGAGATACTAGATTAGCAACTAGGTCCCACCCTTTTACAGTTAAACAAATAAGATGTAACCGTAAATTCTACTCCAACAGCTTCTTTTCTCGCGCTTCCCGCCTGTGGAACTCCCTTCCACAAGTCTGCTTTCCCGACAGTTACAATCTCCAGGTGTTTAAATGTAGGGTCCTATCACACTAACTCCCAATTATTCTCAGAACACTCTCATCTACCCAACCCTCATTCTCGGTATCCTTACCCGCCTATCACCCACCCTCTGACATTTCCTATATTTAATCATCCTTTCTCCACACTATGTAGCCCCCTGCGCAGTAGTGGCAGTGACATGCCTTGCTCGGGGTGAAACGCTTATAAAAAAACAAAAAAACAAAAATTTTTCGTTAAATCTCGTTTGCGAGTAACTTTGTAATTTGTTAATTTCAACTTGAAAAACAAATATTATTTGATACTCAATAATAAAATTATTAAAATTTGTATATGTTTGAAGATTATTTGTTTTCTTCGTTTTTCATACCCTTTTTTTCTCTATAGTGCTATCGGCCTGTAGTGGCGGTCCCAGCGTGGGTCATCTTTGCCTGAAAACCATACCAAGGGTTGACCCAAGCCTTATGAGATAAACGGAACTATTTAGGAGACATAATACAGGATTTAATCGGACTGGCCTTTTTCAGATTGTTGATCATGCCAGGTCTGCTCAGCACAGTCGCAGTATAGATCATTTGTGGGTGTTGAAAAGTCAGAAATGTGCCTGAGCAGGCCTCTACAATAAGGAATTGTTAACCGCATTAGGAAATAGGTATCGTCGGATTACACTGGCCAAGGGAAGAAAAAGCAAAAACATATTTTTGGGAGATGTGGTGAAAAAGGAATCCATCAACAATCAGTGATGACCTATCCTAGCTATCTAGGTACTTTGTGTGCGTTGGTAAAATTGCAATGGTTAGCGCCGAGTCGCAACAACTTTTTCTTTCTACTCGTACAACCCCAGGACAAATAAGTTTATGGCGTCTGGCGTAGTAAAGCAGGCAGGAGGGGAATTTAGATAATACTTAGTTATTAACTATCCTCGTGTCTCTCCCTCTGGATTTTCCAGGCTAGCTTGAATTCAGAGTTTTTCTTCTCCTAAACCCGTTGTTATCTTAGGCTATAGAACCTAGTCTGTCTTACAATTTGCCCGTAGAAGAGATGGGTTTATACCTTCCCAAAGGGTATTAGCACATATATGAATGTAATAAATTCGAACTCGGCTCACCTATTCCTTAATCAAAGCCACAATCAATTACCCCAATGCGCCAAAATAGCAGCGGCTGTGGTATGGAATGCTATTTAAGTTGTGTAGTCATAATTTAAGGACTGTCGCGGAACCGGTCTGGATCACAAATAAAGTATCAGTCACCAGTGAAGTTGAAATTCACGTCTCTTTAAATAAAAATGAATCAACTAAGAAATGAATTATCAATTACCTCTATTCCTGATACATCTGTTCCTGATAGATACTCTTGATAATTTTGCAGAGATTAAGATATCATGGATAGAACATGCGACTGCGAGCAACGATGAGGTTTTGGAGAGGATGGAAACGAAAATGAAAGCAGTACTTAACATCGCGAAAAGACAGCTGAAGTTTCTCGTACACGTAATGAGGAAGGATGGCTTGGAGATTCTGATACTCACAGTTTAGATAGAGGGAAAGAGAGATAGGGAAAAGCAAGGTTTGAGCAAATGGATGGCAGAGCGGGATTTGGAAGGGTTAACTGGAAAAAGCTTGTTAAGAACGATAAAGGGATAGGGAGACGTAGAAGGCTATGATCACCTACGTCCTGAAGGGACACGGTACATAGAAGAAGAAGTTTTGTACTACTTGCGACAAAACAAGAGAAAATGTCTGTTACTGACGCCAGTTTCTTCTTTCTGTCTCAGATTATCGCGAAGTTCACTGACCCATAAACATATTGTTCTTACATCAAGCACAACTTTTCTAAAGAAAAACTTTCTTTAAATTCAGTTAATGTTTACAGCATTACTATCATACAGAAATTCTTTGACAGATGTTTTTGTTTTTATCATGTGTCCAAACGGTGTTTGAGATAAGATATTTTTCTTTTAGACTTTTTATAATTTAGGATGTGCGTTATGGATATCGGCTCAGAATGAGAAATCGGGGGTCCGAGTTCGAAATCCAGTTGAATTCCTTGCATTTACTTACGCGCAAATATCCTTGGGAAAGATATTAATCCGTCTCTTCCCTCCACTTATAAATTAAATAACAGGATAGATTGGGTTCTATAGCCTTGTCTGGCAATCAGTCTACCGCAAAAAGTAATGGCGACCTACTGTGGGATAATCTTCTGCCCATTCAGTCATGTTTATTTGGAGACATGATCACCCAAGCGTGTATCACGTATGGCATTTATCTGACTGATACTTTTAGGTTGAAAAAAATCGCAGTTCTTACAGATATTTTCAGACATGCATTAAAATATATCATTAGAATGTATATATATATATATATATATATATATACATACATATATATATATGCCCGTGTGTGTGTGTGTGTGTGTGTGTGTGTGTGTGTGTGTGTGTGTGTGTGTGCAGACCTGATGTAAGGTAGAAAATTTTTAGGAAGGTTTATAGTTGTAAAAGTAGAAGTCACTGTTGCAGTCTGTGCTAGGAAGAAAATTTGGCGATCGCAAACCTCATGGATAGGTATGTTCTCATAAATGAGTGATCCGATATTTACTTCCTCCCCAATATAAGGTGGATGCCCATGGAGGATGCGACACAAGGTCATTTGAAGTGAAGTTTCCGATCCCGTAAACTTTGCCAAAAAATATCCCGTAGACCCTGCTCGGATTTTTGTCTATTTACCCCAGAAGAAAGATTACCCTTCGGCGAAGCTTCTTCTGGGTTCCTCTCCGCTCGAAGGCAGAGTCCGAAAAAGTAACGAATCAATAAATATCCGAGATTTTAACCAATTGTAGGTACCTAAAAAGACCTCTTGGGTTGTTACGAACCCGGATAAGCTTTGTTTCTTAAATATTTTTCTCCTGCTTTCCTACTACGTTAGTTTTTGCCTCCCTCTTTTCTTCTTTT
Organism: Ascarosepion bandense; assembly: GCA_037127315.1. Classification (NCBI taxonomy): domain Eukaryota; kingdom Metazoa; phylum Mollusca; class Cephalopoda; order Sepiida; family Sepiidae; genus Ascarosepion; species Ascarosepion bandense. The sequence goes on along the minus strand of JBBBDQ010000327.1, from coordinate 6,552,084 downwards.
GGTACTCTCCCTCTTCCTGTCGTGTCGTATACAGGGTGGTATTTTTGCTCTTTTTCCATATATATAAAACAAAACTTCATTGGTTCTCTCACTATTCTCTGTGTATATATATATATATATATTCATCTGCAGACAGATCTATTTCGCTGTATCACAGCTCAGTACGGTTAGACACCGATTGCTTTTAACCCAGGATTGAAACCCGACCGTATGAGCGTCAGTCGGCGATTCTAACTTCTGGGCTATGGGCGCTCGGTAGAAGAGGGCAGACTTTTTAGCGCGTATATTATCATTATACACGCCCATTAGCTAGAGTGATCTAATTCATTATTGAATGAGCGATGCGTACATGCCAAAGTAGCGACAGTTTTCAAAGTACCCCATTCTTCCAGAGAGTTCAATCAGGGTGTGAGAGCGTAAATATATATATATATTGTCATCCGCAGACAGACCTATTTCGCTGTATCTCAGCTCATCAGTACGGTTAGACTCCGATTGCTTTTTAACCCAGGAGTGAAACCCGACCGAATTGGCGTCAGTCGGCGATTCTACCTCTGGGCTATGGGCGTTCGGTGGAAGAAGGCAGACTTTTTAGCGCGCATATATATTATATTTATACGCGCCCAATAGCCAAAGTGCTCTAATTCATTTTTACTGAATGAGCGATGCGTACACGCCAGAGTAGTTACTGTTTTTCAAAGTCTACTATTCTTCCAGAGTGCTCAATCAGGGTGTGAGACGTAAAATATATATGTATACAGAGATAAGTGAGAGAGCCAAAGAATTTTTGTTTTTTACTATTTATTATATTTTTCAAATTTGACCCGAATGTAGTAAACAAATACTTTTCAACCTCACCAAGTTCTTGTTAATAACTGAGTGCGTCGAGTTGAAATGCTTCAACTAAAAAAAAAAACCTTATCCATAAATCTTGAAGATACAACAAAAGTTTTAATTATACCACCTCCATGCAAGACAGGAAAACCACAAAGAAACAAATGGTTACTGAGTGTGAATGAATAAGAAAAAAGCGAGACATCATTAAGAAGCGAGAACAATAAAAGAAGTGAAATAAAAAAAGACACTAGATAACGAAATACATTTAATGCATTTAATTCTTTAGAAAATGAAAATTGGTTGAAAAGCATAGAGCAGGAAAAGAGTTCCAAAAACGAGAAATGTAAGAAAATAATCAGTTAGTATAGAACTTATAGTTACATCTAGCTAATTCAAATGTGAATTTGTGAAATGTTTTCGCCAATCTAGTCAATCAGTCAGTTCAAGTGCCATACGTGATACACGCTTTGGGCGATCACTGACTGGGCAGAAGATTATCCCGCAGTCGGTTGCCATTGCTTTCTGTGGTAGACTGGTTGCCGACCAAGGCTATAGAACCCAATCTGTTCTATTATTTAACCCATAACTGGAGAGAAGTGACCTTTCCCAAAAATATTTGCGCGTAAGTGAATGCAGAAAATTCAACTGCAATTGGAACTCGCCCCCGCTCTCCGATTTCTCGTTCCGAGCCAATATCCACTATACAAGAACGCACATCCGCTTCGTGGTTTTCGACTCTGCTTCGCGGCGGCGTCGTCGTAGTCGCAGTAGTTGTCAGCTCATTCGGCGGCGGCAGCGGCTACGGCAACGGCAAACGGCAACGACGTGCAGTAGCAGCGAACTAGAGAAGCCGGTGACGGTGCGTTAGGTTAGCCGCACGAGACCTAACGCACACGACAGGATACTTCTTTGAAATATGTTTTTCTCGTCCATTATTTTGTCTTTGTTTGAATTTTGTTTATGCCACTATTTACAGTTCATCCTGCACTGCTATTCGGAAAAGTGAGATGACACGTAAAAACAAAAAACATATATGCTAAGTTTTGACCTGCAATATTCCATCTTAATATCTCCTTGGAAAACTATGCTGTTATATTTCGAGAAAACCGATTCAAGCACGCCGAAAACCTTGAACATCCATAGTATTAAATCAACTTTACAGTGTTAGCTGCTTGTGGTAAGTCAACCGGGATTCAGTCCATTTTTCAGTCTGTTTTTTGTGTAATTTTTTGGAAATTATTTTATTTATTTATTTATTTATTTTCGTCACTTAATTTGTGTAAATTATTTTGCAATTCAATGTTATTTTTGACTTTTACTAAGTTAAAACTTTGTAAACCTCAGTCACTTTTTTTTCTTTCTTTTTTTTTTAATTGGAGTAGATAGTTCCTACTATCGCCCGGTCTCACACTCCACCCACTTCTTTTGAATGAGTTTAGAGGTGATCGCCTTGTTTCTTGTTTAGGAAGGGGTTCCCGGTTCATCCCCTTTCTCCGGTCTTAGTGTTAGTTCAGCTGGAAGCTCTTTGCAGTTACGGAGTATGGTGGCAACGTCTTTACATTCTGAGGGTACCGGGTTGGCAGTTTCCTGGTTGCTGCTTCCGACTGGTAGTTAGGAGCCCGAACTCTTGCGTAGCGTCTTGAGAGGCTGCTCTGATTAACAGTTGAATAATACCGGGGTTCTTGTAGTGCCATATCGCGCATGGACGGGCGTCCCTGCATGAACGTTCGGTGGGCAACCCCGAGGCCACATTATGTTGTAGGCCGCACCAGTCTCCATCCTTCACAAGTTGCAAATGATTGACCGACTGATTCTATTCTAAGACCTCTCCTTAACTGAATCACTATGGAAAAAAGCAAACATAATAGCAAAACTAAACCAGCTCATTTGAAAACGCCCAAACCTATCTGCATCTCTTTCACTAACATACGCGGCATCCGCACCAACTTCCCCAGCGTAGATTCTTTCCTCCATAATAACTCACCTGATATATTAGCCCTATGTGAAACTAATCTTAACCCTTCTATCCTCTCATCTGAGTTCTACGTTCCTGGCTACCTCCCCCTCTTCTGGAAGGACTCGAATGTTCATATGCATGGGCTTGGTGTCTATGTCAGCGAACACCTTCCCTTAGCTAGGGTATCATCTTTTGAATCCCCAGATCATTCTTTCATGTGCTTCCGCTTCTCACTTCTCAGCTCGATTAGCTATCTCTTCTTTCTCTACTGCTCTCCTTCCTCTTGACTGTTCGTTACTTGACATCATTTCTGACAATATTGACAAAGCCATTTCTTCCCATCCCTCTGCCCATGTATTCGTGTTTGGTGACTTTAACGCCCACCACACCAAGTGGCTGAAGAACGCTATCACTGACCCTGCTGGTGTCCACACCATGAACTTTTCAATCACCCAATCCCTTACGCAAGTAGTGGACTCCCCCACGTGTTTCTCCGACAACCCTAACGGAAGGGACTCACTTCTAGACCTCTGCTTCACTTCCATCCCAGACTCTTGCACTACCAGACAACTCTGCCCACTCGGAAACTCTGACCACACTGTAGTGTCCGTCAATATTTCACTCCACTCCCGCCCGACCCATGAAACCCAGAGAAGTAGAATATCCTACTGCTATCAAAGAGCAGACTGGGATTCGTTCCGAGACTTCCTCTGTGACATCCCTTGGAACAACGTCTTTAGTCTTCCCATCGAAGAATGTGCATCCGAGTTCTCCTCCTGGGTTAAGGCTGGCATCGATGCCTTCATCCCTACTAGGAAATTCCAGCTTAAATCTCATTCGTCTCCATGGTTCTCACCCGCTTGCTCGGCTGCCATTGCCCACCGGAATCATTTCTTCTGACTCTATCGTAACTACGCGTCGGACCAAAACAGGCGCCTTTTCACTTCAGCTCGTAATAAGTGTAAAAGGATACTTAACGAAGCTAAGATGTTGTTTGCTGCCAGAATGAAGCAACGCATAGCATGCTCTAAATTCGGTTCTAAAGACTACTGGCGACTCTGTAAAAGAGTACTTAACAAGAGCAAGTCCACAATACCCCCGCTAATCAACAAATTTGAGGTCCTCACCTCCCCAGCAGATAAGGCTGAATGCTTTGCCCGCAGATTCTCGAACAATTCGAATCTGGACTCGTCTGGAGTTTTGACACCCGACTTCTCACCTAGAACCGAGGCACAACTGAATGATGTCCACATTACACCTTCGCTTGTCTCTAAGATAATCTTAAAACTTGACCCTCACAAAGCGAGCGGTGGTGACGGAATCCCAACCATAGTCTTAAAGAAATGTGCCCCTGAACTCTCCTCTGTCCTTTCTAAGCTCTACAACCTCTGTCTATCTGCTTCCTGCTTTCCTGCCTGTTGGAAATCTTCCTCTGTAGTTCATATATTTAAAAACACTGGAGAACCCTCTGACCCTGCAAATTACCGCCCTATCAGCCTTCTTCCGATCTTTGGCAAAGTGTTCGAAGCCATTATCAACGCCGAGGTGGTTCAGCATCTCACAGCACACAGGCTCCTCTCGGACAAGCAATATGGTTTCCGCTTCACCAGGTCTACTGCTGATATGCTAACGACCATCACCGAGTACATATATCAGGCACTCGACAGGAATGGCGAAGCCCGAACCGTTGCATTGGATATATCTAAGGCGTTCGACAGAGTTTGGCATGCTGGCCTTCTATGTAAACTGCGGAGCTATGGTATAACTGGACATTTGTTTCAACTAATTCAGTCATTCCTCTCTAACTGCACAATGAAGGTGGTATTAAACGGACATGCCTCTCAGAACTACCATACAAACGCAGGTGTCCCCCAAGGCTCCATCTTAGGTCCTACACTCTTCCTGATATACATTAATGATCTCCCTGATTCCATAAGAGCCCAAATAGGTTTGTACGCCGATGACACCGCAGTTTATTCTCGCCTCCTACAAAAATCTGGTGTAGGCGTCAAAGCTAACCTCGCAGCCGAGATTGAAAAAGACCTCCAATCCATATTGGACTGGGGTAAGAAATGGTTAGTAAATTTTAATGCTTCTAAAACGAAGCTACTCTCAATTAACCATCATCGACAATCTCATCTACCTCCCATTACCATGGACCAGGCTTGCCTCCCAGAGAGTAAAACACTGCCCTCCTTGGTCTCACACTTTCAGCGGACCTCAAATGGAATGACTATATCGAATCCATTGCTAAATCCGCTGCTATAAAAGTCGGTTTTCTGTGTAGGGCCCGGAAGTTTTTTCCGTCTGAATCTATCCTGCACATTTATAAATCTACCATCCGCCCGTGCATTTAATACTGCTGCCATATCTGGTCGGGTGCCCCTGCTGTTCTCCTCGGGCTTCTCGATAAGGTTCAAAGGAGGGTCTGTGATGTGATAGATACTGACTTGGCAGACCGCCTGCAATCTCTCTCCCACCGGCGCGACGTGGCTTCCCTGTGTCTCTTCTATAAATACTTTCACGGCTTCTGCTCCGATGAACTTAGATCACTAGTGCCCACTAAATACGTATTTGAACGAGATACTAGATTAGCAACTAGATCCCACCCTTTTACAGTGAAACCGATAAAATGCAGCCGTAACTTCTACTCCAACAGTTTCTTTCCTCGCACTTCCCGACTGTGGAATTCTCTTCCAAACGATTGCTTCCCCGACGGCTACAATCTCCAGGAGTTTAAATGTAAGGTCAATAGACACCTCCTAACACACTAATCTGCTCCCATTCTATCAAACACTCTTCCCATCTGCCCAACCCTCATCCTCGCTATCCTTACTCATCTGTCACCTTCCTCCTGACATACCCTATGTCTAACCACTCCTTCTCTTTACCTTCCCCTATGTAGCCCCATGTGCAATAGTGGCAGTGGAATGCCTTGCTTGGGGTGAGATGATTAAAAAAAAAAAAGTATACACTTCGAACAACCACATAACATTTAAAATTTAATAAAATTTTATCAGTCCCCGTAAAAGCCTTGTAGAGCTTGGACGACCGGCAGCCATTTTGTGACTTAGCATAAGGCAGAGGACGATGAACATTGATCAAAGTTATTTACAAAGTTACTGAAGATGAGAAATCACAATGATTTCAATTCGAAATAGCTTTGATACTGATGGCGAATATTCCAACATTGTAATTTTTTAATTGTATCTTGTTTATTAACCTTATATTTCATAACTTGTTTATATCATTAAAAAGATCCTTAAAAGAACTGGTGATGTGACAAGCAAGAATCTTCGCGAGAATGTCTTTAAATATATGTCTATATTTCTAAGATGACGTTTTGTAATTATTTGCATTATTTACATTGTTCAGATTGTTGTCTCCATCGTTGTTGCTATATTAATGACTATTCGGCCGTTGTATGCTCCGGACTTCTTTCAAACCGAACCTTTATTTCGTTCACCGCGGTAGATTGTCCTAGTTTCGCGTGACATGCCGCTTCCGGTATCTCCGTATCAGTTATTTTAACTCAATTCTCTAAGTTTTTTGTTCTACTCTGTAGTAACCATATACTGAACTCACAACTCTTTGGATCAAGTTACTGGATTCAACCAAAATTTTGTCCCCTGTGGACGAAAAATGTAGTGTAAATAATGTCATAAAACAAGGAAAGACAACTGAATTGTTTCCCGGATCATTTATCAGGAATGTCTTCATGATTTCAATTAAATTTTCCGCCATTTCAAATATAATTATAAATTACATTATCAAAAGTGAAAATTATTATTTATATCAGGAATAATTATGAAAATGATATCCAGTTTGTTGGTATCAAATAGTTTTCTGCGTTAATGTTAACATGTATTAAATTTTTTTTTTTTTTTTATTTTTTTTTTTTGATAATCATTTTGCCCCAAGTATGGCAGTACCGACATTGGTACACAAGGGGTTACAGTGAGAGATAAAACAAGGTACAAGCCGTATCGAAGAAAGGATAAGAGAAAGATGGCAATCAAGGTAATATATGATGGCAATTGACGTTGCATTTAAACTTCTTGAGATTATACCTATCAGAGAAATAATAATAATAACGAGAAGAAAAAGAAAAGAAATTTCTTCTTACGCCTTTTATTATCCTTCTCTCTTCTTTTCTTTTTCTTCTCATTATTATTATTATTCCCTTTATTCTTTCATTTCTTCTTACGTCTTTTATTATCCTTCTCTCTTCTTTTCTTTTTCTTCTCATTATTATTATTATTCCCTTTATTCTTTCATTTCTTCTTACGCCTTTTATTATCCTTCTCTCTTCTTTTCTTTTTCTTCTCATTATTATTATTAACCCCTTTATTCTTTCATTTCCTCTTACGCCTTTTATTATCCTTCTCTCTTCTTTTCTTTTTCTTCTCATTATTATTATTATTCCCTTTATTCTTTCATTTCTTCTCACGTCTTTTATTATCCTTCTCTCTTCTTTTCTTTTTCTTCTCATTATTATTATTATTCCCTTTATTCTTTCATTTCTTCTCACGTCTTTTATTATCCTTCTCTCTTCTTTTCTTTTTCTTCTCATTATTATTATTATTCCCTTTATTCTTTCATTTCTTCTTACGCCTTTTATTATCCTTCTCTCTTCTTTTCTTTTTCTTCTCATTATTATTATTATTCCCTTTATTCTTTCATTTCTTCTTACGTCTTTTATTATCCTTCTTCTTATTATTATTATCATTATTATTATTATTGTTATTATTTTTTAATATTATTATTCCCTTTATTCTTTCACTTCTTTTTCTGCCTTCTCTCTTCTTCTCATTATTATTATTATTGTTGTTATTGTTGTTGCTGTTGTTGATATTATTCCAGTTCCTATATTCTCTTCTTTGTTTGTTTTATTATTATCCTCTTGATATAATAATTAGCTTATTGATTTATTTTTCTTCTTGTCATCATTGCTGTTATGTTTTGTTGATGCTTTTTTCTTCTTATCTGTTTATTTTTGCAGTTTTTGCCATTCTTCTTCATTCTTTTTTCTTAGAATAATCATTATTGTATTGTTGTACTGCTATTGCTGTTTTTCTTAGTATTATTATGTTCTTCTTTTTATTATTATTATTATCATTATTATTATTATTATGATTATTATTATTATTATTATTATTATACTACTGCTGCTGCTGCTGCAATGATTACTCAAAATATCACTTTTGTTCATTTAGTAATTGATTGCTCAAGGCTTATCTATCTTTATCCAATCAATCAGAATGCGACTTCCTGGCACAATCGATGAAGTCCCGCGTCACCAACTGCTCAGCTACTAAGAGTTACAAGCAAAACGTCGATCAAGAAGCAGAGAATTAATTAATTGAATTAATTTTTTGAAAAGTCTCAACTAAAGGCAATCTGCTTTTCTCGTGTAAATATTTAATCTCGAAATACTGAACATACGGGATACTGAATGAACGATATCGCAACATACACTGCTTCCAGTAAGATATCGAAGAAGATATCACTATACAAATATATACTGAGTTGTTTAAAAGGTTCATGCCGATTTTTATTCGTTCATAATTCAATACGTTAGAACAAGTCAAATACATCGAAATGTTATAATATCTAAACTTATTTATAAATGGAACTTTGTCTGTGTGTGTGTGTCTGTGTGTGTCCGTTATCTATAAACTCCAAAACGGCTGAACCAATTTTCTTAAAAATTTACACAGTTGTACTATAAGCGTCTGCGAATGTTCTTAACTAGGTTTTTTGTAGCGGTAGCCCAAGAAAATATCGAAAATCGATAATCGAAAAAATCGGGTAATAGAAGGAGTGGTCCGATTTTAATCAACTTTGATACACTCATAGACAAAGACATACGAAACGATATTCAGAAGTTTCAATGTTGCAGTTCTTAGAATAGTGCAGAAAATCGATAATATATATATATATATATAAGGCAAGATGTTTGTGTGTGTATTTATCTGCCTGTATGTCTGTATTTTTTCAGCCCTTTTATTTTAGTTTTTGCTTCGGGTTTGGCTCTAAGTAGATATAATTGTAGTTCTTAGTCTCCGCCATGATACCATTTACTCAGAGGACTTATTTAGTCTTCAAAATTCAGTTTACGACAAAAAAACTTATTTAATATCGATACCAAGAAATCAAAATTTGACTTACATCCATTCATTTTTCTTTCAGTCTATGGTTTCGCTTTAACTGGAAACAACTATTGCTTTTTAGTCCTTCGTGCCAACGTCCAAAGAGTCTGAGCTCCAGGACCATGGATTAGTTTTAAAGCTTTCATTACACCCGAGCAATGCCGGGCTATAGTGCTAGTACTTACATAACTTAACTACCTTAACAAGGAGTTCAGACTTTGATGGGAAATCCGTATCTGTAACCGTATAGCAAAATTAAATTACAGTTAATATATTTTTAATCATTTCACACCAAGCAAGACAGTACTGCCACTGGTGTGCAGTGGGTTACATAAGAGGTGAGTGGTGTGAAAGAGGAACAAGTTACAGGAGAAGTCAGAGAATGAATAAGAGAAATATGAGAACACTGGTGTGAAGAGGGCTGCATAAGAGTAGAGTAGAAAGGGAGAACATGATACAATAGTTGTTAGGGAACGGATGTGAATCAAGGATTTGACATTGCATTTATATTCTTCGAGAATATAGCTTTCATGGAAGCAATTATATAGAAGGGAATTCCACAAGCGGAAAGTGCGAGCACAGAAGCTACTAGAGTAGAAATTGTGGTTACATTTGATCGGTTTCACGGTAAGAGGGTGGAATCTAGTCGATAGTCTAGTAGCTAGACTAAATTCATGCACAGGGGCAGCAGAGAGCTAAGCTCATCTGAGCAGAAGCCGTGAAAGTATTTGGAAAGAGACAGAAGGAAGTCACATTACGTCGGTGAGAAAGCGACTGGAGTTGAGCTACCAGATCTGGATCGATTACATTGCAGATTCTCCGTTGGATTTCGTCAAGAACCCTGAGATGAATAGCAGGGCATCGAATCACATGAGACAGCAGTATTCAATGGACGGGCGGATGGTAGATTAATATATGTGCAAGATGGATTCAGACGAGAAAAATTGCCTAGCCCTACACAGAGACCCAACCTTCCTAGGAGCAGATTTAGCTATGAATTCAAGATAGTCTTTTCACTTGAAGTCGGCTGATAGAGGTTGGCCGAGGAGGTGCAATGTTTTATTTTCAGGGGGACTAGCCTGATCCATGCTGATGGGGTGGGGTGGGGGGTAGGAGCGATTCTCTATGGTGGTTAAAGGATAGCAGCTTCGTTTTGGAAGCATTAAAATTTACGAGACATTTCCTACCCCAGTCCACCACCGAGTGGAGGTCATTTTCAAGATCAGCAGCGAGGTTTGTTTTGTCAGCCACGGCAGATTTTTTTATCGAGGCGGGAGTAAATGGTGATATCCTCAGGGTAGATTCCTACTTGAGATCTGATTACATCAAGAAGATCGTTTGTGAAGATCAGAAAAAACGTAAGACCTAGAATAGAGCCTTGCAGAACAACCGTGTTCGTACGATAGCATCTGGACGCATGCCCATTCAATATTACCTTCATTACTCGGTTTGCAAGAAACGACTGGATTAGATCAAACAAGCTGAGTACCTCTGAGATGTCAGTACTGAACTAGGGTCTCAATTTCACAATAATCATCCAGCGGATACTATGCTTAGAGATCATAGGCACAATCTTACGGATTCTTGTATTCCAGTCAAATTTGATCTTCAAAAGTCTTAATGCAATGTCAATTTTTATCTTCTGCCTTCTTAATTTCTGTTCTGTTTTTACTGTTTCTCTACTTAGAAATAGTTTCCTTATATTTTTCAAACTAGACAGCATCTTACGTTTTAGTGGTTTTATTTTCTTGCTTTGGGTGAAATTATTAATATATATATATATATGTGTGTGTGTGTGTGTGAATTCATTTCATCACTGGCATAGAAAATGTTTCGGTCTTAAATCATTTTAAGTTTCTATCTCGCTTTATTCTTACAATCAAATTCCTTGTATACATCATGACCTGATTTTTTATTGTTCCCTGAAACATACCCGCAGAAAATCCCCCTATCTCAATTGTCTAGATTTGACAAAAAATGTGTTGTTTTAAACTTCTTTATATAATGACACCTAAGAGAAAAAACATTTCACTGCCTGAGGAGGTTCCACTAAGATAGTACCGAAATACAACGGCTCTTGTGTTGCAGTAAAGTATGTTTTTATAATACAAATATTACCATATATAATACTCTACTAAGTATTGAGAACTCTTAATAAAGTACATTAGTACAGACAGTAAACTGCCAACATATTATACTACTTCTAATATATATATATATATATATATATATATATATATATATATATATATCAGCATGCAGTGTGGGTATGGAAGAATCCGAAGGAGTATCCTTTACATACAGTGGTAGGATAACTCTCTAAGAGAGCTCTAAACATATATGCATATAAATACATATAGAGCAAACATAAGAAAAATTAAGGCAGACACGTTATTTCATGGTGAATCCGAAGTATAGACCTATTTAAGGCGAACCTTCGTCAGCTTCCGTCTTTATTAAATAAATAAATACGGAATTAATAAATATTTATTAAATAAATAAATACGGTTAAATAACGACGGAAGCTGACGAAGGTTCGCCTGAAATAGGCCTATTCACCATGAAATAACGTGTCTGTCTTAATTTTTCCTATATATATATATATATATATATATATATATATATATATATATATATATAATGAATAATTTTAAGATATAGAAGTATATACACACAGACACACTTCTGTGTGTCTCAACAAGCAAGGAAATATAGAGATTGACTGTGATGTTTTCCGTGGCCTAGAAGTAAGTTACGGTGAAGCAAAACACCGGTTCGATCTCTATCAGGAGACTCGTTTTTTTCATAAAATTTTTTTAATGTGTTTGCTTAATTAATTTAAAAATTAGTATTCATTTTACATACGAAGTGTCCACTATAATAACTTTTCAAGTAATGAAAATGTCGGATTAAAATCTAATCCATTAACTCTTTATAAATATAAATTTTTCCAATAAAAGTTTCAAGAGCAACTCATAGCAGAGAGTTATTAAAGAAAGAGTGTGATATAAAATAAGAGTATAGAGAAGGAAGTCAAGTTTATGAGGATAACTAGCAGTTTAGCCTGGTTTCACTCGAGTAGTTTAAGGAATAATAAGAATAAAAAACATATGAGGAATTTACATAGCAAATATTTACACAACGTCCACCCTTGTCACTTTTATAGATATAGATAACAATGTAGAATGTCTCTATATGATTAGGGTGGAGGGGGAGGGACAACATATATAGATATAGATAATATAATATGGGGTGATCGATTCTATATTATAATCAATACATAAACTGATCTCTGACTTTGTGAGGTGATAATATATATTTTTTACCTCTAATTTTGGCTAGCTGAAAATTTTCAAGGTATCGTTATGCGATCTAAAATTTTGATCTGTATCGGAGCGCAACTCCCGTCGAGCTAGACCGCAAAATGCAGACGCTAAGTCGAATCTATCAAACAAACTATAGCGGTCCCTATGTTTTTCTTACCCACATTCTGTCCATGTCATTTACTCGTCTGCGATTTGGTAATAAATCACTACTGTTCTTGTATAGGACAATTTAGCAATCGCAGTCGCCTGTGATCTTTCATCTCTGAAGCAACTTTCACTTGTGTGTTGCTGATTGACTAATTTTTTCTTATGCAAACAAAGTTTGTCCCGCGTTTGCTGTTTGATCCACTCTCTGAAAATAAAACGGTAGACTTTCGCGAGCTCGTCAGTAGACCCACAGGCTGGCTGAAAGACTACACTACACGTAAGTCTCTCTCTACCAATTCCTTGTCTAACGCACACACAGACACAGAACTTTGTCTTCTGTCTGAACATTTTTATCAAGAACTTTTGATCTTCGAAATCTTGACCAAAATTTGTATCACTTACAGCTACATTCGAAATAATTGTATTTTTATGTTATTTGTTCTTACATGAAAATCTTGCAAATAATTGTAACAAACCTTTTCAGCGAAAGAAAAAACTTCCTACATCTTACTTTGTTCGACAAACAGCTAAAAGGGAACAACTCTTTCCTCCTACTCTATGTATACTGCTAGTACTTGTTTTATTTGTTTATTGAATATATTTTAATTTATTGGTTACAAATTAGAGTTGTTTTTATTTTTCTTGTTGGACGAATCGTAATATAAATCGTAAAGGACTGAAAATCCTCTACAAAACAAATACTTACACCTCTCACTTTTATAGATATAGATAATAGATACTGATTGACTTGAAGACGTTAATATTAAATTATTCCACGAAGCACCCAGGTGGTGCTCTGATCAAGAAGTGGAAGTTCTCGTGAAAAGTTATCTGAGTGGAAATATACTCTTACAATTGGAATACGGAGAAAATGTGGGTGACTCGTGTTCGTAGAGGTAGAATACCGAATCTCAGCTCTAAAGGTCTGAAGTGGTGGCACTAAAGAATGGAATTGATCTGGACATTTGCTATGGCAGAAGCGATAGGGCAGTGAATGGCTTGTAACTTAATTTCAGTCAGTTAAGTGCTATATGTGATACGCGCTTGGGTGATCATGTCTCGAAAGAGACATGACTGACTTGGCAGAAGATTATCCCGCAGTAGGTTGTCATTACATTCTCAGTAGACTGGTTGCCAGCCAAGGTTATAACACACAATCTGTTCTGTTATTTAACCCATAACTCGAGGAAAGAAACGGATTAGTACTATCCCCAAGGGTATTTGTCCGTAAATGAATGCAAGAAATTCAAGTGAAATTCGAACTCAGCTCCCTGATTTCTCGTTCCTTAGCTGATATTTTCTGCACAACAACGCACATCCATTTGTCAGAATCCAACCGTTAAGTGAACATCTTAATGTATATTGGGGGAAAAAGCTGTAGTTAGGGTAAGTCATTATTAACAAGCCTGCGTTTTCTATCAAAGCTGGAATTTAAAGATTTAAAGATTCAGGAATTCTGGTCCAAATATGAAAGCAATACTTGTTTCTTGGTTTAGTCTGAATTTTGTAAAGATAAAGCACACCCGAAAGAATCAAGTATTTCTCGGGACGATAGAATGATCCGGGTATTTTTCAAATATCTTTAACAACAGGTTGTATGTATGAGATTAGCCTGATAGTCTTCGTTATCCACGGTATATCTTTCCACAATTTAACTAACTTGCATTAATTATTTTATTTAATAAAACTTATTAATAATGATGCGATTAGTTTAGTTATGCCAAAGAAAAACCGTAAGATATCTTAAGAAAAATGATAAAATTTCCAGACATAATAAAATAAATGTACGTGAAGTTTACTAATATCGAAGAAGGAATCTGCTATCTTTCGCATGAATCAATGCATATCATTTTTTATTTTTTATTTGTTCTTCATCATAGTTATCATAATAATCAGTCCAACGATTGAGTGTAGTCATAGGGTCGCAACGTAGCTGGGAACCTAACCTCGACACATTTTGGTAGGAATTCAGTCATGCGTAGCGTTTCTTCCGTAAAGTAGATCTGATGTTGCCCATTTCTTTCTCGCTCAAACCCCAGCCGATGTTGTCCAGTTACCTTGGTCACGGAAATGTGGTCGTTGTTTTGATTACGATTCTAAAATTATTATTAGTCTACCATGGCTGAATTTGTGAGTAATAGGGAAGCTTTAAGAAAAACAAAAAAAGAACATACGTTGAATCCGAAAGAGAGTTGAAATATGTTGGTTGGTTGTTTTGTTTATATTGCATATTTACCTCGGCGGGTCATTTAGTGCCAACTAAATTTTATTTATTTATTGCTGGTAATACCTTTTTCTTTCAACAATTTTATTGTTGTTTTTATATAAGTTTTGTGTCTAGTAATACATTTTTCTTTTTCGAGTATCAAGATTCATTGGGATTTTGTTTTTAAGGGCAGGGTTTCCAAGTTCTACCCTGTTATTTAACCCAAAACTGGAGGGAAGAGACGGATTAATACCTTTCCAAAGAGTACCAGTGCTTAAGTGAATGCAGGGTATTCAACTGGAATTCAAACTCGGATCACCGATTTTTCTTTCCGAGCCGATATCCACTGTACCACAACGCACATCCGTCACTAAACGCTTACAGCACCTGGTATTCCCAAGCAGTCACCCATCTAAGTACTGACCAAGCTCAACGTTGCTTAACTTAGGTTATCGATCGAGAACCGGTGTATTCAACGTGATATGGCCGTAAGCCTTGAAATATGTAGAACACGTTATAAGAAAAGAGGGCTTGAAAATATTGACACGCACAAGAAATACTGAATTCAAGAAGAACAGACAGATTCAACTAGTTTCTGTAAATGTATGACATAACAGGGACTGAGAATGATGGAGAAAAAAGACACCTTTCTAAAAGCAAAACTGTTATCAACCAATCACCAAAACGAATCTTAATAATAAGTTCGGTAAGTTCAATAAGGTTAAATTTGCAGCTGATCTAAAAAAAAAAAAAAAAAAAGAGTTTATCACTCGTCCAGGCATTGAGAATTGTTGTCACATCTGAACATTATTGTAACATTTTCTCCTGTTTTAATAATAAGTTCGGTAAGTTCATAACGGTTAAATTTGTAGCTGATCTAAAAACAATTCATATAAAACCTGCTGGAAGTTGGGGCAAATAGTGAAGTGTTAATTTGAATTAGCCCAAAATGAAATTGCATTCTATTAATCCGAGTTGCCCCTTTCTGCCTTCCATGAGTTGCTGCGTCTTCTTGGACTAATGTTCTCTACTAGCATGAAATGGAAAGATTATATTGAATCAATTGCTAGGTGTGCTGCAAGGAAATTTTGTTCACTGTGTCGTGCTAAGTTTTTTTTTTCTCTTCGAAATCTATCTGACAAATTTAAAAGTCTATCATTCCTCCAAGCATTGAACATTGTTGTCACATCTGATCTCGTGCTCCTACTCTAAATATAGAAATTATTGATAAAATCCAAAAACGAATCCGCAATGTTATTGGTCCTGACCTGGCATCTCGCCATCACTCAGTTTCCCACAGCCGTAATGTAGCTTCCCTGGGATTTAAAAAATACTTCTGTGGTAATTGTTCTAGAGAACCTTCATCCATGGTATCTATGAATTTAAGCGCAGTACTAGAATGGCGGCAAGGTCTCATCGTTTTCAAATTTGAATACCTAGATTTAACCGTACGTCTTATGCTAACAGTTCCTTCTATAAAGCTTCTCGCTTGTATAACTCTCTTCCGTCTTCTAGCTCCCCAGTCAATTTGATTTTTAAAAACGTAATATCAGTCGTTTTCTTTTGTTTTCTTAATTCTCGTTCTTTATGATTCTCCCCTCTGAATTTTCATTTTTTTTTTTCTTATAATTGCAGTAATCCAGTAATCTCTTTTATCTTTGTGGCTTTATGGGCTGCTTGAATTTTAATGATTTCAAAAAAAGAGCTTAAAAAGATAGGAACTTCTTGAAAGTCATGGTCGTGCCCAATCCGAATAAAACGACAAGTTGCATATTATCGACCTACTGAATTTTTAGTACACTGATCGTTTTGCATGTGTCATTAAACAACTTCTTCTTATCGGAACCAGTGTGTAATTAAAAAAAAAAATAAAGAAACCTTTCAAATATTTATATTTAAATTTTCTTTCTGGGGAATCATTGAGTTTCTAGTCGAAAGAATAAAATTTGATTTAGAGAAATAATGACGTTTACTTTTACCTTTTTTTTTTTGTTTTTGTTTTTTATTTATTTATTTTTGTTGTTGTCGTTATGGAAGTTAATTTTCCTGGAAGTTGTTCGACAATGAATTTGTGTTTCCAAATAGCACATTTAAAAAAGATCTTACAAAATATCACTTGACATTATCAGCACGATGTTGGATGCTTGTAATTTTCGGCACTTATTCATTATAATTTATGTTCTTATTCTTCCGTCAACTAGAATGAATTTCTGCTAACTTTCACTGTTATTTTTAACTAATTAACACTTTTTTTGATATGTTGTTCTAACAGTGTCATCTGGATATGTTGGCGCATTTTTGGAAAAATAAGAAATATTCATTTACTACAAATAAATGATTATAAAGTTACTGACAGCAATTTATCATGGGCACCGCCATTTTGGTTTCTACTGGACACTCTACCATACAGACTAAACTGAACGACGCTCTCAGCAGTAGATGTAATTAGAAATATATCAAAGGTAGTATTGTATGCTATTGTATGTTTGGTTTGGAAGTGATTGATTCGTTTTTTTTTTTAATATTTATCAACAGTGTGTGCATTACTGGCAAGATACAAATTCATTAACATTCTCGACGTTCTATTTTGGAGTGTTACAGAAGGTAGTAGTGAATGAAGACAAGCGATTAAACTTAAAGACAAACAGATAATAAACAACAACAATAATAACGTTCTAATGTTCAAAATAGAGAAAGTTGATGAGAATTGAAATTTGAATGAAAATAGAAGGAAAAGGAAAAAAAAGTACGCACATATAAAATGACAGCTTTTTATCAATTATCTAGTATTTTGGAAAGTATTAAAATATGTTAGCGATAAGATAATTGTTTGTGATTACTTTGCCCAATCAACCGCGCAATCCTTCATCAGGCAGTGTGTGGTCCTGAGCATGATGGTAAACTGCATCCCGCAGCAAGGCCTCTGATCGGGAGTTTGAGAGAAACATGAAACCACCTCTTAAATGTTGTTGTTCCCAGGTCCACCCTGACCCGGAGTGGTAGCACCTGTTAGAGTCCCAGCTATGGGCAAATAGTTAACCCTCCAAACTGGGATCAAAACACTATGAAAGTATAAAAATAGACTTTTCTAGAAAAAAAGAGATAATCAGTAATGTAATAGGTACTTACTTGGCGGCTCGACTACAGCCACATTCCCACCGACGAGATGTGGCTTCCCTTTGTCTGTTCTATAAATGCTTCCATGGCTTCTGCTCCAACGAACTTAAGTCACTGGTGCCTTTGCAACAGGTGTTTACTTGTGCAACCAGACTGGCAACTTGGTCTCATCCATTCACATTGACGAAAATTCTATTCCTTCAGCTTCTTTACTCGCACTTCCCGCCTGTGGAACTCACTTCCTTATTCTTGCTTTCCTGAAGGCTACAACCTCCAGGAATTCAAATGCAAGGTCAATACTCATCTCTTAACCACTTGACCCTAGTTCTTTCCTCACCACCCTGTATATCCTTTCCTTTCTCTCCAACTCTGCAACTGTCATCACACCTGTATTCCTTTCCTTCTCTTGCTCCTTTCTAAATGGTTTGTCCTTCTCTTCACACTCTTCTATCTAGTGCGTTTACTCTTATGTAGCCCCCTGCACATCAGTGGCGTTACCGCCTTGCTCGGGGTGATATGCTTAAAAAATACAATTTTGAAGGAAAAATATTACCAACAATACATTTTTCAAGAAAAAAAATATTACCATAACACATTCTTGAAGAAAAAACTTATTTCTCAGCAAAACCTTTTTGAATACAAAACTAGAAGACATTTTCTAAAATGAAAAAAAATAAAAACAAAAAAAATTTCATTAAAACCTGCCTGAATCAACCTTCTCACTATAAAAGAAAATTAAAAAAATATATTAAAACCCCACCTTTTTGGCAATAGATAAGCCACTGAGGTTGATATGCCGTTAAAAAAAAAATCAAACTCAAACTTAGGCAGTATGGCATGCCAGTAGCGAATATTCACAAGAGGTCAATTTTAAGTGAACGAATTTTCACTAAAGGTCAATTTTTAGTGAAACAGTTTTCACTAGAGGCCCATTCTTAATGAACCAGTTTTCACCAGAGGTCAATTATGAGTGAACCAGTTTTCAGCTGAGGTCAATTCTTAGTGAACCAGTTTTCACTAGAGCTTTCAGCTTCAGGTCTAACCTAATACTTACAATATTTTTTATTTTATTTGCTGAATTAAACTATATTATGTTTATTATTAAGATGTTTTTATACACCCAATCATTAAAAACCCTTAAAAATGAATATTATTTAGAATAGAAATTATGGCTCTGTTAACGACAATTCATAGCAGAGGTAAAGCTGCTATTTCCAGGCCAGGAAGATGTCGGAAGTAGTATCAGCTATGTTTTTGTTTTGTTTTGTTTTGTTTTGTTTTTTTATATATAATCATTTCACCCAAAGCAAGGCAGTTTTACTGCCACTGGTGCGCAGGGGGTTACATAAGAGGAGAGTTATGAGAAAGAAGAACAAGTTATAGTGGGCGTCAGAGAATGGGTAAGAGAAGAATGAGAACACTGGTGTGAAGAGAGCTGCATGAGAGTAGAGTGGACGAGGAAAAGAACATGAGGTAAATGATGTGAGTCAGAGATATGAGATGGTAATGGACCTTGCAATTGAGATTGGAGATTGTAGCTCTTAGGGAAGAAAGTATGCGGAACAGAATTCCACAGGCAGGAAGTGCGAGAAAAGAAGCTAGTAGGGTAGAAGTTGCGCCTACATTTTATTGGTTTCACTGTAAAAGGGTGGAACCTAGTTGCGAGTCTAGTAGCTCGAGTAAATCCATGCAGAGGGGGAACCAGAGGGCTAAGCTCGTCGGAGCAATAACATATTGTCGCTTTAGTCTTTGTTAAATATGCTAGATTTACATTGGATTACGGACAAATCACGTTGAAAAATCTGTTCACGTAAGATCACCGAAGTTAAGCAACATCGAGCCTGGTAAGTATCTAGATGGGTGAGCACTTTGAAATACCAGGTGCTGTAATCGTGGATGTGCGAAGGGTGTAATTGATAATGGCTCGAAATTGTTAACCGGAGAGCTTAGTTTAAATTACTAATTTATATTCAGTTACAATAAAACACCGTTGGAAAAGGTACGAATCTACCACTCCCTACTGCTGTGGGTTAAATATTTAGACTTGTATGACTAAATCATTATTTCCCTCCACCCAAAATCTTACAATCTAGAAATATTTTATAGATTTAAATAACCCGCAAAGGGTTGATATGCCGTAAAAAAAACAAAAACAATTCAATCAATTCATAGATTTCCAGTGATACGGCTATGCCTATCATTAATGGAGATGTTACTGAATACGGAGAGATGTTGGATTTATGCTTATTAATATGGATATAGAAACAAGAATGAATATAAGTAGTCTCAATTATTTGGTTGGAATTAGAATTCATAGCTTCTTTTGAGTGAATTTAAAAAAAAATATTCAGATGATTGTACACAGATCTATTCAACTGTCTATGTGCTGTTTTGTTTATTTAACTCACTCATCCTTTAAAAAGCTTCAAGTTTAAATCCTGATGAATTTGTACAAGGCAGGTTTCTAGGCTTCCAGAGAATAGAGGCTTTTTTTTTTCTGGGAAAATTTAGTAGCAGTCAAAATATGCGGTAACCTGAAGGTTCAAGATTGTGTAAATAGGACAAGTATATTTAAAAATTGGATGTGCGTTGTGGTGCAGTGAATATCGACTCGGAATGACAAATCGGGGAGCCGAGTTCGAATTCTAGTTGAATTCCTTGCATTCACTTACGCACAAATACCCTTGGGAAATGTATTAATTCGTCTCTTCCCCTCAGCTATGAGTTAAATAAGGAGACAGATTGAGTTATGTAGCCTTGGCTGGCAACCATTCTACCGCAGAAAGCAATGGCAACATATTGCGGGATAATATTTTGCCCAGTCAGTCATGTCTCTTTCGAGACATGATCGCCCAAAACGTGTCTCATGTATGGCACTTAACTGATATCTACAATAGGATGTATGGTCTGGCCTTATCATCATGGAAAATGCCACTATTTTGACCGGTCAGTTCCATGCGCTTTTCATCATTGTTGTCTTTCATCGGTTAAAAGAACTCGTTTGGATTTAAACTCTCGTTTAAGGAACAAAGATTGTAATGCACAAACCTATGATATACACAGCATCAAGCTATTCTCATGCAGACCATATTAAGCGTGATTAACAGAAAGGAAAAGAAAGAAAGGAAACTACAAGACCTCCTACAGAAGGTAGCAAAAGAAAGTAACAAGAAAGGACTAGAAATAAACTGCACGAAAACCGAATGCATGGTCATCAGTAAAAAGGGCAGCCCAATATGCCAAATACAGATTGAGGATACCAGAATCAAGCAGGTGCAAACATTTAAATACCTGGCAAGCGTTATAACAGAAGACGGAAAGTGCGACACAGAGATCCGAAGGCGAATTGGCATGGCGAATGAAGCATTCCAGAAGTTGAGTAAAGTATTAAGAAACATAAAAATTTCGCTAGAAACTAGGAAGAAAGTACTAGATTGCTACGTGATGTCCGTCCTTCAATATGGCAATGAATGCTGAACAATACCATCAAAGATGAAGGAAAAACTTAAAGCAACTGAAATGTGGTTCTACAGAAGGATGCTGCGAATATCATGGATCGAGCATGTGAGCAATGATAAGGTCTTGGAAATGATGAAAACAAAAAGGAAATTAATACTGAGCATTAGGAAGAGACAGCTGATGTTCCTGAGACACTCACTGAGGAAGGAGGGCTTGGAGAATCTGATACTAACAGACCAGGTATAGGGAAAAAGAGACAGGGGAAAGCAACGAATAACATATTTGAAGGACCTAATCAGGTGGATGACGGAACGAGGATTGCGTGGTGTAACAGTAGAAGGCGTACTCAGAGCCACCAGGGATAGGGAAACGTGGAACGCCATGATCGCCTACGTCCTGAAGGAACAAGGCACATAGAAGAAGAACAGTGGTCCGCTTCTTCTGTCGTAGAACTATTTTCACGCCACACTGTTGCATACAATTAATTTTCAAATCCTGTGATTTCCTGAGAATCTCTTACAGAAAGGCGCCCCAGTAAAGTTTGTCTCTTAAATAGCGAAGCAATAAAAATCGTCGCAATTTATGTGGTTTCAAATGTTCATATGAGGTATATTGAGTATTCAATTGCTTTCAAACGTCCATATTGAATATGCGGATTATTCAATATTTTCAAATATTCATATGAGTTATGAGGATAATCTCTGCAATGTCCTGTCGCGTACGATCTTTTTTAATTTTAATATTTTTTCGATTTGTTCATAATCAACGACACAAGAGAGAACCTACAATAACCAACTAATTAACAGTACTTTCAATAATAACATTCTCTTCATAAATGATATATCTTTCTGGAAATAAAAAAGCATAGAAAACTAATAATAGCAGATTTTACAAGCACTTCTTCCTCATTACCTGCACCAGAAAATTTCAACTGCCCCTTCCTCATGCTAATTATGTTTTTTCTTTGTTGCTCACATGTTCAGCTCATAGTATCCTCAGCATCCTTCTGAAGAACTACATTGCTGTTACTTTGAGTCTCTTCTTTATATTCGCTTCCATAGAGGAGAACAGATATCATGTAACAGTTTAGGACTCTTTATTTTGTTTTTCTGTTTTTAATACTTTGCTTAAGTTTAGGAAAGCATCTTTGGCCATCCGAATATGTTTTCGGATCTCTGTGTCGCCCTTTACGTCTTCTGTAAGTACACTTCCAAACAATTAATGAATAAGAGGCGTGAATTCTTCATTTGGAATGCATGTATATGTCCGTCAGAGATAATCACAGTTGTAGTTTGGAGTATATTTGAGGTTGGGCTGTGGCAAAAAATACCTGGTTGCGGTATTTCTGTCAATCAAAGTATGATGTCTTTGTAAAAGGTTGAACGTTTAAACTGGGAAACATAAAATCACCATCTTTATATCCTTTTGGTAGGTCCCAAAAGCTTAAAGTTAAAGTTAATATATTTTATTTTACATCTGATTGGTTGAAAAATGTTTTAAAATCCCGTATTATGTCTACTACTACGTTCGAGTCCAGTATCACGTGATGTGTAATATTAAAAAATAACCTTAAACTTAAGTTCACCTACTGTAAATTATAACAGATCTTTTTTATGCAAAATTTATAACATAAAATTTATGTTTTTCTTAACTCGTATAAGCTTAGGACACATCTACTGGCTTAACAAGATTAACTTAGATTTTTTTTTCTGATTTATTTTATCTTCTTCATATATATAAAAAAGAATAATATACGCGAAGTTTTGCTCTCTGTTTTGTTGCATACAAGATTTTACAGCATGCAAAACATGTTTAATCTTAGATCAGAAATTAAAAAAAAAAGAATCTTGATTTAATATTTTCGGTAGAAAGGGTTAACTTTTTAGGCAAAAGATATAAAATGACTACATGAAAACAGCAAATACTCAGCGTCACTGGAAATGCTGGTATTAGTCATATCAATGTAAACAAGAAAAAATGAAGACAAAGCGTAAATTCCAAAAAGGGAACATTAATTAGTTAACACGTAAATGTATTATAAGATTAAACCGAAATTATTATTTTTCTTTTTAAATTATTTCACCCCAAGCAAGGAAGCCTCACTGCCACTGGTGCGCAAGGGGTTACATAGGTGGAAAGTGTGGAGAAAGAAGTACAGGTCATAGTAGGCACCAGGAAGTGGGTAATTGAAGGATGAGAATACTGGTGTGATGAGAGTAGAGTAGACGGAGAAAAGAGCATGAGAGAAAGGAGAGTCAGTGAAATAGATGACTATTGACCTTACATTTAAATTCTTGGAGATTGTAACTGTCGAGGAAGCAAGTACACGAATTCCTCAGGCGGGAAGTGCGAGTAAGAAGCTTCCAGAGTAGAAGTTGTGATTACAATTTAATGGTTTCACTGTAAATCGGGTGGACCTAGTTGTTAATTTTGTAGCTCGATTAGATTCATGCATAGCGGGTACCAGTTAGCTAAGTTCATTAGAGCAGAAGCCGTGAAAGTATTTGTAGAAGAGACATAGGAAAGTCATATTGCGCCGGTGAAAAAGTGACTGCATCTGAGCTGCCAAGTCGGGATCGATCACATTAGAGATTCTCCGTAGGATTTTGTCAATAACCCCGAGATGAATAGCAGATGTGACAGCAGGATCATCAAGTGGGTATTCATTCACTAGATATGTTGACTGTACTGGGCTGCATTGAATAACAGTTATCATTTCGGAAATGTGACAACTAATTCCAGTTCTATTAAAGATGCACCAAATTTGGTAGCGTTTTTGTTTTGTTTTGTTTTGTTTTCTTAATTAGTGTCTTTTCAATATTTGAATTTGTTACATACGAGAATTTTATGACATACATTCTGAAAGATGACTTTTCAACACGTCCGTCTATACGATTCTAATTATTATAATTTTATATAAATTTAAATACTTTATCATTTATAATTATAATTTTAAATATTTTTGCGTAAAAATGTAGTAAAATGATACGAGCTTCGTAGATAGTACGCACCAGTCCCGGTTTTGGTATTACATAATTTATTATTTCTCGATATCTGTTCATGTTAAAAATGTTGTTTAATATAACCCTGACTCGAAATGGAGTCCCACACCCCGAATGAAAAAGATAAAGGACAGAGAGACAAAGATTGCGAAAATAAAGCTTATCTGAAGGCCAAGCTGAAACAAGACAAAGACAACAAAGGTATTTGCGCGCCTCGAAAGAAAGATTTGAACTGTAGTCTAAAGAGAGTAGTAGAAAGAAAATTAGTGGAAAGTAATTGAAACTCACCTGAAGCGAGCTGAATGTGTAATACTCCCATGCCATTGACATTTCCAACGAGCTTCTCTACGGCATTGCTCCATTGAACTTCTTTTAATGTGTTCCTCTCGAATTTATATTTAAATTGGGGTCATCAGAAGAGAATATGCAATGTTTCGCGGTCTTCTTCTCTAGTAGTAAGGGAACGGATTAATTGAACGGTTCATTTTGTGTGGGAACTACATTTGTCTAGCTGAAGATAAATATTTTATTCGCATAATTAAAAAGTAAGTCCTTTTACATTTACTGCCATAAATTCATTTACCTCCCTTTCCACTACGGACGCTGATACGAAAGGTATAAATAAATACCAAGGGGTAAATAGTAGATTATGTTTGGAAAGTCACATTCAGTACTCGTTATTCGAATCATTCAAACCGATAATTTTGTACCTGAAGTTGCTGACATAGTGATTATGAGTTCAACCCTTGAGTCGGGCAGTAGGTACTTGAACTTAGAGGAAACAGGCAAGCAATGAGTGGGTAGTACTATAAATAAGTTCTGGACAATATCCCTAGACATAGGCAGTGGAAGAAGAACAATCTACCCCTGTAGATCTACTGTACGTCAATATACACCTAAGGAAGGCTGTAGGGCACAACAGCCGAAGCAGTGTGATAACAACACTAATGATGAGGACAATAGTCCTACTATAAATAATGTAAGTAATCTATAGGATACAAATCCTATATCATCCAACAAATAACTAAAACGCAAAAAAGAAACATTGCACAACCGCAAAATCGGATTCAAACGACTAAAAACATTCTGAAAAAAAAAAACAGACCAAGGAAAATTTTACATGTTAGTGTGAAAAGTAAAATTCTGGATCCTGATTGGATAGAAAATCAAAAACTGATATATGACGTCAGTTAATTTTTTTTTTTTTCACACTTAAAGAAGAAAATAGCGCTGGAGCCAGTCACATGAGGATAATACACTATTTAACGACATCTCTTGACCGATCAAATAAGTCCATCATGGGAGCGGTTAACTGGCGGACCTTGTAACAATGTAACAAAAGAAATTTCATGAAGCCGGCCCGGATGTAAGAACGTATCACAGATTCATTCAACGTTTACTTCCATTTTTTCTTCATATTTACTCCACGCCAATAAAGAAAACATCAACAACAACAGGACATTCTAAGTACAATTTCATTATTTAAAACAAATAATGGAATTGTAATTAGAGTGTCCTGTTGTTGTTGTTGTTGTTGTTGTTGTTGTTGTTGTTTTCTTTCTCACCTTCTTTCTCACCCTGTTGCCAACCTACCAAAAACGGGAAAGGAACACAAGACCTTAAATTCTGATACTATCAGTATACGCTAGGGACACTTAGCTATTTACTATCAACCATGAGCTCTAAACTTCTGTGGGACATTTTAAATACTTGCAGTTCTCTTTGAACAATTTTAACTACAAAACTACATGCATTTTCACAATTAACATTTTTTCTCACAAATATGTTACAGTGTTCAGTTAACGAAATTTCACTTATATTTCTCTTCTAACAATTTTGTTATTCTGTTAATAAATCTTTACTTTAATGTACAAATTAAATATTTTATCCTTCCACTTTCAACATTCAACCTTCTGATATTTCAATTGTGGGGACTTCGGACGTGTTTGGCACAAGGCCAATTTACCAAGCATCACCAGGGTCTTTACGAATCAAATCGATCGACAGAAAAATGCATCTGTTTTCTAATTAGGCAACATAGATCTAACATGATGTTCATGATGGACCATGAACAAGCTCCAGCAATTGTTAGATTTCTGTTGCCTGATAATTTTACCTAATAACAAAATCATATCACTTGAAGACGAAATGAATAGTGCATACAGTTATAAGAGAAAAATAATTATCTAAACTTATTTATAAATGGAACTTTGTGTGTGTATGTGTGTGTGTCTGTTACCTATAGACTCTGAAATGGCTGAACCGATTTTCTTGAAAATATACACAATTGTACTATAAGCGTCTGCGAGTGTTCTTAGCTAGGTTTTGTGTCGAGGTGCCCCCGATAAATATCGAAAATCGATAATGGAAAAAATTGGATGATAGAAGGAGTGGTCTGATTTTAATCAAATTTGATACACTCATAGACAAAGACATAAGAAACGATATTCAGAACTTTCAAGGTTGCAGTTCTTACAATAGTGCAGAAAATCGATAATATATGTATATAAAAGGCAATATGTTTGTGTGTGTGTCTGTTTATCTGCCTGTATGTCTGTATTTTTTCAGCCCTTTTATTTTAGTTTTTCCTTCGGGTTTGGCTCTAAATAGGTATAATTGTAGTTCTTAGTCTCAGCCATGATACCATTTACGCAGAGGACTTATTTAGCCTTCAAAATTCAGTTTACGACGGAAAAATCTTATGTGATATCGATACCAGGAAATCAAAATTTGACTTACATCCATTCATTTTTCTTTCAGTCTACGGTTTCGCTTTAACTGGAAACAACTATTGCTTTTAAGTCTTTCGTGCCAACGTCCAAAGAGTCTGAGCTCCAGGACCATGGATTAGATTTAAAGCTTTCATTACACCCGAGCAACGCCGGGCTATACTGCTAGTATAATCTAAACGGTCGCTAAAGTGTTACAAAATGAACTCGAAGCAATATTAGAAAGATTTATAATTTCTTGACTTTATACGTTTATTTTTCTGAAAAACTGTTCTTATCGAAAGATTTTATAAATTTCAACTGTCATTAAAGCTAACATTTTTTACCAATAAAAGACGAACATTTCCGTTACAAGTTGATGAACGACTGTTATGCATTCGATTGTTCAACACCTTGTCCGTACTGATTATTCGCAAACGTAACAAGAACTGGTGTTATCGACGTGATAATGTCGTAAGTTTATTTTAAATTTAAAGAAAAAACATATTAAACTGAAAAAGCCAAAACAAATTCATTAAAACGAAAACTATTTTGCCGTCTTCCTGCTTCCCAGAAATATAATTACAGCTTTTCGACAGGAATGATAATTGACCGACAAAAAAAAAAGTGATCAGTATTTTCGAATCATGAATGCGAGAACGGGCTAAAAATCAATGACGCTTTCTAGCCTCAATTTAGAAAATGGGTGACTTGAAAGAATTGCGAGATCAATACCCAATAGGTTTCACTGAACGCTAGAAAATGTTGATGAAGATTATAACAACAGCAATAATAATAATAATAATAATAATAATCTATGAATTTGTCACGACATTTTTTAAAAGCTAATCATAAAATAAAAGTAAGTAATCTGAATAATAATAATAATAATAATAATAGCAATAATAATACTAATACTACTACTACTAATAATAATAACTATACAATACACTCAGACAGAACAATCAAATCTTATCGCATCAGACATCGTGACTAAAGTCAACAAAAACAGAACGTGCTTTCTCATTGACATAGCATTTCCTGCAAACTGTAATATATCTTTAAAGATCTTTAAAAAAGACTATCAAAATACAAGGATCTTGAAATGGAAATGTCAAAAATGTGATACATGAAGGAGCCTCATCATGAAAAGGTTCTGATAAACTCATTGAAGGGATACCTTGTCGTCCATTTCTTAAAGAAATACAAATATTTTATCCACAAGTACAGCCCGCACATACGAATAGCTTTATCTATGTAAGATGTGTGTGGTCTTCGGTTACCTCATTTTTAAAACAAAATACACTGTGAAAATGTCATGATGCTATTTGTAACTTTAGATTTCTGGTTGGGATTAACAAGATTGATATGCAACAGAAATCAAAGAAGAAGAAGATTTAGATCAATGGTTCAGGAAAGAATGGAAATACATTAAGCTTTGTACCCTGGATAAAAGGTAAAGAGACTTTTGTTTTAATCATTTCACCCCAAGCAAGGCATTCCACTGCCACTATTGCGCTTGGGGCTACATAGAGGGAGGTAAATAGGAAGAGTGGTTAGATATACGAAATGTCAGAAGGGGGGGTGCTAGATAGTTGGGTGGGTGGGAAGAGTGTTTGAAAGAATGGAAGTTAGTTTGTTAGGAGGTGTCTATTGACCTTACATTTAAACTCCTGGAGATTGTAGCCGTCGATGAAGCAGTCATGTGGAAGAGAATTCCACAGTCGAGAAAAGAAACTGTTGGAGTAGAAGTTGCGGTTGCATTTTATCGGTTTCACTGTAACAGGGTGGGATCTAGTTGCTAATCTAGTATCTCGTGCAAATTCGAACCTAGGAGGCACCAGTGATCTAAATTCATCGGAGCAGAAGCCGTGAAAGTATTTATAGAAGAGACACAGGGAAGCCACGTCGCGCCGGTAAGAGAGAGTCTGCAGGCGGTCTGCTAAGTCGGTATCGATCACATTACAGACCGTCCGCTGTACCTTGTCTAGAAGCCCAAGGAGAATAGGAGAGGCACCCGACCAGATATGGCAACAGTATTCAATGCACGGGCGGATGGTAGATTTATAAATGTGCAGGATAGGTTCAAACGGAAAAAACCTCCGGGCCCTGCACAGAGAATCGACTTTCATAGCAGCGGATTTAGCAATGGATTCGATATAGTCATTCCACTTGAGGTCCGCTGAAAGTGTGAGACCAAGGAGGCGTAGTGTTTTACTCTCTGGGAGGCAAGCCTGGTCCATGCTAATAGGAGGTAGGTGCAATTGTCTATGATGATTAATTGATAGTAGCTTCGTTTTAGAAGCATTAAAATTTACGAGCCATTTCTTACCCCAGTTCACTACGGATTGGAGGTCCTTTCCAAATCTCGGCTGCAAGGTTAGCTTTGTCGCCCACACCAGATTTTTGGTCGAGGCGAGAATAAACTGTGGTGTCATCGGCGTACATACCTACTTGGGATCTTATGGTATCATGGAGATCATTAATGTAGATCAGAAAGAGTGTAGGACCTAGGATAGAGCCTTGAGGGACACCCGCGTTCGTATGGTAGCTCTGGGAGGTATGTCCGTTTAATACCACTTTATATGCAAAAATCAATGGGGTAAAAGAGGACTTCATTGATTTTCCGGAGATGAGAGGACTATACAAGGCAGAATATTATGATAACTATGACAACCACCATTTGCAGCAGAATTGACAGGAGGACAATTATTGGTTCATAAAATTCGAAAGCAAGAAGACAAAAATGCGAATAAAATCAAATTCACGTTCATTCCAAGAAATAAAACAAAAGGAATTGCACATACGATGTACATAGTTGTACAAATGACATACTAAAAGGGTAAATGAACGACGCCATATTGTAAATGTTACTTGTACAAGGATAAAGAATAAAGAGTAAATGCTTGGTTAATCTTGTTTAGCGGCATATCAGCCATTACGGGCGATATAATGCTTGCATTCTTTTGTATAAAACTGGTTTCGATCATATAAAATTACTCATGCTTGCTCTCACTTGCATAAAATTGCAATCAACCCTAACAAAATACACACGCTTACATCCACTGGCACCCGACCACATAAAAGTACTGATGGTTCCTAAAATCACGAGTTACAGGTTTTGGATATATGTTATATATCGCCGTATGACGACAAAACAACAAACACGCATATATAAAAATATAAGGTTATATTTTTATTAATGACGACGAACTGTGTGGAATAGAGAACGGGAGGGTGAGGGCGCATATAGAATGGCTGACGGGAGTGTAGTCTGCCTGTGTTGTCTCTCTCTGCTTCCACCGGCCGCGCTCTGCTACTGGCGAATCCGTGTGTCGAGGTCTTTATATAGTCCTCTAGAACCGGGACTTTCCTTCCGGTTTTTGCCTCGCCCACGCAACGCCTACGTAATTCTAAGAGGCACCTGATCTGTTTGCCTCTGTAGCCATTTCCGCCGCTGTCGGAAATAAGGTCAAAACGACATCCGCTCCGGCTTCGACAGGATGTATTTCACAAACACCTGTCTTGTCGCTTCGCCGCCCCCTTCACCGATGGAAAACACCATCGCTTGCATCACTTCCTCGGGTGGGGCCAGATTGTTATATTAGATATATATGAGAGAAAAGCATCAATCTCAGTTCACTTATAACAGTCTTAGTATAGATTAGGTATAAGTTTTAGAAGAGGATACAAGGAAATTGTATATAGGATGGGTTAGGCTAAGGTGTAGTTTTGTTCAACACCACAGGATGCTACAAAACAAAAATATTAACCAAAGAACTCGAATCGAGCTCTTCAATATGTCTTGTCATACTAAAATCTCACATAGACGCCATGCATATTCGTTAATAAATTAACAAAATCTAAATTAACTATCATGTATAAGCAACCTTTTTCTAAAAGCAATAATTAAAATGTATTCAAGCGAATGATTGAACGATTGATTTGTTTGTTTAACGGCATATCAACTCTTTATGGGTCATTTAATGCCGAAATTGAATTTTCTTGAGAGATATAAAGTAATAATATATAATATGTTATTCTGGTTTCACAATTGAATACATTGGATATTCAGCTATATATATATATATATATATATATATATATATATATATATATATATGTGTATATATATATATATATATATATATATATATATGTGTGTGTGTGTGTGTGTGTGTGTCTGTGTCTGTGTGAACATAATTACTAGAGAAGGAGATATGTTTGTTTTATGTTGTAAGTTGTTAAAGTTACTTCTTGGAATACATTCTGATTTCTTTAAGAAATTGTAGAATATTTTATGGATTAGTGTCATGAAAGTGTTCTTTCATGTTCTTTGATTGGTTGGTTTATTTTGTGTAGCAATATATCAACCTCAATATGTTTTCTAATGCCGAAATTTAAATATTTTTAACAATTCTATAGCTTTAACTTGGCATATTCTGAGCGCAATTGTATGCCTTCAATTACAGACAAAATATATTGTTAGTCATTTTGCTATAAAACATATTGTTGGTAATACTATTATAGAATGTACTGTTGGTCATTTTTCTATATAAAATGTATTGCTTGTATTTTTACTATATATTAAATATTTATTTTTATAATTTGATAGTATTTAGTTTCTGTTTGATAGTTCACTATTTGCTCAGAGCTTAAATCGTATTATTTGCTAATATTCGGATCAGTGTGGATGTGAGAACAACAGCAATTAAGATGCGGTCACACTCTAATCAAAGCCTCCAATTTTCCTGATCTCAAGCCGTCCTACCGAATGTAGTTTATTGTCATACTTAGAATTATCAAGCGAATAAATCTCCTCAGTCTTTATCAGGTTTTATTAACGGGCGCTAAATAATCCCAAAGAACTTTACCTTATAACAAAGCCACATCACTTGAGGACAATTAAAATGGATAGCACACATAATTAGAAGAAAGAATAATGATATAATCTAAACGGTTCCTAGGTATGGCGTTTGTGAAAAGCATGGAGCCACCTCTTAATTGCTGTTTTTTCTCAGATCCACCCTGACCCAGAGTAGTAGCACCCGTTAAGGTCCCAGTATAGATAAATAGTTAACCACCAAACCGAGATCAAAATGCTATGAAAGTATTTACCAACAAAACGTTTTGAATTAAAAATATTACCAACAAAACTTTTTCAATGAAAGATATTACCAACAAAACATTTTTGAATAAAAGTATTACGACAAAACATTTTGAAAGAAAAATATTACCAAGAAAATACGTTTTGGAAGGAAAATATTACCAACAAAACGTTTTTGAAGGAAAAATGTTATTAACAAAATTATGTTTCTGAAGGAAAAGTGTTACCAACAAAAATACGTTTCTGAAGTAAAAATATTACCAACAAAAATACGCTTCTGAAGGAAAAATGTTACCAACAAAAATACGTTTTGAACAACACCTCTACTTATATCTCGACAGCAAGAGACTCACAAAAGATCAACAAGCAGTAAACAAAAGCCTAACAAATTCTTCAGCATTAAATGACCCAAAAGTGTTGATATGTTGGTAAAACAAACAACTAACTAAATAAATAATTTAAACGATTAACAAAATGTTACGAAGTAAACTCTAAGCAATACTAGAAAAATCAATAATTACTTGATTTTATACGTTTATTTTTCTGAAAAATTGTTTGAATCAAAAGATTTTATAAATTTCACCCGTCATTAAAGCTATCTTTTTTTTACCAATGAATGACAAACTTTTCTTGTATGAAGACGACTAATCATACCATTACCATTACCACTAGGTGAGATCGCAATGCATGCATGTTAGATAGGCACTAAAAGAGTAATTATTCAAGAGTAGTGAAAAGTGAAAACTTGGGCAATTCAATCTCTCTTTATTTCTTGACTGGGCTGTCTTAGTAAAAATCTTTTCACTTGCTTGGTCATTACGAAGCAAAGCAATTTAGAAGATTGGCTATTTTTATATATGTGGTTCTCTGAATGCCAAAGAACATACGAAGGTGAAAACTTCACAAAAGTTTTTTTTAGCAACAAAGTTTTCTTCCTATTCTGTGATGAAACAAATTCAGTACACCATTATCCATCTTCTGATATCTTCTCAATTTATTATTCCAATGTGAATATGTATGTTCTAAATTAATTATACCTTCATTCCTATTCTGAGATAAAGCAAATTACATTAATACCGAGTATGATTATTCTAAAACCATTGTTTCATTATTTCAATTCTGAGATGAACCAAATTCATTATTTTATTATTTCGATTCTGAAACGTGCTTAATTTATTATTTCGATGTGAGTACGATCTAAATTAAATACCCGTTTATTCCTTTTTGGAGATAAACCAAATTCTTTTATTCAGGATATGATTTTTCTAAAACCATTATTTCATTTTTCCGATTCTGAGATGAACCAAATTTATTATTTAGTTATTTCGATTTTGATATATGCTAAATTCATTATTCCATTGCTGGTATCCCTTAAATTAATTATGCCTTTATTCATAATCTGAGATAAACCAAATTCATTATTCCATTATTCCTATTCTGAGACGAAGTAAATTAATTATTCTACCATTTCGAATTTGAATTTTTTCTATTATTTAATTATTCCCATTCAGAGATTAACCACATTCATTATTCCATTATTCTGATTCTGATACATTACACACTTATTCGATTATATCGATTCTGATATGTAGTTAATTCATTGGCCCGATGTCGGTATGTTCTAAATTATTCCTTTATTTAGAATATGAGATAAACTAAATCCGTTATTTCACTATTCCCTTATAAATATGTACTAAATTCTTTACTCCATTATTTCGTTTCGGATGTGTCGTAAATTCATTATTCCATTATTCTGTGTGATTTTCTGAAATCATTATTTCATTATTTTGATTCCGATATGTGCTAAATTCATTATTTCTCTGTTCTAAATTAATTATCCCTTTATTCTGATTCTAAATTCTACTTCTCATTACTTTATTATTTCGACTATGATATGAGCTAAATTTATTATTTCATTATTCCGATTATGATAGGTTCTAAGTTTATTATTCTGCTCTTCTGATTCTTACATACCCTAACTTCATTATTCCAATTACGGCATGAACATCATGACCTCGAACACTATTTAAATGTTAAGCAAGCTGTTACCGGGAAATATATCTGTTCAATCGAATATTCTTTCAACTGTATGTTAATGCGCAACCAAATCTCACAAACATTCATGTAAACATTGCTATTCCTACATTAGCAGTGATCTGCTAGTCGAGCTTACTAATCAACAAGGCTAGGATTGTTTTCGGTGTCGTAACTTGTTTGTTAGTTTACCAGTGACAATGCAATGCAAAAAATTAATTCTATTCACATTTATGTATGCTTGCAAACAGGAAAAATTTTATATGAATATTTAAACCTATTCTATTTTAATGAAACAAAATTCGGTGTATGGTTATATTCAAGAATTCCTTAATTAGTAATAAAAGTACAAAAATGGCTTCAGAATTAAACACACTAATCTTTGATCTATAAAAATTGTCTTTTCATTATATATATAACTAACGGCAACTAGTAACATGTCGACGAAAACAATAACATTAATATTTTCTACAAAAAACAAAATGGACATTAATATCAAGCGAGACGAATCGTCACTTCTCAACATCATCCAAAATAGTGCAACACCGACTAACATAAGTAAGAAAATTAAATATATATATATATATATTCCATTTGTAAACGAGCTATTACGCGATCTAGGTTTATACCATGAGTGGTGTCTTCACGCGATTTTCAAGAAGTGATTTTACCGTTTACCGTTTTTTAAGCACCCTCACGAAACGGTGTCTTTTTAACGCTAACATGGCAAGGAATTTTTGAAGGCTCAATTTTTAAAATTACAAGGAATTATAAGTAATTATATATATATATATATATATATATATATATATATATATATATATATATATTGTTAAATACGACTGAAATGGTACTGCGATTAATCATTTTATTTAATTTTATCGTGTTCATACAAGTGCACAAAGTTTATAAAACTGTCAAAAAGTTTCACATATCCGAGCGCTTTCGGCTATTTTTTAGTCATTATCAAGAACGATTTTTACTTGTCATCTGCAAATGTCAGATTTCTTAAAGAATTACATACACAACTAGAGATAAATGCATAACAGATTTCCCAAAGAATAAAGTATATAGTTAGAGATCATATTTCCCAAATAATGAAATACACAACTAAAGATGAAGTACATATCAGATATCCCAAAAAATAAGGTACACAACTTGAGAAAAAGTACATGTCTGATTTCTCAAATAGTAATATACGCAAATAAAGATCAAGCACAAAAGTACAAAAATAAAAAAAAATTATTAAGCCTAATTAAAAACAATTATTTTATCGCTTGTCTACTCGGCCATATCACGCTGATTACACCGGTTCTCGTCCGATCACCAAAGTTAAGCGACATCGGTCCTGGTTAGTACTTAGATGGGTGACCGCTTGGGAATACCGGGTTCTGTAAGCGTCTATTTTAGGATGTGCGTTGTGGTGCAGTGAATATCGACTCAGAACGACAAATCGGGGAGCCGAGTTCGAATTCCAGTTGAATTCTTTGCATTCACTTACACACAAATACCCTTGGGAAAGGTATTAATCCGTCTCTTCCCTGCAGTTACGCGTTAAATAATAGGACAGATTGGGTTCTATAGCGTTGGCTGGAAACCAGTCTACAGCAGAAAGCATTGGCAGCCTACTGAGGTATTAATCGTTTGCCCAATCAGTCATGTCTCTTTCAAGACATGATCGCCCAAAGCGTTTATCATGTATGACATTTAACTGACTGACTTTTTCATTTTTTTTTTTGTTTTTTATATGCAATTCTTTCTCATGTATTTTGAATTTATAAAAGCAAATAATTCCTTTCAAAACAGAAAATTTCGTATATTTGTTTCTACCGTGATTGTCTTCGCTGCGATAAGATTGATTGATTCGTATGTTATGGCTTATCATCTCTTTACAGGTTATTTAAAGCCAGTAATTATTTAATATATTTAATGATATTTTAACACTTGTTGAGTTATCTAATACTGAATATGAAAGTCTGCAAACATCTTCATCATCGGTGACTTTAATGCTCACCATTACACGTGGCTGAAACCTAGTGTCCAGATATTAGATTTTTCTGTTGTCCTTATTCAAGTCATGGAATTCCTTACTCGTTTCCCTAGTAAAACCGAGAAACATGCTTCTCTACTTAATTTATTTCTTACTTTCTCTTCTCGCTCTTGCCGAGCTGCACAACACTGCCCTCTTGGTAACTATATTATTGGTAATTATATTATTTAGAATTTTTCTGTTGTCCTTATTCAAGTCATGGAATTCCTTACTCGTTTCCCTAGTAAAACCGAGAAACAGGCTTCTCTACTTAATTTATTTCTTACTTTCTCTTCTCGCTCTTGCCGAGCTGCACAACACTGCCCTCTTGGTAACTCTGAACACTCTTTGGTAGATACTGATATTTCGTTCCAATCATCTATTAAACTGGAACCGCCTACCCATAAGTCCTCTTTCCGTTAACAACATGCTGATTGGAACTCACTCCATAATTTTCTTCGTGACGCCTTATTGACTGATATTTTCAACCCTCCAATTGAAAATTGTGCCACTGAGGTTTCTTGTCGGAACAAAGTCGGTATAGACGCTTTCATCTCTTCTCGGAAATATCAGATTAAATCCTCTCTATGGTTCGCATCGTCGGCTATAGCATACAAAACCCACTATTTGCGGCTATACTAATATTACAGCTCTAGTCATAACAGATGCCAATACGATGTTGCTCATAATAACTGTAAGCTAGTCATTGAATATCAAAGTTTCTGTTTGCTTAGGGAATGATGCAGTGCATACCTTTCACCAAAATTTGGCTCTCATAATTATTGGTGGTTCTGCAATAGGGTATTAAATAAGTATCTGGAAGCGGCCGAAATGTGGTTCAACAGAAGGATACTACGGATATCGTGGACTGAGCATACAAGCAACGACGAAGTGTTAGAAAGAATGGCAACAAAAAGGAAATTGATGCTGAGCATCAGGAAGAGACAACTGAAGTTCCTGGGACACGCAATGAGGAAGGAGAGCCTGGAGAACCTGATACTGACTGGTCAGATAGAAGGAAGGAGAGACAGAGGAAGGCAGCGGATAACATATCTGCAGAGTCTGATCAGGTGGATGTCGGAACGGGGTTGCCAGGAGCAACAGGAGCAAACATACTAAGAGCCACAAGGGATAGGGAGACGTGGAGATCCATGATCGCCTACGTCCTGAAGGGACAGGGCACATAGAAGAAGAAGAAAGTCTCTATTCCCCCAATCTTTAATCAATTTGAGGTGTTAACATACTCTACTGATAAGACTGAATGTTTTTTCTGTAAAATCTCCTCAAACTCTACTCTTGATTTTTCCGGCGTATCCCTGTCTAACTTTCATTTATTACTGAAACACTTTTGAGTGAAATACATATACTTCCTTCCATGGATTTTACTATCGTCTCTAACCTAGATTCCCACAAAGCATACTGACCCGATAGCATCCCTGTAATAGTTATTAAAAAGTGTGCCCCCAAAATGGCTCCTTTCTTTTCTCTAAACTATATAATGAATGCCTCGCTACCTTCTGCTTTCCTGCCTGCTAGAAGTCATCATCTGTTGTTTCGGTTTTTGCCTGTCAACTATCAAACAACCAAATGGATCTGCTACTTCTACTTCTACAGCTTCTTTTCTCACACCTCCAGCCTGTGGTACTCCTTTCTGTATACTTACTTCCCTGATAGCTACTATCTCCAAGAGTCTAAAGGCAACGTCAATTGCCATCCATTATCCCCTTTACTCCCATACTTCTCTTATCCTTTCCCCAGTACCCACTGAGTTTTGTTCTTCTCTGTTTTTCACTCTAATCTCACGCAACTCTCTTCGCACCAATACGTTGCTGCTCATAATAAATTCTACCACTTTTTGGCAAACTCCTATAGGTCCTAATCAATGCTGAATTTGTTCATCATTTCGTTGCGGAGAACCTCTACTCGGACAAGAAATATACCCTTCGTTTTTTCAGGTTAACTGCTGATTTACTGACGATAATTGAGAAAAGAGTCTATGGTGATCTATATAAAAAAAGTGAAGCCCGTGCTGTAGCATTCAACATCTCGAAAGTCTTGAACAGAGTAAGACCTGCAGGTCTTTTCTACTAGCTGAAAAGTTACGGTGTCTTTGTACACATTTTTGAGCTGATCCAGTACTTTTTATCAAATCGAGTAATGAAAATGATGCTGAGCTGCCACTCGTCAAGATCATTCGTATTAAGGCGGGTGTCCCCCAGGTCTTCATCCTTGGTATTACGCTATTTTTAATTTTTATTAACGACCTTACTAATGACACCATCTCTCAACTTGATATCTACGCTGAAGACACAACCATTTATTCCTGCCTAGATGGTAAAGCTTGTCAGTCCGACAAAGTCAAAATGGCAGCTGATGTCTAAAATGATCTCAAGACCGTTGTTAACTAGGGCAAAAGATGGCTTGTCCCTCTTTACACCTCCAAAACTAAATTTCTCTCTATTAATTTTTTAAGAGGCCCCTCTCGGCCTAATCTCAAATAAAGTGAGTCGTTGCGCCTTCTCCGGCAAAGGTTCTCAGCAGACTTGAAGTTAGAAAACTATACTGAATCTGTCACTACATCAGCTGCTAAGAGAGTTGGTTCAGTGTGTCTGGTGAAACAACTGTTTTCTCCAAAATCTGTCTGACATATCTATAAGTCTATCGTTTATCCATGCTTTCAATATTGCTGGGGTATATAGTCCGGTGCGATATATAGTTCGACAGGATTCAATATGTCGTTTGTTAAAACCATTTCGTTTATCTTTGGGAATTTCCGAAACATTGTATGTTTACATTACGATAAATTTCAGAGCAAAGATGGTTATTTGTGTAAAATAAAAAAAAATTGTTATATAGGCTTGATTTGATTTCGTTTAGACTCTGGTATCATTCGTGGTCGAGTGGTCTAAGACGCACCAGACAACTTTGTAGCTCTCGCTATGTTGATAGGGGTTGCAGATTCGAATCCTGCGGAATTACGCATATTTTCGTATAAAATTTATCATAAATAATCAAGACGGTAGAAATAAATATATAAATATACTGTTTGATTAAAAACAGAATATCTACTCAAATACAACTATCGACTAAAAATAATGTTCAAACAAATAATTTCAATATGACGGTTGTTAAAACCATTTCGTTATTCTTCGGAATTTTCCGTAACGTTGTTTATTACACGTATCAATTTTTTTCCAGGTTATTTTAAAGCCGGAAAATAATTTTTGTTTGTATGAATAATGATCTACTAATTAACCTATGCCTGAAGGGGAAAACAGGTAGATTCATGCCTTTTCCGAGTCTATTTGCGCGTAAGTGAATATAACGAAGCCGACTTAAATTAGAACGCAACACTCCGATATTCAATTATGTGATGTTATCCATTACACCAACTCACATCCATGCTTACAGCAACTGGTATTCCCAAACGGTCACCCATCAGGCATATTGACATGGTTCGACTTTGCATAATTTTGGTAATCGTACGACAACCAATGTTTGAACGTGTTCTGGTTGTAAGCCGACAGCGATACGAAATGTGAATAGACTGTCCAAGGAAAATGCTGTGAGTAATCCGGTCCGGGAACTTAAGTAAATGTCAAGAATACGTCGTTATAGCCATGGGACTTTAAAGAAGAAAATGCTATAAAATAAGGCACTGTGCTCAATTGAAAAGTGGTAAAATATTCACGCAAACATTTGCATGCCAACTGTTTAACCCTGCCTGTCAAGGCATATGCGGTGGAGTTCTGCAAACGCATTGTTGTCTATGGTCAAACGATTTTAAAAAAAGGGGGAAATTTTCATCCAGAATACTTAAGAAAGAATATTTTTTTTTTTTACTTGTTTCAGAATAAATCAAGCGGAAGCTATCAAATACAGAAATCGTTTTGCATTTTTAACACTAAACCAATCCACAGAACATCAGCTCAGGAAGATTTAAGAGCCATACGTGATACACGACTGGGTGATCATGTCTCGAAAGAAACATAACTGACTCAGCAGGTTTTCCCGTAGTAGTTTGTCATTACTTTCTGCGGTAGACTGATTGCTATCCAAGGCTATAGAACTCAATCTTTCCTGCTTTTTAAACCATAGCTGGAGGAAGAAGAGACGGATTAATGCCCTTTTCATTCGTAAGGGAATGCAACGAATTTAATTAGATTTTGAACACGGCTCTCCAATTTCTCGTTTCGGGCCGATATCCACCGCACTATAAGGGAACATCACTCAGCGTAAAAAGAGAATATTTTATTTTTAATTTAATATTCTGCTCCTTATATATTGCATGTTGAGATATTTATCAAAGAATTTGATCTTGAGAAATATATCTTTAAATTTCTAATTTTAGATAATCATTCGAATCCTGATGAATAGAGCGAGAAGCAGAATCAGGCCAGAGATAGGACAAAAACAGTGTGGTTTCGTTAAAGACACGGGAACAAGGAATGCCATATTTATGATTAGGATGCTCTCTGAAAGGGCAATACAAATGAAGACGGACTTATTTCTAGGGCACAAAATGAGAAAAGAAAGTTTGTGAAATACTCACAGGACAAACTGAAGAAAGAGAAAAACAGAATATATTAAGAGTATAAAAGGACAAGAAAATGTAGTTAGCTATGATCGCCAATGTCCTGAAAGAACACGGTACCTCTAAGAAAAAGAAATAGAAATAGGTACTAAGGTGACAAATAGTAGAATGGATAGTAGAAACAGATACTAATAGTAGAAATAGGCACTAAGGTGACAAATAGTAGAATGGATAGTAGAAATAGGTACTAATAGTAGAAATAGGTACTAAGGTGACAAATAGTAGAATGGATAGTAGAATGGATAGTAGAAATAGGTACTAATAGTAGAAATAGGCACTAAGGTGACAAATAGTAGAATGGATAGTAGAAATAGGTACTAATAGTAGAAATAGGTACTAATAGTAGAAATAGGTACTAAGGTGACAAATAGTAGAATGGATAGTAGAAATAGGTACTAATAGTAGAAATGGGTACTAAGGTGACAAACAGTAGAATGGATAGTAGAAATAGGTACTAATAGTAGAAATAGGCACTAAGGTGACAAATAGTAGAATGGATAGTAGAAATAGGTACTAATAGTAGAAATAGGTACTAATAGTAGAAATAGGTACTAAGGTGACAAATAGTAGAATGGATAGTAGAAATAGATACTAATAGTAGAAATAGGTACTAAGGTGACAAATAGTAGAATGGATAGTAGAAATAGATACTAATAGTAGAAATAGGTACTAAGGTGACAAATAGTAGAATGGATAGTAGAAATAGGTACTAATAGTAGAAATAGGCACTAAGGTGACAAATAGTAGAATGGATAGTAGAAATAGGTACTAATAGTAGAAATAGGTACTAAGGTGACAAATAGTAGAATGGATAGTAGAAATAGGTACTAATAGTAGAAATAGGTACTAAGGTGACAAATAGTAGAATGGATAGTAGAAATAGGTACTAATAGTAGAAATAGGTACTAAGGTGACAAATAGTAGAATGGATAGTAGAAATAGGTACTAATAGTAGAAATAGGTACTAAGGTGACAAATAGTAGAATGGATAGTAGAAATAGGTACTAATAGTAGAAATAGGCACTAAGGTGACAAATAGTAGAATGGATAGTAGAAATAGTTACTAATAGTAGAAATAGGTACTAATAGTAGAAATAGGTACTAAGGTGACAAATAGTAGAATGGATAGTAGAAATAGATACTAATAGTAGAAATAGGTACTAAGGTGACAAATAGTAGAATGGATAGTAGAAATAGGTACTAATAGTAGAAATAGGCACTAAGGTGACAAATAGTAGAATGGATAGTAGAAATAGGTACTAATAGTAGAAATAGGTACTAAGGTGACAAATAGTAGAATGGATAGTAGAAATAGGTACTAATAGTAGAAATAGGTACTAAGGTGACAAATAGTAGAATGGATAGTAGAAATAGGTACTAATAGTAGAAATAGGTACTAAGGTGACAAATAGTAGAATGGATAGTAGAAATAGTCACTAAGGTGACAAACATTTCTTTGAATTACTAAATATTGAAAGTTGTGAAGAGATCGCGGAGACACTGCATATATTTTTACGCTGTTGGAATCTTTTTGGTGGGTTAGGATGTTTGCATAAACTATGCATATCTCTGAATATTTATCAGACGCGAGTGAAAATTTTGTGTAAAAGTACTATTG
The DNA here is from genome assembly GCA_037127315.1 of Ascarosepion bandense. Classification (NCBI taxonomy): domain Eukaryota; kingdom Metazoa; phylum Mollusca; class Cephalopoda; order Sepiida; family Sepiidae; genus Ascarosepion; species Ascarosepion bandense. The sequence goes on along the minus strand of JBBBDQ010000327.1, from coordinate 6,509,791 downwards.
TGTAATGGTACAGGAATAAAACGTGAAGGCTTCATTATGGTAAAAAACAAGTTTGGAATTTACTGAAAAATTAAATATAGTAGAAAAGAGAAAAAATAAAGAAAATCACTTTTCTTTTTTTTTTTTCTTTTGCATTTTAATAGGCTTAAAAGTAAGGAAAATGAACAAGTATAAAAAGAAAACAAGATAAAATAATAAAAACAAACTTCTAAAAGATTTTTTTTTCTTTGTAACAGTTTTCTTTTTTTTTTCCGGAGATTAAAAAGAATCTGTTGAAAAGTGCTTCTTCATTAACACGCGTCAAGAACAGACGCCTGAGAAACAATTTCTGAAAATGCGTATACTTGCTATTTTTTTCGACGTTTTTCATTTAATATTTTCTTTATTTTCTCTACGTTTTTCATTGAATATTTTTCTTTTTCTCGCTATTTTTATTCATTATGCCTTTTTTAGCCATACATTTTTTCATATTTCGCACACTCATTATCTGTACTTCGCATATATACGCACATACGTTTTATATAAATTTAATATCCGCAGTAAAAAAAATTTAAAAAACTGTCATATCCTATAAATAGTGGATATTGCGGCGGATATGGTGATTACGGTGTTATTAGCGGACACATACTTAAGCCTTCATAGCGAGAGAGCCGCCTTCAGTTAAGACAGTAGCGCTCTTAAATATCTGTCATTACCGGCTGGTGATTGGCTCGCTAATTGCCTGCCACGCTGTCGACACATCACGTGATAAAAAACACGTGCATCCACAGCCGAATTCACAAACGAATATATGCATCAGCGTTCTTGCATAGTTAGCTAGATAGATAAATCGAATAACAGCGATAGAAATGAACAGAAAGGAAGTAATGTCCAAAATGTAATAGACAGCAATATGAACATAACGAGATAGAAATGAACCATTTAAAAAGAATGTAGAAATGTAAAAATTAGCAATATGAATGCGTAGATAAATACGAACATAGATAGATAGATATGAAAACACGTTAAAACATACACACACACGTGTGTGTGTGTGTGTGTGAGTGTGTGTGTGTGTGTGTGTGTGCATTGAGGGCACTTCGAGGTCGAGTAGTAGTTAGCAGACTTCTCTTGCTAGAAGAGTGAGGAGTGAGCTCGAGCCTCACTGGGTACCCCATACATTCGGGCCTGTGCTACATCAAGATGCGCTTAGAAAAGTCACTATATTCATTTTCTAACTGTAGCTTCGATGTGGTACAAGGCCACAAGTATGAAGTACCCAGTAAAGATCGAACTGAAAACTCAGTTGAAATAGGTTCGAACGAGACAAGCTTGCTAAATATTACACTATGAGGAGGTTATATATATATATATATATATATATATATATATATATATATATTGTGTGTGTATTTTGGCAGCATTTTTTCATTAATGCAGGTTTCATTGAATAATATAGACAAGTTTTGTCTATTAATTTTGATAACAGGTACATACTTAAACAAGAAAATAATAAACAGAAACTAAAAATCCTGGAAGCAATCTACATTAAACAATTTAAACCTGGTTTGAATACAATCAATTTTGATATTTCCAATAACGTACTCAAAACCTGTAATCAGATCAAGGACCACAACGCCACTATTTTGTCACTGTCTTCGGCCATCCGCCACGGTAGGGATGGACTTGTATTTTCAATTTAATTCTCTTTATTGTTCATAACTTAAATGTTCTATGTTTACTGTGTGTTAATATTTATTCTTTGATAATGGCTTATATGAGCCGAAAGCTTAGACCCGATAAAAAATCAACAATTACTGTGATTTTTTGTTGTCTTTCAACGATATCACCATCAAGTATATCAGACGGTACGAACGGATCCTACACAAAATTAGTAGACAAAACTTGTCTATATTATTCAATGAAACCTGCATTAATACATATATATATATATATATATATATATATATATATATATATATAGTTTTTGGTCACATTTGTATTAAAAAGTGTTCAATACAATTATATTGCAGAACTTTTAAATATTTTCCATTTTTAAACGAGTTATTTCGCTACCTAGGTTTCTACCACGAGTGGTGTTTTCGGGCGATTTTTAATAACTGATTTTACCGTTTACCGTTTTTCTTTTTAAGAACGCTTTTGTAAAGTTGTTTTATTTGAACGCTCGCGTGGCAGAGAATTTTTGAACGTGCAATTTTTAAATTAAAACGAATTATGGCGTTTTTATCCATGGTTGTGTGAACCTAAGAGATATTTCTTAGTGTGGATACATTTAGTCATAATTTCCTTTCTATCATTTATCAGTTCGTTTTTGCTTGGGAATAGCTAATGAGGCTCTTGTGTTGCGGCAAACTAAGTTTTTATTATAAACTTATAATAAAAATATTACCAGTTAAAATGCTCTACTAAATATCGAACAGACTTAATAAAATAAATCATTACAGTGGACTGCCAACCCATTAGTTTGTACTATCTCTAAGATATATATATATATATATATATATATATATATATATATATATATATATAAAGAGAGAGAGGGGGTATAAACATATGTAAAAATGTGAAATTGGACTATAGCAATAAAAACACAGGTAGATACGAATAAAAAAAGAAAGAAGCAAAGAAAGAAAGAAAGAAAGAAAGAAAGAAAGAAAGAAAGAAAGAAAGAAAGAAAGGAAAGAAAAAGAAAGAAAGGAAGAAAGAAATAAAGAGAAAAAGAAGGAAAAAGAAAGAAAGAAGAAAGGAACAAGAAAAAGGAGAGAAGGAAAGAGAAATAAAGATGGAGAGAAGGAAAGAGAAATAAAGATGGAGAGAAGGAAAGAGAAATAAAGATGGAGAGAAGGAAAGAGAAAGAAAGATGAAAAAAAGAATGGAGAAAGAAAGACGGAAAGAAGAAAAAAGAAAGAAAGAAGGGAAGAATAAAAGAAGAAAGAAAGAAGGAAAGAAAGGTGAAAAATGAAAAGCAGAAATGAAAATCATCAAGAATTGAGTGCAAAAATATAAAGTTGAAAAAAAGAAATAAACAAAAAGACAGACGAAAAAAAAACAAAAATGTTCGACAAAGAAAGCAAGAAAGAAGACTATCGATAAAGTGATTAAAAAACATAACGTGAAGTATAAAACAAAAGATAAAAAGAAAAAATATGAAACAAAATAATGAAAAAAAATACAAAAAATGAGAATAGTAGAGCAATTTTACCTACACAAATCTGCATCGTTATATATATATATATATATATATATATATATATATATATATATATATATATATATATATATTACTTCTCCAAAAAACGTCTCGTATCACTTATATTTTCTTAGAGTAGACAGTTTTTATTCGGATATTTCTATAGTAGAAAAAAAAATAATTGATTTGCGATAAAAGGCAAAAGAAATTAGAATAGAACAAACTAGTAAAAATGAATAACATTTCAAACTTTATTAGTATATGCGTACACATTGTCTACCATATCTCCATAGTGTTCAATCGTGCGAGTGTGTAAATAGTCATCCGTGAACAGTCCTGTTTCGCTGTATCACAGCTCATTAGTACAGTTAGACATTCGATTGTTTCAAGCCAGGATTAAAACACGACTAAATTGACATCAGTCGGCGATTATATATATATATATATATATATATATATATAGATGCCTGTAAAAGGTTTGTCTCTTTAATAAAACAGATTCATGTCTATTATGAAGTTTCGAGAGTACACCTTTACGGTGTTATCACTCGTCAGACAACCCTGAAAAGTGAGAACATCACAAGGGTTGTCTCACGAAACTTCGAAGTCGGCATGTTTCTGCCCTATCAAGCAGACAAACTCTTTCTTCCTATCAACGCCCTATCAACACCCGGATATGGGTGACTTAACGATAAAATCCCTGTTTGCCAAAATACATAGTGAGAGGTTGGTTGGTTGTTTTTGTTTTATGCCATATCAACCTCGGCGGGTCATTTATTGCCAACTAATTTTTATTTATTTATTTATTGCTGGTAATACCTTCTTTCAACAATTTATTGTTGTTTTTTATATACGTTTTGTGTCTAGTAATACTTTTTTCTTTTTCGAGTATCAAGATTCATTGGCATTGGTTTTTAAGGGCAGGGTCCTCAAGTTCTACCCTGTTATTTAACCCATAACTGGAAGGAAGGGACGGATTAATACCTTTCCCAAGGTTACCAGTGCTTAAGTGAATGCAAGGTATTCAACTGGAATTCGAACTCGGCTCACCGATTTCTCTTTCCGAGCCGATATACACTGCACCACAACACACATCCGTCACTAAACTCTTACAGCACCTGGTATTCCCAAGCGGTTACCCATCTAAGTACTGACCAGGCTCAACTTCGGTGATCGAGCGAGAACTGGTGTATTCAACGTGATATGGTCGTAAGCCACATAGTGAGAGGAATACATTTACCCATTTTTCATATTATCATAAAATAAAATGAAATCTAACAGGTTGATTGTTATGATTAATGGCCATATTTTGTATATATTTAGAATTTAAAATGGCCATTATTGACTTTCACCATAGCTATTAAACACTTCCCAAATTAAGGGCATGACTTATACACTATCCCTCCGCACAAGTTGTGCGACAACGATATAAAAGCTTCTTTTAAGCAGCAGACACCTGAGTATGTGATAAATGAAACATCACACTCCAAAATGGGTCATATTGTAAAATCAATAAGACTGATTTTGGGGCTTAATAGAGGCCATATTTACTTGTTAAAAAATCTACGGCAATGTCTTTTGCATCAGTTCCGTGTCAAAATCGTTGTGTGTGTAAGGAGCACCCACACACAACTTAGTGACTTTAAAATGTGACTGAAAACTAGGACAACGCTCTTCTCTTTAGCATTTAACTGTACTATTTCGTATTATGAGAACCAACAAGAGGTAGCAAATAGTTTCTGTTTTTCGTAATTTTTTCTTATACATTCGGGAATTTTTCCTGGTGAAGCGGCATAAACCTTATCGTTTTGGATGTGACTACTAACGAAAAACTTACCTTCTGACCAAACGAAGATTTAACTGCAGTACATTTCATTCTTTTCAGCATTTTATCATTTTTGCCAAGACATTTTTCTTGGAAGCAGTTGGAGAGTAGCTACCGTTGTTAAGTCTTGTATGGTTATAGCTCTAAATCTTCTTTGACAATCCTTCTTAGCGTCCTATCCAAAATATCTAAATCTTCTACTATCTTCTGTCATCTTCCTCGTGCTTTTTGGGGCATTTTTCTTCAGCATTCTATTACCACAATGACTGCTGGTACGAACCGAACAGTTTCCTTCTGGAATTGCATTTGATGGTGTTGTTTGCTCCTCTTGAAACCTCTTCGGCTCATTAAAAACAGTTTTTCTGCAATCATTCAGTTGTTTTATCCCCTAACAATTATTACAACAGCTGTTTTCAAGACGACAATTTGATGACATTTTGTTGGAACCGCCATAGTTAATTAGACTGTAAATAATGAAAAAGAAAAACCGAATCTTAGGAAGCTTTATGCAAAATTTGAAAATATTTTTACTAATAGGCATGTTTCAAATTATGTTTAAATAATGGTTGAATTTTTATGTTTAAATAATAATCATTGCTGCAGCTGAAATATATATATATATATATATATATATATATAGAGAGAGAGAGAGAGAGAGAGAGAGAAAGAGAAGAGCAAGATGGATAAAATGTCATCTCAATTACACAAAAATGTGATCACTGAAATTTTAACAGACATTTACTAGTATTACAAAAGATATCTTGAAATAATAAATAGTAAAGCTGTTCCATAAAATCACCCTTGGCTTTAACCACAGCCTCCAGACGACTTCGGAATCTCCTGCTCCTCTTCCGGATGGTCTCCTTTTTTAAGTTGGTGAAGGCTTCCATACGCCTTGCTTTCACTTTATCTTTAGTCATAAATGGAGTTTTGTCATTGCTCGCTCAATTGCGCCCCACACATGATAATCAGGGGAGCTGCAGTCTAAGGAGTTAGGCAGCCAGATGAAACGGAAAATGTAACTGCAGAAATGACTGAGTTCTCTTGCTTGTGGAGCACAGTGCAGAATCCTGTTGACAAACATAGAGTCTTCTAGAAAGAGTCTGTGGGTAGATGAATGGAGACATCACTTCACCATCACTAGTGATTACTCCAAACACAATGACGTTGACTGGATATATAATTAAACTCTCTCCGAATCCTTTGCACTGTGCTATTTCCCAATTTATGTCGGAGTGAATTGCTTCATGGTACGCTTTTTCTCACGGACGTTGCCCAACTGAGCCTACTATACTGTGCAGTCAGCAAAATTGAAAAACAAAATCGCACACGCGTGAAATAAAAATATATAATAGCGACAATTTAACAATCGCACTATGTGTGTGTGAGTATTTATTATATATATATATATAAATGTGAATTGTGCAACAAAATATATCATTCAAATAGGTTTTATTAAATTGCATCTACAATTCAACTTTTTATTATCTCTTTCCAATGTTTCCAAACCGAAGCTCCTATCCATTTTTTTATAATCGTTTCACCCCGAGCAAGGCATTTCACTGCCACTATTGAGCAGTGGTGAGAAAGTGGTGAGAAAGGATTGTTAGATATAGGAAATGTCAGAAGGAGGGTGATAGACGGGTAAGGATACCGAGAATGAGGGTTGGGTAGATGGTGAGAGTGTTGGGAGAATAAATTCAAGTTAGTGTGATAGGAGGTGTCTATTGACCTTACATTTAAACTCCTGGAGATTGTAGCTGTAGGGAAAGCAGACATGTGGAAGGGAATTCCACAGGCTGGAAGCGCGAGAAAAGAAGCTGTTGGAAACCACCATAGAAAGTTTCTTCTGCTCCCTCATAAGCATGGATCAAACTACTCTCTCCGAGAGCAACACACTGCGCCTCATTGACCTCACCCTCTCAGTCGACCTTAAGTGGAACGACTAATTCTACTGCTAGGAAGGTTGGGTCATTGTGTCAGACCAGGATGTTTTTATTGCCTGAATCCATCTTATACATATACAAATCAACCATCCGCCCATGCATAAAATACTGTTGTCATATCTGGTCTGGTGCCCCTACTATTTATCTCGGGGTTCTTGACGTGGTTCTCGGCGGGGTTCTCGACAGGATCTAGTTGGAGATCTTCAATGCCGATCCCGACCTGTCAGCTCGACTCCAGCCACTTTCTCACCGACAGGGTGTGGCTTCTCTTTGTCTCTTTAACAAATATTTTCATAGCTTCTGGTACCCACTCCATGATACCCACTCTAGATGAATTTACTCGAGCAACTAGATTAGCAACATTGTTCCACCCTTTTACAGCCAAAATAACGAACTACAGCCGTCAGTTCTACTCTATCCTCCAACATCTTTTCTCGCAATTTCCGCCTGTGGAACTCCCTTCCGTATACTTACTTCCCCGATAGCTACAATTACCAAGAGTTTATATGCAAAGTCATTTACCATCTCTTATCTCCTTGACTCTCATCATTCTCTAATCCTTTCCCCAACATCCCCTATTTCTTGTTTTTCTCCCTTTTCACTCTACTATCGCGCAACTCTTCTCACACCAGTATCCCCATCCTCCTTGTAACCATTCTTTGACACCCTCTTAACCGTTATGTCGGTGAGAAAGTGACTGGAGTTGAGCTACCAGGTTGGAATAAATTACACAGCAGATTCTCCGTTAGATTTTGTCAAGAACCCTGAAATGAAAATGATTCAGATGGGAAAAAATACAGTGAACTGACTTTCCTAGCAGCAGATGTAGCCATGGATTCAATGTAGTCATTCAACTTGAGGTCGGCTGAGAGAGTTAGGCTGAGATGAATAGAGCTCAGAGGATCTTCTTTTTCTATGTGACATGTCCCTTCAGGACGTAGGCGATCATGGCTTTCCACGTTTCCCTATCCCTGGTGGCTCTGAGCACGCCTTCTCCTGTTACACCGTGCAATCCTCGTTCTGTCATCCACCTGATTAGGTCCTTCAAATATGTTATCCGTTGCTTTCCCCTGTCTCTTTTTCCCTCTGTCTGGCCTGTTAGTATCAGGCTCTCCAAGCCACCCTTCCTCATTGCATGTCCCCAAAACAGCTGTCTCTTCCTAATGCTCAGTATTAATTTCTTTTTTGTTTCCATCATTTCCAAGACCTCATCATTGCTCACATGCTTGATCCATGATATTCGCAGCATCCTTCTGTAGGAGCACATTTCAGTTGCTTCAAGTTTTTCCTTCATTTTTGATGGTATTGTCCAGTATTCACTGCCATATTAATGGACGGACAGCACGTAGCAATCCAGTACTCTCTTCCTAGTTTCTAGTGAAATTGCCCTGTTTCTTAATACCTTATTCAACTTCTGGAATGCTTTCTTCGCCATGCCAATTCGTCTTCGGATCTCTGTGTCGCACTTCCCAGGTATTTAAATGTTTGTACCTACTTGATTCTAGTATCCCCGACCTGTATTTGGCATTTTGGGCTGCCCTTTTTACTGATGACCATGCATTTTATTAAACTTATAAAGAGAGACAATTCTGAGAGCCCTTGGAGCCATGCCAGGATTCATCATTGGCGGCGACATTATGATCAATATAAGATACGCAGATGATAGCAGACATGAAAAGGAAACTACACTACCGCCTAAAAAGGGTAGCTGAAGAAAGCAGAAAGAAAAGACTACAAATAAGCTACAGGAAAAGTGAATGCATGCTCATCATTTAAAAGAAAGCCCAAAATGTCAATTTAAGGCTGAGGATGCTAAAATCAGGTACAGGAAGTTAAATACCCGGTAAGCGTTCTAACAGAAGATGGAAGATGCGACACTGAGACCCGATTGAATTGGCATGGCTAAGGATGCATTAGATGTTCATTGTGGTGCAGTGAATATCGGCTCGGAACAAGAAACCGGGGAGCCGAGTTCAAACTCCAGTTGAATTCCTTGCATTCACTTACGCGCAAATACACTTGGGAAAGGTATTAATCCGCCTCTTCCCTTCAGTTATGGGTTAAATAACAGGACAGATTGGATTCTATAGCCTTGGTCGGCAACCAGTCTGCCACAGAAAGTAATGGCAACCTACTGCGGGATAATCTTCTGCCTAGTCAGTCATGTCCCTTCCAAGACATGATCGCCCAAGCGTGCATCATGTATGACATTTAACTGAAATATACATTCCAGTGGAGCGCCAAGAAACAGAAAAAATTCGCTAGAAACAAAGAAGAGACTACTAATTTGCTATGTGATGTATGTTCTTCAATATGGCATTCTGTAAAATCTCCTCAAAGATGAAGGAGAGACTTGAAGCAACCAATATATGGTTCGACAGAAAGATGCTGAGGATACCATGGACAGAACATGTGAGCAACAATGAGGCTTTGTAGAGGATGGAAACAAAAAAGAAACTAATAATTAATATCAAGAAAACAACTGAAGATCCTGGGACATGTAAGACTTGGAGAATCTGATCCTCACAAGTCAGGGGAATGCGGCGTGTAACATACTGGATGGGCTTTGGCAAATGGATGATAGAGTGAAGTTTAGGTAGGGTAACAGGAGAAAGCGTGCAAAATTACTAAAGATAGGGAGATGTGGAAGAGACACGGACCATAAATGAAAAAAAAGTAAAAAATACAATATTTCTTCTTATTATTAATAACAATGGCTATAATAACCTGATTCTATCGTCAACATTAACGACAAATTTAGAAATTTAAATACAAATACCAACAGAATCTTTAAGAAACATATACCTAATATTTACAATAAATAACACAGAACCAGACCTATGAAATTTCACAAAATTGTTGATGAATATCAGTCAGTAATTCAATCAGTTAAGTGCGGTACGTGATAGACGCTTTGGGCGATCATGTCTATTTCAAGACATGACTGACTAAACAGATGATTTTCCAGCAGTCAGTTTCCATTATTTTCTGCGGTAGACGTATTGCCAACCAATGCTAGAAAACCCAATTTGTCTTATTTTCGAATTTTAGATGAGTTATATATCGAATAGGAATATGAGGAATTATGAGACGTAGCGGAAAATTAGGTTCTTCTTTTATGTGCCGTGTTCCTTCAGGACGTAGGCGATCATGGCCCTCTCTACCTCTTGTCCTGTAATCTCACTCATTCCTTGCTCCACCACCAGTCTGCTCAAGTCCATTAAGTATGTCATTGCTTTTCATTGTCTCTCTTCCTCTGTATCCGTTTCGTTAGCATCGGATTCTCCAAGCCCTCTTTCCTCATTCAGTTAAGTGCCATACGCCAAACACGCTTAGGCGATCATGTCTTGAAAGAGACATTACTGACTGAAAAGAAGATTAAACGTATGAATCCGTCGCTTCCCCCTCCATTTATAAGCGACGGATTCATACGTTTCCCAAGGTTATTTGTGCGTAAGTGAAAGTGGATTCGAACTTAATTCGTTTTGATGAGTATCATCCTAGCTGTTTGTACTCAAATTTTACATCCTATAACGTTATACAGGAAGTAGATAAAAAAAAAGCAGAAAGAAAAGACTACATATAAACTACAAGATAACAATGCATAACAATCAGTAAAAAGATGAGCCGAAAATAACAATTCCAAGTTGGGAATACTAAAATCAAACAGTTTCAGAAATCTAAATACCTGGAAAATGTAAATTGCAATAAGGAGATCCGAAGGTGTATTGGCATGGCCAAGGATGCATTCTAGAAGCTGGGTAGGGTACCAAGAGATAAGAAAATTTCACTGGAACCAGGAGGGGAGAGTACTGAATTAGTATGTCATGTCTGTCTATCAATATGTCTAGACAATCTGATGACAGATAATGGATAGACTGGAAGCAACCGAAATCTGGTTATACAGAAGGATGCTGAGAATCCCATGGACTGAACGTGTGAGCGACCACGAGGTTTTAGAGAGTATGGACCCGCGAAGAAAACTGATACTTAACATCAGGAAAAACAGCTGAAGATTTTAGGACATCACTTACGCGCAAATATCCTTGGGAAAGATATTAATCCGTCTCTTCCCTCCAGTTATGGGTTAAATAACAAGACAGACTGGGTTCTATAGCCTTGTCTGGCAACCAGTCTACCGCAGAAAGCAATGGCAACCTACTGCGGTATAATCTTCTGCCCAGTCACTCATGTCTCTTTCAAGACATGATCGCCTAAGCGTGTTTCGCGTATGGCACTTAACTGAATGAGGAAGGAGGGCTTGGAGAACCCGATGCTAACGAAACGGATACAGAGGAAGAGAGACAATGAATAGCAATGACATACTTGATGAACTTGAGCAGACTGGTTGTGGAGCGAGGATTGAGTGAGATTACAAGACAGGAGGTAGAGAGGGCCATGATCGCCTACGTCCTGAAGGAACACGGCATATAAAAGAAGAACCTAATTTTCCGCTATGTCTCATAATTCCTCATATTCCTATTCGATATATAACTCATCTAAAATTCGAAAATAATTGAGCCAGCCGTATTTTCAAATAACTATGAAGGTGATCCCATCGATTAATCCCTTGGTTTATTACATTCTACTAAACCTATCAATAGCAACCAAGTGTCTTTATACGTTGAATATGGGTTTGCTAACGTCTCTTTCAAAAGAACAATTTAAATGACTTTTCTATCCATATTTTTATGGCTTCTGCTCTGACGAGCCACTTTTCCTCTTACCCGACCACATTAATTTACACGTGCTACTAGAGTGACACCCTTTTACCGTCAAAAGAGTCAAATGTTACCGCCACTTTTTCTCTAGCAATTTCCTTTCTCGCACTTCCCGTCTGTGGAGCTCCCTTCCGTATAATTGATTTCTTAATAGGTACAATCTCCAAAAGATTAAATGCAACGTCAGTTGCCATTTTCTTTCTCACTAACTCTCATCCTCCTTAAATACCACCCATCAGTTTTTTTTTGTTTTTTTTTGGCATCCCCAGTAACCTATTTTTTCTGTCACTGTAACCACCCTGCGCACCAGCCCTGTCTTTTTGGGGTGAAAAAAATAAAGAAAAAATAATAATACAAAAACCTATTTAATCATTCTACCATCTAATATGAGACCAACAACTTTTCATAAACTCGTTCTATCGTGCAAGACACAAGTACTATTTCACTATCATTATGATGACATCTACACACAGACTGAAAGTGTAGCTATGGATTCATTTCTGAGACCCAATTTATCATATTTATCTATGAACTCTGTAAAAAATAAAGTCGGTATTAATTTCGTTTCCATATATGCACAACAGAGTACATAGACGAATAAAAAAGACATGCGTAAATAATTATTTGAGAATAACCTCGTTCTACAATTCACTAATTAGCTCAACATTAATAATAGAATACATATCTTTGACCTTCTAGTAGAAGCTAATAGTTTTAATGATTTTATTATCTGATTATATGAAACATTCACAAGCAAAATTAATGTTTTTTTTTTTTGTATTTTACTAGCAAGTGTCCGTACAGATATAAAACATTTGTTATAAACACAGGATTAACAGTGCGAACATAAGAAGCGACTTCGGACACAATATTTTATAGAAACTTAAGCGACATAAAATAAACACTTATCAAAAATAATTTCCCAAACCCTCTAATTGATGAAAAAAATAAAATTGATTTTCAAAAAATTTAGATGAAAATAACAAAAGCAATTTTAATTATAAAAATGACGAAAAAGCTATTAAAAATATAATTCGCTGATATGTCACAGTTAACGATCCGAATAAATACTTTAGGTTTATCATTTACTATAAAAAAAATTCTGATCACTTTTTCAGTCAAGAAAACTTTGTAATTACATTTTACATAATGAGATATATATATATAAGGTGTGAAGGACAAAGCAGAATCGTGCATATGAAGGTAATCTGAAACGTGCAGCGAAAAGCTTAATAGTTGCGGCAGAAGAGAAAGTCTTCGCTACTAATGCTATAAACTACGACATACTCAAATCCTCAATCACTTTTAAGCTTTGTGGTGAATAATCTGATATGTGACTCGCCTGACGATTGAATGCAAAAAGCTAACTCAAAAAGAATAGGAGAGGTGCCATGATAAGGTATGCTATTATTTCTATTTGTTTTTGTGCCGAGAGTCAGTCAGTTAAGCGCCATACGTGAAACACGCTTGGGCGATCATGTCTCGAAAGAGACATGACTGACTAGGCAGAAAATTATCCCGCAGTAGGTTGTCATTGCTTTCTGCGGTAAACTGGTTGCCGACCAAGGCTATAGAATCCAATCTATCCCGTGATTTAACCAATAACTGGAAGGAAGAGACGGATTAATACCTTTCCCAAGGATATTTGCGCGTAAGTGAATTCAATGAATTCAACTGAAATTCGAACTCGGCTCCCCGATTTCTCGTTGGATGCCAAAAATGTATTCTTTCTAGAACAATTGAAGAAGTTGGACAGCACACAGTATTCTGGGACTATGGTTTTCAGACAAATAGTGTGATACAAAATCGCTGTCCTGATATTATTGTGGTAGATAAAGGCACCAAGAACTATTATATTTTTTATCCTGTCAAACCAAATGACTAAAATATAGCAGACCAGGGGATTTGAGAAAATTAAAATCTGCTCTAATTTGAAAGTTGACATTGCAATATTGTTTGCAATGCGGGAAGAAAAAGAAATGCCAAGGTGATTAATGTGGTCATTTGCGCATTGGGATCGATTGCTATTAGAACTGTGTGACTTCTTTGACCAGCTATCGATATCATACCACCTACGATCATTCAAAAATCTGCTCTTTTTGGTATTGCACATATTTGGAGTAAAGTATTGTCTGACTGAGGTGTTTTTTGTGATTTGACAGATAATGTAATGTACCCAGTAGGTTCAGAATTTTACTGGGAGAAAAGTTAAAAAGATACACCAAATAATAATAATAACATATATATCTCGACAAATATAAATATATATATATATATATATATATATATATATGAAATACATTTGTGTTTTGTGTATTTTGAAATGTGTGAATCGCACAGTATAGATAATTAATAATAATATATATATATATAATTTTGAAATCTTCTCTCTGATATATTAACTTATATAGTTACGATTCTATCTGTTTCTCCATCAATTTTTATTCACTCACCCATATATACTTATGTATTCATCAGCCATATACAAGCGCTTATCACAGCTCACTAGTGGGGCTAGTCATCCACTTGCTTCTGGCCGGGATTGAAATTGAAGTGATTTGGTGTCAGTCGGAGTCGTTAACCTCTAAGCCAGAGGCGCATGGAATCAGAAAAGGGAAATTTTAGCATGTTATATATAAGCGGTGCACACACACGGCAATTACCGAAAGAACTCACCTAATTGCTAGAGAGTAATGCATAAATCGCAGAAGTGTCAACTGATTTTTTTTAAATTTTCATCTCTAGAAAGCTCAATCGTAATGAGAACATTAATAAATATACATATTATCCTACGTCTGCTGCACTATGTATGTGTGTACTTGCGTGTATATCCATATGTATATTTATTGATATCTATACATATATATATATAATTTTGAATTCTACATTGGTTGAATACCCATTTCAGCGAAAACTCTCGCTTCATCAGCAACGATCAAAAACAAAAATTTATTAATTCAAATATGGTAAAAAGTTCACATACCGGAAGTAGCTCCAAGACATATCTAAACACAGTCAGTCAGTCAGTTAAGTGCCATACGTGATACACGCTTGGGCGATCATGTCTCGAAAGAGACATGACTGACTGGGCAGAAGATTATCCTGCAGTAGGTTGCCATTGCTTTCTGTGGTAGACTGGTTGCCGACCAAGGCTATAGAACCCAATCTGTCCTGCTATTTAACCCACAACTGGAAGGAAGAGACGGATTAATACCTTTCCCAAGGGTATTTGCGCGTAAGTGAATACAATGGATTCAACTGGAATTCGAACTCGGCTTCCCGGTTTCTCGTTCCGAGCGATATCCACTGTATCACAACGCACATCCACATCTTAGTTGGTGGAGCGATCCGTCTGATTGATTCCGATCTATACACAGGAAGCTTTAAAAAAAAATAAGGGAGCGGGGATTAAGAAAAGAAAAAATTAATCAAGTTTTGTCGCCCAGACATAAAAAACAGAGTGGCAGGGACAGAGTTTCATGACTCGATATTAGAAAACTCTTCTAGATTACGTCTGTATTAAAGAATCAGAAATCAAAATTTAACCGCCTACAGGAATAGGAAAAAGAAAGGGAAAATGGGGTAGACATGGGGAAAGTTAAACGAATAAATGAGATATTTTTTCTTTTTGTAGCCAAAGTGACAAGGCTTTACATGGTTAAAGGAAGGGAAATTTATATATATATATTATAAGCGTTTCACCCCGAGCAAGGCATTTCACTGCCACTATTGCGCAGGAGGCTACATAGAGTGGATAAAGGATGGTTAGATATAGGAAATGTCAGAAGGTGAGTGATAGGCGGGTAAGGATACCGAGAATGAGGGTTGGGTAGATGTTGGGAGTGTTGGGAGAATTTAGTGTGATAGGAGGTGTCTATTGACCATACATTTAAAGACCTGGAGATTGTAGCTATCGGGAAAGCAGACATGTGGAAGGGAATTTCACAGGCGGGAAGCGCGAGAAAAGAAGCTGTTGGAGTAGAAATTACGGTTACATCTTATCTGTTTAACTGTAAAAGGGTGGGACCTAGTTGCTAATGTAGTATCTCGTGTAAATTCGTACCTATGCGGCACCAATGATCTAAGTTCATCGGAGCAGAAGCCATTAAAGTATTAGTAGAAGAGGCACAGGGAAGCCACATCACGCCGGTGAGAGAGTGGTTGCAGCCGGTCTGCCAAGTCTGTATCAACCACGTTGCAGATTCTCCTTTGTATTTTGTCAAGAAGCCCAAGGAGAGTAGCAGGGGCACCCGACCAGATGTGGCAGCAGTATTCAATACATGGGCGGATTTATATATGTGCGGCTTTCATAGCGGCGGAGTTGGCAATGGATTCGATATAGTCATTCCATTTGAGGTCCGTCGAGAGTATAAGGCCAAGGAGGCGTAGTGTTTTACTCTCTGGGAGGCAAGCCGGTTCCATGTTAATGGGAGGTAGATGCGATTGTCTATGGTGGTTAGCTGATAACAGCTTCGTTTTAGAAGCATTGAAATTTACTAGCCATTTCCTACCCCAGGCCACTACGGATTGGAGGTCCTTTTCAATCTCGGCAGCGAGGTTCGCTTTGTCGCCCACACCGGGTTTTTGATCGAGGCGAGAGTAGATTGTGGTGTCATCGGCGTAAATGCCTACTTGGGATCTAATGGCATAGGGGAGATCATTAATGTAGATCAGAAAGAGCGTGGGACCTAGGATAGAACCTTGTACCTTCGTATGTTAGTTTTGGAATGCATGCCCATTTAATACTACCTTCAATGTGCAGTTAGAGAAGAATGACTGGATGAGGTCAAACAGATGTCCAGTTATACCGTAGCTCCGCAGTTTGCATGAAAGGCCAGCGTGCCAGACCCTGTCGAACGCTTTGGAGATATCCAAGGCAACGGTTCGGGCTTCGCCATTCTTGTCAAGAGCCTGGTATATGTACTCGGTAATGGTCGTTAGCATATCAGCAGTAGATCTGGTGAAGCGAAACCCGTACTGTTTGTCTGAGAGAAGCCTGTGGGCCGTGAGATGCTGAATCACCTCGGCGTTGATAATGGCTTCGAAAACTTTGCCGAAGATCGGAAGGAGACCGATAGGGCGGTAATTGGAGGGGTTTGAGGGTTCGCCAGAATTCTTAAATATAGGAACTACACAGGAGGACTTCCAACAGGCAGGAAAACAGGAAGCAGATAGGCAGAGGTTATAGAGTTTAGAGAGGACAGAGGAGAGTTCTGGGGCACATTTCTTCAGGACTATGATTGGAATTCCTTCCCCGCCGCTCGCTTTGTGAGGGTCAAGTTTTGCGATTATCTTAGAGACGAGCGAGGGTGTAATGCGGACGTTATTTAGTTGAGCCTTAGTTCTGGGTGGGAAGTCGGGTGTAGTAGGTACTCCTAACGAGTCCAGTGTCGAATTGGTGGAGAATCTACGGGCAAAGCATTCAGCCTTGTCCGCTGTGGAGGTGAGAACTTAAAATTCATTGATTAGTTGGGGTATTGAAGTCTCGCACTTGTTGAGCACGCTTTTGCAGAGTCGCCAGTAATCTTTGGCGCGGAACTTAGAGGATGCTATGCGTTGCTTCATTCTGGTAGCAAACGCCCTCTTAGCTTTGTTCAGTACTTTTTTACACTTATTACGAGCTGAGGCGAAAAGGCGCCTGTTTTGGTTCGACGAGTAGCTTCGATAGAGCCGGAAGAAATGGTTCCGGTGGGCAATGGCGACCGAGCAAGCGGGCGAGAACCAGGGGGACGAATTTGATTTTATCTGGAATTTCCTGGCTCGGATGAAAGCATTGATGCCATCCTTAACCCAAGAGGAGACCTCGGACGACGCACAGTCTTCAACAGGAAGACCGAAGACGTTGTTCTAGAGGACGTCGCAGAGGAAGTCTCGGAACGAATCCCAGTCTGCTCTCTGGTAGCATATATATATATATATATATATATATATATATATATATATATATATATAAAGAAAAAGAAACAGGAGGAACGAATATAAACACTATATTATATATCTTTGCAAAAAATTTTTTTTTAAATTTGTTTAAAATAATAATATGGCTGGACTATTGTAGATGGTTTAAAATCTACTGATTGAAATAAAAATAAAATTTGGATAATATTATAATAGGCCTAAAATGAAAAATACTTACATCGATGTTCAAAACTGTTGAATGATCATTTCAACATGAAACATCTAAGAGAGATTTCACATCTCATCGACAACTACTACATTTCAATATGAAATAAAAAAGAAATACAAAATGAAGGGTAAGAATTAAAAATTTTATATCAAAAAAATCGGTTAGCAATCAACGTCTATTTTTAGATTTTGGACAATTTTACTTTTAGATGGAGTTATAAGAGAAAAAATTGGAAAATTTGGCTTTGTCTAGCTTTACAAAAGGAATGGGGTTAAAGGATGCAATAGGAAGTGGTGTTTGATAGAGAATGGGGTTAAACAAAACAGAAGGAAAGGGTGAGAAGGGGTAAGAAGAATAAGGAAAAAGAAAAAAAAAAGAAAACCTTCCATATTTTAGAGACGCTCGATACGTGTCAAACAAAACTAGCGTTTATAAATGGGTTAAAGTATTGGAAAAAAATTTTAGGAAAAACATATTTAGCGAAAAAAAGCAGATATATGATTTAATTAAATTTAATTAAGTTAATCTAATTAATGATACATCTAGATATAAATAAAATATAAATATAAATACAAATAAAAAATATAAATATAAATATAAATATAAATAAAAAAATAAAAATAAAAAGGTTTTCCAAAAATTATCTTAAAAATTTTTATAAAAATTTATGAAAATATATGTTTTATATATATATATATATATATATATATATATAATTTTGAGATAACTACCTGACTTAGAAAAAATTGTTATGGGAATTTATAAACAAACATAAAATAAATTTTAAAGTAGATCTCTATAAAATTCTCACTTACCCAAAAAATAATTTTAAAGTTTTGGCAAAGAAAGTATTCAAGTATTAGAAAAACAAAAATAGAAGTTAAGATTCGTCACTATTTAAAAAATATGATGGCTATTCAACGAATGCAGAATTAGAATTTTTTTTTAATGATTTTTATATAATATACATATTGGCACTGAAAAAAGATAATACTATTTACATCGATTAATTTTAATATTAATAAAATTAATATTAATAAGGTCTTGTTTTGGAGATTTTACCGAAATGCTCATCCATTTTTTTAATTTAATATATATCTATATATATATATATATATATATACACGTTAGGTTAAGTAAATAAATTTCTGACTTAATTAGGGAATGAACTTTATGCCAAACCCATATATATATATATATATATATATATATATATACATACAAATCCCTTGATTATTGCGGCTGATGTTCATTAAATTATACGCACTATACAAAAACTCATTAATCGAATACAATAGTTCATAGTATAATTAGTCCTTTATTTGTACCTCAAATTATAGTCTTTTTTTTCACAATTCTAATTTTCTTACTATTTAATTAAAGTATAAGTACATTTTTTCTATTTTTGGAAATTTTCCAGACATAAAATACAAAGGAGGATCTGTAACGTGGTTAATACTGACTTGGCAGACCGGCTGCAGCCGCTCTCACACCGGCGTGATGTGGCTTCCCTGTGCCTCTTCTACAAGTACTTTCATGGCTTCTGCTCCGATGAGCTTAGATCACTGGTGCCGCCTAAGCACGAATTCACACGAGATACTAGATTAGCAACTAGGTCCCACCCTTTTACAGTTAAACAAATAAGATGTAACCGTAAATTCTACTCCAACAGCTTCTTTTCTCGCGCTTTCCGCCTGTGGAACTCCCTTCCACAAGTCTGCTTTCCCGACAGTTACAATCTCCAGGTGTTTAAATGTAGGGTCAATAAACACCTCCTATCACACTAACTCCCAACTATTCTCAGAACACTCTCATCTACCCAACCCTCATTCTCGGTATCCTTACACGCCTATCACCCACCCTCTGACATCTCCTATATTTAATCATCCTTTCTCCACTCTACGTAGCCCCCTGCGCAGTAGTGGCAGTGACATGCCTTGCTCGGGGTGAAACGCTTATAATAAAAAAAAAAAATAACATAATCATTAGTATTTTAACGTAACCATTTTTGTTTTTAATCTTTCCATATTAAATTAATACATCTTTTATATTTCGATATTTTTTAATAAATGTAAATTTCTGAATCGAATTAAATTGTTCATTTATTTTGACAAAATATCGTAAATTCCCTTTTAATACCTTTAAAATAAACATGAAAAGAACAAAATATTCAACAAAATTTTATAGAGACAAATATACTAATATCTATAATTATTATCGGCTTATATTATAAATTTATTTTATTATTGACCGTCATGTTTTAACACTAATGCGATTACTTAGATAACGTAATACTTGACAAAGAAAATTACCCATTTTCAATTTTTCGATTTTATAAATTTTTTATTTAATGGGTAACTATAAAAAATAGATTTTCAATTCCCCATTTTTTAATTGTAGAACGTTTTAACACTGTAATCGATTATTATGCACGCAATAATCAAATTTTAGTATATATATATATATATATATATATATATATATATATATTGCTTTATTACACGTGAGCGGATCTGACAAATTAAATCAAGTCCCAATCAACTTTCTAATATACTGTCTCCTTGTTTATTTTAAATTAAATTCGTGCCTTGTAAACATAATAAAGTGAAAATGTGAGATTAAGACAGTTTGTTACTTGTTCTTTACTTATTCTATCATATACATATATATATGTGTGCGTGTGTGTGTTTGCGTGTTAATCTGTGCGTGTGTATATAATCAATATATATCATATAAACATATCTATAAATATATATATATATATATGTGTGTGGTGTGTATATATAAATATATGTGAGTGTGTGTGAGTTTATAATCAATATATATATATATATATATATATATAATCAACATATTAAAAGTAATGCTAGTTGACTTAATCAGATAACTGTTACCGTCTCTATGGGTGTCTCCAGGTAACATGCTGACTCACAGTCAGCCATATCTCAAGATTTATTCTCCTCTGGCTGTTATATCTGAAAATCAATTTTCATTAATATTGACCATATAATTGGAAAGTTTTCTGCCATAGAATCCTTTGCCATTTTTACTACAGAGGCCGAGAGGTGGCTGGCAATGACCTAGCAGGATATTGGATCTTAACCATGAACCATTTTGTTAGTTTCCGAAACAGGTGATCCAAAATCGGTAAATACCAATTCAGTCCTGAAGCTTTTTCCTTCGGGCCTATTTTGCGAACTCGCATTTCACGAGCAGAAAATAAAGACGATTCTATTTGGCAAAGAAATGCTGAAGATTAATTTGCTTACGAGGTTTAAATCTAATATTGATTGCTCTTGATTAATGAATATTATTTCTGCTACTGACTTTTCTATTAAACATATATTTGCGTGAATTAAAATGGACCGAAAATGCATACATATACAGGCATTCAATCTTTCATATATTTACTCCTGAAGTGCTTTTTTCAAGCCAACAAATCAGCAGGCTCTTGTTTTGTTCATAATAGCACGCTTCTCATACAAATGTTAGCCCCAACCAATTTTTATATGTGTAAAAGCATGCAACCAATTTATATTTATTTTTAGTACAAACCATTTTAGTGCAATTTTTTTTAGTATAAAACTTATTTTTTATCGAACTATTTTTTATTATTACTCCCAACGTTCCTTGTGTGAGATAGATAGATAGATAGAGAGATAGATAGATAGATAGATAGATAGATTATAACTTATTCAGATAGATAGATTATAACTTATTCAGATAGATAGATTATAACTTATTCAGATAGATAGATAGATAGATAGATAGATAGATTATAACTTATTCAGATAGATAGATAGATTATAACTTATTCAGATAGATAGATAGATAGATTATAACTTATTCAGATAGATAGATAGATAGATAGATAGATAGATAGATAGATAGATAGATAGATAGATAGATTATAACTTATTCAGATAGATAGATAGATAGATAGATAGATAGATAGATAGATAGATAGATAGATAGATAGATAGATAGATAGATTATAACTTATTCAGATAGATAGATAGATAGATAGATAGATAGATAGATAGATAGATAGATAGATAGATTATAACTTATTCAGATAGATAGATAGATAGATAGATAGATTATAACTTATTCAGATAGATAGATAGATAGATAGATAGATTATAACTTATTCAGATAGATAGATAGATAGATAGATAGATAGATTATAACTTATTCAGATAGATAGATAGATAGATAGATAGATAGATAGATAGATAGATAGATTATAACTTATTCAGATAGATAGATAGATAGATAGATAGATAGATAGATAGATAGATAGATAGATAGATAGATAATAACTTATTCAGATAGATAGATAGATAGATAGATAGATAGATAGATAGATAGATAGATTATAACTTATTCAGATAGATAGATAGATAGATAGATAGATTATAACTTATTCAGATAGATAAATAGATAGATACATTATAACTTATTCACTAGAGAGCTGAATCGTAATGTGAGCATATATATATATATATATATATATATATATATATATATATATATATATATGATAAAAATATAGTGTTAGAGTATGCTATATTTATGGGCATAAAGAATCAAGAATAGACCATATGTAAATATAAAAAGAGATATTGAATTCAATACCCAGCGAAAAGAGTCTGTTCCACGATTAAACGTCAGACTAAGTAATTATATTTTGCTTTCAAGGGACTACTTCGGGAATTTAATTGTCATAAAATGTATAATTCATACATGATTGATTATAACTAAAATATGACAATAATCTACTAATTATACTGCCTATAATTTTGAAAATTGTTATTATCATTCGAGGAAATTTTCAGAGAATTGACTTTAGTTTTTACTACAGTTTTGTATCTCATACAATCTATAATGGCTACTATCAACATGTTTTTTTTCTTTACTCACAAAGGTTCTCGCTCGTCTTGAAGTGACATGGCACATAAAAATATATTAGCCGCATTATCAACATCAACATATACTGATGTACAACTTCAAATATACGTTTTAATACATCATCAATGAAATATTGTAAGATATGTCCTTATATAACTGGATAAAATGACAATCGTTGCATATCTGGAAAGATCGATAACATTTAATGGACTTGAGAAAAAGTATCAAAAATCTGTTTTAATAGAAAGATATTTTAAATTTCTACGGAAATGGCTGCTTGTTACCTGAATGCCGAGTATTTTCTTATCAGGAAAATAACAATGTTAACGTTACAGTTAATACTTCAATCAGTTTCACTCAATTTGTCTTCGGTTTTCTGTGCCATACTTTTTCATCTATTAATATAACTTAAAAACGTTTTTCTCGCTCATATCTTTCAGATGTATAAAACTTTCCAAGAAGTCGGTAAACAAAATTCGAAACCGCTTCGATAGTTTCTCGTTCATTTTATATACATCGAATAAGCGCGCTCTTTCTTACGTAAATGAAAGCATATATTAACTGTCAATCTGCAGTTAGAGGATTATATATTACAAGCTAAAAAAAAACGTATGGTTAACTTCTACGAACTCTGAGCACAGTGCAAAAAAAAATGAAAAAATAAAGGATTACACGCGAGTTCATCTTCGGATGAAGAAAGAGAAGTTTCCGCGAGAGAAAAATCAGCTGTTGTAGAAAAAGAAGTATTCGGCGAAAGACTTTCTTTCTTTGAAGCCTCTCCTTGTTGTATGACTCAGATGAAAGCACAAATGAGCCATGAATCAAAACAGCTGATCCCTATGTTCGCCTTTTATGCATTCCTGCACCTGCTTTTACTGTTGTCACTAACGCATTTATTTTCTTGTCATTTTTATTTCGTTCGCTTTTTCAATGGTTGATTCTGTGGTTGTATTTTTCACGCTTCAGGTTTCCAGTGTGTATCACTGGAAAGCAGTAGCAACAATTTTCTTTAAATCTTTGGCATTCATAATCACCGAATCCAGCACTATTATTATTATTATTATTATCATTACTTTATATTCTCTCTTTCCTTTTATTATTAATATTTTGTTCATAACTTTGAAAAATATTCTTTTTATTCTTTATCATTATTTTTAAAGTTTATGGCTTTTGTACTATCAAGCTTGTTTTTGTCATATTTTAAACATTCCTATCTTCTAATTTTATTATTTTTAGTATTGTTTTCTTTTGGTTAATATCATTTTTATATTCATTTCTTGTTCTTCCGTTATTATTTTCATTGTGTGTATTATTTTTCCAGGGAGCAATTTTAAGTGCATAATTGTCAAATCCCCTCCGGTTTCTATGAATAAAAAGTAGACTGTACGAGAGTTATCACTACACATTTAGGGCTTGTCTTTAAAAGAGAGGGTTTTGTGGATTACTCGTGCAGTTCTGCACAAAATTAACTTTTGTAGCTCCGAGATGCCGATGTGTCCAGTAGTTTTGCTCACATGATTTTCGGTACCCGTCTTTATCATACCCAACGCCCCATCCCGACGGGGTTAATTGTCAGTGTAAATTTTCAAATTTATGTTTCTTCGATTTGCAGGTCCTTATAATTTACCGTTTTTTGACCTTATTTTTCTTCTTCTTCGCTTACGGCCATATCACGTTAAATACACCGGTTCACGCTCGATCACCGAAGTTAAGCAACGTTGAGACTGGTCAGTACTTAGATGGGTGACCGCTTGGGAATACCAAGTGCTGTAAGCGTATAGTGACGGATGTGCGTTGTGGTTCAGTGGATAACTGCTTGGAAAGAGAAACCGGTGAGCCGAGTTCGAATTCCAGTTGAATACCCAGCATTCATTTAAGCACTGGTACTTTTGGGAAAGATATTAATCTGTCCCTTCCCTCCAGTTATGGGCTAAATAACAGGGTAGGACTTGGAGACCCTGCCCTTAAAAAAAACAAATCCTAATGAATCTTGATACTCGAAAAGAAAAAATATTACTAGACACAAAACTTATATAAAAACAACAATAAATTGTTGAAAGAAAAAGAAAGGTATTACCAGCAATAAATAAATAAAAATTTAGTTGGCAATAATGACCCGCTGAGGTTGATATGCCATAAAAACAACAACTTATTTTTGTCTTTTCTGTTTAGTAAAATCCTTTACTGGACTCTTTCTCCTAGACCAAGAGTGGGTAACTGCCATATTTGCATGAAATTCTGATGTTAAGTAATACTCAACATATTTAATGTTTATATTTTCTCCTAAGTAAAAAACCGATTTCACACAGTGTAATACTTTTATTCCGTTTAAACTCAATCTTGTCAGACTCTCTACCTTTGGGCAGAGAGGAACCCAGACGAGGCTATACCGAAGGGCAGAGTCTCGTTTGGGGAAGAGTAGACAAGACCCGATCTCGCTTATACAGGGTCTACGGGAAACCTTTTCTCGAGTGTACGCGCTTGGAATGCCCAACGTAAAAACTGACCTTATGTCACATCCCGCCTTTTATGGATAGAGTTCGGTTAGATACCCAGAATGTAATTTTTTTTAATCTCTTGTAAAAAATAGCTATCACGGATTTTGCTAATATTCTTTTTTGTATTATCTTTGATCGTACACAGAGTTGCAATTACGTATAATATTAATATAAATATCATAAAATTTCATTATATTCTTTAACAGTTATAGCTTTAAATGCTATTATCAACGCCGAGGTGGTTCAGCATATCACAGCCCACAGACTCTTTTCTGACAAGCAGTATGGTTTTTCGCTTCACTAGGACTACTGCTGATATGCTAACGACCATCACTGCGTATATATACCAGGCTCTCTACAAGAATGTCGAAGCTCGAACTGTTGCTCTGGATATTTCCAAAGCGACTGACACAGTCTGACATGCTGGCCTTCTATGCAAGCTGTGGAGCTATGGTATAACTGGACAATTGTTTGACCTAATCCGAACACTTGAACAAAATCCGAACACTTGCCTTGTATAAAAAAAATAGCACTGTTAACTTTTTCGTCAATGTAATTATATTAAAATCGCAAAAGCATTTTAATAATATTCGTAATACTGCAGATGCTGGAATTTCGGGCACCATTTTTATTTTTCCTCGTTTTTATCCTTTCATTTCTCATCGAATCCTTATAAATAATTTTCATCCGAACGCTTTCAAATGTATTTGAAGTGTTATGATCCTTTGGAAATATTTTGCAGTGACAATAAACTTTTTATATTTACCTTCTTTTTATTTTGAATGTGTGGCTTATTCCTGTTGATATAAAAAAAATCATTCACGCTCAGAAAACACTGATTAGTTTAGTCGAAAGTGATTCGAATATGAACTTCTTCTTCTTCTTCTTCTTCTTCTATGTGCCTTGTCCTTCCAGGACGTAAGTGATCATGGCCTTCCACATCTCCCTAAACCTGGTGGCTCTTAGCATGCTTTCTCCTGTAACGATTCATAGCCCTCGTTTTGTCATCCACCTGCTCAGCCTCTTCAAATAAGTTATCCGCTGCTTTCCCCTATCTATTTTACCCTCTATCTGGCCTGTTAGTATCAGGTTCTCAAATCCCTCCATCCTCATTGCATGTCCCATAAACTTCAGTTGTCTCTTCCTGATGCTCAATATTAATTTCATTTTCGTTTTCATTCTTTCCAACACCTCGTCATTGCTCACATGTTCAGTCAACGATATCCGCAGCATCCTTCTGTAGAACCATATTTCAGCTGCTTCAACTTTTTCCTTCATCTTCGAAGATATTGTCCAACATTCACTGCCATATTGAAGAACTAGCATCACATACCAATCCAGCAATCTTTTCTTTGTTTCTAGTGAAAGTTTCCCGTGTCTTAGTACTTTACACAGCTTCTGGAACGCGTCCTTCGACATGTAAATTCGCATTTGGATCTCTGTGTCGCACTTTCCGTCTTCAGTTAGAACACTTCCCAGATATTTAAATTTTCGTACCTGCTTGCTTTTAACATCCCTCACCTGTATTTGGCACTTTGGGCTGCCCTTTTTGCTGATGACCATTCATTTGGTTTTCTTGCAGTTTATTAGTAGTCCCTTCTTGTCACTCTCTCCAGCTACCTTCTGCAGGAAGTCCTGCAGTTTCCTTTCCGTGTCTGCAATCAGCACCTTGTCGTCTGCGTATCTTATTGTGGCCTCCGATGAGAAACTGTGGCATAACATCTAGGGTTCTCAAAATATTCACACTGTACAAGTTAAATAGATACGGTGAAAATGCACATCTTTGTCTTACGCCTCTTTCTATCTTTGTATATCTACTGAATTCGTTACCTGTCCGTATGCAGGCAGTTTGCTGGCAGTAGAGATTCCTAATTATCCTAATGTCTTTACCAAATAGGTCGAGGCTGCTGAGCATCTGTATCAATTCTTTGTGGCGCATTTTGTCAAACGCCTTTGCATAATCAATAAAGCACAGGTCTACGTCCTTTTTTATTTGTATTTCCCTTTCAGAGAGCATCCTAATCATAAATATGGCGTTCCTGTCCCTTTGACAAAACCGCACTGTTCTTGTCCTATCTCTGGCCTGATTCTACTTCTTGCTCTATTCATCAGTATTCGGATGATCCGTTTTGTAATATGACTCATTAAGAAGATAGTTCGGTGTAGTTCGCACTCGTTTGCACCTGGCTTCTTAGGCAATGCTATTAAAATAGACTTGCATAGGTCGTCTGGCATTATACCACTATTAACTTTCTAATCCGAGTTAATAAAATCACTTCCTGTCAGTGTTATTTGCAAGTCCTATTGCTTTCATATTAATAGAAAAACATGAAAATTGTGATGAAGATGCTATGTATTATAATAAAACTTTATGCTGAAGCAAGATTAAATAAAGAATCATGTCTATTGCAATAATCATTTTTATTTTGACATAAAACTCACGGGTTTATCCCCTGCCTCTTGTCTTTACTATGCTTCCGGAGAAATTGGTAATTTAACAATAGATAACGTAATTTATACACTCAGTGGTGGACTGGTGTAAGAAGCGGCTTATAAATTTCGGTGCTTCTAAAGCGAAACTGCTATCCGTCAATCATCCCAGGCAACCTCTCCTACCCCCCCATAAGCATGGACCAAGCGAGTCTCCCTGAAAGCAATATACTGCGCCTTACCCTATCTTCCGATCTCAAATAGAACCATTACATTGAGTCAAGAGCTAAATTCACTGCTAGGAAGTTTGGGTCACTGTGTCGGGCCAGGAGTTTTTTTTTCTGCCTTAATCCATCTTGCAGATATTTAAATCAACCATTCGTCCGTGCATGGAATACTGCTGTCATATATGGTCAAGCGACCCTGCTGTTCATTCCAGTGTTCTCGACAGGCTCCAAAGGAAAATCTGTAATGTCGACTCCAGTCACTTTCTCACTGGCGGAATGTTTCTTCTCTCTGTCTATTCTATAAATATTTTCATGGCTTATGCTCCGACGAACTTAAGTCACTGGTGCTTCCGCCACAAGAATTTACTCGTGCAACCAGACTGGCAACAAGGTCCCACTCACTTACAGTTGAATCAACTAAATACAGCCGACAATTCTACTCTAACAGCTTCTTTTCTCACACTTCCTGCCTGTGAAACTCCCTTCCATATACTTACTTTCCTGACGGCTACAACCTCCAGAAATTTAAATGCAATGTCAGTACCCATCTCTTATCCACTTGACTCCAGTTCTTTCTACATCACCCTGTATATCTTGCTCTTTTCCTTTCTCTCTACCTTAACAACTGTCTTCACACCTGTATTTCCATCCTTCTCTTGCCCTTTCTCTGACACCCCCTATAACTGGATTGTCTTTCTCTTTACTCTCCTCCTTATCTAACCTTTTACTCTTATGTAGCCCCCTGCGCACAAGTGGTTCTAACGCCTTGCTTGGGGTAACACGATTTTAAAAAAAATAATTACTGCAGAAAATCAAAATATTCTTTATATTTTTATTTGCATCATATTATATAATCACTAGAATTGATCTATAAGTTTCTAGCACGATGCTGTTATTAACTTGATTATTACCTGAAAGTTTCGATAGACAGTGTTCGTTCCATGGCCGACGGTAAAACCTTGGGTTATGTGTTTTAAATAGCATTTGAAGATTACTAACGGAACAGATAAAAACTTTTCAGTAACAGAATAAGTAAAACAAACAATACGAAGTCAATTTATCCCTCATAACATTCTTGATTTATACAAGAGTCTTTGCAAACCAAAAATATGTAGTATTGTTGACATATCAAAACTGGAACAACTCAATCCTTTCTTCCCTGTCGTGGGTGAATTCGTAGAAGTTCAAGTAATTATTGGTGGAAAAGCTTTGACTTTTGGGTCTCTGATTTCCCTAAAACTTTGAAAATTTCACTTTTTCTCTATTTTAACAACATGGTTATGACTTCTTGCAATGGTTTAAGATATCTCAACTTTTATATTTTATCTAAGTGATAATGTGTTACAACAGAAAAATTGCATCTTTTATTTTTCGTCCTTTTTGTCTTCCTGTTGCTCAGAAAGGCAGCATGAGAAGGCATGTTTTATTGCTGTTTTTTTTTCGTTTTTGCTCGGTTTTTGATGCATGATGAGAGAAGATGAGGTTATTTGCATGTGTCTTTATGCAGTGGTAGTAAGACGAAATCCAAGAAATCTATTAAACCTACTAAAAACGTTTTGCACAATATCAAAAATATTAGTTGTGATTTTTTGCAACAAGTGATAGAAAAGTGTGAAAAGTTGATCGAATTTGAGAGAATCATGATGGCTGTGATGAAGGAAAAATAGTTCGAAAGGAAGGCAATTAAAGTTATTTTCAGTGAGGGGTCGCTAAAAAACAAGAAAAATCCAATGTTTTCAAATTTTTCAATACTTTCAGAATTTTCAAACTGGCGTAAAATCTGTTTGACATTATAGAGTATGCTGTAATGTTCAGTGTCAACTCCTCTAATCAACAACTGGAGTAGATAGATCTATCTATCGCCCGGTTCACACTCCACCCATGTCTATTGAACAGGTTAAGAGGCTCATCCATTGTTAACCTGTTTAGGATGTGGTTTCCGGCTTTATCTTTTCCAATCTTGTAACTATAACGTAGCCCCCTGCACATCAGTGGCGTTACCGCCTTGCTCGTGGTGATACGATTAAAAAAAAATTAACAAATAGTGAAATTTTTTATGAAATCTGGGAATCTTCAGGGCTTACCCTTGTTGAACCTGCCTGAAATGACCTACAAGCTTATGGCTTCTTCATCGCAATTTTCATGACAGATGTTCATATGAGCTACATTCCGCAGTTCTATAAATCCAGAAATTTACAAACAGAAATGTTTATCCATTCCCCCACAAGAATGAGTTGTGACACAAGGTCAGTTTTTAAAGTGGGGAACACGAGCGCGGACGTCCGGTTCAAAGTTCAAATATTTTCCAGCAGCAACTGGGTACAGAAATTTACAAACAAACCTCCCCGTGCCGTGCGCATTGTCAACTAATGCTCCTTCTATTCATATTTAATTTGTAAGAAGGAAGATGCAATCAGACAGACACTTCTCAGGAACCGTTTACGTGTGGAACAAACTCCAGTGTAGATGAATTTCCGAACACTTCAAGATTAACTTACGCAAGTCAAGGATTAATCATTATCTATTCCTCTTATACTCATAATCTTAACCTCCTAATTCTTCCTCTTACGTCTATACTGTCCACTTTATTTTGTATTCTTTAATCGCTTATGAGTCTTGTATTGGGTGGTCATTAGTAAAAACAAAAAGGAATTAAGGTTAAATACTTAATACAAAACCTTTGATTACAAGAGAAGAAAAATTTGTAGTGATAGATAAAGTAAAACGGAATTTATATGGCAAATATTCATACGAGCTACATTCCACAGTTCTACAAATCCAGAAATTTCCCAAAAAAAAAACCGCACCATGCCGTATATACGTGGTCAACTAATGCTCCTTCCTTTCGTATTTAATTTGTAAGGAAGATCCACTCAGAGAGACTCTTCTCAGGAACCGTTTACCTGTGAAACAAACTTCCGTGTAGCTCAGTCACCGAACACTTCAATATTAACTCCCTCAATCAAGGGTCAAACATTATTTATATTCGTAATTTTCACCTCTTACTTCTTCCTTTTTCAATTATACCACACACTTTATTCAGCAACCCTAAGTCACGTTCGAGTCTTGTACTCGGTGATCATTAGTCAGTCAGTTAAGTGCCATACGTGAAACAAGCTTGGGCGATCATGTCTCGAAAGAGACATGACTGACTGGGCAGAAGATTATACCGCAGTAGGTTGCCATTGCTTTCTGCGCTAGACTGGTTGCCAGCCAAGGCTATAGAACCTAATCTGTCCTGTTATTTAACCCATAACTTGGAAGGAAGAGACGGATTAATACTTTTCCCAAGGGTATTTGCACGTAAGTGAATGCAATGAATTCAACTGGAATTCGAACTCGGCTCCCCGATTTATCGTTCCGAGCCGATATCCACTGGACCACAATGCACATCCTTACATTAGTAAAAAAATTAAAAAAGAGTAATTAAGATTAGATAATTTATACTACATTAAAGAACAAAAGGAACATTTTAAATGATACCTAAAATAAAACGAAATAACGGATATTTTGAAGGCTGGAAAATACATTACTTTGATATTCTTTTAGTAATCAAGCAAATGAACGTAAAACAAACAGTAAACGTAATATATTCTTGATTTTCTGGAGACGAATTATTCTCGCGTATGCAGTAAATTTCAAATCACTTTCTTTCATTCATTTCACTCAGCTAACCCAGCCAGTGTTTCAAGTGATATCACCTACGAAAAAGTGATTTCCAATGAGAAATCTGAAATATTCTACAAACATCCGCTTTTGTTGTGCTTCCTATATCTTTATTTATTTATTTTGCTTCATGTCAAAGTGAATCGGGATCCAGTGAACAAAATTTAGGGCAGATGCCAGGGGAAATCATGCGTATTGCGGCCGACAATAGCCCGGTACCGGCAAGTCTCTAATAATGGATTGGTAGATTCGGAGTGCTTTTTGCGCATGTCCAAATTGTGAAATTACTCATGCAGCCAATTAACTCGGCGCCCAATATTTATTGAAGCAGCCAATGTCGGGACAAGGATTGCTGCATCTGGCTGCCGCTACAAATCATCAATTTCTGCTAAGAAAAAAGAAACTGCATCAGTTTGACTGCGAATTAAAAGACAGGAAAGAAGAGAAAAAGATCAATCAGAAACATTCTTGACAAATCAAGTCTGACCAATCGATTTCTTTTACAGACGTATCTGACAAGATTTGTTTTCACCCTTTTCTATACTCAATACAGAGAAGATCGAAACTAGAAATCAAGTAGAAATCAAATTCAGAATGAAGTGGCATTATTTTTAATGTTCAAACTTCTCTTGTATAAAATCAGAATCAGAAAACAAAACCGCCCGTTAATTTAGACTAAGGGTAGTAAAGCTTAAACTCTTGATCCCAAACAAAGCTATCTTTAGTGCATTCGATCCTCACTTCTACTGAAAAGAAGGAGATTATGTTGAAAAATACATATTTATCGTATAAGGTAAATTACAACATTATGCTACGAAATTGTTGATGAACTTATTTTTGGAAAATATTTTTCCACTTTTATCTCTCAAAACTTAGCTACTAATTTGATATATTTACCGGCATCAAATGCTGCACTTAAGGAAGAATTCTCTGAATTTTGACTTCTATTTTCACGTTGTAATTTTAATTTTTCTAACTCTATTTCAGCTTGGATTTTTAATCTTTTTTCCATTTCTATTCTTTCTTGCATCTTTAATTTCTTTATTTCTAAGTGAAGACGTAAATTACTTTGGTCGTCTTTTTCGTCTATATTATATGAGTCTAAGAATTTCTTTTTATTAGTTTTTTTTTTTTTTTTGGCTACGATACCTTTAATTTCTCCTTTTTTCATGTGTATATTTAATTTGATATAGTCCGCAATTTGTAATAAGTTCGATTCTTGAAAAACTTTAAATGATTCGCATATATATATACACACACACACGCATATATATATATATATATATATATACGATCCTCACTTTCACTGGAAAGAAGGAGATTATGTTGAAAAATACATATATATCGTATAGGGTAAATTTCATTTTTCAACATTATGCTATGAAATTATTGATGAACTTACGTATATATATATATACACACACGCACAAATATATATATATGAATTTCATTTGAAAACGAGTTATTACGCGACCTAGTTATTACATGAGCGTTCCTAAAAAAAAATTTAAAAAAAAGACGGTAAAAATCAGTTATTGAAAATCACCTGAAGACACCAGTCATGGTAGAAACCTAAGTCGTGTAATAAATCGTTTACAAATAGAAAATATTCAAAAGTTCTACAATATAATTGTATTGACCACCTTTTAATACAAATGGGCACTTGTCTAATCTTATTATGACCAGAAACTAAGTAATTAAACAATCAATATATATATTATATATATATATATATATATATATAGATATATATATATATATATATATATATATATTAGTCAAGTGCCATGGTTGACTGGGCTGAAGCTTTTCCCGCGATAGGTTAATATTAATTTCTGTGGTAGACTGGTTGCCAAACAAGGCTATAGAACCAATCTATTTAACCCATAGCTGGATGGAGAAGTGACGGATTAATACTTTTTGCAAGGGTGTTTGCGCGTAAATGAAAACAATGAATTCAACTGGAATTCGAACTGAACTCGCTTCTTCGATTTCTCGTTCGGAACCGACATCCACTACATCACTACGCACATCCATCTATAAACACATATAATTAACTTTAAAACAACACTATACCCAATAATTATTTATTGAGACTGTATTTCTATTTTTGTTTTATAGCTAATTAGTATTGTACGTAGACCTGTAAAGCAGAATCTCTTCAGTATTCCTTATCCTTAGAGGTTTCAATAAAATTCACGAAACATTTAGATGAAAAAGCAACTAATAATTCATGTACGAATAATTTATTGATTCATCAACAAATAGAATCACTGACTGATTTATTGATTAATTTGTTTTTACTGTTTACAGCTCCTTTTTGGGTTATTTAAAGCCGAAACATATTTTGGGTTGTAAGATTTATACATATCCCAAAGGCATTTGTGCGTAAATGAAAATAAGAAACTAGAACCGAAAGCACATTTTTTTAATCGTTTCACCCCAAGCAAGGCGGTACCGCCACTGATGTACATGGGGCTACATAAGAGCAAAAGTTTCGGCAAGAGGGGGCGAAGAGAAAGACGGCCCAGCTACAATGGATGTCATAGAAAGGGCAACAGAAGGACAGAAACACAAAAGTGAAGACAGTTGCTAAGGCAAAGAGAAAGAAAAAGAAGATTGAACAAGATATGTAGAAAGAACTGGAATCAAGTGGATAAGAGATGGGTACTGACCCTACATGTAAATACCTGGAGATTGTAGCTGTCAGAAAAGCAAGAATACGGAAGCGAGTTTCACAGGCGGGAAGTGTGGGAAAAGAAGCTGATGAAGTAGAATTGATTGCTGCATTTGGTTGATCTAACTGTAAGTGGGTGAGACCTTGTTACCAGTCTGGTTGCACGAGAAATTCTAGTGGTGGGGGGGGGCACCAGGGATTTAAGTTTGTCGGAACAAAAGCCATGAAATTATTTGTAGAATATCCAGAGGGAATCTATATCCTGCCGATGAAAAAGTGGCTGAAGTCGAGCTGTCAAGTCGAGACCTATCACGTCACAGATTCTCCTTTGGAGCCTATCGAGAAGACTAAGATGAACAGCTGGGGTGCCTGGCCATATATGACGACAATATTCCATGCACGGACGGATGGTTGATTTGCCCATATTGCCAGAAATTATGTCGTATTAACGTTCGGAGTTATTATTTAGATGACTACAACCTATTAACCTTAGTAGCTTAATCATTCTTTCCGCAGAGACGCTGGGTTCTGTCGAGAGCAAACACGTTAAGAGTTTTATGTAGTTAGGTAGATAAACATATTGGCTTACGGCCACATCATTTCAAAACGTACGATCCCCGAAGTTAAGCAACGGTCAGTACCTTGTTGGGTGATCTCTTGAGAATAATATAAGCTCAGATGTGAAGGTTATGTAATGAATAATGGCTGTAAATTATTAATTTCCAGTTTCAGTTGAGTTCGTTATATTTACTTATGCACAAATCAGTGGCTCAGTTAAATGCCATACGTGATACATGTTTGGGCGATCTGGTTTTAAAAGAGACATGACTAACTGGGAAGAAGATTATTCCTTTCTTCGGTAAGCTGTATGCCGACCAAGGCTATAGAACCCAATCTGTTGTTATTTAACCCATAACTGGATGGAAGAGGCGAATTAATATCTTTCCCAAGGGTATTAGCGCATAAGTGAGTGCAAGGAATTCAAATGGAATTCGCACTCGGCTGCCGGATTTCTCGTCTCGAGCCGATACCCACTGTACCACAATGCACATATGCACGCGCAAAAAATTATCTCAAATTATGAATCAGCTTCTTCAACTCGACCGCTATGAATTAATTAGTAAGTTTGGTATCGATAAAACATTATTATCTGAAAAATAATTCTTAGAATCTAGAAATTTTTTCTGGTTTTAAATAACCTGCGAAAAGGTTGATAATAAATGGATAGCTTTTTTTTCTATAAAATTGCATATCTATTTGAATACATTGGGAGAGTTATTGGAAATTGCTTTATATTTATAGGGTTGTTATCTTTCTTGTATAGCTTTTATGTATTGTTGTTTAAGTTGAGTGTTATGTCTAAAAAATTCACTGTTTTTAGATCTGTTTTTGTCAATAGTGAATCCTCGAGTGTTGAAGATTTTTATTAATTCATAACTCAACACTCTATACATATACACTACCAGCCATAATTATTAGGCCACCCCAGTTCTTTTAAAAGAAATAATGTATTTCACATTATTTTTAGTATTTATTGACAAGTGGATAATTATAATGAAAATAGAATGGTTCTTTTGATATTACTTTACAAAATTTTACAAGCCAAGCAAGCAAAGATGAACTCGTCCGAATCACCCTAAATTTTTTTTCATTCTTTCATTAATGAAACTGCAACATAGGTAATTATTAAATATTTATAAATTCATTTGGTGCACATGCTATTGTGTAATGTGTTACAAAAGAACCATTCTATTTTCATTTACAATTATTCACTTGGCAATAAATACTAAAAAATGGTATGAAATACATCATGGTTTTTAAAACATTGGGGTAGCCTAATAATTATGGCCGGTAGTATATATATATAGAATATATATATAGAATATATATATATATAATTAAATCCATGGTGGGCTTTATTACTGTTGTAACCAAAAACGTTTACTATGTGAGTAATAACCAAACCGGAGGTTAGCAAAAATAGTATATCAACAAGTACAATACCCGCACGCTGCATTAAAAATATATTCTGCTAGTGAACTGCTAGTCAGTATAATCACTCTCCTCTACTACTAGAAAACGTAATGGCATAAACTTCTGCCCAGTAAGTCATGTCTCGAAAGGGACATGACCGCCAAGGGCATATCACGTATGGAAATTAACTGACTGATACAACAATTATAAGCCCATGTCAATAAATATTTTCCGTTAATATAAAAATTTTAAAAAACAACAGTAATTTATCTATCAAAAATAAATATTTATTAACTCACCGAGCACATAACACTGTGCTTTTATTAATATATTTGTCCATTTGGAGATTCTATCTCTGAAAGTGAGCAAAAGTGCTTTACACAAAAAAACGTAAGTATAGCTTACGACACGGTTTGCATTACAGACAGATAGACAGATAGATAGATAGACAGATAGATAGATAGACAGATAGATAGATTTAACTGAGCAGGTTCATGCCGACTTCGAAGCTTCATAAGGGCACCGTTATGATGTCTTCACTCATGTAGATTGGGTGTTTTTTGATGGTGAGTCCTGATTTCTTTCCTATTTATAAGAAGCCTGGTGTAATTTGATATTTTGGGGAGCGGTCTTGCTTGAGATTTGTTGATTTTCTTTTCCTTTTATTTATTTTTATTGTGCAGGTGTTTGATTTCTTAATTCTTTATTTATTACTTTTAACTCAAGAGCACTAACCATAGGTATATAGTACTCAGCACAAATGACGACATTTTAATTACAATTTAATTACAATTTTTAGTACCTGATTTTCTTAACAAAATAGTATATTTTTAACTTCCTATAAAAAATTTAGTAAAATTTTGAAGTGCCTGCATGTAAAATATTTCAAATAAAGATTTATATTTAATATTTTTTTGATATTTTAAAAATCAGGTATGATATAGCCATGGTTAGTAATGGTGTAATTTAATTGATGGTTAGTGTTCCAGGGTAAGGTATTATACGTGTGAGTAGGTGTCCACATAATTCGTTTGTATTGAATAGGTGTCTGCTTAATAGCTTTTTTTTTTTTTTTTTTTTTTAGTTGGTTTATTCTTGT